>JALIGW010000008.1:35435205-36140429 GCA_023053685.1 Diadophis punctatus similis | reverse complement strand
CATATATAACCGTATTTTTCGGAGTATAGGACGCACCGGAATATAGGACGCACCTAGATTTTAGAGGAGGAAAAAAAGGAAAAAAGTATTCTGAACCAAATGGTGTAGTAATATATTATTTAATAAAACACCAGTGTAGCAGAATACTTTTTACAACCATGTAGACTTTTTACAACCATGTACACTTTTTACAAACTTCAAACTTGACAGCTTTAAGTCTTAAAGCTGTCAAGTTGAAGTTTGTAAAAAGTGTACATGGTTGTAAAAAGTCTTGCCAAGTTTGAAGACCCTTGCACCTCCTTGGCAAGTTTAAGACTTGTGGACTTCAACTCCCAGAATTCCTCCTCCAGTCATCCTAGCTCAGGAATGGGAGTTAAAGTCCACAAGTCTTAAAGTTGCCAAGTTTGAAGAGCCCTGGGTTAGAGGTGGTAAGGGTCTTCAAACTTGTCAAGTTTAAGACTTGTGGACTTCAACTCCCAGAATTCCTCCTCCAGTCATCCTAGCTCAGGAATGGGAGTTAAAGTCCACAAGTCTTAAAGTTGCCAAGTTTGAAGAGCCCTGGGTTAGAGGTGGCAAGGGTCTTCAAACTTGTCAAGTTTAAGATTTGTGGACTTCAACTCCCAGAATTCCTCCTCCAGTCATTCCTGAGCTAGGATGACTGGAGGAGGAATTCTGGGAGTTGAAGTCCACAAGTCTTAAACTTGCCAAGTTTGAAGACCCTTGCACCGCTAACCCAGGGCTCTTCAAACTTGGAAGTTTCTCTTCATACCTGTCAGGCTGCTCGCTTCGGGCAGCAGCAGCGGTGGCTCCGGCGGCGGTGAGTATTGGCAGTGGTGAGTATCGGCATCGTCGGAGGCTGCGTCAGCGTCGGGTCCTGCAGTGGGGGTGGGGGCTGCAACGGGGGCGGCTCGGGCGGCATGTCCTGTGGCGGTGGCAGAGGCAGCAATGGGGGCGGCTGCGTGTCCTGCAGCGGGGGGCGGCTGCGTGTCCTGCAGCGGGGGCAGGGGCAGCAACGGGGGCGGCTGCGTGTCCTGCAGCGGGGGCAGCTGCGTGTCCTGCAGCGGGGGCGGCTGCGTGTCCTGCAGCGGGGGCAGGGGCAGCAACGGGGGCGGCTGCGTGTCCTGCAGCGAAGGCGGGGACTGCAAGGGGGTGGCCGCAGCGGCTTTGCTGTGGTCCGCGGTGGCGGCGGCCAGCAGCAGCGGGAGCGACTTTGCTGTGGGGGCGGCTGCGGCGGCAGCTTTGTTGTGGTCCGCCGCCGCCGGCTATCACGTGGTCCGGCGGCAGAGGCGGTGGGCAGCAGCGGTGGCAGCGGCTTTGCCATGGTCTGGTGGCAACGGCGGCTTTGCCATGGTCCAGTGGAGGGGGTAGCGGTGGCGGGCAGCAGTGGCAGCAGCAGTTTTTGCCATGGTCCGGCGGCGGCGGCTTTGATTGGCAGTTGGTGGAATACCGCCAATCAGCTGTCTGTTGCCACCTATTGTCGCCGTTGCCGCCGTTGCTGCCATTGCCACCATTGCCACCATTGCACCAACTCCCTCCCCCTCCCCCTAATGTAACATTCGGAGTATAGGACACACCCACTTTTTGACCCTCTTTTGGGGAGTAAAAAGGTGCGTCCTATACTCCGAAAAATACGGTATATATATATATATATATATATATATATATATATATATATATATATATATATATATATATATATATATATATATATATATATATATATATATATATATATATATATATATATAATATATATATATATAATATATATATATATATATATGTTTTCTGAGGTTTTCGCGGGTGTTTGTATGTAGGTCTTTGGGTATTCGGGTTTTCTCCTGCGTGGAATTGGAAGTGTCTTGGCGACGTTTCGATGAAGTCTCATTCATCATCTTCAGGCTGGTGTCTTCTGCTTCCTGCTTCTAGGAGCAATGTGAGATTGCTGTTGTTTCTTCCTTTTAACTGCCAGTGGAGGTTTGAACTGATAGGATGGGAGCTTGGCTGTGTTCTGATTGGTTGGAGGTGTGTTCTGATTGGTTGGGGGCTTGGCTGTGCTCTGATTGGCTGGGGGGTTAGCTGTGCTCTGATTGGCTGGGGGTGTTCTCAGGTTACTCTGACTTGCAGGGGCATTTGAGCTGGTGAGCTGCATTGCTGCTGTTTGGCTTCTGGTTCGTGGTCCTGCCACATCTTCATGGAGGGTGTCAGTTTGCTTCATGTATGGATTGGAGGGGTTTAAAGTGGCTAATGATGCAGCTGTAGTATGGCTTATATATATAAATATTTCAAATAATTGAAATACGAAGCTGATTATATGCTCCATCACTGAAGTCATGATTTTATAGCCGCTTCTTTAAACTCAATGATCTCTGGCTGTTTTGAAATTACAGTATTTAATTGCATGCTCAGTGTATTGTCAGGATGTGCAAAGCTGTTTTATGTGTTTTAGTTTTGTAGTTTATTGGTTTTGTTTATAGGATTAAAAATCTAAGGTTTCCTACACCATTTCACAAATGAACCTAGGATAACATAGCTCTTATATATTACTTTGATAAATCTGTTAACATTTGTAAAGCTTATTGAAAGGACTAAAAAAATCCCCAGAAGTGCTGCTGCTGTTATTTCAAAGCAGGCTTTAACAAAAGAGCCTCCTGTTGCTCCTTTATGATGTGAAGGAGAGGAGAAATAATATGACAAAGAACTGTCATCTGTCACATCACTGTTACTCACATTCTGTGACCTTTCCAAACCATATTTGATTGTCAGCTGAATTATTAGCATTATTATCTAATATTAATATTCACTGAATATATTTGATATATTAATGTTCACTTTTATGATAATTTTATGATAATTTTATGGACACAAATACTTTTCTATATCAATATCAACATCAACAATAACATCTATACACACGGATGTACATAATGGAAGTAATCTTTGCATTTCCAGCATTATAGCATTTGCATTTGTACATTGAGCCTATCTATCATATAGACTATGTTAATAATTTTCTTTAGTGCTCTAAGTCTGTGGGAAATTAGTCCTCTGTTAATTGGCAGTTTAACACTTAATTCCAGTCATATGATTTCAGTAGAAATCAGTGTGTGTTAGAGAGGGGGGAGGGAGGGGGAGGGAGGGAGGGAGGGAGGGAGGGAGGGAGAGAGAGAGAGAGAGAGAGAGAGAGAGAGAGAGAGAGAGAGAGAGAGAGAGAGAGAGAGAGAGAGAGAGAATAAAAAGAGAAGTAATGGATCATAATCCAACTGAGCAAGCAATATCAGGAAAGATGGCCACTAATTTCATTCAGCAAACAATCATTTATCATGCTTAAAACAATTCAACGCCCAGCAGGATCTATTTTTATATCTCGTTTTTATTAATTTAACATATTTAAGACTAACACTTGCTGTTAAATAGTCATTTAATTGATTACATGCCAGCTTTCTAGGGAAATTTCATAAAGCAGTTTGCCTGAGAAATGATGATGCAGGGCAAATGAAGTTCAAGAAAGCTAGTTGCAGTGTGTGTGAGCATCAGCTCCACTCCCGGCAATTTGAACGGCTAAAAACAGTCAAGGTTTTGACCTAAGCTCCAAAACTGCTTGCGCTGGAGCAAGGGAAGCCCCCCCCCAGGCTTAGACAGCTGCCAATAAAGCACTTGGCAGGGGACAGGTGGAGTGTGTGACCTCTGGTACTTAACGGCTCATTGGAGGGGTCTGTGTGGGAAGTGAACCCCAGATAGCTCCCCTCAGTCTCGCCGGGCCGGGTACAGGGCCAAGGGCCCTTATTGTTCCTGCCTGGTCAGAGCCTACAATGACCTTATATTACCAGATGTCTACTGTTTGCCGCTCTGACGCCACCAACGAGCGGCAACTCGCAATCCCCTTCAGTCCGGCTAATGGGCGCATGTGAGAGGTCCCAGCCAGACAGAGAGAGTTTTGAAGGCTGCGCAAGCGCTTGGCTTCTGCAGCATGATGGAGCAGTTCACACAGGCACACATTCTCGGGCAGTATGTGGCATAAGCCACCCTGGCTGTAGGTCACTCAAGCGCTAGGCTTCTGTGACTTTCCCTGAATTGAACAGCGAAGATGCCAGGCCGCGAGGGGTCCGCTTGACAGCCGGCCACACAAGGGTGGCCAATGTGGCCGGGAGCAGGGCCAAAACCCGCTACTGCCTTTATCCGCCCCCCATGCCAGAGACAGTAGCTATAGTTGTGGGGGGGGAGATTATAAATCACTCACGAGTTGAAGAAGAATATACAATGCCAAAAGGCTAACCTGCAAGTTTGGGGAGACACAGATCCTTGACTTAGGACTGAGTTGAAAGAGGGGCAGCATAGCAGGAGGACAGTTTTTATAAAGTCAGACTCAGTCATGATTGGCTGATGGATCGTGTCATCCCAATCTTGGAGGCTATCTCCACCCACTAGGGAGAATATACTGTATCTCTCAAATGAAGTTCAAGAAAATATACTGTATCTCCCAAGGATGTAATGTTTTAACAGAGAATTACAGCTAATCAAATATGGCTACAAAAATCTGAAATGATTGCTAGCAAAGAGATAAAAATCTTTTTGAAGCCATCTACTGATTGTTCACATTTTTGCAACTCATTGTCAAGCCTGAAGCTGACCAGGCTGTGGCTGGTCCCTTTTCATTGGGGCTTTTGTTTTTATTGGGGTTTATTCTCATATGGTTTCAGTTGACAAAGTTTGGAGTTTGTCAACTGGAGAGTAGAGAGTAGAGTTTTGCAGCAAAAACAACATAGCTCTCTTATGAGTGAGAGACATTCCAATGGTTGGCTGGCCAGAGGAGGAGAGAAGTCACCAAGCAACCAGCCAGTATCCCGATTGGATAATGTGATTTATTGTTTTGAGAAAACAAGAAACTTTTACTTTTAATGTGGTGGAAAGCACGGGAACCTTCAGTACTGGCTTTCCACCGGTTTGTGCCAAGATGATGTATCTGAATAAACCTGTTCTTTTAGGAACCAAATTGCCTCAGAGTTTTGTTTGCGATTGGGTACATTAATTGGAACCAGACACTCATATTTGTGAATTACATTTTAAAGACTAATTTGCAATTTATACCAATTTGATGTAAATATAGATGAAGGGATAGAAGGAGAACTCATAAAATTTGCAGACATCACCAAGCTGGTAAGAATAGCCAACATTCCAGAATATAGGCTCAAGAAACAGAAGCATCTTGACCAGGGGTGAAATTCAGAATTTTTCCCTACCGGCTCTGTGGGCATGGCTTGGTGGGCGTGGCTTGGTGGTCATGTGACTGGGTGGGTGGGCATGGCCAAGTCAACATCACTTCTTTGCCCTTTCTTGAGAAAGAAAGAGAGAGAGACTCTCTCAGGGATGGTAACTAAAGCCAGTATCCCAGCAACAAGAGAATCAACGAAACCCCTCAGAAGGAAAACTTGTGCTAAGCCTCTCAGGCCATTAGTTGATAGCTCATATTTCTCAAGTTGGCTCCCTTTAAAAGACAATGGCTGCAATCTGATTAGGACTATTCCGCAATAAGCAAGCTGCAGGCACCCATTCCACATAGGACTAAAACACAAGGAGGGGTCAATCTTAACCCTGGGCAGGATGTGGGTGGAGATAGGTAATTGTTCTCCGGTGCCCTTCAAGACTACTGTAAACAGGGAAGGAGACGTTTTCTGATAACGTAGGTCCGATGTAACCCACAGTCTTTTTCAGTGACTCAATGTTTTGGGGGGGGAAGACCCCTTCATTCAATGCCTCCCACCCCCCAAGGACACAATTGGCCTCCTTTTGTACTTCTAGCACCACCTTCACGTTCACGCACAGGGAAGTTCAGAATTTCTTTTTTTCGCACTCCTGCACGCGAAAAGGGAAGATCAATTCTTTTCAGTAGCTTAGTTCTTCCATTTCAGTAACCAGATGAAATGCTCACCTATTCACATCCATAAATGCTCTCTTAAAAGCAGACCCGTGGAGGAGCGCAACAGCACCCACGCTGTTAAGGAGTTATTGTGCTGTTAAGCACATACACAGCAAAATGTGTTGGAGTAATGGTGTTGCAGTTTGATATGAATGCTATTCGGTCAATAAACAGAATATCTTTAGTATGTACAAAGTAGTTTTTACTTGAATAGTAGCAAAGTTAAATAGGAAGTCCAAGTCATGCACAGTTATTCAGTCAATGCAAAGTTTCTTCTTCTTGCCTATCTTTGTTTTAACTCACAAACAAAGATTACAGCTATCACTTAATTCTATACTATCACACTGAGTTACTCTTCTCTTCACAGCAATTCCACACAGTCATAAAGTAATCTACTCATCAGTAAATCAGCAGAGAGTCTTCAATCCGGAACACACCGTCAAACACCACTCACCACACTAAACCACAACCATAAACCACCAACCATCAACCACATTGAGCATGCTCTCTTGCTTGCTTATATAGTAATCATCCACAATGCATTTAAAGCAATATACACATAACAATGATTTGTGGCTTAATCATATATTAACAAACCCAATCATTTGAACAGGGTTCTAACATTCTCCCCTTTGGGTTGTTAATATATAACTTACAATCTTACAATCTTAGATAATAACCTTCACAACTTTCTTTATGTCTATCAGCATTTTGCGCTTTCATAAAATGATCTGCTAAATTACATTCACCAGTACAATAGTCTAATCATTTTCCTCTGTACACATTGTCTAACATTAAGATATCTAAGATCTGTATGCTTTGATCTCGTTCTAACACCAATATTTGTTGCCATATTAATTGCTGCTTGATTGTCTTCAAATACACATATTGGTTCATTTACAACAATCCCCAAATCTTTACATAATTGTGAAAAATAAATAAGCTCTGTACATAATAGTGATAAACACGAAAATTCGGACTCCATGGTAGACAAACTTATGTGCTGTTGTCTTATTGACCTCCAACTAATTAACATATTGTCTAATAATATAGCAATCCCTGATGTTGACTTTCGTGTTATCCTGTCAGTTGCAAAACTTGCGTCTGCATAGGCCTTTAAATCAAGTTCTGAACTTGGTTCTAAATACAGTGCATTATACATTGTGTGTTTTAAATATCTTAATATACGCTTTGCTGCATTCCAATGTCGTTCACACGGTTCTGAGTTGTACTTTGCCAACTGATTTACGCTATACGATATATCTGGCCTTGACCAGTTTGCCAAATACGATAAACTACCAATTAGTGCTTGATATATGTTACTATCAAACTTTGAATCAGTTACCTCACTATGCTCAAATACAGTACCCATAGGAGTTTTGGCTTCTTTACAACTATCCCTATTGTAGCGCTTCAATAAACTATTTATTTTCTGAACCTGTGATATTTTAAAACCTTTACTGGTTCTAGTAACATCTAGACCTAAATAATGCTTTATTTCACCCAAATATCTGATCCTAAATTTATCTTTCAGTTTATCTACAATATCCTTTACTATATCTTCTGATTTAGCAATAATTGCAATATCATCAGTAAACAATAATAATAAAGTAATACCACCATCCTGTTTTTTCTTAAATAGACATGGATCAGCCAAACCTGCATTAAACCCTAATCTTTCCAATTCTCTGGTAATGCATTGGTTCCATTCAAAACCAGCCTGCTTCAAACCATACAAGCTTTTATTTAATTTCCAATAACCTTTACCATTACTATTTAATCCTTGTGGTTTTCTCATATATATCTCATGCTGTAACTTAGCATGTAAATATGCCATCTCAACATCAATATGATGTACAACACTATTATTTCTAGCTGCCCACACCAATGTTGCCCTCAACGTGCTCGCCTTCAGACTAGGAGCGAAAACTTCATTGTAGTCTGTTATACTCTGACCGAATCCCTGAGCAACCAATCTTGCCTTGTGGGATATAGTGCCATCACTGGCTGTCTTTAACTCAAAAACTCATCTGCAGCCTATAGCTTTCTTTCCTTGTGGCAAACTAACATCCTCATATACATCAAGATCCTTCAAAGACTTCAATTCCTTACTTATTGCTTCTTTCCAAGCAATTTGTTCCTTCTCGGAATATAACTTAATCTCATCATAGCTAGAAGGTTCTAGACTTATTTCACAAACAACATTTGCCTGATACCTATCAGGTGACTTTCTTACTCTAGTCCCTCATCTAGGCAAAGGAATACTATTAGTAGCAATATCCTCATCTTTAACTTCTAACTTTACCTCCCCTATCGGAGATCTCTCTTCATCTACTAAATCCTCCTCTTCTGGTGATTCTATCTCTTCTATATTACTCTCCAAATACTTCTTAGGAGTAATATCTTGTTAGAACAATGGAGTTTCTACCACAATACTATCTTCCTGCTCCAATTTCTTCCATCCCACATGTTCCATGAATTTGGCACTTGCACTTTTATAAGTGTTTCTGGTGCCTTTATCCCAGAATCTAAAACTTTTATGATTTTTATCATAACCTACAAAATACATTAGTTTTGCCCTATGTTGTCCTTTCTTTCTAACTTGTGTTGGAATATGCACCCAAGCCGGTGCTCCAAATACATGCAAATAATCCAATTCAGGTTTCCTATCAAACCATCTTGTAAAAGGTATCTCGCCTGTTGTAGCATTTACAGCATTGTTAAGTATGTGGTTAGCGCACATAAGAGCCTCTCCCCACAAATTATCAGGCAAACCAGAATCATTAATCATTGTCCTTATCATTGCCTGCAACATTTGTCCTCGTCTTTCTACATAAGAGTTATGTTCTGGTCGAAAAGGAGCTGAACGTCTGTGTTCTATCCCTGCTCTTGCTAACAAATTAACAAAATTACTATTAGTGAATTCCATGCCGTTATCTGTTACTACACATACTAACTTATTCTTCTGTTTCCTCTCTACAAACCTTATCCAATTAGAGAAATGTTGATAAGTTTCTGTTTTGCTTTTCATTAAATAGCAAAAACCATATTGAGAATAATGATCAACAATACTAAGAATATAGTTAGCTCCACCTAAACTTGGTTTCTTAGGTCCTATTAGATCAACAAACACTACATCTAATGGTCCTGTTGTTTTGAAACCATTATACCTATTTGCAGGAGTAACCATACTTTTTTCTTGATTACAGGCATTGCAATTCAGATACTTAGAACATGGTTTTATTTTAATTCCTTTAGCCAATTCTACAGTTTTCTGTAACAATTTAAAATTCAAGTGCCCCATTCTTCTGTGGAGTAAATGTATGCAATTGTCATGAGGTTGTTTGTTCTCAAAAACTGAATTAGCTTTTTCTACTGTGTTTTCATGCAGTATATATAGACCATTTTCTAATCTAGCTATAACATTGTTACCTTCTTTCTGAATTGTACATTTATCACCCATAAATGTTACACTGTATCCTGCTTTGACCAATACTTGCACAGATAATAGATTATAAACCAATCTTGGCATATATAACATTGGCAGTTTGTCATTGATTCCTGAACAATATGCATTTCCTTCCCCATTTGCTTTCATCTTCCAACCGTTTGCTAACGCAACATGTTGACTACTTTTCTGCATCTTTACAAACTTTTCCTTATTGTTCGTTATACAGTTAGTAGCCTCACTATCTATAACCCATAAATCATGGTTTATCTTATTTGTTACGTTATGCATAGTCAAACCAACATTTTTGTGTTCTCTCTGATCATTTCTGATATTCTGCTTTCTATTCTTTCTACAAAACTTGGCTCTATGTCCTCTAGCCCCACAAGTAAAACATTTCCTAACAAAATAAACATTAGGAACATTAGAAGATGTCTTCTCTTCATCTTGTGGATGTTTTGTTCTCATCAATTTTCTGTCTTCTCCTTTCATTAAATGAGTTCAAAAAAGTTTTCTTGTTATATGAATGTGTGCACCAACACTATCCCTTACATAAATCTTTTTCAATATGTCCCAACACTTTGCAGCTTCTTCTTCTCCACGAATATGGACAAGTTGCTGGTCATTTAGTGTTAGTCCAATTATACTTAATGCTCTATCATTGTCTCGTTTAAATTCAGCTAGCTTCTTCGCGTCTTCATCTTCTGTTGGATCCCAACCTGTTGTATCCGGTGGACTTGTTATCAAAGACCATAAGCCTTCATTTCTCAAAAGTTGGCTACATTTTGTAGACCAAGTAGCATAGTTAGTGCCATCCAGCGGGGTTATCATCGATAGATACCGTGTTTCCCCGAAAATAAGACAGGGGCTTATATTTTTTTGACGCCCCAAAAAATGCCCCTGGCCTTATTTTTGGGGGATGGCTTATTATTTTTGGGGTGCAGGCAGGCCGCGACACACCACTTACTGAAGTTCGGCAGCTCCGTGGTCTCTCGGCTAATCTGTTATGGAAAAAAAATCTTGCATAGTGCAGAAACTCTTCTCATGAGAATTAGCAAGTTCTCAAAGTGAGAACTTTGAGTTCTCACTTTGTGCAGCGTTTCTGCACTATGCAAGATTTTTTCCCCTAGCCGAGGGAAACCCCAGAGCTGTCAAACTCCAGTAAGTGATGCGTTTCGTGGTTCTGCGGAGTTTGAAGCTTTGGGGCAAAGGATGGGGCGGGGCGGCGAGCGAGCGACCGAGGTGGCGGCAGAAGGGGAAGCAGAAGAGCGCGTAGCCCAAGAGTGAGATCCCAGCAGTCAGCAGGAGCCCCGAGTAGAAAGCGCCGGCTGCTGTGCCCAGGCGGAACGGTTCCCCCTTGAGTTCGTAGCCCAGCGAAAAGCACTTGAGACCCACTGCGGCGGCGTTCAGCGTGCAGGCAAGCAGGAGGTAGCTGGAGAGTGCGGCGCAGGCTCCCCAGACACTCCACTTCATCCTTCGCGTCTCCTCCGCTGCCTGCGCCTCCTCCTCCCTGCCTCACCTCCTCCTCCTCCCTTCTGTCCTCCTCCTCCCGTGTCCTCCTCGGCGGCATCGGCCCTTGCCAGGGAGGCGGCCGCCACGTGTTGCGGGAACATAATGCTGGGGATGGCAGTGGCGAGAAGGGAGAGTTCTGAATGCGCCGCCACCGGTGCCGCCGTTGCTCTGGCAGCTACCGGCACAGCGGCCGCCGCTATCACTGCTGCTTCCTCTCTGCAGGCAGCCGGCAAGCATGGCTCACGCACCAGCTTTTTCCTCCCCGCCCTGCTGCCTCCTGCTCTCTCTTATTGAAGCGGCTGCTGCGGCTGCTGCTCTCTTGCTCGCCGCCGCCGCTACTGCTGGGAGCCGATGAATTATTGATGGCAGCAAGTTCGAGGCAAAAGAGGGGCTTAGCTTAGTCGAGAGGATCTCTGTGCTTCTTTGTAATAACGGGTGTTGACTCCTGCGTTTTAAAGCCACCTCTTGCCAGTCGCCCTTTGGCACGGCTGGCGCACAGAGATCCTCCCGACTAAGCTAAGCCCCTCTTTTGCCTCGAACTTGCTGCCATCAATAATTCATCGGCTCCCAGCAGTAGCGGCGGTGGCGAGCAAGAGAGCAGCAGCCGCAGCAGCCGCTTCAATAAGAGAGAGCAAGAGGCAGCAGGGCGGGGAGGAAAAAGCTGGTGCGTGAGCCGTGCTTGCTGGCTGCCTGCAGAGAGGAAGCAGCGGTGACAGCAGCGGTCTTCTCTCCATGGCAGCCCATTCTGAAAGAGAACACCTCGCGAGGCTTTCAAAGTTCTCCAACTCGTGAGGCGTTCTCTTTCAGAATGGGCTGCCGTGGAGAGAAGACCGAAGGTAGGAGGGTGTCCCTTCAAAATGCTTCAAAGTCCATCGAAGCATTTTAAAGGGATCTGTTTTGCCTGCCATGAAGGGAACCAATGCTTGCCTCCTTTTCTTCGGGGAACATGGGTTCCCTTCATGGCAGGCAAAACGGATCCCTTTAAAATGCTTTGAAGGACTTTGACCACCGGGCGGGGGATGGGGCGGGGCGCGACGTGAGTGAGGAAGGCGGTGACAGGGAAGTGGCGAACTTCCAGATGCTGGTAAAGTGAGCACCTCGCAGCCCGGCCCTCCCCTGCATTCCCCCCCAAATTCTGCCTGATTATCTTACCAGCGTCTGGAAGTTCACGGCTTCTCTTTTCAGCAGGTCTTTGAGGGAAACTCCTTCAATGTAAAGGAGAAGTTATCGCAAGTGCGAAAAGTTGTTAATTGGTCACACTCGCGATAACTTCTCCTTTACATTGAAGGAGTTTCCCTCAAAGACCTGCTGAAAAGAGAAGCGGCGAACTTCCAGACGCTGGTAAGATCATCAGGCACAATTTGGGGGTGGCGGGAATGCAGGGGAGGGCCGGGCTGCGAGGCGCTCATCTTACCAGCGTCTGGAAGTTCGCGGCTTCTCTTTTCAGCAGGTCTTTGCAGGGAAACTTCTTGAGAGATCTCTCTCTCTCTCTCTTTCCGGCCCAAAAGAGTGCCGCCACAAAAAGAGCGGCTCCCGGCATGTCCCCCCCACTTTCCCCCGGAAGTAGTTGGGGGGGCTTATTTTCGGGGGGTGGCTTATTTCAAGGCATGTCCCGAAAAAGCCCTGTGGGGCTTATTTTCAGGACATGTCTTATTTTCGGGGAAACACGGTACGTTGACTTTGCTTGAGCCATTTTTGCTGTAATACTTCTTAAACTTTCTGTTAATATTGAAACTGAATTTTCACATTCAATATCTTTTTACTTTTTACTTGCAACAAACCACTATCTCTACTCTTTAGAAACTCACTGGGCCCATAACCAATGTTAAGGAGTTATTGTGCTGTTAAGCACATACACAGCTAAATGTGTTGTAGTAATGGTGTTGCAGTTTGATATGAATGCTATTCAGTCAATAAACAGAATATCTTTAGTATGTACAAAGTAGTTTTTACTTGAATAGTAGCAAAGTTAAATAGGAAGTCCAAGTCATGCACAGTTATTCAGTCAATGCAAAGTTTCTTCTTCTTGCCTATCTTTGTTTTAACTCACAAACAAAGATTACAGCTATCACTTAATTCTATACTATCACACTGAGTTACTCTTCTCTTCACAGCAATTCCACACAGTCATAAAGTAATCTACTCATCAGTAAATCAGCAGAGAGTCTTCAATCCGGAACACACCGTCAAACACCACTCACCACACTAAACCACACTAAACAATAAACCACCAACCACACTGAGCATGCTCTCTTGCTTGCTTATATAGTAATCGTCCACAATGCATTTAAAGCAATATACACATAGCAATGATTTGTGGCTTAATCATATATTAACACACCCAATCGTTTGAACAGGGTTCTAACACACGCTGAAGGGGGTGGGTCTTCCTAAATCAAGAGGGGCTTTTCGCACGAGGAAAAAAACTGTCGTGGAAAAAACCAGAATCCAGGAACCGGCAATCTTTTGCACGCTTCCTGGGGTAGAAGTTTCCTTGAACTCTGTGGGATGCAGAGGGATGGAGGGAGGGAGGGAGGGAGAAACTTCTCCCTTCCACAAACCTTCAGGAAGCTGAGCGTGAAGTTTGTCCCAAACTCCAAAGGAGGCTGAGGGAGAAAAAGAGAGGGTGCAAATCCCGCCCCAAAAAAAGCTCAAATTCCCTGTGAGAGAGAAGCGCAGTGTGGGAATCCCCCGCCATGGCACTTGTGGCTAAAGCCTTGTCCATCCCCCCACTACCCCCAGCGCTTCTTCCTCCTTTCCCATTTGGAGGTGAGAGCTTCCCAAAACTGTTTTGGATCCTTTGGGGGCCCCACCTGTTTTCCTTTCCTGCCAACGCAAGGCAACCTGCGGAGAGAAGGTTCACTCAGCAGCCTTACCTTGTCAGCGCGTCCTCTCTCTTCAAGCGGGTTGAGTGGCTTTTGCTGCGGTGCGGTTGCTCCAGGGGCTTTGGCTCTTTCTCTGGGCATGCCTTTCCCGGGCCCTCCATGGCTGGCTGCGTCAATATGGCTGACAGCATCAAAAGGGTGAGCATGGCCGGTCACTCGCTTCGCTGACGAAGCCCCTCAAGCCAATGAGCTGGTGAAACCCAGCTGGCAATGTGCGAAGGCTTGCAGCTTGCAGGGAGGGAGATTTGAATCGGTTCAGTTCAGCAAACTGATTCAAATCATCCCTACAGCCTCAGCCGAGCCAGGCCGAGGTGGTCGAATTTCACCCCTGATATTGACCAACTTGAACACTGGGACCTATCTAACAAAATAAAATTCAATGGTGAGAAAAGTAAGGCTCTACACTTAGGCAAGAAAAACCAAATGCACAGGTATGGACTAGGTCAGGGGTCGGCAAACTTAAACACTCAAAGAGCCATTTGGACCCATTTCCCACAGAAAAAAAACACCAAAACCTGGGTGGGTGGGGCCAATTTGACATCATTCACTCCCACCCAGTCACATGACCCCCTAACCACGCCTACCCAGAGGTTAGGACAGAGAACTGGGAACCACAAAACCCTTTTCTCTCTCTCCCCCCTTCTCTCTATCTATGTCTCTCTCTCTCCCCCTCTGTCTCTGTATCTCTCTCTCCCCCTCTTCCTCTCTCTCTCCCCTCTTTCTGTATCTCTCTCCCCCTCTCCCCCTCTCCCTCTCCCCCTCTCCCCCTCTCTCTGTATCTCTCTCTCTCTCCCTCTCTATGTATCTCTGTCTCTCTCTCCCCCTCTGTATCTCTCTCTCCCCCTCTCCCTCTCTATCTCACCCCTCTTCCAGCACACTTTATATAAATGAGCCCCTCTTTTACAATATGACTTATAACAGTTCATTTAGTGACCGTTCAAAGTTACAACAGCACTGAAAAAAGTGATTTATGACTGTTTTTCACACTTAAGTCTGTTGCAGCATCCTCACATGATCAAAATTCAGATGCTTAGCAACTAACTCATATTTATGACAGTTGCAGTGTCCAGGGGTCATATGATCCCCTTTTGTAACCTTCTGACAAACAAAATAAAAGGGAACACAATATTCATTTAACAACATAACTTAACTGCAATGATTCACTTAATAACTGTGGCAAGAAAAATCATAAAATGGGGAAAATTCACTTAACAACTGTCTCACTTAGTAACATAAATTTTGGGCTCAATTGCGGTCATAAGTCAAGAACTACCTGTATTGGTCCCATGCCAGAGCCTCTAAATTTTCTGAAGGTATATTTATCAAATGTGAAGCTATTCTAGGAATATTCCTTGTTTCACTTCCCTTGCTAAGCAACTTTCAAGGCCTATGAACAGTAAAAAGAAGGCTAACAGATCTTAAAGAAAGCAAAATGAAACATCGTTCTGAGCATTAATAACAGTCCTCAAATAAATTATACTGGTACCGTATGTGCCGGCGTATAAGACAACTTTTTACCCCTTGAAAATCTTCTCAAAAGTCGGGGGTCGTCTTATACGCCGGGTACTGAAAATTCCGAGCTGGGGGGAGCTGAAAAACGGCCGTGGCCACATCCCCGCCGTTCTCCAGCCAAGCGGTGGGTGGGTTGCTCCCCTCCCCTCCCCTCGGAGGAAGAAGGAGCCTCTGTCACTGTCTCTCGCGGGGCTCCAGCCACCCTACTGAGTCCCCGACCGCGGCGCTGGCAGGGTTAAAGCGCATGGGAGGGAAGGAGAGCGCGCGCTACCACCGCCGCTGCTGCTTTCGCTGCTCCGATATTTCTTCGGTGGGCGCGCGCGGGAGGAACCGCGGAGCAAAGGCACCCGGCAGCTTAAGGCAAGAGGCGGGCGGGAGACGTGGGCAGGAACCTGCCCCGATGCCACCACTTCTGGCATCCCCGTGCCTCTCACCCCACTCACCGGGTGCCTCTGCTCAGCGGTTCCTCCCGCGCGCGCCCACCGAAGAAATATTGGAGCAGCGAAAGCAGCAGCGGCGGCGGTAGCGTGAGCTCTCCTTCCCTCCCATGCGCTTTAACCCTGCCAGCGCCGCGGTCGGGGACTCAGTCGGGTGGCTGGAGCCCCACGAGAGACAGTGACAGAGGCTCCTTCTTCCTCCGAGTGGAGGGGAGGGGAGCAACCCACCCACCTACCTCACTTGGTGCGGTTCCCCACACTTGGCGTCCTGGAAGAGAAAGAAAGAAAGAAAGAAAGAAAGAAAGAAAGAAAGAAAGAAAGAAAGAAAGAAAGAAAGAAGGAAGGAAGGAAGGAAGGAAGGAAGGAAGGAAGGAAGGAAGGAAGGAAGGAAGGAAGGAAGGAAGGAAGGAAGGAAGGAAGGAAGGAAGGAAAGAAAGAAAGAAAGAAAGAAAGAAAGAAAGAAAGAAAGAAAGAAAGAAAGAAAGAAAGAAAGAAAGAAAGAATCATTACCAATGCTATGATGGAAACCACCAACTGAAAGACAAATATCACTTTGGAGCAAGGAAGCTGCTACAGCAGCAACAAATTAAACAGCACAAACACAGGGATTCTCTCAATATCCCATTGTCCCTATTGGACAATATTGGAGGGTTGCCAGAAAGTTTCTTCATTTGTTCTACAGAGAGCAAAGTAGTTTTCACAGTACAAGGCATATGTTGCCTAATTGTCTATCACAAAGCTTGCAATTGTGAAGAAATTAAAAAATCCAAGGTAGAAGAAAAGGGTTCCTGTTATTGGTTCTTTGTCATAAAATGCATAGAAAAGGCATCAGATGGATTCTTACTTGTAGGAAAGTATGCAATAAAGTGTGAAAAGGAAGGAAGGAAGGAAGGAAGGAAGGAAGGAAGGAAGGAAGGAAGGAAGGAAGGAAGAAGAAGGAAGAAATAAGAAAAAGAAAGAAAGAAAGAAAGGAAAGAAAGAAAGAAAGAAAGAAAGAAAGAAAGAAAGAAAGAAAGAAAGAAAGAAAGAAAGAAAGAAAGAAAGAAAGAAAGAAAGATGGTAGGAAGGAAGGAAGGAAGGAAGACAGACAGACAGACAGACAGACAGACAGACAGACAGACAGAAAGAAAGAAAGAAAAAGAAAGAAAGAAAGAAAGAAAGAAAGAAAGAAAGAATGTTAGGAAGGAAGAAAGACAGAAAGAAAAAGAAAGATAGTAGGAAGGGTAGTCTTATACGGCGAGTATATCCCAAACTCTATATTTGAACTGGAAAAGTTGGGGGTCGTCTTATACGCCCAGTCGTCTTATACGCCGGAACATACGGTATTATAAAATAAAATACAAATATATTCTAACAGCCTCACTAGATCAGATGACTAGCAGGTATGACATGGGAATATGTTATAACTATTTGTGAAGAAAAAACTAGTCACATATGCACATGAATGAAAACGATAAAAGCTCAGGTTTTTAGATTTCTGAAAGTACAGAAACTATGAAATGTAATACACTCTTGATACATTAAGACAGCTTGATTTTTGTCAGGCACAAAATTGAATAAAAATCTTCCTTGTTCTCAACTTCATGCAGAAGTAATTATTACTTTAATCAAGTGACTTCTGCAATAATTTAGGTACGCAACAAAAAAAATCATAATGCAAATGCATAATGTGAACTGCATTCCATGAAATAGCTAGTTGATACAAATACCAGAAAGCTGAAAACAATATACACATTTCACTGGGGCAACCCGCCTCCCATTCAATTCAAAGGAACTTGAATTGGTATATACCTGGGATTGCACATGGGCATAGTTCCATTGAATTAAAGCAGTTTTAACAATAACTGAGCAAGGAGGCAATTCTAGGGAACAGCCCAGTTATTTTAAGGCCTGCTCTTTTTTTTCAATTTTTTTCCCTCCCCACTTTTATAATTCAATAAACATATACCTTAAAATGTTACAATAAAACACACAATTTTACATTTATAATCCATCATTCAAAGGTCAATATCTTATACAAACGCTTACATCATCGATCATCAGTCTGTTCTGTTTTTCCCCCATTGCACTCCCCTCTCTCTATCTCCATCATCTCCTCCTACTTTCTTACTCCTTCACTCCTCCTCTACTCTCTCTACTCCTTCTCTTCCTCCCTTTCTACTTCCTCTTACACTCTCTTTGCCTTCCCCTGAGTACTCTTTTATACTAAATCTTATGTTTGACGGACTGATGATACAATCTCAAATTTAGATTCATCATATATCTTCTAAGAAAACAGAAAAAAGAATTTATTATTATTATTATATCATTTCTTTATATAGAGTACTTTATTCTAGGTATATGCTGCTAACTTCATCTTACCTCCAAAAAAGAAAAAAGAAAAAAAGAGAAAGTCTACTTTTGTCATCTGGGATATTTACCAATTAATTTTTAAGTTCTCCTTCCAAATTATCCACTATTAATTTAATTTCCAAGATAGTTACTATTTCTCCTACTTCTTAATTTTAAGTCATATTGGTTCCTCTACTTTTTTGTCTCTTTATTCATCATTTATGGTTTTTTATCCTTATTCTATCACAAAAACTAAATGCCCAATTATACATTCCAATTTCTTATATTAATCATCAAAATTCTTCCTAGGTTGTTTACACTCAATTAAATGTTTAACTCTTGAAATAAAAGATTTTTAAATTTAACATTTAAAAATCTCATATGTAAAAGAATAATACCCAATCATAATACTGTATACCTTTTCACATACTAATCATCAAAATTATTTCTGAATTATTCAATTAAGTATTCAACTCTTAAAATAATACATTTTCCCCTTAAATTTTTTTCATTTAAACACATTTCATATATAAATAAGGTACACAATCATAATATATCTTTTAAGCTCTAATATTTCATGTTTGTCATTCATGTTTTTCGTATTAATTAACATTATTTTATCTAGAATGTCAAATCTTTTAATTCATTAAACAATATTAATCTATATAAAAAGAACAGAAAAAAAGATTTCTTAACTCTTAATGAAATAATAATATTGAATAAAAAGAAAAAACATTTCCATAATATTTCAATGCCATCACCCATTTCCTTTTAATTTCTTGACTATTTCATTTATGTATATATATTTCCTCCACCCCATCTGATTAAATTCTTTTTCCTCTTTCTATTAATTTTATACCAATAAGTTCTCTTTCCCCACGCTCTTTTCCTCCCTCTTAAGTTTACTTTCTGTGTATATCTAATTTTCTCCATTCTTTTTTCCGTTTTATGTATCTCAAAATCCTTATCATCAATCTGAACATAGTTATTCTTAATATCATCATCTCTATTATCATTGTAACTGTTATCTATATTTCTATTTTCACTGTTTAACCCGGTGGAATCATTATCATTAACATAATCATTAATCAGCATTGCATTTTCAATATTATTACTCTTTTCATCATCATTTATATCTTCATCACTCTTCTTTTCTTCTTCTGTTCTCTTATCCATTTTTTCTTCCATTTGTACTTCATTTTTTCCTGTTTCAAATGCTCCAAATACAGATCTTCTAAAGTTTTCAAAAAGGTCCTTCATAAATTCAGCCAGTTCTTCATAGTCAATTCTCTCCATCTTTAAGGTCTCAGTTCTTAATTCTTAAATCCAAAACTTAAATAGATTTAATCTTTAATCAAAGTTCATTCGAAGAAATCTCAGATTTCAGTTAAGTCCGAAGCTTAAGTAGATTCAATCTTTAATCAAATTTCAATCTTTAATCAAAATTTGTTCAAAAATGCCATCAATTCTCAGTGTTCACTGAACTCCATGTCTCAGATTCAGAAATCAGTTCTCTCCATATCTTAACAATCTCAGTCCCAGTTCTTAGCTTTTAAATCCAAAACTTAGATGAGTTCAATCTTTTAATCAAAGTTCATTCATAGATGCCACCAATTCCCAATAGTCACTAATCTCCACGTACAGCTGCTGACAAAGTGTATTTCACAGCCTATTATAATTTAGAAAATTTTATTTTAGTTAAAGAGAAAAAACAAAACAAAGCTGGTTCTTTCTGTTCTTTTTTGCTATTTAATGTCTATTCATGTTCCTTTTTATTAAAGTCAATCCAAACAAGGTCAACATCTATTCATATTCCTTCTTATCCAAAACAGTCCAAACAAAGTTTTGCAGTCTACTTTCAATTTCCTCAACTTACACAGATGTTTTCCTTGATCAAGGTCACCAGCTGTCCAAACAATAAGTGTATTTCACCACATCAGTAATTCTTCCAACCACCAGATGGCATCTCCACTTCAGTTTCTCATTCTGCTTTTTCTATTTTAATTTTTCTGTTTAATCAGTTCCAATTTTCAAATTAGTTCTTAAAATTTGCTTTGCAAAGTTCTTAAATCTTAACCAAGTCTTTAAAAAAAAGTTCCAAATCTTTGATAGATGGGCTTTTAGTTGCAAATCCTTTTAATTTTGTTGCTCTATTGTATCCAAATCTTTAACAGCCGCTTCTTAATTTCCCGGTCCTTTTGTCCCCGTTCTAATATTTTGAAAGCTCCTTTTAAAATTCTCCTGGCAATATCACTCACCAGTCCTTGTCTTCTTATATTTCTCTAACATCTCCAGCACAAAAACATTGATTTTCCTTCCCAGATGATTTCAGATCACCGTATTTAAATCCTTTCGTTGTGACCGCCAAGACTAGGATGGCATTTAAAAGGACAAAGCCGGCTCCCTGGGGGGTTTGCAGCCCCCTCCCAGTTCTCCCACCAGCGCCATCTTCTTCACCACCCCTTCAGGGTGGTTTCTGACCTGGTCCTGTCCAGACCAGGTCCCCGGACAGCGCGGATTCGGGGTTTCCCAGCGGAGCGTGGGGAAACTCCGTAGCGCCTCGGCAATTAGCCACACCTTCCTTAGAGCTAATTTCTAAGCTAAGAGCTTTATTTCTGAGTCACTGCGGGCCAGTGGTGTTTGACACCGCAGAATCATTGTCTCACCCAACCCCAGTCCACACCGGGACCTGGCAGGTGCTCCAGGCAATGCTGAAGACACACTATGCACCCACCCCATCCAAGGTTGTCCGCCGCTACGAGTTCCACCAGCGGATGCAGCAGGAGGGCAAGACCATCAACCAATACATCACCGCTCTCCATAAAGCCTCCGACCACTGCGAGTTCCGTGACCTGGATGACATCCTGCTTGACTAGCTCATCTGTGGCATGCAGGACATTTGCCTGCAATGCCGGCTCCTGGCTCGGCCCAACCTCATGCTGGCCGCTGCCCTGGATGAAGCCAGGGCCGCTGAGTCCTCAACCAAAGCGGCTGAATCTCTGCACTGTTTCGCCTCCTCTAAAAAGGACACTAAGCCTCCTTCTGTGGTCCACAAGGGCTCTGTTGAGGAGCCTGTAAGCAGTGATGACGAGGTCTGCCGCACTGACCAGAAGTGCCCTCTGCCTCCCAAAGAATCCCTGACTGCTTGTGCCAACTGTGGGGGGCGACACCCGAGGATATCATGCAGATTTAGGCACGTTATCTGCCAATGTTGTGAAAGGAGAGAACATTTGGCGCGAGTTTGCCGCGCCATTCTGCCTCCGAAAGACACGCATGTGCAGGACATCCCTAGAGGCGAATTATCAAATAGATTCTGGCATGAAAACCAAAGGCTGCGCCGGAGAGCCTTCGCCGTACAGCCGGAAACCAACCAAACGCGGGTTGCCAGGGTCAGCTGCCCTTTCAAAAGGAAGATCATGGTCACCGTCTCCATCGACGGAGCACCGGTCCAAATGTAGGTTGACAATGGGTCTGCAGTGTCTATCGTCACCTGGGAGACGCTCAAGCTCGCCCTTCCAAGTCTCCGGTCTACCCGCCTGCAGGAATCCTCAATCTGCCTCTCTGACTACCAGGGAAACCGGATCCCTGTCATTGGAAAAGCCTGTGTCCATGGCAGATTCAACAATTTCGACGAACCTCTCCAGCTCACCATAGTCAATGGCAGCCTTCCGAGCCTCCTAGGACTCAATTGGTTTGAATTGCTCAGCCTAGAAGTGACAGGCATCAATGCCATTGGAGCCGCGAACCTGGATGACCTTTTTGACGAGTTCCAGGACGTTTTCAGTGACGGCTTGGGCAAGTATGTGGGGACTCCTCATTTAGCCTTGACCGAATGTCGCCTCCATTCGCCTTAAGCCTCGACGGGTCCCTCTCCCACTATGGGACAAAATTGACAAAGAGCTGGACAAGCTTATCAAACAAGGCATTTTGGAGCCGGTCGACCATGCTAAATGGGAGACCCCCATAGTGACTCCCATTAAAGGGGATGGCAGTATTAGATTTTGTGCTAACTACAAATGCACAATCACTAAAGCTTTGCAGCAGAGTGCCTATCCGGTGCCGATTGTGCATCATCTACTCCACTCCCTAGGTCCTGGACACCTGTTTGCTAAACTAGACCTTGCGCAGGCGTACCACCAGCTGCCGGTAGATAACACTACTGCAGAAGCACAGATCATTGTAACTCACAGGGGAGTTTTTAAATGTCACAGGCTGCAGTTTGGAGTCAGTGTAGCCCCGGGGTTGTTCCAGAGTGTAATGGAACATCTGTTGTAGAACGTCTCTGGGGTCATACCATATTTTGATGATGTCCTAATCTCTGCCTGTGACCAGGACCAGCTCCGCTGTCGAGTTAGAATGGTCCTGTCAAAAATGCGTGCTGCTGGGCTTAAAGCCAAATGCAGCAAATGCTTGTTGGGGGTGCCTGAGGTCGAATTTTTAGGGTACCGAGTCAACGGCCAAGGCATCCACCCCACAGAAAATAAGCTAAGGGCAATCCATGAGCTCCTGCTCCCAAAAACCCTAAATTTTTACAGCCTTTTCCTAAAAGACAAAGCCACCATAGCAGAGCCTCTCCACAGGCTGCTGGCCAAAAACTCTCCTTGGAAATGGGGGTCCAGGGAGGCGTCAGCTTTTGCAGCTGTCAAACGACTACTAACCAGTGACAGTTTCTTAATTCAATACAACAATACCTTGCCATTGGTCCTGGTGTGCGACGCTTCCCCTGTGGGAGTCGGCGCTGTGCTCAGCCACAAGCTTCCAAATGGGTCAGAGGCCCCTGTGGCCTATTACTCAAGGACTCTGTCCAGTGCAGAGTGGAACTACAGCCAGCTGGACAGGGAGGCCTTGGCTTTAGTTGCTGGTGTCAAAAAATTCCACGAATATTTATTTGGGAGGGATTTTGTTTTGGTTACGGACCACAAGCCGCTTCTGGAGCTTCTTGCGGGGGACCGCCCCACTCTGGCTGCCCTATCCCCCCATTTTGGCCAGTGGGCCATCTTTCTCTCGGCCTACTCCTATCGCCTGGTACATCAGCCAGGAAAAGACATGGGCAATGCGGATGCTTTGAGTAGGTGCCCATTGCCCGACCTCCTTACGGACATTGTCCCAAGAGGCTCCTATCCTTTTGATTGACTCTGCTTATTCCAGACTGGTCACTTCTGCTGAGGTGGCTAAACACACAGCCAATGACCCCTCACTCAGAACTGTGTTGAACTGGGTGTGGAGGGGATGGCCGAAGGACCTGGTCAAGCCAGACCTTAAACCATACGAACAGAGACAGGATGAACTATCAGAACAAGGGGGTTGCCTCCTTTGGGGCGACCGAGTGGTCATACTAACCAGCCTGCAAGCTGGAATACTCAGGACTTTACATGAAGGTCATCCGGGGATTGTCCAGATGAAAGCCTTGGCTAGGGGGTACATTTGGTGGCCAAATATGGATGCAGAAATCCAAAATTGGGTTGGGTTATGCAAACCCTGTCAAGAGTTGTGGCCTGCTCCACCCAAAGCACAAGTTCATGACTGGGAACAACCAAGAAGCCCCTGGTCATGGCTACATGCCGATTTCACAGGCCCCTGCCATGGCCAAATGTTTTTAATAATTGTTGATGCCTACTCAAAGTGGCTAGAAATATTTCCAATAGGTTCTACCACCGCTGAGGTGGTTATTAAGGTGCTCAGACACCTTTTTGCCACACACGGCATCCCAGACGTCCTTGTAATGGATAATGGTCCCCAGTTTACAGCCACCAATTTCGAGAGGTACTTGCTGACCTGGGAATTCACCATGCCCTGTCCTCATCATTCCATCCGGCAACCAATGGACTGGTTGAACAATTCATAAGGTCAGCAAAGGAAGCATTAGGTAAACTAGGCCCAGGGGACTGGCAGGCCCGCATCGATAAATTTCTGAGTACACAGCACATAACCCCAAGTGCCATCACTGGCCGCAGCCCGGCTGAGCTCCTTATGGGTCGCAGGCTTAGATCCGTCCTGGACCATTTGCACCCAAACTACACCACTAAGGCAAAACCAGAGGTCACACAAAAAACCAGGGCCTTCTCCCTGGAAGATTCGGTATTCACCCAAAATTATGCCGAGGGCCCCCTGTGGCTACCTGGAGTCATAGAAACAATCTTGGGTCCACTAACATATGAAGTCCGTCTCCAGGACGGACGCCTCTGGAAGAGGCACATAGATCAGCTACGCAACCAAGTAAAGGGGAAATCTAACAAACCACAAAAGGTAACACCCTGTGTTCTTCCCATAGCTATCTCAAGCCCGAGTGTCTCGGAAGGCCTACCTGAGGAAGTTGAAGTCCAGCGGCATCCTCAATTAGAACCAGTTCCACCAGTCGCAGAGGCCACACCCGATACATTCCAGGAGCTTCCATGCTCCAAACCAAGAGTGACAGCAGACCTCTCCAAACAGGCTGCTGCCTCACATGAGACTGAGCTGCGCAGGTCAGGGAGAGTTCCCAAACGCCCTGCCTACCTGTGCGACTACGTTTGTCAGACTGTTCCATCTAGAAGGGGAGGCGTGTTGTGTTCTGACTGACCTCTAACTGAACCCTAAACTTGTTTTGACTAGACAACCTCTGACTGAACTGTAAGTTGTTATGTTTTTAGTTGAACTCTACCTGAATTGTTGTTGCCACCCAGGTCATGTGTGGGAATGCTCATATGCTATTGGTTGTTGTGTCTGACAGCCCTCTGTAAAAGAGCTAGCTGTCAGACCATGTTTTGCTGGTTACTTGAGTGAGCTGAGTAAAAGAGCTGTTATGAAGTCTGTCTCCTGTGATCCTTGCCCACAATCTAACAGAAAGAATTGCAGGCTACAAGATATCCAGTTTGGTGCTCTCTGAGCTTACTTGTTTTCATGCAGTCATCATCAGTGCTACCCTAGTTTGAATAATGAATATCTGCAATGAAACACGCAAGTTCAGAGAACACCAAGGAGCCCTCATTTCAACCCTGAACTACAAATATTCTCCTTTATTCTTGGAGAATGTAGAATTCTAAAATGCCACAGAACCTTGGTTTAGGGCAGGGATCATCTGGACCACAGGCTCTTTCACGCTTGAAGACTTAATAAGGGAGTTATCAAAATTATCATAATTCCTAAGTGGATATTGTTAGAAAATGAACAATCGATTAGCATGTGTTCATCCTGTTTATCAGCCCAAACCAATAACTGGATATTTTATGTTTTTTGATTCAGATAAATAATATGAAGTCTATCTCAAAATATTATCCAGAATTCCTATAGAAAAAGCCAATGCAATATAGTGCAAAGGAGTGAGGACTCATACCCCAAACATACTAAATTTTGTTTTGTTTCTAAACCTCACATAGGGAAGAAAAAACATCTCTGGGGAAGATTTGAATGTATTTATTCTTTCAGAATGCAAGTTCTATTTACTGGTACTAGAAATTACAGGATTATGAGGCCCACAAAGAACACTGCATGCAATCCTGTAATCATTTATTTGTTCAGCCGACACCCCTTTTGTTTTGGAGCAACATTTGTGTGAGCAAGAGAACACAGCTGTACTTTGCCATTTTGCCACCCGGTCCCTTGACCTTAAGTTGAAATCAGTGTGAATTAAGTGGGCGTGACTCTCTGATCACAAGATTACAGCCCTACTAGGTACTATAGCAATTGGCCGATACAGACAAAATGAATAAGTTCGAGCATAAAATCAGTTGAAAGAAGGTGCCAAAAAAATCAGTGCAGTTGGTTAAGAATAGCAGTCCATTCTCTAAAAAGATAAGAAAGTACAGGTCAGCTTGAAAATGCCAGGTTATTTCACTGTTGTTAATTCACTTCAATTTTTAACTCATGCTACATTGGAGCACTCTATTAAAACCACTGTTTTTTTAATCAAGGTTTTAATCAAGTAAAGCATTGAAACAATATAACATATTATAAGTAATAATATATAATTTGCTTTTATCAAATGTTAAAATGCTATATCTATAATGTCTCCATAGTCTGATAAAGAAGATCTTACCAAAGATATTATTCATATAATACATTGTGAACTTACTGTTGCAGGGAAAACTGTAAGCCTTTTTATTATGTATTTATTTTTTACAGCTGTTCTTCAGTTTTATAACAAAATAATAACACAAATCTATTATTTATTTAAAATCAAATTAGAAGAGACTGGATGCAAATATATGCCTGAGCCATGTTGACTGGAAAAAGACATGGCTCTCCCCGGGTTTTTCTGGGGGGAGGAGCCACGGTGGACGGGTGAGTTTGAGCTCCCCGTCGGAGTCCAGAATCCCCTGATTTTTACAATGGACTGGAGACCCCCCAGGTGGATATTTATGTTCATGGGGGTGGATGAATGATCGAGGAGCCGAACAGTCTGCCAGGGATGTATATTCTTGCCTGTTGTGAAAACCAAGGCTCCTTTTCTTCTCCAGCTGAGGGGTGGGAAGATGACCATCACCATCTTGAGGACACTGTGGAGTTTGGACTGGCTCGTTACTCTGACTGCGCAAGGCGCTGCTTTCACAGCTTTCTCCATCATATTTCATCATTCGCTGCTGGTTTTCTGGCCTAATTATTTGGTTATTCTCAACGTGACTGTTATTTTGCTCTTCTACCCATGACTGCCTGCTTACCAGCCACACCTTTGGAGTGAGTTTGCGAATGCTGCTGTGGCCGACGCCACCATCTTGGCTAACATCGAGGACGCTGTTAAGAGTCCTAGGGCGGAATTCACCCGAATTGACTGACTGGGCCACAGCGATTGCAGGTGCAGCTTGGATTGTTATAAATTTTAACATTGGACCACTGGCTAAAGAGGAAGATAGGAAGCCTTTAAGAGAAGACAGAGAGAACCCTGCCTTCCTTCTCCCTGGTTTGTTTTACCGCCAGTTTCATCGTGGGGGGGACTATTACCGGAGCAGATCTATTGTGAACTTGTGGAGGAGGGGCCACTGGATGCTTGATTGGTATTTCTGCGAGGAGAGGCATCGCTGACCCTTATTTTATTTTCCCTCCGAGTCCACTTCTATGCCAAGAAAGTTTTTAACTCTAACTGTAATTTTAACATCTCATCAGCGACAGGAGCTATGTAACTATAGAGAGCCTCAAGAATATAACCTTATATTTCCTCTAATACTCTTACCATCTGAGGGGACTGAGTTGACACCGGCACATGGTCTAATTCCAACTGACTGTTATTAGTGCCCTGTATGTGCATTGTATCGGCCAGTCCTTATATTAATTTGTTTTTTATATTCCATCTAGTCACTACCTCAAAAGTGAGGGGGAGGGGGGATTTGTATGAAAGTTGGAGTCAGGGACAACGGATGGGGGCCCCTCTGCTGAGTGTGCTAACAGAAGCAGATGGGGGCTCGGTCACAATCCTCAACTCGGTATGAATAGATATGTAGATTTCTTATTGTTGTGAGCCGCCCAGAGTCTCTGTGGAGTGGGCGAATACAAGTGCGAATAATAAATAATAAATAAAATAAATGGGATGTATGGCCTGGAGAGGGAGACCAGTGGGGGGAGGGGGGAGCCCTGGGGGGAGCCGGAGCATAACGGTCATAACTGGGAGGGGTAGGTACGTTGGGAGCCGAGGGGTAGGCCACTCTCGGGGAACTAGAACTCGCTATCTCCAAGCGATTACTTGTTCCGGCCCCTCTGATTATGGTTCATCTAGCTCAACTCGAGTTCCTGGTGACTTGGGATGTCAGGGCCCTGGGCTCAGGCTGCTGTTGCTTAATGCCAGGTCTGTTGTCAACAAAGCTTCTCTCCATCAGGATTTGATCCTGGAAGAGAGAGCAGACCTGGCATGCATTACCAAGACCTGGCTGGGCCCAGAGGGGGGTGTTCCCCTTTCTGAGATGTGCCCGGACGGGTTTCAGGTATTACATCAGCCGCGACCTCAGGGAAGGGGTGGAGGAGTGGCAATGATAGCACGCCAGAGTCTTCTTACCTGTAGGATCCTTGCCCCAGAGATTGTCAGGTGAGAGTCCCTCCTTGTGAAATTTGACTCAGGGGTGCAGGTGGGCTTGTTGTTAACGTACCTGCCTCCCAGCTACATTAAAACAGCCCTGCCTGTGCTGTGGGAGGCGGTAGCTGGACTGGCAGTGGAGTTCCCCAGGCTTATGGTCCTGGGGGACTTTAACCTGCCATCGCTGGACAAAGCCTCTGATGCCGCACAGGAGTTCATGGCTTCCATGACAACCATGGACCTGACCCAAGTAGTTCAGGGTCCGACTCATAACGGGGGTCACACGCTCAACCTAGTCTTTATCTCGGGGCAGTGGAGTGATGATCTGAAACTAAGGGGTATAGTCATTTCTCCCTTGTCATGGTCAGATCATTTCCTACTGAGGTTAGACTTTATGGCACCACTCCTCCATCGCAGGGAAGCAGAGCCTATTAAATGGTTCCGCCCCAGACTCCTAATGGACCCAGCAGGGTTTCAGAAGGAGCTTGGGGAAATGCCTGAATCCCTCATCTACAGTCCACCTGAGTTCCTAGTTGCTGCCAGGAATAGGGCGGCAGCTGGAGCATTAGATTGGATTGTGCCTTTGCGATCTCTCCATGGCAGGGGATCCAGGAAAGCTCCTTGGTTTACGGAGGACCTCTGGGAGATGAAACGCCATAAGAGACGTCTAGAGCGATGTTGGAGATCCATTAAGTCCGAATCCGCCCAAACACTACTAAGAGCCTTTATTAGGACTTATCTAGTGGCAATACGGGTGGCAAAATGTTAGCATTTTTCTGAACTTATTGCATCTGCAGACTCATGCCCAGCCACCCTCTTTAGAGTGACCCGCTCCCTCCTTAAAGTGAGGAGTGAGGAGGAATCATTGCAGGGCAGAGCTGAGGAATTTGTTCAGTTTCTGTCAGATAAAGTCGCTCAGATTCGGACGGACCTGGGCTCTCAGTGGGCAGGGTGGACCGAGATGAAAGTGGCAAGTCTTAGTCCAGTTATTTGAGATGAGTTTGAGTCTGTGACTCCTGAGGATGAGGACAAGGCAATAGGAGCGATGAGTTCCTCCACTTGTTTACTGGACCCGTGCCCCTCCTGGTTGGTCTCGGCCACCAGGGAGGTGTCACAAGGCTGGCTCCAAGCGTTAATCAATGCTTCCTTGAGTGAGGGGTCTTTCCCACAGTCTTTGAAAGAGGCGGTGGTGCGACCTCTTCTCAAGAAACCATCCTTGGACCCAGCTGAATTAAAAAACTTTCATCCAGTCTCCAACCTACCTTTTGTAGGGAAGGTTATTGAGAAAGTGGTGGCACTCCAACTCCTATGGCTATTGGATGAAACCGATTATCTAGACCCTTTTCAATCTGGCTTCAGACCTGGTTACAGCACAGAAACTGCTTTGGTCACACTGATGGATGATCTCTGGCGAGCCTGAGATGGAGGTTGCTCCTCGATTTTGGTGCTCCTTGACCTCTCAGCGGCTTTCGATACCATTGACCATGGTATCCTTCTGGGTCGACTAGGGGAGCTAGGAGTGGGAGGCACTGTATTATGGTGGTTCTCCTCCTATCTATCTGGCTGCTCTCAATCGGTGTTAGTTGGTGGACAGAGATCAACCCCTAGGCCCCTTGTTTGTGGGGTACCTCAGGGCTCGGTTCTCTTTCCCCTCCTTTTTAATATCTACATGAAATCACTGGGTGAGGTTATCCGCTGATTCGGGGCAAGGTATCAACAATACGCAGATGATACCCAGTTATACATCTCCACCCCGCGTCAATTCAGTGAAGCAGTAAATGTGATGGACCGGTGTCTGGAAGCTGTGAGGGTCTGGATGGGAGTCAACAGGCTCAGACTCAACCCAGACAAGACTGAATGGCTGTGGGTACTGCCTCCCAAGGATGAGGTAAGCTATCCATCCCTGACTCCCTGGGGGGGAGAAATTATCCCCCTCAGAGCGGGTCTGTAATTTGGGTATCCTCCTGGATCCACAGCTGAAATTGGAGCAACATTTGACAGCTTGACCAGGGGGACCTTTGCACAAGTTTGTCTTGTGCACCAATTATGGCCCTACTTGGATCGGGATGCTCTCCTCACAGTCACTCATGCCCTTGTCACCTCACGGTTAGACTACTGCAATGCGCTCTACATGGGGCTACCCCTGAAGAGTGTTCGGAGACTACAACTAGTCCAGAATGCAGCCGCACGAGCTATCATGGGGTTACCCAGGTACACCCATATTACACCTATCCTCCGTGAGCTGCACTGGCTTCCTATTGGTCTCCGGGCACAATTCAAGGTGTTGGTTATCACCTTTAAAGCCCTATATGGTTCAGGACCAGCCTATATGGTCTCTGAGACCGCCTCCTACCACACAGCTCCCTTCGACCAGTGAGATCCCACAGAGTTGGTCTCCTCCGAGTCCCATCAGCCAGACAATGTCGGCTGCCTTCTCTGTGGCAGCTCTGGCCCTCTGGAACCAGCTACCCACGGACCACCTCCACCCTACTGGTCTTCTGTAAGGCAGTTAAGACCTGGCTCTTCCATCAGGCATGGGACCGTTGAGCTTGGAAATATCAGGGATAAGTTCCGGCCCGTGAAAGTAGTATGTATGTATTTTTAATTGGTTTTTTAATTGCTTTTAACTGTTTTTTTAGATTTTGTATTTGACATGCTGTTAGCCACCCAGAGTCCCTCGGGAGTTGGGCGGCATACAAATCTATTTAAATATATAAATAAATAAATTACACTGTGGATTTTCTATGAGACTGTTTTTGCTGTGTTCCTGTCTTCACTCTGGTCCATTCCCCTAGATGGAACCAGGAAGTGTTCTGATTGGTTGACCGTCTGACAGCTAAGTATAAAAGGGCTGTCTGTCAGAATTCAGTGACTCTGCCATTCAAAAAGAGAAGGGGTGTCTTGGGTTTAATTTATCAGCATTGGTTGGATCAACTGATGTTTACAACATATATCCGGCCGCCAGACATCTGGGAACCTCTTTATCTTAGGATAGGATTTATGAGGGGCAATGTAAGTTAGTTTGAATGGAAAGGGCTCTGTGGAAATGTACACTCATCCCAGAGCAGAGGACTTTCACACCTTGTGTATTGGTCAGGATTTGCATTCTGTCTAAAAGGGAGGGGCTCTAAGGTTTAAATATACTTGCTTTGCCTAAGGGTATCTAGATCTTGCTTTGAATGAATGGGATGTTATCACAATTGCTAATAAAGGAATCCTTTTGAACTACTTGGCTCAGAAGTTTGTACTTTGTAAGTGAATGGAGAGGCAATCCTTACACTGTCAGATGGGAGAAACTCAGCTGTTGTTGTTAGCTGAGCAGCCACCTGTTAGCAATCTCTGTTAGCGTAAATAAACTGTTAGCCTTATCGAATGGTCTCACCTCAGTCTGTCCGCCACTGTTCTCGGTACCGAACAACTGGCAACGAAGGTGGGATACTTCCTAGACTGAGGCCCTAAGTGCGAGCTAGTCACTGAAGCAAAGAGCTGTCACTAAACCAAGCTGAAGTCGTAGATGATGAGAGGTCATGCTACATCACAAACTCCTGAGATGCAGCCATCTGAGGCGCCCTGGTCCGAAAAGAATGAATGCATTAAACACTTTTGCTGCGTTCAGCCCAGCTTCCGAGACATGGAACACGTACATTGACAAATTTGAGTGTTTTTTGATAGCCAATGACTGTGCAGGTATCTCAAGTGACAGGAAAAAGGCATATTTTTAAATGTTTTGAGGGACAGAGATGTTCAAAACAGCCAGGAATCTGCTAGCTCCTCAAAAATACATTCCATGCCTTGGGAGACTTTAATGACTAAATTGAGGTGCCATTATGCTCTGATGCCATCAAGGATTGCTTGCCAGCATGCCTTTTACCACAGAAATCAGAAAGAGGGCAAAACTATTAACCAGTTTATAGCAGCACTAAGAGCTGCGACTCTCTATTGCGAATTTACAAACCTTGATGAAGCTCTGCTAGATAGATTAGTCTGTGGAATAAGAACTCTCCGCACAATAAATCAAGTACTCCAACAAAGAGCCTATCCAGTGCCTGTAGTGTAGCACCTGCTGCACTCACTAGGAAATGGCAAAATCTTCGCCAAATTAGACTTAGCTCAGGCTTACCAGCAGTTCCCCGTTGACAAAGAGACTGCGGAGGCACAACAATTTATTTATTTATTTATTTATTTTATTTACATTTCTATGCTGCCCAACTTCCGAAGGACTCTGGGTGGCTCACAGCATACAGAAACATAAATAAAATATCAATATAAAAAATAAAAATGTAAAAAAGCAGAATTAAAACATATTAAAAATTACAATCATACAACAGTCATGGGCCGACCTCAACTATTGTCATCAGAAGTCAATGGTCCCAGGCCTGCCGGAACAACCAGGTCTTGATAGCTTTCTGGAAGGCCAGCAAGGTGGGGGTGGTACAGATCTCAGGAGGTAGTTGATTCCAGAGAGCCGGGGCCACTACAGAGAAGGCCCTCCCCCGTGGGCCCGCCAGCCTACACTGTTTAGCTGACGGGACCTGGAGGAGACCGACTCTGTGGGCTCTTACCAGTCGTTGGGAGGTATGTGGTAGCAGGCGGTCTCGCAGATAACCTGGCCCTGAGACATGTAGGGCTTTAAAGGTCATAACCAACACCTTGAATTGTGCCCTGAGACCAATGGGGAGCAAGTGCAGCTCGCGGAGGGTTGGTATAATGTGGGTGTATCTAGGAACACCCACAACCGCTCGCATGGCTGCATTCTGCATCAGTTGAAGTCTCTGAACAGTCTTCAGGGGTAGCCTGAGCACATTGCAATAATCAAGCCGTGAGGTGATAAGGGCATGAGTGACAGTGAGCAAAGCCTCCTGATCCAAATAGGGTCGCAATTGGTGCACCAGGCAAACCTGTGCAAAGGTCACTCTAGCTACAGCTGTAAGATGTTGTGATCCATATGGGGGGCTTTTAAATGTCACTGTTTACAATTTGGCATTAGCATAGCCCCAGGCATTTTTCAAAGTTTGAAGGAAAGATTGCTCCAGGGCATACTAGGGCATACTAGGCATTGTCCTCTACTTTGATGACATCCTGGTATCAGCAACCAATCATGCTGAACTCAGGAGTCACCTAATGGCAGTCCTTCACAGATTCCAAAAAGCAGGACTCAAATTAAAAAAGGAAAAGTGCCAACTAGCTGTCTTGAAAGTCAAGTTCCTTGGATACCTGGTAGATGCGTCCGGTCTACACCCAACCTTTACCAAAATGCAGGCTATCCAGAATGCACCCATCCCCAAAAGCAAGGGTGAACTTCAAGTATTTTTAGGGCTCTTGAATTTCTACAGTATTTTCCTGCCCCACAAAGCATTGATTGCTGAAGAAGCCTTGGCAGCTGTGGCTGGTGTCAAGCGCTTCCACGAGAATTTATATGGCTGGGACTTTGAGCTGGTCACTGACCATAAGCCACTGTTGGGGTTATTCACAGGCGACCATCAAATACGAAATGCTGTCACCCAGAATGACCAGATGGACCATTTTCTTGGCAGCCTACGCTTACTCTCTGACATACTGACCCGGAAAGAACTTAAGCCATGCTGACGCTTTGAGCCAATGCCCATTACTGACTGCCGTCGAAGACCGAGCCCCAGCCCACACCATCCTTCTCATCGATAACCTTCAGTGCCCACTAACCGCCTCTGATGTTGCCAAACATTCAGCAAGGGATCAGGTAATTGCCCTGGGACTGGACTGGGTTAAAAGGGGCTGGCTACAGGGGACTGTAGGGCAAGAATTCAGACCCTTTAAAACAAGGCAACACGAGCTGTCCACTATGCAAGGTTGCTTACTGTGGGGTAGCAGGGTGGTTATCCCTTCCCCACTAAGGTCACAGGTCCTGAGTGCCCTACATGAAGGACACCTGGGCATTGTCCAAATGAAAGCACTGGGGCGGAGCTATGTCTGGTGGCCCAATCTAGACAAATCAATCATAGATTGGGTCTCATAGTGTAGGTATTGCCAGGAACCCAGGCCAGTGCTTTCCTTAGCCCCTGCTCGAGAATGGGAAAGACCTAGGGCCCCCTGGTCTTGAATACATATTGATTTTGCCAGGCCAGTTCAGGGGCAAATGTTCCTGGTAGCGGTGGACACCTATTCTAAGAGGGTGGAGCTGTAATAAGGGCCCTTAGAACTCTGTTCACTACCCATAGGCTGCCAGATGTGTTAGTATCAGACAATGGACCACAGCTAACTGCAGCCCAGTTTGAAATATTCCTGGCTGGTCAGAGGATCTGGTACGTATTAATTGATCCCTTTCACCCATCGAACAAAGGAAGTCTTAGCGAGGATGGGCCCAGGGGGATGGCATGAAAAAGTAGCTAGATACCTGCTGATGCAACATGCCACCCCCTGTCCAGAGACTAACAGCAGCCCAGCCAAGATTTTGATGGGTTGAAGGTTAAGGACAAACTTAGATAGGTTACACCCTGGCTACTCGCCTGAAAAACCTCTGGACTCTACCATGAGGGTTCGGGCCTTTCACAGGGGAGACCTAGTCTAAGCACACAATTATACAGGCCACCCTCTGTGGCTGCCAGGGAAAATATCAGAAGCAACAGGGCCCTGTTCATATAGAGTAATATTAGAATATGGCTGAACGTGGGGTCACCACATTGACCAATTAGGAGGCCAATGTAACGCTTGGTCTCACCAACAGTCCAATAAGGCTAGGCCTAATACACCCCTCCATAGTTCCCCAACTGGGGACAATGGCACAGAAGTAACCAGAGGTGCAATGCAACATGAGAATTGGACTTACCAGGGGAACCAGGCTCTGTTCCAGCATCATCGTCTCCAGACGAAGTAATGGCAAAATCTCCGGCCATTCCCAAGGCTACAACTAGCCACCCACACACTCCAGCAGCCAGCCCAGAACTGCGCAGATCAGGGAGGACCCAGCGCTGCCCTGCCTACCTCCAGGACTATGCATGTGCTGCCTAAGAAGGAAGGAGTGCTGTGTTCCTGTCTTCACTCCAGTCCATTCCCCTAGTGGGAACTGGGAAGAGTTCTGATTGGTTGCCCTTCTGACAGCCCAGTATAAAAGGGCTGTCAGACGGGAGAAACTCAGCTGTTGTTGTTAGCTGAGCAGCCACCTGTTAGCAATCTCTGTTAGCGTAAATAAACTGTAACCTTATTGAATGGTCTCGCCTCAGTCTGTCCACCTCTGTTCTCGGTACTGAACAGTTTTCATGAGCTGCCTTACCACTACTATCCATGCTACCATTTGGAAAAGCAGTTGAGCGGTTGAGGACAAGTGTTTGGAACCAGTAGAGAGTCAAACTCATGGTTGAGGACTGTAGGGGAAGGTGGAAATGAGAAAAGGTGCCTAGGGTTCTTTCCTCTGCTGAAAATCTTTTGCCTCAAGAACAGAAGGGGCCCTTCCTTTTACAAAAAATGACTTTAAGATATTACTACAGCATGTGATAGAAAGTGTAACAAAATTACAGAGTATAGCATATAATTTAGCAGAAGATGCTAATGAAATAAATAAATACAACCACCACTGTGTTCTAACTTAATTTGATGTGATAAAATCTGTGGCAATTTTCCATTTACATTCCATGAGTACTTCAAGTCCTGTATCATTGTTTATGCTGTTAAAATATTGTTGTAAGACTGGAAACAAGAAAGCAATAAATTGATTCAACAATATTTCCCTGACAAAATGCCAAAATACTGATTTTTTTGAATAAGATTTTCATTATTTGACTACAGGTGTGCACAGAATAGATATGTAATGTAAGCACGGTGCTGTCATTCTCCCTCGGCGTTTTGTATAAACTAAGCAACGAAACCCAGTTATTAAGATCAAGCTTGTATCTGTGTTCTTTTGAAAACTACATTGTGAAAAAAGCTATAGAAGATATTCTGTAGACTTGATCAAGGAAGGAAAGAAAGTGCTGTCTCCAATAACTACTTATTTGAATTTATAACAAAAAAATTCCTAGGAATTGTGAGATAGTGACTTGATTTTCTTTTATTTATTTATTTATTTTATTTGTGAGATTTATATACCACCTCACAGTGCAAGCACTCTCTAAGCGGTTTACACCAGTAAGCAATGTATATTTATTTTGCCCCCAACAATCTGGGTCCTCATTTTATCTACCTCGGAAGGATGGAAGGCTGAGTCAACCTTGAGCAGGTGAGATTTGAACCGCTGACCTGCGGATCACAGTCAGCTAAAGTGGCCTGCAGTACTGCCTCTAACCACTGTGCCACCTGAGGGGAAACTTCCCAGCTAGTATGCAGATTCAGGACACAACATCCCTCCCCCCTTAGCCCAGCCCAACACATTTGCATACGTAGTCATCTAGATACGCAGAATGCCTTGTGTCTGTAGTTGACCTGCGCGGCTCAGTTTGGGCATTGGCTTTGGGCGGAGAGGATTTTCCCTCTCTGGCTCCCTTTGTGGAATTTGCTGGAACAGTTCGGATGGGGCCTCGACTTCGCTTGGAATTGGCTCTTCGCAATCACTGGATGGCGCCTCCAGAACTTCAGCTAAGTGATCCGGCTCTCTTGGGCTAGTTGTAGCTGTAGGGAAAAAATCATTAGGGCCCTTTTCCCAATCAGAGTTTAATGGCCAGCGGTTGCATAGCTGGTCTACATGGCGCTGCCATTTTCTCCAATCCTCTAGGCCTATGATGTATGATTTTGGCCAGGTTGTTTCTAGGATCTCCCCAGGTAGCCATAGGGAACCCTCGGCAAATTTTTTTGCGAAGACAGGATCTTTTATTTGAAACCTTCTGATTTGCGCCGGATTTTTATTTCTTTTTGGTTTGAATAAGTTGGATGTAATCTATCTAGAATGGACTGGGGTTTGTTGCCCATTAGTAGCTCAGCAGGGCTTTTTGCCCGTAACACTGGGTGTTATATGTTGCCATGTTAGGAGTTTGTCTATTCGGGCCTGCCAGTCCTTCAGGCCTAGTCGGCCTAGTGACTCTTTTACCGATCTTACTGATCATTCTGCCAAGCCATTGCTACTCAGCTGGTAAGGAGATATCAGTGTATATTTTACTCCTAGACTGGCTAGATATCCCTCAAATTATGTTGAGGTGAGTTGAGGACCATTGTCTGACACAATCATGTCTGGTAGCCCATGAGTGGCAAACAGTTTTCTTGATTACAGCCTTGGTTGTAGTGGTAGACATTAGTGCAACTTCAAGCCATTTCGAGTATGCATCGACTATTATCATAAATGTTTGACCATGGAATGGACCCACGAAATCTATGTGGATACATGACCAAGGGGCCCTGGGTTGTTCCCATTCGTATACTGGTGATTTTGGAGGGGATGCCCTGGATTCCTGGCATGGAGAACACCCCACGACCCATTCCTCTATGTGCTTGTCCATTTTGGGCCACCATACATAGCTCTGTGCCAGTGCCTTCATCCTAACCACCCCTGGATGCCCCTCATGTAGTGCCTGTAGAATATCCTTTCGTAGTTACAGAGGAGCAAGGACCTGATCACCCCACAATAGACACCCCCCTTGTGTCGATAATTCATTTTGTTTTTGTGTATAGGGTTGGAGGTTGGGCTTCACTGGCCCTTGTGGCCACTCCCTCCACCACCCAGTTTAAAACTGCTTGTAATTCAGCGTCTTTGTTCATTTCGGCTGCAATGTCTGCTGACGTGATCAGTCCTGGTCCGGTACAGTCTATTAGGAGCACTAGAACGCCCGGAGTGCAGTCGTCCACTAAGTCCGAAAATGGGCAGCGGCTCAGAGTGTCTGCGTTTCCCATTTTCTTTCCAGGCCAGTGGGTTAAGGTGTAGGAATAGGCAGATAGGAATAGCAACCATCTCAGCATCCTAGGGGCCAGTGTGTCCGGAGTGGGCTTGTCACCTGCTAGGAGCCCTAGCAGCAGGTCATCATAGTCTCCCTCAGGTCATCGTAGTCTCCCTCATCAGCATCCGTTGCGTTGATCACAGTCGCGTTTCTGGTCACCTCCATGTTGAGCGCTCTGAACCAGTCGAGTCCCAGCAGGCTAGGGATGTGGTCGTGGGCAACGGTTAGTTTCAGGCTTGCTTCCTGGTCATCATATTTCACGATTACCTCTTTGATTCCCAAGACCGGAATTAGATTTCCTTGGCAGTCTGAAATCCTTACTAGTTGGTTTCGTAGCTGCCCCTGGGTGAGGTTTGGCATAGCACGTTTCTCAGTTGCCCAAGACATGATAGTTATTGAGGAGCCCGTGTCTATCTGCATGTCACAGGAAGAGCCCTCCACAAGCACAGTAATGCGGATTTTTGAACTGTTCTGATCGTTCACTTGGTTCACCCTAATATAGTTTAGCCCTGGTTGTGGGGTGTAGTTGCTGGTTCGCCGGTTGGGACCCCTCTCGTCCCGTCTCGGTTCACTCAGGTAGTAATTTCGGCTGGTACCTCTGGTAGGGAATTGCAGCGCCCTGCAAACCCTTACAATGTGACTGAACTTTCCGCATCTCCAGCAAGTGGCATCGCGAAACTGGCAGGATGCTTGGGGGTGTTGCCCTCTGCAACTGTAACAGGATGTTAGTCTTCGACCCCCTGGGTGCTGGTCCATCCGGAAAACTTCCTCTTCTTCCTCGTCTGCTATCTCTGCATTGCTTTGGATTTGGGTCTCATTCACTTCAGAGGTTGTTTTAGCTTGGGCAGTTGTTTTAGCTGGGGCTGGCATGCTCTTCCGGCGGAGGGCCTCGGCAGCCTTGTTTGAACACTCAGCCGCCCTGGCCTCATCTAACACAGCTTTCAGAGTAAGATCACACTTGAATAGTAACTTCTTTTGCAGGTTATTTTTTTATTATTTTTATTAAACCTTTTACATTAAAACAAATTTGTTACATTCTGGTTTATGGACAATTGTTCCACTTTTGTTCTTTTCTTGTTCGTTCATCCCTCTTTGGTATTTGCAATAGACAAGCATATTATATTTACATATATTATATACATATATACATTGTTCCACATTACCCTTTTTTCCCTATATTCCTGTCATATAGTAACATTTTGGAACATATAACCCGGTTCTATTGTTATGTGGTACCTTTTTTTACCCACTTCTTCATTTATGTCTTCCAAGAGTTAAATCCTATCCTGTACATCTATTTTCTATTATCTAACCATTTATACCACTCGTCCCCTATCTTGTAATAATCTGAGTTCTCTTCATCGTTTAATGCTTTGGTGAGTCTGTCTATCTCTACGTACTCTAATACTTTGTTGATCACTCGTTCTTCTGTTGGTATATTATGATTTTTCCACATTTGGGCAAATGTTATCCTTGCTGCTATTATGATGTGTAAAATTAAGTATTGGGTTTTTTCTCCTTGATTTCCTATAAATATGCCTAGTAAAAATAATTCCAGTTTCATTTCTATATGTTGTTTTGTAATTTCTTCAATCCATCTTCGTATCATCTGCCAATACTGTTTCGCTCTGGGGCAAGATCACCACATATGGTAGTAGGTTCCGATATTATGATTACACTTCCAGCATTCTGGCGATGCATTGGGGTATATTTTTGAGATTCTGACTGGTGGAAGATGCCATCTATGAACCATTTTATATATATTTTCTTTATATGCTATGGATTTCGTCATTTTGTAACTGTTATTTCATATACTCTCCCATTTTTCTAGTTCTATATTATAACCAATGTTTTGGGCCCATTTTATCATTACCTCCTTAACAATCTCTTCTTCCATTTTATATTTCAATATAAAATTATAGAATTTTGTTATCATTTTATCTTCCTGTCCTAATATAATTTTATCTAATTCGTTATCTTCCTTCTGAAATTTGTATTGTTCTTTATCTTATTTATATCTGGATTTTATCTGGAGATATGGCCATCAATCAATTTCCATATTTTTCTCTCTTAGTTCCTCTCTTGTTTTTAATTCTCCCTGTTCATTTAGAATTTCTTTGTCTTCATTTTGTCCCTGTCCATGGCATTTGGATACATTAAAGCTTCCATTGTTGAGAGCCAGGTGGGTATTTTATTATAATGATTTCTTTTTATTTTTTGTCATATTTGAATCAGTGAGTTTCTAATTAGATGGTTTTGAAAGTATTTATGGGTCTTGCTTTTCCCATCCCACAGAAAGGCATGCCAGCCTCTCTGGAGATCATGCCCTTCCAGTGTCAAAATTCTTTTATTTTTAAGTAATACCCAATCTTTGATCCAAGTAAGCGCTGCGGCTTGGTAATATATTTCCCAATCGGGCAAGCCAAATCCCCCCTTTCTCTCGTCTTGTAACACTTCTAATTTAATTCGAGATTTTTTCCCTTGCCAAATAAAGTCTGATGTTATTTTGTTTAATTCATTAAAAAACCCTTTCTCCAATTTTACAGGTATCGTCTGGAATAAAAATAAGAATCTTGGCAATATATTCATTTTTGTAGAGGCTAACCTACCTATAAAGGACAATTGAAGTTTCTTCCATATTTCTATCTCTTTTTTGATTTGTTGAACCAGTTTATCATAGTTATCTTTTTTCAAAGTTGAACAATTGGATGTTAACCAAATTCCCAAGTATTTTTTTTTTGGTAACCTGTATGGCCGTTTCCTCTTCCCATTCCATTTCTTGCTTTTTTGTTAGGTTTTTCATTATTGTTTTCATTTTGTTCCTATTTATTTTAAGGCCCGCAACCTTACCGAATTCCTCTATATACTGTAATAATTTAGGTCCTGATGTTAAAGGTTGTTCTAATATGAAGACTAAGTCATCCGCAAATGCCTGGAGTTTGTAAGTTTCTTTTTGAATTTGTAGTCCTTTTATTTCTTGTTCTTTTCTAATCCTATTTAATAAGACTTCTAAGGTAAAGATATATAGTAAGGGGGCTAGGGGACAACCTTGTCTCACTCCCTTCGTAATGTTAATTTTGTCAGTGTTCTCTCCATTTATCATAATCCGTGCTGTTTGTGTAGTGTATATTTTTTCGATCGTTCTTGTAAATTTATCTCCAAAATTCATCTTTTTCAATTGTATAGTTATAAATTTCAAATTTAAGTTATCAAAAGCCTTTTCGGCATCTAAAAACATTAAAGCTAATTGTTTTTGTGGATTAGATTGATAATATTCAAGGACATTTATGATATTTCTAATATTGTTTTTTATATTTCTTTTCGGGAGAAAGCCATTTTGAGCTGTGTGTATGATTTCATTTAGAACTTTTTAAAAATCTTTCAGCGATGATGGCTGCGAAGATCTTGTAATCTACATAGAGGAGAGAAATAGGTCTATAGTCCCTAATTAGCATGGGATCAGTATTCTCCTTGGGAATTAGTGAAATTAGGGCTTCGGCCCAAGATTGGGGTATATTGGCATTCATTAGAGCGTCATTAAAGATCACTAACATTAATATATCTAATGGTTCTTGTATTTTTTTATAGAATTCAATTGGTATCCCATCTGGACCTGGGGATTTATTATTTTTTGTTTTTTTCTTGCCTCTACCAGTTCCATCATTGTTATTCTTTCATTAAGCAATTCTTTTTTGGATTCCATAAGTTCAGTTAGGTTCATTCCTTCTAGGTATTATTATCCTCCAGTATACTATCTTGTTGGTATAGTTTTTGAAAGAAATTTTGAACTATTTTCTTTTTTTCCTCATTCTTGTATCGGTTTTCCCCCTTTTTGTCCTGTAGTTGTATTATTGTTTTCTTATCTTTTTCTTTTTTCAATTTATAGGCTAACCACCGCCCCGGTTTGTTGGCATGTTCAAAGTAATTTTGTTTTGCCATTTTTAACTTCCATGCTATTTCCTCTTGCATAATCAAATTAATTTTATGTTTAAGTATATCCCTTTTCTTTTTAAATTGCGTGTTTTGGGGGTCACTTTGCAAATCCATTTCAACTTTTTTGAGATCCTTTTGTAATGATTCTTGTTCTAGATTCCTTTTCTTATTTCTTTTAGCCGAATATGCTATTGTGAGGCCCCGGATGTATGCTTTGGTGGTATCCCATAAAATTTGAGTTGAGGTATCCCCTTTCTTTTTTATTTCTAAAAATATTTTCAGTTCTTTCTCCATCTTATTTATGAATTCTACCTCTTTTAATAATTCCTGATTCATTGTCCACCTTTTTATTATTTTATGGCCCTTCCAGGTTACTTTGATTGGGCTATGATCTGCCCAATCTCTACTTCCTCCATTTCTTTCCTTAATGCAGATGTCATCCATACTTGATCTATCCTTGACCATGAGCAATGCGGATTAGAATAATATGTATATTGGGTTTTTTCTTTATTTAGTTCTCTCCAGATATCTTGCATTACTAATTCTTGATCCATTTGAGTAAATGAATCAGGCAGAGGTTTTTTTTGTTTTTGTTTTGTTTTATTACTTTTATAGTCTTTTTTTGATATCTGGCACCGCATTCAAATCACCAATTAAGCAAATATTTTTATATTCTAAATCTATTAATTTTTTATGTAAATTTTAAAAAAATTCTTTTTGGTTGTTATTTGGAGCATTTGTTATTGCCAATAATGTTTTTAGTTTGTGTATATTTATCTCTATCATAAGAATTCTGCCCTCATCATTCGTAAATATTTGTCTCAGTTCCAGTTTCTCTTTAATGTAGGCTACCACTCCTCTTTTCTTTTGTTGAGATAGTGATGTAAATATTTTACCCAGTTTTGCATTTACTAATAGGTTATTTTGTTGCTGTGAGATATGGACTTCTTGAATACATACTATATCTGTTTTTAACTTTTGAAGTCTTGTAAATATATGTTTACTTTTGGTTTGAGAATTTAATCCTTTAATATTTAATGAAATTAATTTAATTTCTTCTTCCATCCTCCTTTACCTTATCTAATCTGTTTCCTCGTATTCCTCATCTCTCTCTGTACTTTTCCTCTTACACCCTCTGTCTCTCTCTGTTCTCTCTCCTGTCTCCTCCTCCCCTCCAACTCCTCCCCATCTTCTCCCATCTGTTCCTCCTCTTGACTTTTGCTCTCTACTTCATCCCTACATTCCTGCTCTCCTTCCGCTGGAAAATGGTGTTTGTAAAATTCTCGTGCTTTCTAAATGGAATCAAGTTTGATTTTTTTTATCTCTCCAGGTTATGAGAATCCCTTCTGGCACTAGCTACCTAAACATGACACCTAAACATTCTCTTAATAATTGTGTTGTTAAAAACTGATAGGTTTTCCTCTGGTCTCTCACTCTCTGCGGTATCTGCTTCAGAGTATGTATTTCCCATCCGTTGTATGCTATTGTCTCTTCTCGCATCCTCCTGTAAACCTCATCTCGTACTGCTTTCCTCGTAAATCGAATATGTACCTCTTTAGGTAAATGGTGTCTTTGTGCATAGTTAGTATAAACCCTGTATACCTCATCCATATCTCTAAGTAAATCTTGTTTGTCTCTTTGCGTAACTTCAGCTATAATAGTCACCATTTTTTCTCCAAGATCTTCATCTCTTTCTTCTGTTATATTCTGAAATCTAAGATAGAATGCTGCCTTGTCCATTTCGAGAAAGGTGATGGTATCAGTTAGTTCTCTGTTGGGGGTAGTATGCTTCTGTTCCAAATTATCGACTTTTTTGTCCAAATGTTGTATTTTGGTTTCCATTGTTTTGATTCGTTCTTCATTTTGAGTAATTGCCTGTTGGATGCTACTAATTTTATCATCCAACTTCTTTATATCACCTTTCATCTCTCCCATATCTTCTCTCATCTCTTCCTGGGTTTTCTTTGATTCCTCATGGTTTTTGTAATGGTTTCTTGGGTTTTATTCATTGATTCTTGTAGGACTTGGAACATTGCCTGTATATGCTGTGTGCTCTGGGTTGAGCTTTATTTTTCCGTTCCCAGCATACTATCTATAGATCACTGGAGATTTGTGGGAGGATGTTGTTGTTGTAAGTTGAGATGGTGCTTTTTTTGTTGTTCTTGTAATAGTTGTCATGCTGACAGATTTTCCCCTTGAAAAGAGACCTTTCCAAATTAACATACACACTTCTTTTTTGCAGCTTAACTTATTTTAAACTTATTACCTTCAAAACTTTATGAAATCAATACTTATTGTCTAATCCCTCCTTTAACTATTAACATATATCTAGTAGTCAAGTTTTTTCAGTTAATAAACTTTATATATCCATTCAATCTAAATTATCTTTAACACATATTGTTCCAATATTTCAAATATTATTATAATAATACTATAACAAGTTATTTGTACTATGTAGAATAACTTAATACTTTTTGTAATTAATTTCTATTTTCTGAATCTTCTATTTACTTAGCATTTACTTAATATTCAATACATAGAAGAAAGAATGTAAGAAAAAATATGAGAGGAGAGAGAGAGGGAAAAGGGGAAGAAAAGACAGAGAAAAGGGAGTTCATATATCCTTTAACAATTTATCTATTGAAATTCTATATTACACCACCAAAACCCTTCTTATTTTAAACAATCAAAATAATATTGTAATAGAATAATGCAAATATGATATTATAATGATGCTGATATGATAATATAATAAAAACATATAATCTTATTGGTTGTCTTTAAAGATTCAAAATCAAAGTCCAGTTACGAGGTTCTAGTCACTCTTAAATCTTCGCCTAAATTTCAGTTAATAATTGTGTCCAAGCCTCACCGACAAATGATTTATTTCGCCTACTGCCACAATGTATCTCTTCATGTTACACTGTTGCTTTGCTGACAAGAGAGAACACATAAATCAAAACACTCCTCTCTCCTTCCCGGACCTTAGGTGGCTTTCTTCTTCGTCTCAGTTCATTAATCTCTCTGCCCCTCTGTCCGTTGGGTTTTCACTTCCTGTAAATCACTGTTAATCTTTGCGCTCCATCCTCAAATTGCAAGTTAAAAGAAACAAAAGTATATAAGACTCTCTCTTGCATCTCATCCTTTCTTTAATCTTTTTGACATCCTTCGCTCCTCCCGTCGATTTCAAAGTCCGTTTTGCAAGCTTCTTCCATCTCCATCTCAAATTTGTGTTATCCAAACTGATCAAATGTCTAGTCCAAGATTCTTTTTTCAGATTTTGTTATTGATATTCCAGTTTCCCTTTCCAAGGAATCAAGCTCTTGCTTGTATTCCTTCCGGACAACCATAAGAGTTTTTCAGAAGTAAGCAGTAGGCTTTTCAAAATGTCTGTCTAGTCACCAAAATCACTTACTCATACCACAATTTCCATTTTCTTTTTCGCTCACACAGTCTAACAGTCTCTAAAGCAAAGGTTAAAAGATATTCTCCTTTGTGTATCATATTCAAAAAATTCCTTTCAGGGTTAGATTCTCAGTTCGTTTTAAAGTCTTTTTGTGTGTGCTTATCTTATGCCATCTGTGGTGCCCACATACAGCTACTGAATGTAAAATAGTAAGTTGTTGTATAAAGTTAAAATGTTGTTAAAAGGAACTGTTTAAACAAGTAAGTATAGAGCCAAACAGCTTTTAAAATGTATGGTAAGTAGAAAGGGGGAGGTGTTTATCCCAGTACTCCAGAAGGGAGGGGGATAGATGACATCATAAGAGACAGCCAATCGGATCATAGATAGCAGGGCCAGGAACTATAAAAGGCCTGGTGTGAAGAGCTGAGGGAAGCTCTCTGTTTTGTGGTAACTTCCAAAAGGGAAGGTTTAGTGAGAAGAGCTGTGAAGAGAGCTCTCTGTTTTGTGGTAACTTCCAGGAGGGAAGGTTTAGTGAGAAGAGCTGTGAAGAAAGCTCTCTGTCAGTGTGTGTAACTTCCATGAGGGAAGGATTTAGTGAGAAGAGCTGAGAAGAGCTCTGATTTGTGTAACTTCCAAAGAGGGAAGGTTCATAGTGAATCTCTGCCTGAGTTTAACTGTCCAACAAGGAGGTTAGCAGGAGAGAAAGATAGGCTTTAGGCAGTTCTGTGGGAAGCAGGTGCCAGGGTCAGGGAACTTTATTGATTGATAAATATTGAGTAATTTGTAGATAGAGATAAATGGTGAAACGTGCACTTATCTATAGGCCTAGAAACAAAGAAGAATTGGATTTGCTTAGATTTATTCAGAAAAGCAAAGAGAGTCTCTAAGGGGAAGAAAAGAAAAAGAAAGAATTAAATAGCTGCTTGTGGCTGTAACAAATTCACTTGACAATTACTGAGAAGTTGTATTTAAATAAACTGTTTACTAGTTTGTTCAAGAAACATGTCAACGTCTTTCTATTTATCACAAAAAGCAAATCTCAAGCAATTCTGCAGAGCATAGAGATATTGAAAAAGAAAAAGCAAGCCTCTAAAGAGAGAGAGAAGTGAAACGGGGTGCGACCCTTGGTCAGGGAGATATAAGAAAAGAAAATAATACACAAATCGCTACCAAGACATATAAAACAATAAATCTGACTGGAAGGGGATAGGTGGACCCTTGCAACGTCTCTCTCAGAAGTTTCCGTTCCTGCTCACCATCTGTTAGGCGCCGCTTTTTGTTGGGCAAAGTCCGCCTCTCACCTTAGAGACTCGATTCTTTGCTTCTCCTTTTTACTAGTAATCCAATTTTTCTTTCCGTTTAGGCTTTTTGGACTTCTCACTCACTTTTAAGTGGAATCTTGTCTCCCTCTTCATCTTCCTGCTTCTTTTGCAGGTTAATGTCTCTAACCCCTTGAACAAATTGGCCCAGTAGTGCATCATCCAAAAAAGCATTGAATTGGCAGTGAGTCGTCGCTCACCTTAACTCTGTCTCGTAATCATATATACTCTCCCCTCCTTGTTGCACTTTTTCGCTGAAGTCATACCAGCTGACCACCTTTGATGGTGCCTGGTTGAAATGCTTCTGTAGGCATTCTTTAAGCAGGGCCCAGGCAATTGTACCGGTAGTGTGAAGTTTTGCTAAGGATATGGCAGCCTCGAAAACCTTCGGCCCGCAATGGCTCAAAAACATCACTCTCTTTCGGTTATCAGAGAGGTCCATAAAATTGTTGGCTTCCAAAAAACAGTCAAATCTAGCCATATAGTTTTCCCAAGTTTCCTCTGATTGATTGAAAGGAGTCGGTGGGTGGAAGGACGACATGGCTGCTTCCTATTGTGGTTTTTGTTCAGATTTGAATTTGGTGCCTCGTGGTCTGATGCTTCCTTCCGGCCGGGCTGGATTGCTTTGTCTTTGTTCCTAAATGCTCTTCAGTATCCCATCCTCATCACCAATGTTGAGTTCTGGTACTGAGGAGGCAGGAGGCTGGCTTAGTGACTTCAGCTCTTTATTGGTTACAGTGAGCAAACATCAGCAAATAGGGTTTAAATAGGGTAGCCCTGGCTTGGAAAAGGACCAATCGGCATTTACCTGTTTTGCCCAATAGAGCAGACCTGAGGGGAAACTTCCCAGCTAGTATGCAGGTTCAGGACACAACAGTTTTCCATTGCCTCCTTCCTACAGATGAGAAAATAGCTACTAGTTTTCATCCCTGTCTTTTGTTTTTCAAAGGGAGCCTGCAGCCTTTGCCATAAACTATGGCCTAATTGAAGCATAAGACTGGCCTTAGGTCTTTAACCACTGCGTGAATGTGATGTCTGTCTGTTGGAGTCTGAATGCTGTGGCATTTTTCTGGAATTTATGGGAAACTATAGAAATAGATGGAAGTAGGTGAGAAATAACAGGGATTGATTCCATCTCATCAGAGTTTTGCTATAATACAAGTTTCTGAGTATTTTTTTTATTTTTGACTATGCTCATCTTCTTGCAATCTGTCATGTCCTTATTTGTTTCTATGTGCTCACAAATCTTCTGCTTGATTTTCTTTTTCAAGATTTTCCCAGATATTGATGTCAAGCTCATTGGCCTATAACCGTGATAGCGAACCTATGGCACGGGTGCCACAAGTGGCACGCAGAGCCATATCAGTGGGCACGCGAGCTCAGGTCCGGCGTGCATGTGCGCACTGGCCGGCTGATTTTCGGGCCTTCTGGGCCCACTGGGAGTCAGGAAACAGGCTGTTTCCAGCCTCCAGAGGGGGTGGGGAAGGCCGTTTTTGCCCTCCCCAGGCTCCTAGAAGCCTGGAGAGAGCAAAAAATGGGCGTGCCATTGCATGCTGGGAGTGGGGGGGTCATACGTGCATGTGCGGGGGTGCATGGAATTATGGGTGTGGGCACGCACACACATGATCCCACGCATCCCCCCCCCTTTTTAGCACGCGAACCAAAAAAGGTTCGCCATCACTGGCCTATAAATTCCTAGATCCATTTCCCCCCTTTTTTGTAGATTGGAACCAGTTCTTTTCTGTCCTCTGTTATTTCCCATGTGCTTTGAAAAATTACATTTCGAAAGATTACATAATCTGAGATTATGTTTACCAGTACCTTCTGAACCCTGGGTCCTTCTGAACCCATTTGGTCCAGGTGATTTGTACTCAGCAAGGATGATTAGGTATTACTCTTACTAATTCCTTGCCTATTTTGATTTATATACCTGTTCTACTTCCCTCAGTGTTGCTTTTGATAGGTTGAGCTATTTCTCCTTTTGCATAAAAACAGATACAAAGAAGGAATTAAGCTTTTTCTGTATTGCCTCTCACCTTATAGACCTTGACTAATTCTGTAAATTAACCATGAACTTTAATTCCATTTATTTATCTGTGTTGTTTTAATACTACTACATCTTATTTACCCGCAAACAGTAAGGAAATATTGCAAGACTGCATTGAAAAAATAGCCTCTAAATTCATGGGAAGTAAGAACTTGTTCTATTGTTTTGTTTTGTTGTGTTGGGTTTTTTTTTTTTGCCTACAGGGATTAAGAATTTTCCATTTATTTCCTTCACTATTAATTACCTATATACAAAATATGCAAAATTAAAACAGAAGTAGCTGTTTTCCTCTTTGCATATAAAAGTACTGAGAACTGAGACCTTTTGGTTGGCATTGCAGTGATACGGATGTGGGTTAGCGGGGCTCTGCAAAACCTAGCTGATTTCTGCTTGCCAGGAGGTCCTATGGGGCCAAAGCCACCCTGGAGGGGTGGTGAAGATAGGAGGGACTCTTTGTTGATTGCAAGGGAATGGCGGTTTTCTTACTAGATCCAAATAAATCCTTCTGACCCATGGCAGTGATGATGGCCATTATGGCCAGACCAAAGCTGTGACAACTGGGATGAGAAGAAGCATGTACTGATGAGGTGAAAGCAGTGTACTTGATTTGGGTGAGAACTTTCTATTTTCTACCATGGAGACTATTCCCCTGAGAAAAATATTTGCATCAATAATAGCAGAAAGACTAAAAAGATTTTTGAATGATCTTATCCATTCAGATCCAAAACAGATTTTTACGCAAAAGACAAATTAACGACAATGTAAGAGTTATCTTAGACACGCTGGAATATTACGAAACACACTCTGATAAACAAATGGTGTTGATCTTTTTAGATGCACAGAAAGCATTTGACAATTGTTAGAAAAATCCAAAAATCAAATAGAACCAGGAAACCAGATGTGCAATAAAAACTATTTATTTACAAAGAAATAAAAAAAGAATAAACAGAAAACCTTGGGCAAGGGACCAACTCCCCCCCCCCCCAGCAGCGTACGGCTCTGGAGTCAAAGGCTGAGGAGCAGGTGGAACCATATTCCGTGTTACAGGTCTTATACATCTCACAAGTCCCACCTTGGTTCCACCCCCTTACATAACACAATACCTCATACTTTTGGGTATCTCCCATTTTGGATAGGCCCCAAACATGCTGACGTCCTCATTGTTCCTTTCCCAGGATTTTTAGGTGTTTCCCAGCAAATACATCCTGTCAACATATCCTGTTATTTTACTTTCCCACCGTCTCAGCATAATTTCTAGTACAAACAACTTGTCAGGTCAGTGTAACCTTGCTGACATAACAAAAATGATTACATGTGATTATACAATGCTTATCTTCATTATACATTCAAAATGGTTACACTATGGTTCTTATTACATGTCATTTTTAACAAAAATAAAATCATTTCTCACAATCCTCCCTTTCACTTTTGATCAATACTTACTATTGATCCTAATTGGTCAGCTCCTTATTTTTGTAACAATATGCACATCCTTCTTAGTCAGGGCCCACGTCCCCAACCTCTTAAGTCGTCCCATCTTACAACAAGACTTACAACACTTCACACACATACAGGCATACAGTAAATCTAATACAGACACAAGATATACAGTCTATAACTATAATGATTATAGTGTCTACATATGGTTTTTCTACCATATAAAACTTCACAACCAAGAGTTAATACATTCCATATCCCACGGAATGCAGAATTCTCAGTGTTATGTTGTAGGTGGTAACAAAGCTCTTAAATGTGATTTATTTCCTATACCAAAGCATCACAATCCTTGGAATTCTTCGTAACCATGGCCCATCCTTAATAAAGACTTCCTTATCTCTCCCATCTCATCAGCCAACGCTGCTATGGCAGTCTCATTAATGCTTTCCGTCAGGGCACAAGCAAGATGTCCTATCTGCTTATGATAATATTGTGTTGCAAACCAAGGAAATAGCCTAGAAGTCCAGCGTCTACTTTAGATTACACCACCACCTTATCACTACATCCTGCATCAATTGGTACGGACCTCCGTCCCCTATAATTCCCACCAGCAGTACATCCAGTCATGTTATACTACACTGGAATTATAGGCCACTGTATGGATATAATATGTGAATCCTGTATCACCAGGTGAGGTTCACCCTCTTCCTTAGGTGTCTCTGCATGTTCAGGTTCAGGGTCATGTGTCTCACCTGTAATGTCTTTCACACTATCTTTTGCAACTGTAGTCCTCTTTGCAGGTATGCGATTTCTATGATACAAAGTAGTATTCATCATTTCACAATAAAACTGAGTTTCATGATTAATATTTCTAAAATACGTTACTCCCACTAATGTAGTCAGGCGCCCAATTGTACATGGCCCTCCTATTGCATGTGCAGGAAATATATGCAAAAGCGTATAAGCCACAAAACAAAAACCATCCTTTGGGTAAATATATCACCTGCCCTTATGCATCTACTTCTTCAGTTTCAGTGCAAGTGAACACACGTTCTGTAGGCACAGGTGTATACGTAACCCTTTCTAACTTCTTCTCTGGTGGTTTGTATATAATGCAATCATAAGCTGGCAAAATATTTTGCACTTCAATTACCAGTTTCTTCTGATTGGTCCATCTATTGGGCTTAATTGGATGACCAAACAAAGTAACCACCTTTGATAGGTTATAATTGTTAGGTTCAATAATGATCTTTGATCTTTGCTTCTTCAAACAAAAACTTTCCAGGTACACCAACAAAACACGTGGACATAATATCTGAAACTGTTGTCTCCCCTTTCACACAAAAGGATGAACTATTCAAAGCCACTTTCATTAAGTCGAGAAAAATGTTTTCCTCCTTCTTCATAGGCTCCTCTCTAATATGTCATGTGTATCTAAGTGGTGTTTTTAAATATCCCACAGTACATCTTCCTTTCCATGTGAAAGGTAGAATTGGCATTGCTATATTGCCACATAAAAACATAAGCTTAGATGGGGCTTTTATTTATCTATATGGCAATGTCAGTCCCTCCTCTATAATTCTGAATTTCTTATAGGAAGGTGTGTAATTGCTATATTTTCATAACATTGGTTATATATAGCTTCCATTCTGTTGGACACATCTCTAGTTTGTACAACTACATCATATATATACGATTACATTTTGGATATTTGCCGAGTGGTATGTCATTACTAAATGTAGATCTTATACATATTCCAGCCTCATATTCTGGCTCAATCAGTGTCAACGGTGTTTGTATCTGGGAAAATTATTGTTCAAGCTCAGCATGGAAACAAAATTGCCGCCACAGAATAGGGTAACTTGGCACAACACCTAATGTTCCCATCCCTACTTGAAAAGTCATCCATATTCCCCAGAAAACAATCATCACCCCTATTGCCGAACCACTCATGGTTTCTGTGAACTGGGCCCCCCCCCGTATATGTGCAATGTAGGTATCTATTGATGTGCACTCAAACTTCAAAACAATCACTCCGGGGACTTACATTCACATACTTCCACAACATGTAACCATACCACTCTAATATCCTGCCTTAATATGAATAAAAGTTCAAGATAAAAAATTATTACGCCTATCCAAATAGGCAACTCTATTTCCCAGTCCCAAGTTGCCATTAATCAGTGTCACTTCTTCTAAAAGTCAAATTATGCTAAATCTGTTGCCTGAGCATTCACTGTCCATCCATGTGGTGCCGCCACCAGTCTCTTCACACGAGAATAATGGACCCAGCCTTCCTCTGCAGTCTGAACAGCCGACTCGGTTGTCAACAGCACTTGAAACGGTCCTTCCCACATTGGCTTTAGTTCATGTCTCTTTAGAGCTTAAATCAGGACGCGTTCACTGCTCTTAAAGTCACGTATTTGAAAATCAAGAGAAGGAATCAGTGCCAATAGTCCTTCGAACCTTAAAAGAGAAAAACACTGGGACAGTCCCTGTATATTTTTCTGAAAACAAGCAACTTCACATTTTAATCTTTGACATTCCCATATTTCTAGTATAAGAAATATCAAACATCATTTCATATAACAAAATACTAATGTCTTTTCTTGTATTTATCTTAATAAGCAATATTGCTAAAGGTAAGCATTTCATCCAAGATAGCGGCAATTCCAAAATTAACTTCTTTAAGATATTTTCCAAGATTTGAATCATTTTTGTTAGGTCCCTGACCATAACTAATATTGGGTAGGACAATATATGTTTTAGCTTTTAACAGAAGTGTGTCTGTTTAGCTGAGGTGTTGCAGACTGCCACAAGAGGGAGCTAGAGTTCACAGCTTATTTCTATGGGAATCCCTCTCTGTTTGTCTTTGGTCTTTACTACTTAGTGTAGTCTCTACTACTGAGTGTAGTCTCTGCTTCTCATTAGAGCAAGGCCTAGAGTATGTATGCTCTGCATTTCTCTCTGTGTTGTAGTTATGTATTATAGCTAAAATGTATTTGTACTTGATAGTACTTGGATTGTTATTATGACTATTAAGTGTATGACTTTGGACTGTTTATAGGAAAATGCTATTTCTTAAAGTAAACTTTAACTCAAGTTAGTGCATCTGTGTGTGGCTGAGTACTTATTCACAACTGATCTCAATCTAAACGTTTCTGTATGCACAACCTTGGTAACACAAGGAATACTCTGCTAATACACTAACACTGGTTATGGGCCCAGAGAGATATTGAGAGTTAGTGTGAATATTCAGTTTCATACTCAGACAGCTAACTTGTGGTTTACTGTTAAATTAACAATGGCACAAGAACAGTCAACTAGCTTATCCCTGATAACCAGGTTAGATGGAACTAACTATGTTTCCTGGTCTATGAAGTGCAGCTTACTTTTGCGTAAAGAAGGATTATGGACTGTGGTTAATAATCCACCTGATATAACTGCTTGGGATCGAACAAATGATGAAGATAAGAAGAAAATAGCTGACTTTAACCGGGATAATGAAAAGGCTCTTAGTATTATTGGACTGACACTGAGTGATCAGCAACTGGTCCATATTCATGGTGAAGATTCTGCTGCCAAGTGTTGGAGTACCTTAAAGAGACTTTATGTTCGAGATAGTGTTGGTGCGCACATACACCTTACACGTAAACTGTTCAGAGCACGTTTGTTAAAAGGTGGTGACATGTTAGCTCATTTGGAGTTTATGAAGAGAACATTACAAGAGCTACATGAAAAGGAACTGATTTTCTCAGAGTTGCATCAAGTTTATATTATTCTTTCTTCTTTGGATGACTCTTATGATGATTATGTGTCTTCACTGGAAGTTTTGACCAGAGATGAACTGACATTGACTGGCATAATAGGAAGACTGTTAGAAGAGTCTAGAAGAAGGCAAGATAGAAAACAACTGAGAGAGAAACCACCACAGGAAGAACAACGGTCTTCAACTGCCTATATTGTTAGGAAATGTTATTCTTGTGGGGCTAAAGGTCATATAGCCAGATTCTGTAAAAAGGGTAAAAAGCAGAATGCTAGTAATATGCAGAGAGATTATAATGATGTTAGTGCAGCTATATCAAGTACAAATAAAAATGTAAGCCATGATATCTGGATAATAGACAGTGGAGCATCTCAGTGTATAACTAAAAGTAAAGAGAGATTTGTTAATATGACTGAAAGTAAACAGCATGTATCATTAGCAAATGGCTGGAAATTGAGAGTATCTGGAGAAGGTAATGCATATTGTTCATGTATTAATGAAAGTTTACCAATGTTATATGTACCTAACCTTAAAAATAACTTACTATCTGTGAGAGAATTGGTAAAAGCAGGGTTTGTGGTAACTTTTCAGGGAGATAAATGTTTAATTGAAAAACAAGGTAAAAAAGTTACTGCAAGATTGCATGATGGCTTATACATTATCCATGATAGTCCATTAAATAAGGCCAATTCAGTTTATGAAAATAGGAAGCCTCATGATGAATGTATTCATTTGCTCCATAGACGTATGGGACATTTAAATTTCAAAATTTTAAAGAAAACTGTTGAGTTATCTAATGGTATAAAATTAAAACCTTGTACAAGATATTTAAATTGTAATGCTTGCAATCAGGAAAAGAGCAAGGTAATTCCTGCAAACAGGTTAAATGGATTTAAAACCAAGGAACCATTAGAGGTTGTATTTGCTGATCTCATTGGCCCTAAGAAACCCAGTTTAGGTGGAGCCTGTTATATATTGAGCATAGTTGATCATTTTTCTAGATATGGTTTCTGTTATCTGATGAAAACAAAAACAGAAACATATCAGCATTTTGTAAACTGGTTAAGGTTTGTTGAACGAAAAATGAAAAAGAAACTGGTTAGTTTAGTAACAGATAATGGTACTGAGTTTACCAATAAGAGATTTGAAGATATGCTAAAGAGAGCTGGTATTGAACATAAGCGTTCTGCTCCTTTTCGGCCGCAACATAATGTGCATATTGAAAGAAGAGGTCAGACATTACAGGCTATGTCTCGAACCATGATTTCAGATTCTGGTTTACCAGAAAGACTCTGGGGTGAAGCTATAATGTGTGCTAACCATGTTTTGAACAATGTAGTGAATGCAACAACTGGTGAATTGCCATTTACTCGTTGGTATGGTAGGAAACCAAATCTTAGTTATTTGCATACATTTGGTGCACCAGCATGGGTGCATATTCCCACACAAGTAAGGCGAAAGGGACAACATAGAGCACGGAAATTATGTTTTGTAGGGTATGAATCTAATCATAGATCATTTAGATTCTGGGAGCCAGGTACTACTAAAGTATATTGTAGTGCAAGTGCTAAATTCCTTGAGCATGTTGGATGGAGTAAACTGGAACAGGAATACAAGGAACAAGATAGTATTGTTGTTGAGGATCCATTGTTTCCTGATGATTTTGATAAGAAAAGTACTGATGGTAGGATAGTGAAAGAATCCTCAATAGAGGAATCATCTATGGAAGAACCATCTATGGATGATGTAGAAGATACCTCGATAGGGGAGGAAAAGGAAGAGGAAATTCCAACAACTTGTACTAAATTGCCTAGGAGGTCAACTAGGGAGAGACGTCCACCTGATAGATATCAGGCAAGTATTGTATGCCAGATTAATGTGGAACCGTCTAATTATAATGAACTTAAGCTGTATCCAACAAAGGAACAGGTAGCTTGGCAGGAAGCTATGAATAAGGAATTAAAATCTTTAAGGGATCTTGAGGTATATGAAGATGTAAAGTTACCACCAGGTGAGCGTGCAATAGGTTGCAGATGGGTGTATAAATTAAAGACTGGTGTGGATGGCACTGTTACCCATAAAGCAAGATTAATTGCTCAGGGATTTGCTCAATCAAATAAGGATTATGATGAGGTATTTGCACCTAGTCTGAGAGCAAATACATTGAGAGGAGCATTAGTTTGGGCAGCTAAAAATAAATGCATAATTAATCATGTAGATGTCGAAACTGCATATCTACATGCACCTTTACAACATACCATTTATATGAGAAAGCCATTAGGTTTAAAAGATGATGGAAAAAATGATTATTGGAAATTAAAGAAAAGTCTTTATGGTTTAAAGCAATCAGGTTATGAATGGAATAAATGCATTGTAAAAGAATTAGTTTCCATGGATTTTAAAGCTGGTATAGCTGATCCTTGTTTATTTAGGAGAGAGAAAGATGGTTTGATTTCTCTGTTGCTATTATTTACAGATGATATAGCGATTATAACAAAGACTGAACAAGAAGCAAATGATATTGTTTCTGAATTACAAAGAAAGTTCAAGATTAGAAATTTAGGAGAAATTAAACATTATTTGGGTCTTGATATAATGAAGACAAATAGAGGATTCAAAATTTCGCAAGCTAAGAAGATTAGCCAATTGTTAAAAAGATATAACCTGGAGAATTGTAAAACTGCTAAGACACCAATGGATCAGGGATTTACAAATAGTGATACTAAATGTCCTGTGTTTGATAAGGAGATATATCAGTCTCTAATTGGTAGTCTCTCATATTTGAGTAATTGGTCTAGGCCAGATATATCTTACAGCGTAAATCAACTGGCTAGATATAATGCTGAACCAAATGAAAGGCATTGGCAAGCAGCTAAACGAATACTTAGATATCTAAAGCACACAATACATTATTCTTTATATTTAGAACCGAGAAATGAATTAGTGTTATCTGCATATGCTGATGCAAGTTTTGCTACTGATGCAATGACTCGCAAATCAACATCAGGTATAGTGGTAATGTTGGGTAATGCTTTAATAGGGTGGAAATCTATTAGGCAACAACATATTAGTTTATCCACTATGGAAGCAGAATTCTCGAGTTTATCATTAATGTGTACAGAATTGGTGTATTATAAACAATTGTTAAAGGATATAGGAATTACTGTACAGGAGCCATTTATTGTGTATGAAGACAATCAATCTGCCATTAGTATGGCTAATAGTTTAGCTGTGAAAACAAGGTCGAAACATACTGATTTGAGATATCTGAATGTTAGACAATGTGTTCAAAATAAAATGGTTAAGTTGGAATACTGCATGACTGAACAGAATATTGCAGATCATTTCACTAAAGCGCAAGGTGCAATTAAACATAAAGAGTGTTGTGAAAACTATGGTTTAAAGATGTAAGGTATTATATATTGACCTACCCAAAGGGGAGAATGTTAGGTCCCTGACCATAACTAATATTGGGTAGGACAATATATGTTTTAGCTTTTAACAGAAGTGTGTCTGTTTAGCTGAGGTGTTGCAGACTGCCACAAGAGGGAGCTAGAGTTCACAGCTTATTTCTATGGGAATCCCTCTCTGTTTGTCTTTGGTCTTTACTACTTAGTGTAGTCTCTACTACTGAGTGTAGTCTCTGCTTCTCATTAGAGCAAGGCCTAGAGTATGTATGCTCTGCATTTCTCTCTGTGTTGTAGTTATGTATTATAGCTAAAATGTATTTGTACTTGATAGTACTTGGATTGTTATTATGACTATTAAGTGTATGACTTTGGACTGTTTATAGGAAAATGCTATTTCTTAAAGTAAACTTTAACTCAAGTTAGTGCATCTGTGTGTGGCTGAGTACTTATTCACAACTGATCTCAATCTAAACGTTTCTGTATGCACAACCTTGGTAACACAAGGAATACTCTGCTAATACACTAACAATTTTCCCAACTTTGCCTAACAAAATTGGACAAAATGATAAATGTAATTGCCAATTAATACCTAATTGGTCTCTTACCTATTACACTACCTGGGCTAGAAAATGCGTACCTCTATCACTTTCAATAGTTTTCTCCAACCCATTTCTTGGAACTATCTGCTCCAATATTATTTTCATATCATCTGAGCATTTACCATTCCTCATGGAAATCCTCATGGAAATACTTCCACCCAACCATTTAAATAAACCACTATCACCAGCAAATTTCTCAATATTCCCACAGCTGGCATCCCACCTGGATTCATTGGAATGGCCAAACAGCCATTCACTTTCCCCCCAGTCACTTGCATCCTCATGCTCTTTTTTGTTTATCTAATGCAATGTATACATTTCCCCAATATCTGCATTGCAATTACACACATTCCTCTGCATACATACTTTCTTTTCATAATGCCAGTCAATGCTTGTGTACCCCAATGGGTTCCTTCATGCACACGCTCAAGAATGTTTCTCATAATAGGTTCATTCACCATTTGAAATCCATCTCATATCTACTATTTCCACACCTTCTAAACTTAGGCTTGACATCCCATTCCAAAATAGGAATTGTATTTACCATTATCTCTACTTCCTTTCCCATTCTTGCCGCTTCTTACAGCCTTATCTCCACTAGCCGCAATCAACCTCGAGGATCTCTCCTCATGTGCCAGCCAGCCACGCTGGCCTCTGCCAAATCCTACTTATCTTAGCTTCTTTCCCTGCCTGGAATCAAACCCCGTTCCATCCAAATCCTCTCAAAGGTATGCCAAATACCATAGGCATAGCTATTACCCACTTCATTTGCCAACATCTTCAATGCTTGTAACAAAGCAAACACACATCACATGTTTCTGCTGACCATTCAAACAGCAACCTATTACTCACTGCATATCCAATTTCCCTTCTTTCATCCCCCTCTCGGGATGAGCCATCAATAAACAAAACAAAAAACAAAAAAACAATAGCCTCTATAGGCTTATTCTACATATCCTCACGCATTCTCATTTGTAGATCCCTTACGTCTACATATCATGCTCTACATTTTCCCAATCCTTCCATTCTCCTGATAAAAATCAGAAATCAGTACTAAACTATCCTTAGATAAAGCCACCCTCTCACCACAGGGTCTATCAATTTACCAGCCCATTTTTGAGCTAACACACCCTTAGCCACATCATCCTGCCTAATGTGAACTACTCCAAACAAACAAACAAAAGACTTCCCCATATCAGGCAAACTCATGTCAACTTAACTTTCTTCAACTCCACTTACTTGTCTCTATATCCTTCCTGCCATATCACCTCCATGGTTCTACTTCTGACCACTTCTCATATAAGAATTCAACCTTGTCGGTATCTCTCACCTATTCACAATCGGCAGTTTATTAAACTCAACAACTTCCACAACAACAGAGCTCCCAGAGCAGGGCATCTGCGGAAAACATCAACTTCCGCAAATTTACCCATTCTGCCCCTCCTCTCTCTCTGCAGACTCTAGGAAAAAATGTGCAAAAGGGAAAGAAAAGCAAGCCGCTTCCCCCCCTTCTCTCTCACACTCTCTCACAGCTGAATACTCAATTCAGAATACTCAAATCTTTGCAACATCATTTCAACACAGAAACTCACAAATAACTCTTCTAACTTCTAACTGCCTAACACCTCTCTTCACATTCTTCATAGAATGTGTCTCTAATCAGTATTTTCTGTCAAATACTCTGCCAAGTACAAATCCTTGCTACTTACTATAATTAGTAAAGGAGATCTCTCTCATCCCCTTGTAAACAAGCAAATGTGTACAAACATCTCCATGTTTGCATACACACATTTACAGGTCTCCAGACCACCTCCGTTTGAGAACTCTCACTTCCATTGAACAAAAAAAAACTTTTGTACAAACTAACATAAACAAAAAGAAACCTTCCTCCCCATCAACTGATCTACCAGGGAGTTAATGCCCTCTGCATCTTGTAGCATCTTGAACTTGAACTTACAAGCAGTGGGAAACGGCTTTAAGGTTTTGAAATCAAAAATATGATTTTGGGCCCTAACCACAGCCCATTTCCCAAAGCTCCAAGGACAAGCCTATTTGCAAATGTCCTAAAGACATCTTAACACTTCCAAACCTTCTAAAGAAAAAATCTTTATCTGCAAAAAAAATCAACAGCCCATTGGTTCCATTCTTTACCTACAATATCAGATCATCTTTTCAGATCGGCTGAACATTTCCAGCCCCTAAACAATATCTATTAATTAACATATCAGAATATTCCAAAACCTCAATATGTTTCACACCCCGCCAGTGCCATGTACAAACACTGTCCTGCCTGCAAAATAATTCTTAACATCTGTGTTATCTTTCAGGTACAATTACCATTGATTTATAGTCCTCTAAGTCAGATAGGCAAAGAAAAACAACAACACATTTATACATTAACAAATGTAACTGAATTCCCCAGCAGCCATCAAGCCATTTGGCTCTCAAGTAGCTTTAGGACACCAAACATACATAACAGGGTCACATTTCTCATAAATTACCAAAGAAACACCAAACACTGAGACGAACATACAGCAATTAAGCTTTGCACTTTGCCTTGCCAAACACACTCTTTAAAACAATATGGTTTAGAGTTTCCACACTCATTCCAATGACAATCATGGCCATATTCTAACACATAAATCTATCATCTCCACCTTACTAAATCCTTTAGTGTAAGGCTTTAACCATTCCTCATCCCATTGTTTTAACAACTCTCCCAGGGGAGAATAAGAGAGGAATTGACGGAATCTCTTTCCGTTCGCTAGCGTTTCTAGTTAACCGGGCCCCATGTCACCCCCTGAGACTTTATTTACACAGATCACTTTGAACACTTTCAACTACCGTAACCACTCTCACTGCAGACGCACCCCCCCACACAGGGTCAAACGTCACAACACAGACAGAGATTAATCAACCTCCCAGTGCCAGTCCACCCATCAATCACGCATCACCGCCAGCTTGTTCAAAAGATCAACACACCACACGCCTACGCTTTAAGTAGTACTCACCAAAGCCACGTGTGCCGGTGCCTGCACGCCCCTCGGGTCAGCTTTTATTGCCACTGGCTCCTGCAGTCCGGAATTGGAGCAATCTCCCCCTGGACAAGCGGAGGCCTCCCCAGGCTGCCTAAAAATGAGGCAGGTGCACCCCCAGGTCCAAAGATGTTCACTTGCCCAGTGAGGGAGAGTCCGTACTCCTGGCTGGCTTCGCCAATTGTTAGAAAAATCCAAAAATCAAATAGAACCAGGAAACCAGATGTGCAATAAAAACTATTTATTTACAAAGAAATAAAAAAAGAATAAACAGAAAACCTTGGGCAAGGGACCAACTCCCCCCCCCCCAGCAGCGTACGGCTCTGGAGTCAAAGGCTGAGGAGCAGGTGGAACCATATTCCGTGTTACAGGTCTTATACATCTCACAAGTCCCACCTTGGTTCCACCCCCTTACATAACACAATACCTCATACTTTTGGGTATCTCCCATTTTGGATAGGCCCCAAACATGCTGACGTCCTCATTGTTCCTTTCCCAGGATTTTTACGTGTTTCCCAGCAAATACATCCTGTCAACATATCCTGTTATTTTACTTTCCCACCGTCTCAGCATAATTTCTAGTACAAACAACTTGTCAGGTCAGTGTAACCTTGCTGACATAACAAAAATGATTACATGTGATTATACAATGCTTATCTTCATTATACATTCAAAATGGTTACACTATGGTTCTTATTACATGTCATTTTTAACAAAAATAAATTCATTTCTCACAACAATGTAAATTGGCAATTCATGCTACAACAGTATGGAATGTGGTGAGAAGTTTATTAACATGATTAAGAAAATATACTCCAAACAAATGGCAAAAGTGATAGTGAATGGGGACTTGATGGCAAAATTTAACATAAAAAAGACACAAGACAAGGATATCTGCTGTCCCCATTACTAATTTATTTATTTATTTATTTATTTATTTATTTGTTTGTTTGTTTGTTTGTTTGTTTGTTTGTTTGTTTATTTATTTATTTATTTATTTATTTATTTATTTATTTATTTATTTATTTATTTATTTATTTATTTATTTATTTATTTATTTATTTATTTGTGATATTTATATACCGCCTCATAGTGCAAGCACTCTCTAAGCGGTTTACACCATTAAGTAATGTATATATTTACATTGTCCCCAACAATCTGGGTCCTCATTTTACCTACCTCAGAAGGATGGAAGGCTGAGTCAACCCTGAATTATATTAACACTGGAAGTATTAAATAGAAGTATTAGACAGGATCCAGAAATAAAAGGCTTGGAAATAAAAAGAGAAAAATATAAATTAAAATAAAATATAAATAAAGCACTAATACATCCAAATGTAAACTTGGAAAAAATTGTAACATATAAAGATATTTTAAATGAGAAAGGGGAATTAAAAACAAAACAGGAACTACAAAATGAAGGTGTGGACCTCACATGGTGGCCACATTTGCAAATACAATCAAGATATGTGAAAGATGTTAAAACATATGGGTTTTATAAAGAACCAACAGAACTTGATCGGATACCATTAGGAACAGATGAAAAGTTAATAAAGTAAATATATAGTTATTTATTAAACCTAAAAATAAAGATGAACGAGTGAAAGAAATAATGATAGTATGGACAAAAATCTTTGGATATACAGTAGAATTAGACAAATGGCAAAAACTCTGGGATAGAAATTATAAATTGACAATGGCAACTGCATATAAGGAAAACATATATAAAATGTTTTATAGGTGGCATTTGCCACCAGAAAGACTAGCAAAGATATTTAAAAACATGTCTGCCAAATGTTGGAAATGTAACTACACACCGGGCTCCAGAGGTGGTATTTATTTACTTTCCCTACCATTTCGCAAATATGAGCGTGCGCATTCAATGCATGCACTTTGCTCACACGCACGGCTTGCATGCATGCGCACGGTTTCAAAATGTGCCTAAATAGGATGGCATAGAGCCGGGGTGGGTGGGCAGTGGGCGGGCCCACCCGTGATTTCCGTTACTGGTTCAGGTGAATTGGTTCGAACCAGCTGAATACACCTCTGCCAGACTCATATTACCATATGTGGTGGACATGACCAAAGGCAAAAAAAAATTGGATGAAAATACATACATGAATAGAGAAAATGATAAGACAACATATAGACCTAAAACCAGAAATATTTTTGTTAGGTATACTGCCAGAAAAATATGATAAAGGGTTAGGGTAATAGATAAAAAAGGTAGAAATTGGAAATTGGAAGAATATCATTAAATATAAGCAAAGAATGTTATTATTGTACGATTTGTGAATTGATTCAGACAATACACTGCTTATTGAGCACTCATACATGTTAAAAGAAAATGTATAAATAAAAAAACTTTTTAAAAAAGCACTGAGAACTCAAGGGACATACCACAGATTTCCAATAATCCTTTTATTATACATCGGAGCAAATCAAAATTCTGTAGAAGCATCTGCAATACTTTACTTTTCTTTTTTTTTCACTTTCAAAATTTTTATTTATTTAATTATATAAAATAGAAAGAAAAAAAATAAAAATAGGAAATTAAGAGAAGGAAAAGGAGCGGGGGGGAAGGTGTGAGATACAAGGGGAAAAACAGGGGGGGAGGCATTGACAAAACCAAAGTCAAATTTTAATTTTTTTCATCACAAGCACAAAATCCAGAAGTGATATCCAAATGAAAATGTATTTTCCTCTTTGAATAAAATAACCAATTTAACCATTCCTGCTTTATCTTCCTTGCTATGGAAATAGTATGTATTTCTATTTATAGCTAATAATATTTGTGAACGGTCACAGCAGAACATTTTGGATTTGTAAAAACCCTGCACTTGATTAAGAGGCAGTTTTGGTGGCCTTCCTTGAAGAAAGACATTGAAAGCTATGTGGCCAGCTGTCCAGTTTGCACTGTGGCAAAGAGGCCTCTGGGGAAACCCATAGGGCTTTTACAGACTGTGGCTAACCCCCAGGCCCCATGGAAAGAAATATATATGGGCTTTATTGTGGAATTGCCTAAAAGTGAGGGAAACACTGTGATTTGGGTTGTACGGATCTTTTTTCAAAACAGGTGCACTTTGTTCCCTGCCCCAAAATTCCCTCTGCAAGGATGTTAGCTAAACTCTCTGTACAACATGTATATAGGTTGCACAGTGCGCCTAAGTGCATTATTTCTGATAGAGGAGTGCAATTTACATCACACTTTTGGCAGGAATTCTTGAAACTGTTGGGAACCGTCCAGATCTTAAGATCCTCCCATCACCCCCAACCTAATGGAGCTTGTGAGAGAACCAACACAGTACCTCAGGTGCTACATTAATTACCAACAGGACTATTGAGCTGACCTTTTGCCTTTTGCAGAGGTAGCATATAACAATTCTGTGCATAGTAGCACGGGGTTCACCCCATTTAAATTGGCCTCCAGGCAGGACTTTGTACCCATGCCAGAGCTGCCTCAAGAGAAACCACATGTACTCTTCTTAGCAGAGTGGATAGCCCAATTGCAGAACACTTGGCCGGTTGCCCGTAAGGCACTGGAGGAGACATGTCAGGCACATAAGAAACAAGCTGACAAAAAACGTGTGAAGCCAAAAGATTTTCAAGTTGGTGACAGAGTTTACCTCTCCACGAAGTACTTACAGTCCACCAACCATCTAAGAAACTTGGTCTTAAATACATGGGCCCATTCCAAATTGTTAAAGTAATTAACTCAGTCACTGTGCAATTGGAATTGGCCAAGAACCTAAAGCATATTCACCCTGTATTTCATTGCAGTTTGTTGAAACCTGAAACTGTATCACCCCTTCGCCCTACACCTGACACTCCTCCTATACCCACTCTGATTGAAGGGGAGCAACATTTTGAAGTTAAAGAAATTTTAGATTCCAGAAAACATAGGAGGGTTCAATACCTCATTTCTTGGAAACATTCCCCTCTTTGCAGTCCAAATGGGTAGATGCTAAACCAGGGGTGCTATTCAGCAGGTTCTGACAGGTTCTGGAGAACCGGTAGCGGAAATTTTGAGCAGTTTGGAGAACTGGCAAATAGCACCTCTGGCTGGCCCCAGAGTGGGGTGGGAATGGAGATTTTGCAATATCCGTCCCCCAGGAGTAGGGAGGGAATGGGGATTTTGCAGTATCCTTCCCCTGGAGTGGGGTGGGAATGGAGATTTTGCAGTATCCTTCCCCTGCCACGCCCAACAAGCCATGCCCACCAAGCAACACCAAGCTCACCAAGCCACACTCACAGAACCAGTAGTAAAAAAATTTGAATTCCACCACTGATGCTAAACATGTCCATGCGCCTAAACTCCTCCAGACTTTCCATAGAAAATACCCCTACAAACCCTAAAGGGATCGCCTGTTTTAGTGTGATGTATTGTATGTTGTAACTATATAAATTTGTATGGCTAATACCTCTGTTACGGAAGGGGGCAAATGTCAACTAGCTGGGTGCTTGCTGCCATAAAATAGGGGGGAGGAGAACTGTGGAGAAGTTTACATTGCAGTTTTGCAACTGCAAAGGCATGTCAGTTTGCTCTGGTATGCAGTGGCCTCAGGTTACCTAGCTACAAGGGGGCTGGGCTGTATATTGTGTCTGTGCTGATCCCGCTCTATGTCTCAGAGCTTGCTTGAAACAGCTTGCATTCAGTTTGTTCCCAGTAAAAGTACTTTTCTCTAAATCTAAGGAGCCAAGGATTTTTCTTTCCTAGGAATTGAACAGAAGTAGCCCTGACAGCATTCTTTCAAATTCTTTGACCTTACTGAAAAAAACCCACTCTTTATTTTTTACCCTTTTTTGAAGTGCTAAACTTTCTTTAAACACTTTTTTTGAAGTGAAAACTTTCTAATGCATCTTTTTCTTTCACTTCTTTAAACTTCAGTATTAAATTTAGATCCCTACCTCCAAACTACCATTATAGAATATATTTTTTCTTTTATACACATCCTTTTTAACACAAAATTTTTCTTTAAATTGGTACATCATTTTCTTTAACTTTCTCTTAATACAGGTATTCTCAAATATATTTTCAATAACATTTACCTACTTTACCTACACACACACACACACACACACACACACACACACACACACACACACCAAAGAAAGATCCATCCTAATTCCAGTTAACTCATTGAGTTTAAGTCACTCCTTCCAGCTTGTCTTCATGGAGTAAAATCTTTTTTTTCTCTGTGTATCTAGTACAGGGGTGTCAAACACACATCATCATGTTGTCATCGCATGATGTTTCACGACTTTTTTCCCCTTTGCTAAACGGAGCGTGGCCAGTATGTGATGCATCCAGCCATGGGCCATGAGTTTGACACCCCTGATCTAGTAGTTATAAGCTTCCCTTTTTATCACGCAATCCTCAACCTTGTTAAAGCTCTTAAAGAAAAAGTCCCAAATTTGTCTTTTTTCTCAATGCTCTTCTTTCAGTTGTGTTGAGAGGTTTATATTTAAACTTATATTAACTTATTTAAATTTAAATTTATATTGGGGTGTGATGCTTGTTTGCCTCCTCATGGTGCATCCTGGATAGAACAGAAGTGTGAACCAAACAACTAGCAACAATTGGCAGCCAGACTACATTGAACAATTGGCAGTTAATGACACTTGGCAGTCAGACATTTTTTGTAAAACTCCTGGCTTTCTAAATACATGGCAATAGATAAACAAAATGGCTCCCTGTCCTGAGCCACATTGCACTACCAACTCTACGAAGGCAGGAAGTCTTAGTGAAGGAGTACAACAAAATTACAACTCGCTCAACAGCTGTCTAACAACTTTGACATCAACACACAGTGGAAAGCCAAATGGGCTGCTGAACACAAAGATACAGGCAGTTACGTAGATGACCCTACACAAAAGGTGCCAGGTTTTGACCTTCCTCGCCAGAATTGGTCAACTCTGAATAGAATCCTTATCCAACATGGTGTCTGCCAGGACTCATTGTTTAAGTGGGGTCTTGTCTCTACCCCTCAGTGTGACTGTGGTGCTCCTCAACAAAATATCCATCACATTGTGTCCAAATGTCTATCAAGAGCTTACATCGGTCCAATGTCTGAGTTTTTCAACATAGACCACCCTGTCCTTGAATGGCTGGGTGGACTGGACATTAACATTTGAACTACTATAAGTCCATGTATTTGCCATATGCTAAATAAATAAATATTTAAACCATCATAGTGAAAGTTAACATCAAGTTTTTCCAAAATTTCAATGGACTCCTCTGCATTTTCAGCTACTTGTGAAATTGCCTCGGTAGTTTGGTAGCATTCTCCACATATTTGCATCTCAAAAGTAATTTGAGAGAATTTTTTTATCATCCTTGGAGCACAGCTGGTCAACAAATTGGTGGATTTTATTTAGAGACCTTTCAAATATATCTCTAATACTTTGTTCCACTATCTTGGCTTCCTCTTTTGATCAGGATTAAAAACATTTAGCCACCCATAGCAAAGACGACCAAGCTACAAGTTACTACAATAATAAATTTAAATCACAGCCTTCAGTCTTTTTGTTTCTCCATCAGCTTAGTCAAGAAGATACCCATAACTTATTTTATTAAGGAACTAAACAAAAAGTAATCTTTTCCACTGCTGCTTTCTTTTGGGAATCATGCCCTTTCTAAGGGCTAATCCATTACTCAGCTGTCAGGGGTATTAAATGTATTGTCACAGTCATCCTTCCAGCACCAATTCAATTTTCAACAACAATTTATTTTCCTTCTGTTACACAGCTTCTTTTTCTTCAACTTTCCTCATATAACTCAATAACAAAAAAAAACATTCTCTGATAGCAAACACCTATGACACTCTGTTTCTCTTCAATTCATTATTCTTCTGAAGTTCTCAATCACTTCATAGATCACAAAGGAAGTCACAAAGCATTTTCCCTTCCAAAGTGGAGAACTAATGCCAGAGCAGATATTATTTCAACAGTGAGAAGAACCAAACATCATACGAATCTAAACATCAATTTCTTTCATTGATACTTTGTGTATGTATATGTGTGCCTCACTGGTGGGATTCAAATAATTTAACAACCGGTTCTCTGCCCTAATGACCAGCTGGGTAGGCATGGCTGGGTGGTCATGTGACTGGGTGGGCGTGGCCAACTTGACATCACTCACGTTGAGGGGCGCTTCGCCTCGCCCGGCCTCTCATGACCGTGGGGATGCTGCAACAGTCGTAAATGTGAAAAATGGTCATAAGTCACTTTTTTCCAGTGCCATTGTAACTTTGAATGGTCACTAAATGAACTGTTGTAAGTCAAGGATTACTTGTATAAAAATACAAAAAGCTTCCTTGCTTGCAAAAAGCTGCCCTAAATACCGATCATTAGATTAGAAATACCTGAAACCCAGAGTTACAAATCAGGCAGGGTGCCAAAGCACCTTGAGGAATTAAAATAGTTAAAATGCAATGATAACTATCAGCAGCCAACTTTTGCTCACAAAGTGAAACTTTTTAGCAGTGAGGTCATTTAAGTTCTTCAGAAAGTGGGTGGGCATATTTGGGCTAAAAAATGCCAACTAAAGAGACAAATTAACAAAGTATATAGGGGACCCAGGTTCAAGTCTCTGCCCTCCCAAGCTTGTCAGAATCACAATAAAATTAGTACATGTCACAGATATTAAATAAACTTCAATCCTGGTACCATGTCACCAAGCCTTATTATCATGAGAGAAAACTAAAATGAATTGGAGGGAGAATCTACAACCCTATCTCTTTTTTTTTAAAATCTTACTATCAGTGAGCAATCATGTGCCTTGGTCACTCCAAAGCAATGCAAGAAACTCCTGTCCCAAAGGTGCTTTTTCAAGAGGCAACTGGACTTTTTGGAAACCAAGAAAGTCCATTTGCCTCTTGAAAAAAGCACCTTTGGGACAACCATGACCTGGATAACTGAAGAATCCCCATAGATAAGAGACTCCTGTGCTCAGTGAACTGACAAAGCACCCTTTCACACCCAGGAGAAGCAATTTGCACCACTTAAAGATACCAGATGTCTCACTCACCTCACAGGATATCCTAAGGAAATCATCCAGATTTAGGGAAAGATCACATGCCCCCAGAAAGCAGTAAAAAAAAATCCATGCCAAGTGTGCATCCTGCCTCTTGGAAGTACACCCAAAAGGACAGTGCTAGGAACCACTAAAGCAGTGAATGAAGTCCCCCTCCCCAGATAGAAAAAAAAATCATGAAGCAGGAAAAAATGCAAACACAATACAAATAATTAAATCACAATAGTTTAAATCCTTTTAAAACTAAAACACAAGCCTTGTCTGGCTCATTGCCAGAGCCCACATCCCAGGCAAGCTCAAATGTAAACACTTGAGATAAGCCTAATTACAAAGAATGCAATTAGTGCTAGAATGTAGCAAAAGAGAAAACACAATAGCTGTTGTTTGTTAAACCAATTACCAGAACAAATAGACACAGGAACTAGCCAGATTTCTCAACCCTGCTTCTTTTCAGGAACAGAGATTAACCTTTTTCCTTCCAAACAAAGCTGAGTAGGAAAATTATTCCATCAATAAACACAGCATTAAACGTCACCAAGCACAGAATTAAATTTCACCAAGAACCAGTTTTAGACCAAAACTCAGAAAGAGTATATAAACTCACGTTTGAATGTCAATCTTTTTAGCTAGCCAAGTAACCTTGTGAATGTCACTCATCTTGGTTCCTTCATTAAAAGCTTGTTTCCAGCAGCTCTACTTCGTTATTCAATTATTTCTTCAAAGTGCTGATCATTGCATCCCAGCTGGAAGAACTCCAAAAAGGGGTATTTCCTCCCAACAGCAGTGTACAGTAAAAAGCTTAAAACAACCCTTTCCCTTTAGGAAAGTCAAGCCCCTAATAAAGTAAAGCAAAGTACCAGCAAAAAAAAAAAAAAAAACCTCAGGAGAAGCTCAAGAAACAGTAAGTCTGGATGTACTGCCAATAACCTTTAGCTGTTTCAATGTAATAAGGCTTAACCGAGAGGCAGTTTTTATAAGCAGGGCAATAAAGATTAGGCTAGAAACAACACCAGAATGTTTCCTTCCTGCCTTCCTTACAGGATTAGCCCTGTAAAGTGGGAAAAAACAAAAGGAGATTTCTTCCAACAACTGGTTCGCCGAACTGCTTAGAAAGTTAACAACCAGAATAGGTCCGAACTGGCTGAATCCCATCATTGGTGTGCCTTCAAGTCAGGGTTGACTTCTGTTGAATGGATTAATCCCTGTAGTTTTCTTGGCATGATTTTCAGAAGTGCTTTCTTCCTAGGGCTGAAAGTGATTGGCCCAAGTCACCCAGCCCAAGATGGGACTAAAATTCACATTCTTCTGGTTTCTATCCTGATTCTTATTATACTAAACTAGTTCTTTTCTTTCTTACTTACTTTTTTCATTAAAAGCCAGGAATATAGAATTATCAAAGTTCCAAGAGCTCTCCTCAAAAGCATATTGCTCCAATTAGGGCTATTACTGAATTAAATAGTCCAGGTGTGGATTAGATGATGATGATGATGATGATGATGATGATGATGATGATGATGATGATGATGATGATGATGATGATGATGATATTCATTCAGTCAAATCCAACTCTTGGTTATTCTGTGGTCAGCTCTCTTCACATTTTCCAATCTTGCACTACTTCTTGGAGTTTTTTATGCTCTGTCTGATGTCAGTTTTGATGGTGTCCAGCCAACGTGTCCTTTAGCAGCCTGGTTTCCTTTTCCTTCCTTTTCCAAACATAATAGCATTCTGCAGTGAAATCCTTGCACTTTTGAACTTCAATTTCCAATATGTTTTGTAACTGGCCATTCTGGAAGTTTTAAATGGGAGGCCATGAGTTCTAGTCCCACCTGGGCATGAAGCCAATTGGGTGACCTTGGGTCAGTCACTTTCTGTCAACCCTAGGAAGGAGGCAATAGCAAACCATTTCTAAAAAACATTGTCAGGAAAACTTCAGGGGCTTGACCCGACAGTCTCTGAAAATTGGACACAACTGAATGGAAGATTTTAAAAAATTCTCTGAATGGAAGATTAAAAAATGTTCCATTCCTTTCATCTGACTGTATCCTGTATTTGAATGTTACTAAGGTCACTTACCTTCCTAGCATTTATGAAAGCATAGCAATAATCAAAATTTTCCAATATAATTGCACCAACTTTGCTTTTTGTTCGAAAGACTTAAAATTCTAATCTGATTAAAGAAAAATAATAATAAAACAATAATGCTTTGACATTTCCCAAAGAGAATGACTTTTTATTACTAACAATTTGCTAAGACACCTGATGATCCTACTAGCCTACTAGCATAAATTGACCTTGTTCTTTGACCTTGTTCTTTCACTTCAGTGGAATTTTACCACATTTGTAATAAATTATGAACACATGATTACTTTAATAGAGTTTCACAAGTGTTTGTTTAGTGTTTTATGAACTGTGTTTGTATAGTCCAATCCAAAATCAGAAATTAGGTTTAGAAAAACATACAGCCATAGAATCTCTTCCCAAATTAAATATTTACTGTTTATTAAATGAATAATTTATTTCTAGATCACTGTCTTTTGTGTTCCAATCTTAATCTTGTGATCAAGTCACATCCCCTATGGTCATTTGCACTGATAATTCAGAGAGAAGAATTCTTTTGTCTAAAATCTCAGTATAAAGAACTCACTTTCTTTAAGAAATAAACACATATTATGTATTTTATTATAATGACAAATTGGAGTTTTCAACCTTGTCTCAATTTTTCTTCTTCTGTCCTATTTTTCTATTTGTTAGGCTACTCTTTAATTCTCTGTAGCAAAAAATAAAGGAATCCTTTTTCCTCCCTCCCACTAGTATTAATCAACACAATGGAAAGATATGGGAAATTGTTCACTTCTAAACTGGGTTTGTTTCCTCCTCCCTGTATTAATCTGGTGAGATGTAGAGGAATAGAAACTGAAGCTGATTTGTTCTAAAGGAGGATTATGTGTAGTTCATCTACCATGCCAAAACACATCATATCAGAAGTATGTGTTTAGTGATATTTCTAAAGCTTGGATTTTCAAAGGTATTGCTGTTTCTTTATCTCCATTTTCAAACACTATTATACAGGACAAGAAATCAATGTAATTTTAGGAATTCAGTTGTTGCAAGTACTGTAGCATAAATGCACTTTGGCTGATGGACTAGCCTGACAAACTTATAAGTGGAGAAGAACAGAAAGACTTTTTCTTGTCCTTCCAATCTGGTGGCATACCTCCCATAGCTTAAGAGGGAAAGGAGATACCTGCAGCTAATTATAGATTTAGTTTCTTACACAGAATCAGTCAAATAATAGATTTAGGCTATGAGAAAGATGTTTGTATTGCTTTCAGGAATTTTATATAGGTTTGTTTGTTTGTGGATTTTACTTATAACTAGTACTTTTTTCTTATATATGAGGAAATATTATAAGGTATCATAAATTTCAAATGCTTCATGTTCCAAGCAAAAGTCAACATCTAGACTTTTCATCAAACATGAGAGTGTATGACACTAGCATTAACATTAATTTAATAATGCTAATATGTACAGGCATGCACATTCATATACAATATATATATACACACAATACATACACACACACACGCACACACACACACACACATACATATGTGTGTGTGTGTGTGTGTGTGTGTGTGTAGCATTTTTTGCTGATAAATGAAAATAAAGGGAGACTATTATAGATCTATTTCGAGCTATTTAGCTCTTGTCAGATAGCCATACCCTTACTGGGAATTGAACCTGGGCCGCCTGCCTTGTAAGGCAGCAGCTTAGCCACTAGACCACAGGCTTTATTCCCTATCAGCTTTTCACAAGGAAAGGGTTATATACCGTATTTTTCGGAGTATAAGATGCACCTTTTTACCCCCCAAAAGAGGGTGAAAATTTGGGTGCGTCTTATACACCGAATGTAGCCCTACCCACCCGTCAGCTCCCACCCTTTGGAGGTTTTTGGCCTCCGCGTGTCGCATTTTTGACCGGTTCCAGCCATTGCTGGCCACCGCCGCCACAGCCATTGCTGCCCACGCCATCGCTGCCTGCTGCCCCCACCGCCGCAGCCCCCACTGCCGCTGCCCCTGCCACTGCTGCCCCGCCGCTGCTGCCCCCGCTGCCGCTGCCCCCACCACCTCCGCCGCTGCCCGCTGTCCCCGCTGCTGCCCACTGCCCCCTCTGCTGCTCTGGGAGTTGAAGTCCACTAGTTTTAAACTTGCCAAGTTTGAAGACCCCTGGTTTAGGGGTTAGGGGTGGCAAGGGTCTTCAAATTTGGCAAGTTTAAAACTAGTGGACTTCAACTCCCATTCCTGAGATAGCATGACTGAAGGAGGAATTTTGGGAGTTGAAGTCCACTAGTTTTAAACTTGCCAAGTTTGAAGACCCGTGGTTTAGGGGTTAGGGGTGGCAAGGGTCTTCAAACTTGGCAAGTTTAAGACTTGTGGACTTCAATTCCCATTCCTGAGCTAGCATGACTGGAGGAGGAATTCTGGGAGTTGAAGTCCACAAGTCTTAAAGCTGTCAAGTTTGAAGTTCGTAAAAAGTGTACATGGTTGTAAAAAGTGTACATGGTTGTAAAAGTATACATGGTTGTAAAAAGTATTCTGCTACACTGGTATTTTATTAAATAATATATTACTACACCATTTGGTTCAGAATACTTTTTCCCTTGTTTTCTTCCTCTAAAATCTAGGTGCGTCCTATATTCCGCTGCGTCCTATACTCTAAAAAATACAGTATGTTTTTCTGTCGTATTATCCTGGTGTACCCAAATATGGAAGAAAGCATCACAGCTTTCATTTTGCCTTTCGGCCCCTCTCTGGGACCATCCAGGCAGTTTCTATAGCCGACACACTATTTTCTATATGTGTAGCATTTTTTGCTGATAAATGAAAATAAAGGGAGACTATTATAGATCTATTTCGAGCTATTTAGCTCTCGTCAGATAGCCATACCCTTACTGGGAATTGAACCTGGGCCGCCTGCCTTGTAAGGCAGCAGCTTAGCCACTAGGCCACAGGCTTTATTCCCTATCAGCTCTTCACAGGAAAGGAAGCAATTGCTCCTAGAAGCAGGAAGCCGAAGACACCAGCCTGATGATGACGAATGAGACTTCGTCGAAACGTCGCCAAGACACTTCCAATTTCACGGGGGAGAAAACCCGAATAACAAGACCTACATACAAACACCTCAGAAAACACACATACACACACACACACACACATACACACACACATATATACATACATACATACATACATACATACATACATACATACATACATACAAACAAACAACAGAGTGGTCAATGCCTGGAACACTTTACCTGACTCAGTAGTTTCTTCCCCTAAGCCCAAAAACTTCAACCTCAGATTATCTACCATCGACCTCACCCCATTCCTAAGAGGTCGGTAAGGGGTGTGCATAAGCACACAATCGTGCCTACTGTTCCTGTCCTAATGTACCCATATATTCATACCTCTTTTACTCTTATTCATGCTTCTACTATTACATATATATTCAATCATGTATTACTGTTTATACTTTGCTTGTAATCATATATGCTTGACAAATAAACAAATACAAATACAACTATATCAGGGGTGGCTTTCAAATTTTTTTACTACCACTCTGTGGGCATGGTTTATTTTGTGGGTGTGGCTTGATGGTCATGTGACAGTGGGCATGGTTTGGTGGTCATGTGACTGGGTGGGAGTGCCTTTGCAATCATGTGACTGGGTGGGGGTTGCTGGGTGGTCATGTGACTGGGTGGTCATGTGACTTGGTGGGCATGGCCAACTTGACATCACTCATGTCAAGGGTTAGGTTTAGGGTGCCTGGCGTCTCCTCGCTTCAAGGGCCTCAACGAGATACAATTTCCTCGTCTATTTACTACTACTGAACATCCAAAATATACTGTTTAAACCTACTGTATTTTTCGGAGTATAAGACGCACCGGAGTATAAGATGCACCGTAGTTTTATGGGAGGAAAACAAGGAAAAAAGGCCTCTGCCTCCAAGCAATTTGCCAAACAGCAAACAGCAAACAGCACAGATGATATACACTGTTTGCTGTGTATTTCTGTGCATGTGTGCCTGACCCATAGAAATAGCAAAGAATTGGAGAAATGTACATTATGCCAGAAAGTTTTCTTAAATGTAGTCACACTAACTCCTCCCAATTATTTAAATAGATCTACTCCAAGGTAAGTCAGGATTTAACTCTAATACTAAACAGGACACTGTTACATTTCAGACTATACTTGTACAGAGCTGTTAAAATTAATTAAAATTTCTGGAAGTATACATTATTCTCTATTATTTAAAAGAAGATACAATAGCACTGGGCCTCTTCAGAGCAAGCATTTATTTTAAAAAGCTTCTTTATTTTGTTAAGTTGTCTAGATTTTACAGGGGTCTCCAACCTTGGCAACTTTAAGACTTGTGGACTTCAACTCCCAGAATTCCACAACCAGCAAAGCTAACAAAGCTGGCTGTGGAATTCTGGGAGTTGAAGTCCACAAGTCTTAAAATTGCCAAGATTGGAGACCCCTGGCTCTAGAACAATAATAAAGCAGTCTTTAAAAAATAAGTCTAATAATTTGAACATTCTACAGACATTTATAGTTATTCACTTACCACTTTGCAGCCAGTTCAGCAAAAATAAAAACCTGTGTGTCTCTCCCAGCTATTTGCCTCTTTGCAGCTAGTTTCACTTTCATTTTCCCACGTGGCAAATTAGCTGTAGGTCGGGAAGCTTCTACTGACTTGCTTGGCTTTACAGGCTCTTCCTTCTTTGCTGCAAGTAGGTAAATTGCTGGAAGACAGAGGCCAAAGGGTGGGGGTGGCTGGGTGGCTGGGGCTGCATTCGGTGTATAAGATGCACCCAAGTTTTCACCCTCTTTTTGGGGGAAAAAGGTGCGTCTTATACTCCAAAAATACGGTATGTATATATGCCATATGTGTACATACATATTACACACAGGCACACAAAAAGATACATTATCTACTATATATACTGTATGTGTATGTACGTACACACACACACACACACACACAAACACACACACACACACACACACACACACACACACACACACACACACACACACACACACACCCCTCTACACATTCAACCTCACTTACTGCATTTGGAAAAACACATCCAGAGTCCACTTTCTGCCACACATTTAACCATAACTTCTGTACATTAGAACATTACACATGCCTTCAGATGTTCTTTCCTAGCTTGCACATCACTGTTAGAGCCAGGAAATGTCATGGATTGAGTAAAATGTGGTGAAACTCACTTAACAACACTCTTTTTTAAAATAACTTTTTATTTATTTTCTCCACATTTATCACATGTACATCTGCACATATACCTCCAGAACATCAATAAAATACATTTTCATCATAAAATCAATAATCTATTTTTACTCCTAGTTTTACTATTATTAATCTGTCTGTTTCTGCTTCCCCCCCTCACTCCCTTCTTTCTCTCCGCCTCTCCTACCTACCTTCTTGTACCTTCTCTCCCCCTTTCTACTTCCCTCTATTCCTTCCTCCTTTCTTCTTCTCCCTCTTTCTCTTCTTCCTTTCTACTTCCTCTTTCTCTTTCTAAATCCTTCCCTGAGTGAATTAAATCTAATCCATTTTTCATATAACAGACTAATAACATATCTCCATATTCCTCTAGGTTTATCAGCTTTTATTTTTGTGTTTCTTGTTTCTTATCCTCATATCTATACTATTAAATCTTTATTTTAGTTTTATGTTATTTATCTTGTGCTACCTCCTGACCTAGTTTTGTCTCCTGGGTCTACCACCAGTTAATTTTCAATTTTATTCTCAAATTCATCACTACAGCTTAACTGCCAACATATTAATATCTCTCATCCCTCTTAATTCTGAGCCGTGTTGCTTCCTTCCCTCACTTGAAATCTTTATTCATCATTCACTCCCCCCCCTAATGTAACATTTGCCCCAAATTCCTAATTTTTAGTCAATGGCCTTTATCTTTACTCTCTCGTCTATTAATTAAAAATTAAATTCCCCATAATGAAAATATCCAACTCATTAATTACATAATTTCAAATAAAAACCTTATAGCAGTATTAATTATTTGTTGTTAAATCATACATCATTCCAACAATTTTCCTAGTCATCAAATCTTATCAGTATTGTATCAAATCCATAAATTGGATTGGGGCGGAGCCACGGCGGAGAATGGTGGAGGAAGATCTGACTCCCCTAACGATTTGAGCTTTCCTTGGACTTTTATATGAAGGAGACCACCACCACCCCCGAGATTTTTTCTCTTGGGGAGAAACAAGATCGATCCAGGAACCCGATTGCTGTGGCAGAACAACTTGTCCACACTTGGGCAGTACCGTTTTTCTTTGTGTCCTTCGCGACTGAGGTTTAGGAGAGACCGCCGCCCATTTTGGGTCTCGACATAGATGCTGTGAGGGCTGGTTTGCCGGCCTGATAGAAGGTTTGGAGGACCTAAGTGTTTGGGGGTGAATTTTTTTTCCTGATCAATTAGAGGGGAGACAGAAAGATGGCGAAATGGCGAGCTCGGACGGCGTGCCAGTTGCTGGTGGCTAGGAGCATTGCTGTACTACGTCTGTGATAGTGGCTACCGTAGGCGTGCGGCCTGGCTCGGCATTTCAAATAGACAATCGTGAGGGAGTTTTTCTTCCAACTAATCCCCTCTGCAGCGGACCAGCTTTGAATTTGAGTAGCTGGAGCGGTGAGTCAGCACTTCTGTTGCCGGGCCATGAGATCCGCAAGGTCGATTTTATTTAACCATCACCGCCATTATTTTTTACTGCAGCGGCTTTTCTGGGCTTTTTCTCCAGCTGTGACTTCCAGAAGAGGGTTGTGTGCCACTATTGTCGCCGCCATCATCATTGTGGCTATTGCTGTTTTGACTGCACCTTAGAGGTTGATTTGCATCAAGGGCGCATAGAAGAACTTATTGAGCGCTGTACCCTCTATTATTCCTATTTATATGTAGAGAGACTTGTGAAACCCGAGGCTACTCAGCTGTTGTGGTCTTTCTTTGTCCATCAATGTCTCTGTGGATGCTGCTAGTCGCTTTGGCTATGATTATAATCTGGACGATGATGATGAGATGTACTATCGTGACTATCACGGTGTCTAGTACCCTTCCTTGGTACTTAGGTGCCTTGGGGGGGAGCACCCCCCATGAGGGGAGGGGGTTTCCGGGCCTTCAAAGACATCTGAGTAGGGGGGCATTTTTCTGACCCCTGGACCATTGGCTCCCCGGAACTGGTCACTATGCCATGAGGAGTGGTAAATGGACAAAGATCTTAAGGACTGGAGATTCTTTCTGCCTTTTTCGAAGATCTTCCTTGGGAGACCCCATAGACATTACGCAAAACTGGACAGACTATTGGGAGGCCGAACCTACAGCAGAGGACCTTCTCTCCCTTATATCCCCCCTTCACTGACAGTTTCTCCTTTTAAACCTACGAATCTACCCTGTTATAGTGTGTGGATGTGAGTGTGTATGGTTATGTTTGATGGAGATATATGTGTAGATGGTTAAGATTTTTGAGGGAATGAATGAGTCGGGGGCTGGGATTCTGCCCCCTTCCACTGAGTGTGGAAACAGAAGTGGAGGGGGGGTTTGAGTCCGACCCCAGGCTCAGTATGAATGGAGTGTATGGTCTGCCGGGAGAGAGGGGGACCAGTAAGGGAGGGGAGGGGATCTCTGGTGGGGTGGAGAGTGGGAGCATCATGGTCATAACAGGGAGAGGTAGGTATGGCGGGAGCAGAGGGGTTGGCCGCTCTCGGGGAACAAGAACTCGCTGTCTCCAAGCGATCTTTTGTTCTGGCCCCTCTAGTTTGGTTCCATCTAGCTCAGCCCAAGTACCTGGTAACCAGGGATGTCAGGACCCTGGGCTCAAGCTGCTGCTGTTGAATGCCAGGTCAATTACCAACAAGGCCCCCCCTTATACAGGATCTAATCCTGGAAGAGGGGGCGGACCTGGCATGCGTTACTGAGACCTGGCTGGGCCAGGAGGGGGGGTTCCCCTCTCTGAGATGTGCCCGGCCGGGTTCTCAGTTCAGCATCAGCCGCAACCCCAGGAAAGGGGTGGAGGAGTGGCCATTATAGCTCACCAGAATCTATGTCCTCGTAGGAGCCCTGCCCCGGAGATTGTTGGGTGTGAGATGCTCCTTCTGAAGTTGGACTTGGGGGTTCAGGTGGGCCTTTTGCTAATGTACTTTCCTCCTAGCTGCATTGCAAAGGCCCTGCCTGTTCTGCTCGAGGTGATAGCGGGGCTGGCGATTGAGTTCCCCAGGTTGATGGTGCTGGGGGACTTCAACCTGCCATTGCCCGGCGAAACCTCGGAGGCAGTCCAGGAGTTCATGGCTTCCATGACAACCATGGACCTGACCCAAGTAGTTCAGGGTCCGACTCATGGGGGAGATCACACACTTGACCTTCTGTTTCTCTCGGGTCAGTGGAGAGATGATCTGAGGCTGAAGGGTTTAGTCACAGCACCCTTGTCGTGGTCAGATCATTTACTTCTGAGGTTGGATTTCATGGCATCACTCCTCCACTGCAAGGAGGCGGGACCAATTAAGTGGTTCCGCCCCAGGCACCTAATGGAATCTGAAGGATTCCAGAGGGAACTTGGGGAAATACCTGAATCCCTGGTACACAATTCATCTGAGTCTCTAGTGGCTGCCTGGAACTGGGTGGCAGCGGGGGCTTTAGATCGAATTGTGCTTTTGCAGCCTCTCCATGGCAGCAGATCCAGGAGAGCTCCTTGATTTACTGAGGAGCTCCGGGAGATGAAACGCCAAAAGAGACGCCCAGAGCAACAATGGCGAGCCAGTAAAGCTGAATCTGACCGGACACTATTAAGAACTTTCATTAAGTCTTACTTAGTGGCGATACGGGCGGCAAAATGTTCGCATTTTTCCGCTCTTATTGCATCTGCCGATTCTCGCCTAGCCGCCCTGTTTAGGGTGACTCGCTCCCTTCTTGCTAAGGAGGGAGTTGAAGAACCCTTACAGGGCAGAGCTGAGGAATTTGCTCAGTTTCTGGCAGATAAAGTCACTCAGATTCGGACAGACCTGGACTCCATTTGGACAGGGCAAGCCAAGACGACAGAGGCAAGTCTTAGTCCTGTTGTATGGGATGAGTTTGAGCCTATCACTCCTGATGATGTGGACAAGGCCATAGGAGCGATGAGTGCCTCCACTTGTTTATTGGACCCGTGCCCCTCCTGGCTGGTCTCTGCCAGCAGGGAGGTGTCACGCGGCTGGCTCCAGGCTGTTGTGATTGCATCTCTGAGAGAGGGATCCATCCCACAGCCCTTAAAAGCTGCGGTGGTGAGGCCCCTCCTCAAGAAGCCTTCCCTGGACCCAGCAGATTTAAAGAACTTCCGTCCAGTCTCCAACTTGCCCTTTGTGGGTAAAATTGTTGAGAAAGTGGTGTCGCTCCAGCTCCTACGGTCATTGGAGGACACTGATTATCTAGATCCCTTTCAATCGGGTTTCAGGCGCGGCTACAGTATGGAAACTGCTTTGGTCACCCTGATGGATGATCTCTGGCAAGCCCGGGGTGGAGGTCATTCCTCCATCCTGGTGTTACTTGACCTCTCAGCGGCTTCTGATACCATTGACCATGGTATCCTTCTGCGCCGACTTGTCGAGGTGGGAGTGGGAGGCACCGTCTTATGATGGTTCTCCTCCTACCTCTCCGATAGGATGCAGTCGGTGTTGAGAGGAGGGCTGAGGTCGGCCCCTAGGCCCCTGATTTGCGGGGTGCCTCAGGGCTCGATCCTCTCGCCCATCCTATTTAACATTTACATGAAACCGCTGGGTGAGATCATCTGACGACACGGGGTGAGGTATCAGCAGTATGCTGATGATACCCAGTTGTACATCTCCACCCCGTGTCAGTTCAGGGAAGCAGTCAACATAATGTGCCGCTGCCTGGGCGATGTTAGGGTCTGGATGGGAATGAATAGGCTCAAACTCAATCCTGACAAGACTGAATGGCTGTGGATATTGCCCCCCAGGGATTATGTCGACTTCCCCTCCTTGGTTCTCGGGGGAGAAAAATTGACTCCCTCGGAACGGGTTCGCAATTTGGGTGTTCTCCTAGACCCACAGCTAAAATTGGAGCAACATCTTTCAGCTGTGGCTAGGGTGACCTTTGCACAGGTTCGTCTCGTGCACCAATTGCGACCCTACTTGGAGAGGGAGGCTTTACTCACAGTCACTCATGCCCTTGTCACCTCATGGCTGGACTACTGTAACGTGCTCTACATGGGGCTACCCTCAAAGAGTATCCGGAGACTGCAATTGGTACAGAATGCAGCTCCGCGAGCTGTGGTGGGTGTTTCGAGATACACCCACATAACACCTATTCTCCGCCAGCTGCATTGGTTGCCTATTAGTCTCTGGTCGCAATTTAAGGTGTTGGTTTTGACCTTTAAAGCCCTACATGGCTCAGGACCAGGTTACCTCCGGGACCGCATCCTACCACATACCTCCCTATGACCAGTTAGGTCCCACAGAGTTGGCCTCCTCCAGGTCCCATCAGCCAAACAATGTTGGTTGGTGGGTCCACGGGGGAGAGCCTTCTCTGTGGGAGCCCCATCTCTCTGGAACCAACTCCCACCAGAGATCCGGACTATCCCCACTCTACTGGCCTTCCGCAAAGCCGTGAAAACATGGCTCTTCCGGCAGGCAGGGTGAAGATCAGATTCCCGCATGAATGAATGGTTTTTAAAATTACGTAATTTTTTTAAATTTATTATGTATTTTTGTATTGTTCTTATTCCTGTTGTACGCCGCCCTGAGTCCTATGGGATTGGGTGGCTTATAAGAACTTTTAATTAAATTAAATTAAATTATTTCCGAGTCTTATATTTAAATTTCATATAAAAAATAACCCATTTAAAATATACCCTTTTTTTTCCAATGTTTGATCCATTTTCATTCTTTCTAATTCTTTGTTTTCTCAATCAATATCAATATTTAATTATATTAAATCAAAAATTTAATCTAAAACCACCAAACATTTATCCATCTAATATAAAATTATTAACCTATCAGGAAAATCTTTTAACTAAATAATTATATTATTATGATCAATTCTAAACAATTAACATTCTTATATTATAAAGGCTCTAAAAAAAGGAAAAAAAACATTTCAATGTCATTCCAATACCAATCATCCATTTTCTTTTAACTTCTCCGCTGTTCCCTTCTTATAGATGTATCTTCTCCACTCCCATTTCCTTATCTTCTTCTTTCTCTTTCTTTTACTTTTGTACCAACAACTTCTCTTCTCCCAAACTCCTTTTCTCCTTTTTAAATAAATTATCTGTGTATATCCATCTTCAATTCCTCTTAATCTTTTCTCCCTACTTCCCCTTTTTGCTTCTTTTTTGTCACTGTGTATCCCAGTGTAATAATCATCAACCCATTCATTTTCAATATTTTTTCCCTTTTATCATTGTAAATCCCAACATAATCATTATGCATCTTAATGTGTTCATCAAGTTGTTCATTTTCATTGTCTTTTTGTCCCTTTGTTTCTGTGCAATCAGCCATATAGTCATCAATCTGTCGTTCATTTTCAATATCCATTTCCTTTTTATCATGGTAAATTTCAATATATTCATCAGTCTGCTTTTCCTCTTTTGGTTTACTTTTTTATATTCTTGTGCCTCGTTCTTTCCATTCTCATTTACTCTGAATCCCCAAAAATATGTTTTTAAATCCTCACACAAATCTCTCAAAAGGCCAACCAGTTCTTCATAATCACTTGCCTCCATGTCGTCAAGAGTGCAGTTCTTAAATCCAAAGGCTTGTAATCAATTCTCAGCTGCTAACAAAAATCTGCTTCCACAGCCATATACTGTATGTATATTTCAAATCTCTGTAATTTCATTTAAGATTCCGGATCTTTACAGTCTTTTTATATTAGAGTTTATTCCAGGTTCATTCTGATCTGTAAATTTCCAGAACGTGCCTTTTAGCAGAATAACAAATAGCACTGTTTTTAATTTTTCAGACTCTAAGATAGTTCTTATTTTTCCACATCCTTTTATAATATTTTCTTATATCTGAGGTTTGTTCCATTCCAAGCCAGTCCAAAATATACTTTTAGATCAATCTCCAGCCCTTAGCATTAAATTGCTTCCAGAGCCATTTATAAGTTTCAATCCAATCCAATTTACCAGGTTCACAAATACTCCATTTAAATCCAAGTCTATATAGTTCCTTTATATTTAATCCAGTCCAAAGAAATCCAAAATAAGTTTATGGGCACAATACTCCATTTAAATCCCAAGTCTATATAGTTTCTTTGTGTTTAATCCAGGCCAAAAAAATCCAAGATAAATTTGTAGACACAGTAACAACTTGTACACTGTTTTTAATTTTTTTCAAGTTCTAAGGTAGCTCTTTCTAACCAAGGTCACCAGCTGTCAAAATACACTTATGCATAGTTCCCCAATTTGTGCAATATTTCTTCCAACCATCAGATTGTCTGTTTTCAATGTCCCAAATCCGCTTGCTTCTTTCATATTAAAAATATTCCTCTATCTTTTAAGTCCAAATGACATCCATAAGGTATTCTCTTTCAAATTTTTGTTGGTCCAGTCTCTTTAATCTCCACCAAGTCTATTGCAAAAGCAATCTCAAAATCGGGCTTTAAATCCCGTTCCTTTTACTTTGCTCTATCTTCCACTGCTAGATAGCCGCCTCCTCCATTTTAGAATTCTTTATCCCCCTTTAAATCTTTATTTTCTTCTTTTTAGTGTTCACTTCGGCCAAACACTCACCCAGCGGATGTATTTCTCCCTCTCTCTCCAGCACTCATGCTTTAATCCAGGTGACTTCAATTCTTTCGATCCTCTCCTTTCGTTTGTGACTGCCGAGGCTTGGGCGACAGCTGCTCTAGCTGGTCGTTTTCCTTCTTTCCTTCTTCTTTTCTTTCTTTCTTTCTTCCTTTCTTCCTTCTTTTTTCTTTCTTTCTTCTTTCTTCTTTCTTCCTTCTTCCTTCTTTCTTCTTTCTTTCTTTCTTTCTTTCTCTTTCTTTCTTTCTTTCTTTCTTTCTTTCTTTCTTTCTTTCTTTCTTTCTTTCCTTCCTTCCTTCCTTCCTTCCTTCCTTCCTTCCTTCCTTCCTTCCTACCTACCTTTCCTTTCCTTTCCTTTCCTTTCCTTTCCTTTCCTTTCCTTTCCTTTCCTTTCCTTTCCTTTCCTTTCCTTTCCTTTCCTTTCCTTCTTTGCTTTGCTTTGCTTTGCTTTGCTTTGCTTTGCTTTGCTTTGCTTTGCTTTGCTTTGCTTTGCTTTGCTTTGCTTTGCTTTGCTTTGCTTTGCTTTGCTTTGCTTTGCTTTGCTTTGCTTTGCTTTGCTTTGCTTTGCTATCCTTCCTTCCTTCTTTCTTTCATTCTTTCTTGTCTCTCTCCCTTCCTTCCTCTTTCTTTCTTTCTTTCTCTCTCTCTCTCTCTTTCTTTCTTTCTCTTTTTTCTTGTCTCTGTCTCTGTCTCTGTCTCTGTCTCTTTGTCTCTCTCTGTCTCTCTCTGTCTGTCTCTGTCTGTCTCTGTCTCTGTCTCTGTCTCTGTCTCTGTCTCTGTCTCTGTCTCTGTCTCTGTCTCTGTCTCTGTCTCTGTCTCTGTCTCTCTGTCTCTCTGTCTCTCTCTCTCTCTCTCTCTCTCTCTCTCTCTCTCTCTCTCTCTCTCACACACACACACACACACACACACACACACACACACACACACACACACACACACACACATCCCCTACCTGGTCTGGGCACAAAGTATCTGTTGTTACAGAAGTTTTCATTTCTCTCTATAATACACCTGATACTAATCAATTATTTATTTATTTATTTATTTATTTATTTATTTATTTATTTATTTATTTATTTATTTATTTATTTATTTATTTATTTATTTATTTATTTATTTATTTATTTATTTATTTATTTATTTATTTATTTATTATTAGGTTCTTCTATGCCGCCCTATTCCTGAGGGACTCAGGGCGGCGTACAACATTGTGTAAGAACACTAAAACAATAAACAATGATTAAAACAATTTTAAAAACATTTAAAAAGTTAAAAAGATATTCAGCAACATACATACAGGGGGAGAGCTCGGATGGAACTATTCTCAACCCCCTGCCTGCAGGAAGAGCCATGTCTTGACGGTTTTTCGGAAGGCCACACATACCCTATCTCTCAACTACGTAAAGTCTATGCATATTTACTTGGCAGTAAGGCTACTCTCAGTGGGATTTACTCCTAATAGATATACAATCATGATTGCAGGCAGGAAGCTAGCTCTGTTGTTTAATAGGCTCTAAGTAAAATTTCTACATTAACAAAATTTATACTAAACAGCAAAATATAGGAGCAAAAAATCATAGCAATAGTCTGAGCTATCCTTTCCCCCCCCCCTGCTTCCTTTTGCTTTCAGGGTGAGATGGAAAACCAAATAAAAATGGGAAGGAGGCAAGGAAAGAAAATGGTGCATGCAAAACAGGAGAAGGGCATTTTACAGCCACTTTCTGGGACTGAAAAATTTAGGGGACCCAAGCAGGGGTGGTTCTAACTTACCTCACTGCCTGTTTGCTTCCTCAAGATGGCGACCGCATATACAGTGCCAGAAACTCGGCTTCTGCACATGCTCAGAAGAAAAATTAAATAAAAAATAAAATTAAATAAAAATTAAATTTTAAAAAATTTTTAAAAAGAAAGAAAGCCAAAAACAAGATGGTGACTACATGCACAGTGCAGGAAACGTGGCTTCTGCACATGGTCAGAAGAAAAATAAAATAATAAAATAAAATAAAATAAATTTAAAAAGAAGAAGAAGAAGAAAAGAAAGCCGAAAACAAGATAGCGACTGCATACACAGTGCCAGAAACTCAGCTTCTACACATGTTCAGAAGAAATTTAAAAAAAAAAATTTTTCAAAAAAAAAATGGCATTGCCCATGGACTGGCACCAACCGATCCGGTTTGGTGACATCATTGTAATGTCTGTCACCAAGATAAAGGAAACTGTGATACGAGTGACACCAACGGGTTGCTACCGGTTCAGGCAAACCGGTCCGAACCGGGAGGAACCCACCCCTGAGATATCTATCTATCTATCTATCTATCTATCTATCTATCTATCTATCTATCTATCTATCTATCTATCTATCTATCTATCTATCTATCTATCTATCTATCTATCTATCACTATATATATATATATATATATATATATATATATATATATATATATATATATATATATATATATATATAGTGTATATGTGTGTGTGTATACATGAGTATGTATACTGTTTATTGTATTTACTGCACAAACTGTTTATATGTATGTGTTTATGTGTGTCTGTGGGTGTTTACATATATGTTATGAATTTAGATGTTCTGTCCCTAATATGAGCTGTTACTTTAGATAAATGTTGTGCCAGTATGTGTGACAGCCCTACAAGTATTGAGTACAGCAGAACAAATGAATGAATCCAATATGGAGCCAAATTTTCACAACAGAGATAGAAACAACTTCACACACACACCTGTTGCAAGGAAGAATAAATGGCAACACCCTACTAATATGGATGTAATCATAACTGAGAAGCAGTTTCCAAAAGTATATACAAAATATGATGTTTGTCCATCGTGTTCAAAGAGGACCTTGACATCTAACAGATTGTGGGCTGACCATGATGGCTGGTAAGGCCTATACAGGCACAAAATGTTCTGCCACATGTCGGGCAGATATGTGTGGGCACCATTGTTGCAGCATTTGCAGCTCTGGCTTTGTGGAGTGTTCACTTCTCTTGTGCTATGGTTGTTCTTCTGTTTTCAAATGTCTGGCAGCCTTGGTGAGTAAATGTGCACCATGTCGATCAATCTTGTGCCAGGATTTCCCAGGAGAAGGTGTCAATATCCAGGGACTTGCAGGAGGCTGTGTCTGGCACCTTGTCTTGCTACCGGATCCTCAGAAGTCTGTGGAGGCAGGTCATGTGGAAGTGGCTCAATTGCCTGTATACAGTCCAAGTCTCACTGGCATACATCAGGGTAGTTAGCACTACTGCTCTGTAGACTTTGTAGCAAGGCTTATTCCACAGCTATCCCACACATTGGTCAGTAGTCCACCAAATGCTGAGCTTGCCTTGGTGATTCTGCAGTTGACCTAGATGTCAATTGTCACTCCGCGGGAGAGGGTGCTGCCAAGGTATGTAAATTGGTCTATACTTGCAGCTTTTGTCCCTTCACTGTGATGGTGGGCTCTTGGTTTTGGGCTTTCGGATTTGGCTGGTGCATCACTTTGGTGTTCTTTGTGTTGATGAGGAGGCCAAAGTTGTCACATGCTGCTGCAAATTTCTCCACACTGGCTTGCATTTCCTGCTCTGATCCAGCATTCAGGGCACAATCATCAGCAAAAAGGAGGTCTCGTATCACAGTCTCCTTTATCTTGGTGACAGCCTGGAGTCTTTGCAAGTTGAACAGTTTCCCATCAGTCCTGTATCTCAGGCTAACTCTCAATGAGCTGTTCTGGAAGGCGTCTGACAGCATGATTAAAAACATTATGCTGAACGCAACTTTGCTTGATGCTGTTTGTAATGGGAAAGGCCTCTGAAGCTTCTCAGTTGTCCAAAACATGAGCCAACATGCCATTGTGGAACTGATGTATCATTAGAATGAATCTGTCAGGGCACCCAAACTTCGACATGATGCACCACAGACCTTCGCAATTGACAGTGTCAAAAGCCTTGGTGAGATTCACAAAGGTGTTGTACAATTTGCGATTCTGCTCTTGACACTTCTCTTGGAGCTGTCGGGCTGCGAAGATCATGTCCACAAGGCCACGCTCTTTGCAGAAACTGCACTGTGTCAGGTGGTCACAGGTAATAGACCTTGTTCCAGGTGGTCAGTCAGGTGGTTCAGCAACACGCGTGCAAGGATCTTGCCTGCAATGGAAAGCAGTGATATTCCTCTATGATTATCACAGACTTGTTGATTCCCTTTCCTCTTGTAGAGGTGTACGATGGATGCATCTTTCAGTTTCTGAGGAATGGATCCTTGATTTCAGAAGGACTGGAACAGCAGAGTGAGTTTGTTGACAAGCACTGCACCACCATCCTTATAGACTTCTGCTGGGATCACATAAGATCCTAGGGCCTTGCTACTGGACAGCTGGCTGATGGTCTGTAGGGTTTCAGTCTTTGATGGTAGGGCGTCCAGGCTGTGGTTGATATCTGCCTGGAGCATTCTGTCAATTGCCTCATTGTTGATGGAAGATGGGCGGTTCAATACAGATTGGAAGTTCTCAGCCCAACGCTATAGGATCAGAGTCTTCTCAGTAATGAGAGTTGCACCATCTGAAGAGGAGAGCTCCCTGAGGGCTGAGGTCCGTACAAGGATCTGAGGGCTTCGTAGAACCGTTTGGCATCGTTTCTATCAGCAGATAATTCTGGAGAGGCCCTCATGAATGTTTCTCAGATAGCAACATTTCAGCTGCCTTAATAATCCTGATGAATGAAGGCGAATATATGTGTCCCAGGATAATATTGCAGGATTCAATCTGGATCAGTTAACAGGACCAGAAGTTAACCAAGGTAATTCAGCAATTATACAAGAACAGTTGCTAGGTTATTTGAATGAGCTTTACATTCATATCAAGCTACTGAGTTTGAGTTTTAATTAAATGATATTTTGTTTATTAGTATGAAAGGAAAATATTGAAAAATCATGGCTATAGTATTAAGTATTCCTGATCCTGAAACTGACATAGTCCACAGAGTTTATATGGGACAGAATAAGTCCACTGTAAACAAGATCATTTAACCATTTCATTTCCTCCATTGTCAGAAATCTTCCAATACAAATGTTACTTTCCTGGCTGTAGTTAAGAGTAGATAAATGCAAAATTGTGGTACTGTATGAATTACTGCAGAGTAAAGTAAAAAAAAATATTCCTGCTTTACCTAAAACCAGTCCAAAGTGGTCTGATTCAACTTTGATTCACCTAAATGTAACATAGCCCTCTACTGAGTACACATTATGACAAAATGTTTTCTGAATAAGCCTATAGTCAATGAATGAAGTACCTGACAAACTTTACTAGGTTCAAAAGTAGAGCATACTCAAGTAAGGAAATTAGCTTTTCAGTAAAGTATTGAAAGCAACATACAGCATAAATAACAGCTTTCCATATGCTGCTAAACTGCAACATTCTGTATCCCTCACAAATGGCCTTGACAGCTGTAATTCTTCAGCATATGGGGGGGGGCACAAGGTCTTCAGTCTTGCCCAGAGCAAAACTACTATTCACACAAAACACCCATCTAAGTTCCTCAGTGTCATTGCATTGCTAGGCAACATAAATAGAGAGCTTCTAAATTAGATTTGTATTGTGAGTGACCTCTGGTAAAGTTTTATTTAAAAAAAAAAAAAAGCTCTAAAGGAAAATTAACTATTAGTGGCTCTTTGGGTGATTACCTGCATCATTATTCCAATATATTATTCTTGCCTTTCTTATCCTCTCCTCTAGTTATCCTTGCCCCTTATCTAATTTTGTTATGTCCTGAGGGACTAGGGAAGTTTTCATTCCAGTCCGACAGGGAAGTGGAGCAGGAAAAATCTGATTCGCTCCTTGCCAGTAGGGCTCCCTATTTAAACCCCTGACTCATTTTGGTCTCTGCTGATGTTTGCTCACTGTAACTAATAAAGAGCTGAAGTCACTCAACCAGTCTCCTGCCTCTTCAGTATCGGAACTCAACATTGGCGATGAAGGTGGGATGCTGAAGAGCAATTAAGAACAAAGACAAAGCAATCCAGCCCAGCTGGAAGTAAGCGTCGGACCACAAGGCGCCAAATTCTAATCGGAACAAAGAGACTGAAATAGAAAGCAAAAATAATGTTTGCCTCTCAAACCCTCTTTCATGGGACCGAAGAGATGATAGTCTGAAGGCGCTAAATCTGGTGAGTATGGAGGATTATTATTCCAGTGACGAGGAAGTGAAAACTGCAGTGAAGAAGTGGCTCAAAGAACAGTGAACAAAATTTTACAAGACAGGGATACATGCTCTCATTCGAAGGTGGAACATTGCTATTGAGAGAAACGGTGACTATGTTGAGAAGTAGGGATGTGATCCACAGAGGACCAGCTTCATTTTGATGTATGCTACATGTTCCTGTTTTGGTAATTATACCTGTCCTAAAGAAAATGACATTACTTTTTGACTCACTCACGTATAACACCTAAAAGTCCTTAAAGTGGATGCCTCACAAGATACATAAGATTTGATGTCCACAACCTGAGTGCCCTAACCCAGAATTCTCTGTTTTGGAGCTACTTATCTGGAAAAGACATTGTGAGGTGGGTCTCAGATAATAATTTCAGTTTCAGGGAAATGCATGTGAGAAAAAGCAATCTTCCAGGTATGGCTTAGTTTTGCTGAATTGTTTATTTTATTTATTTATTTATTTATTTATTTATTTATTTATTTATTTATTTATTTATTTATTTTTGTCAAGTACATGTTGGTAATATACATAGATATAACATTGTTTATATACATAAGATGGGTACTGATAAGAGGGAACATTAGGACAGGGACGGTAGGCATGCTGGTGCACTTATGCACGCCCCTTGTAATTGTAAAGGATAATGCTACATACTTTATTTAAAATGGTTGTTTCTAGAAACAGAATAGAACTGCTGGGTCATCAGAAAACATTAACTCCAGCTACCATATGATGGGGGGGGGATTTATTTCGATCCTCATTTGAAATTCACCCAAAATGTTCTTCCGTTTCTCTTCTTGACTGAACTTAAACAATATTAAGCAAAAGCAAGACTTGACCTTTTCTTATGCTTGCACAATGCCCTAGCACAATGGCATTCAAGCTTCAGCCGGAAAAACACAATGAATCTTTCATGACAATATATTCTTCCTGCCAGATGGCAAGGAAGTTGAAAGAAGGAAAGCATGGGGCAAATTTTCACATCAAGGTCCAGTTTATCATATGTAAGTTGGAAAAGAAATTGGGATTTTGCCATTAGTGTTTTTAATTAAGTCTTCTTTCATTTACTGTTTTGCAAGTTTATTTGTATACCATTTTTGATATGATTGTTGCAGTTTCTCACCTGTGGTTTTATAAAGGCAATGATCTCTCGGTTACATTTTGCTCCTGAAATTTTCTCACTCTACCTTTTAAATGATGTTTTACATTATTTCCTTCAAAATGAAATGTTGTCTGTGAATTGTGCATTCAAAGAGCTATATCCATGCTATTAGCAATGTGAGAGGTGAAATTTCTAATGAACTAATCAACAATGTTTATATTTCTCCAAAGATTCTTTTATTTTTCTTGTATGTTTTAAATTTGTTTTATTGGATCAAAAAAAATAAAAGAGCTGTCTACATTTATAATATTATTAAACCAGTTTGCAAGCTAACATTTGGGAATCATTTGTTTAGTTGAATATTTATAAGCCTACACCTATGATTGCATTGCAGTTATATACAGTTCAACCATTTATCAAGCAGCATATATCATTATATGCAGAGGTGGGTTCCTCCTGTTTTGGACCAGTTCTATAGAACCAGTAGTAAAAATAGGGACTGGTTCTCTGACTCAGCAGTAATGGCAGCCTGGCCACGCCCCCGAGCCAGTTCCGCTTGCTCAGACGCTCGCCCTGCCTCGCCTCCGCCACGCGCATCCACTGCCTCCTCCTGCCTTCACACAGGTAAGCATTGTGGCAGGGATGGGGGCAGGGCAGTGGCGGAAGAAGAGGGCAGTGGCAGGAGAAAGCAGTGGTGGCAGCAGGAGCGGCAACAGTGGTGGGCAGTGCCCCGTCCCAGCTGCGGCAACAGCAGTGGCGGTGGGGCATCCCGGAACTCCCGGGAAGTTTTCCCTCATGGCTTTGGCCAGGATACGGCAAGCAGCATCCCCAAAAGCCAGCAGGGTCCCCGGCGCTGGAGAGCAGAGTCAGCACCGCCTCTGCCAAAGGCTGCCTGCCCTTCACCAGCTGTCTCTAATCTGCAGTTTATTTGTGAGCACCATGCTAATGAGTAAATGTGCTCACAAGTAAACTGCAGATTAGAGGTAGCCAGCAGATCCTGGCTTGCTTGCTTGCTTGGCTGCTCGCGCCCCCCAGCTTGCAGACAGTGAATGAATCCACCACCTCCTGCCTCCATGCATCGAGGAGGCCAAGCAGCAGAGGGAAGAGCATGGACTTCAGAAGGAAATGGCTGCCAGCAATGCCCTCAGGTGAAGATGTGAGAGGGGAGGCTCGATCCCACTTAGGAGCCTCAGTTTACTCATGAGCACTATTGGCCTTTATCCCTGCCTCTCCCAGCCAATATTGCTCATGAGTAAACTGCAGCTAGGATCTCCCGCATGTTGCACTCCCCCTCCCAGCCTTCACCTGCACCTCTGTTCAGTGGCAGGGACGGGAGCAGGCCGGCAAGCTGGGCACCTGAAAATGGGACAGATGGCGTATGGATGGCACACACATGCATAAAAAACCCCATAAAACCCCTAGGCGTGCAAACCACAGTGAAAAAAAGATCAGCTTCAGGGTTGGGGACGGAGAGGTCTTCAGCCAACCCTCCCTCCTCTCTGCACCCCTCCCCTCCCCGGCCAGATCTGTTTTGTCATAGTTTGCACACAGAGAGGTTTTTCGGCTGGGTCCCGGGTGCTTTTCCCCCTCCCCACCCACCGCCCTCACTTTCCCTCTCATTGCCTCCCTGTCTTTAAGCTCCCTCCTCCTCCTCCAACCGCTCTCCTTCACACACAGCATGCCTCCACAAAAACAACAGCCTACAACCAACCTCCCACCCACGTCCAACCTGCCACTGACATGGTCAACACCCATTCACACCCAGAATACTTTGCCCTTACCAAACAAACACCGTGCACCCTCGCCACACACACTTGTCCCTCCCCAAGCCCAAATCGCTCCTACTACTGCTGTGCCTCCATTCCTTCTCTCACCCTGCCGAACATACAGCCGCCGCGCCTGCCTCTCTCCCCACTCCCTCGCACCCTGGGGCAGCAGGGACAAGCCACGGGCTCAGCTGCAGCCCAGATGAGCCGAGGGACTGTGGGGAGCCTCTCGTATGTTGCACCCCCCTCCCAGCCTTTGCCCACACCTCCGCGCTGCCAGCGTCTCCCGAAGTCACCGCTGGGGGCAGCCTGGTAAACTGGGCTCCCAAAAATTGTGCGGAGGCGCGGGCGAAGGATGGAAGGGGTGTGCAACTGCGGGGAAGACCTGTCAGAGGCGAGAAGCGGTGCTTTTCGACCAGGAAGGGGAATGGAGGGAAAGCTGAGATGGCCACCACCATCCCACGGCGTCCCGACCTGGATATGGGTCCAGAGTGTCAAAAAAAGCGTCAAAAAGTCCCAAATTTTTTTGCCACCATTTCGGTGGGCATGGCTTGGTGGGAGGGTCATGTGACTGAGTGTGCGTGAGTGATGTCAATTTGGCCATGCACACTCAGTCACATGCCTCCCCAACCTAGCCACTGCCACAGAACCGGTAGTAAACATTTTTAGAACCCACTTCTGATTATATGTATTTTTTCTTAAACTACATTTATATAGAAGTTTGATTTTAAAAAGTTATAAACACACAAGGAATCCAAATAAACAATTGAATTTATTAATTATTTAATTTTATGTCATCCATCTCACTATCAAGAGCAACTTATACATTTATTATAAAAATCCCTTCCATGAGATAATGCTGTTTTTTGAATTCTAAAAAAAAGATGATAGAGGGAACTAGAAGACACTAAAGATTACAAATGAAGAACACTTACATTACTAGTACAGAATACTTGAACATTGGACATTGAAAGATATTTGTGAACAGAAATTATTTTTTAAGAGTGTCTGCCTTTATAGGTATGTTTAAAAGATGCTATGGGAAGAGGAACAAGTTTGATTGGATAAGACTAAATCTGATTTGAATGGAGATTTAAAAATGACAGGCTACAAGAATGATATGGAAAAAGATGCTGTAATGGACAAGCAAACATAACTGGCTGATATATTAATAAAGTTTTAGGACATTATTTGAAAGGATTGAAAAACAAGATTTTTAAATGTAAAAAAAAGAAATATAAAGTTTGTTTTGTTGATCAAAGTTAAAAGGATACATTGTTGCCTCTGGTATCTTTTAAAGGACTTTTGCTGACATTAGGACTAAAACAATGAGGCTTTAAGAATTTATTTCCAAATAAGAAATGAGTTATGGGAAGAAGAAATCGCTTGTTATATTTTAAGAGAAGATTATAAGCTATTTTTCTTTCTTTTCTATTTTTCTTGCTATATTTTTCTTCTTTTTTGCAATTTTTCTGTTTCTCTGTAATTTTCTTTTAGTTTGTATTAGTTTTTATCAGTTTAATTAATGATTAAAATAATAAAATAATGAAAAATAATGAAAAATAATAAAAATAATGAAAAATAAAAATTATTCTAATTCTTTTACCTCTGTTTACACTATTTACCTTTTCTTCCTTTTTATTATTGTAAGCCACCTAGAATAGTTTCATGGTGATATAGGTGGCCAATCAATTTAACAAATAAATAAAATTGTAGTATTTAATAAAATTATTATTTCAAAATCCAAATATTTCAAAGGATGATAATATCCTTTGTTTATGCCTTGGCTATACATATTTTAAATAAGTAAAAATAAATAAACCACATTCTAGAATTGAAAGTAATCTTGTAGACTACTAGTTTCAATCATATACTTGAAACCCAGAGTTAAATCACCAACAGCTCTTCAACCTCTCTGTAAAGATTTTGAGAGATTAAGATGGCACCTAAAATTCTGCTATTACATAAATTTTGCTAATGTTGATAACATGGAATCTTCATATTTAATTCAGAGAATAATATTTGAGCAGAGATAGCAGATTTCTCACTTGCTGACTCCAAACCTATTCTCTGTATTGAAAGCAACACATTCACACACTCCTACTTATTTTCACTTGGAAACTAATATTTACAACCATTTATAGGATCTAATTGTGTCATCATGACTACTGCTGATGAAAATTACAAATAGGAGTCTTTGAAGAAGATATTTTTTTCCAATAATTCCAATAATTTTCCCAGGAATGAAAGTTACACAGATTCTGAGATTGATATTTTTGAGTAAAAGAGGAAATCATGTTGAAATAACAGCACAACAAAGAAAGTAGAACCAGAATGGAAAGGCTGATTGATATATGAGTTTTACATGCTGCATTTCACTCTATTGTTTAAATAATGGTTTGATCAGCCCTCAAAATTCATTGGAAGTTTTAGACAAAACAGCTAAATTACACCAAAGAAATTGCAGATGTTACCTATCTTCATAAATCATGTCAGTTTAACTCCTATTCCTGCTATTAGTATGAAAGCCAAAATTGGAGTATAGTGCAGTTGGAATCCAACAACAGAATTCACAACCAATGTTTCTTTCTTCTGTTGTTGACTAGAATAGGAAAATCTATTGTGTGTTGCATGTTATTATTTATTTATTTATTTAGCGTATGGCATGGGGTAGGCCGCTAGGGAGTCTACAATGTTTATACATGGTAGATGTTCTGGCAGACAATTGCTAGTCCTTTCTTGCATTGGTGCTCCACCGGGAGGGGGACTTGCTCCGCACCAGCTGGCCAACAACACTCTTGAGGAAACCGGATTATCCAGAGCTTTCCTCTGCCAGTCTTCCGCAAATTGTGCCCAGGCAGATCCAGTGCCAGCTTCTGCTCCTTGAATGCAACTAGTGTTTCCCATCACTAAAATGGTGATACCTATCTATCTTCTCACAGATGATATGCCTTTGAAGTGCTAGGTAGGCAGGAGATGAAGTAATGGGAACTCACTCTGTCCTGTGGTGCTGGGCTAAAACCACCAAAGTGCCGATCATTTCTGGCCAACAGATCCAGCGTCTTATTAAGCCGTTTTATGACCACATTACCAGGTCATGTCATGTAGACCTGGGCTTTACAGTTCTAACAAAGGGAATCATGTGATCAGAATCAATGTCCACACATGCACTAGTCAGGTTTCTATAGCTAGGGGCTGCTTATCTTCCTCCCTCTATTTGTTAGTCACCAAACACCAATATGTGCAGAGATTATGGCTGTGAAATGATGTGCAACTATGAGGAACATACAGAATAGTGCATGGTTGGGACTAAAGTTCATTATTTTATCTCTGTGTAATCAAAGAAAGATTTTCTTCAGCTTTTCAAAAAGTAATATTGTCTGTGCTGTAGATTGTATGATTTTAGTTAGTGAATTGGATTTTATAGTTATGTTTTCTGAAGCTGCCCCAGATTTATTGGGGAAAAGGCCATATAGAAATTTGTCAAACAAAATGGTTATATCCTGAAATTGGCAGGTCTCCTGGATATTTTGGGCTTTTGCTCTATAAATTTCTTTGCTTTGAGTATTTTTATGTACTTGTTAGTGGAAGAGTTATGTTAAGCCTATTGAAGGTTTACTATGTCACTGGAAGTTGATTCTTTTTTACAGATTTTAATGGTGGAGGAAGGAGTCTGGGGCCATATGCAGTTTGCACAACATGGATAGCTTAACTACCTGCCTTAGATTGATTTGACTTTCAGAATTAAACTTGCAAACCTCTGCCATAGCTGTCCATGGGAATTTCATAATTCGCCGCCCTGAGTCCCTCGGGAGTAGGGCGGCATAGAAAAACAAATAATAAATAAATAAATAAATAAATAAATAAATAAATAAATAAATAAATAAATAATAGTGTATTGCTCAATATAAAAGCCAACATGCACAGATTCTTTAGACCAATGGTTCCCAAACTTTTTCAGTCCACCGCCCCCTTGGTGCTACAAACTCATCCTCACCATCCCCACCCCACCCCCTCAGGTGGGCGTGGCTTAGTGGTCAGGTGACCGGGTGGGCGTGGCCAACTTGTAAAGTGTGGTGAAACTCACTTAACAACGCTCTTGCTTAGCAACCAAAATGTTAGGCTCAATTGTGGTCATAAGTCTTTCTTTCATTCTTTCTTTCTTCTCTACCTTCCCCCTTCTTTCTTTCTTTTTCTTTCTGTCTTTCTTCCTACCATCTTTCTTTTTCTTTCTTTCTTTTCTTTCTTTCTGTCTGTCTTCCTTCCTACCTACCATCTTTTTCTTTCTGTCTTCCTTCCTTCCTACCATCTTTCTTTCTTTCTTCCTCCCTTCCTCCCTCTTTCTTTCCTTTTTCTTTCCTTCTTCCCTCCCTCCTTTCTTTTTCTGTCTGTCTTCTTTCCTTTCTACTATCATTCTTTCTCTTTCTTTCTTTCTTTCTTTCTTTCTTTCTTTCTTTCTTTCTTTCTTTCTTTCTTTCTTTCTGTCTGTCTGTCTGTCTGTCTGTCTTCCTTCCTTCCGTCCTCCCTCTCTCTTTCTTTCTTTCCTTTTTCTTGCCTTCTTCCCTCCCTTCCCTTCCCTCCCACCAGCCGTGGCCAGGCTGCCGCCGCTCACCCAGGCCGATGGCTTGGTAAGCATTCTCCGGGTCGTGCACCAGGTCGCAGAGAGCCATCAAGGACAGCTGCCGCATCAGCAGCTTGGGGTGCTGCAGGTCTTCATTGAGCTTGGGGAGGCCTCGGCGTCCGAAGGCCACAGGTGCCTTGGTGGGGTCGATGTCGGGGGGCAGCTGGGCCGAGATCCGCGGGTGCTCCATGCCAGAGGGGAGCCTGCCAAATTGCACGTGCCGGGTTGCCAGGCGACAGGGACACCGGGCTGAAAAGCCCACGCATGCGCAGGTTCCGCAGCAGGGCCTTCCTGCGGGTCTGCGAGCGCTCGCCCAAACAGCTTCGGGAGTGGTCGGCTTCCCTCGTCGCTGTGTTGCGCTCAGTACCTAGCACTTGTAACTCCATCGTATTCTACGCTCTTTGGTGCAGGGCAGCCCATTCTGAAAGAAAATGTCTCACGTTTTCTTTCAGAATGGGCTGCCCTGTACACAAGAACGAGGAACGTACTTCTGGTTCCGGTTCGCTGCATCACGGACGCTCCTCGTTGAGTGCCTTTCCATTTCCCTGTTAAAGCCGCCAGAACAGCTGTCTGGCGGCTTGAAAGTCTCTGCCCCGGGCAAAGGGGAGAGATGAGAGCTGGACAGGTGGGGTAGAGCCCCCCCTAGTGCCCCAGGTGCCAGCCACGGGCGCGAAAGGTGAGGGCTCCCCAGCCAGCCTGTCTCTTGCTCCGGGGACTTGGAAACCTCCGGTTTTGCGGAGCTAGATGCCGTGACCACCGCTGCTTCGTGAATGGGATTACAACTACTTAATGGATCAAAGAAGCAGACAGAGAGAGTCAGGATTTTAAAAGGGCAAGTACTGAATTTTTTTTTCTTTCAACTCCACTGCTGACTTTCACTTCGGAAGAAACTAAGTAACAATTAATAGGTTACAATATGGCGATCGGAGAAAGTGGGAGGAGAAGTGAAAGTAACTTTCGTTTCCCTAGTGGCTTTTTTTCTTATGGAAATTTTTGACTTTGAAAGTTGGCTTTACTCTCTCTGTCTCCTGATTCTGGATTAAATAATAACTGACAATTTTTTAAAAATAAAAGTCTATCTGGCTTTGGAATTTAAAAGAATTTTAAAAGAAACTTAAAAGAATTTTAACTAGAGGCTTGGCTTTTTCTTTGTTCTCCACTGGAAATACTAAAATGGCTTCGAAATTTGGAAAGATTGTTTTGAATAAAAGAACGGATTATTCATCTGGTTATATTTCTAAAATGCAACTTACCACTGAGTTAACACCCCCAAAGTCTTTAACACCTGAAAATTTAATAAGTATCTTAAAGATCATGAAAAATGAACTGACTGCTGAATTTAACCAAAAAATTGGTGAAATAGATAGTAAAATGCAGGCTGCTTTAAAGAATATTGACCAACAAATTAGGGATGATGTGTTGGAGGTATGCAAAGGTCTAGCAACAAATATTGAAGTCTTGGCAAACCGCATTGAAGAAAATAAACAAGTTTTGACAACTTCAGTAGAATATATAGATAAAATACAAAATGACATTGCAAATTTTGAAACAGAGGTGTTAATGACGCAATTCAGATCTATGGAATTTGCCATAAGGGTCAGGAGGTTGAAAGAGGGATTATATGAAGATTTGAAAGGAAGGATGGTGGAAGCTCTGGAGCAGGTGTCTGGACTGTCTAAAGAAGAACTAGCCAGGCAAATTGATAAAATATATAGAATCAACTCCTAGTATGCAAAACAAAAACACCTACCAAGGGACATTGTAATATACTTTACTACAAGAGCCTTACGGAATAGAATTACACAGGCGACGTTTAAGAATAACCTTCAGGTGAAGGGCCAGGAACTAATGATATGGAAAGAAATTCCCTCTAAAATGCTCAAAGCCAGAAAAGATTATACCTTTCTGATTGATGAATTTAAAAGGCTAAACTTACAATATAAATGGGAAGCACCAACAGGAGTCGCAGTGAAATTTCTGGGAAAAAGATATCGGCTTAATACGATAAAGAAAGCTACTGAATTTTATGCCAACGTCTTAAAGGCTGGTATATCCAAGATTCCAGAGGAAAGATGTATGAAAACAAAAGAGGAGGAGGAGGGAAAGCCATCCCTTCCTGTTCAAATCGAAACAGATTTACAGAATTCAAGTGATTGGCAGAGCCAGACAGATGTCTACAGTGTGGAAAAGGAGATGGAAGATCGGGGTCAGATGGGAGGCGAGCTGACAGATACAAAATTATCAAGTTACAAAAAGATGCAACCATCAAGATATAACAAGATGCAGCGTTGAAGTTTATTGGACAGATGGTTGCTAATATGACTGTATTTTTCTTTTTCCCTTCTTTCCTTAATTTTCTTTCCTTACTTCTTGTACTCTTTTTTTCTTTTGTTTTCTTTTTCTATCCTATTATTATTACTAATACCTTTTAAAGATTTAGAACCTTTTTTGAAGTTAATAATCTGATATATAGTAATATTATGCTATTAATATAGTGGTTGATTTTATGATGAAGTTTAAGATTTTTGTATTTTATATTTAGTTATTATTGGTGTAATATTTATTTAAGTTTTATTTAATTTTGAGAAAGAGTTGGAATTTTTATTTAAAATTATTAAGTTATAAAATATCATAATCTGTTTGAAAAGAAGGCTTATTCAAAGTTTGGAGTCAGTGCTGAATTTACAGGATAGATTGTATTCCTTTTTTTCCCTTTTTTTCTTTTAGCTTTCTTTCTTTATATATATATATTTATTATTATTATTATCATTATTAATAATATTTTTTAGAGATTTAGAATTTTTCTGAAGTTAATAATTTGATATATAGTAATGTTATGCTATTTATATAGTGGTTGACTTTATGATGAAGTTTAAGGGTTTTGTATTTAACACTTGATTATTGTCTATGTAAATATTCATTTAAATTCTATTTAATAGTGAAGAAATGCTTTGCAGGATAGATGACGGAAAGGAGGAGGAAGGAATTTTTATGTGTACAATTCGGAGTTGAAATTTTTAAACAATAAGGTGGAAATAAAAAAAACTTTTTTCTTTTTTTTTAAATTTAATTTAAATTTATCATATTGATATTATGCCCTGTATTCTCTCTGGGAAGTCCGGGGGGAGAGGGGGTGGGTGGGGTAGGGTTGGGGGGGTAGGGGGGAGAAAAATAAAAAAATGTTTGTACTTTGTACTAATAAAACTTTTTGAATTAAAAAAAAAGAATGAGGAACGCAAGGGAGCTTCAAGTGCTAGGTAGGACGTGTGGTGGGACGCAGTTTGGGGTGACCAGTCGTGCGGGGCGGGGCGGGGCAGAGTGGAGCCTGGGCGGGGGCTGGGCGGGCTGCAAGATGGGCATCATACCTAGCACTTGTAACTCCGTCGCATTCCACGCTCTTCTGTGCAGGGCAGCCCATTCTGAAAGAAAACATCTCGCGTTTTCTTTCAGAATGGGCTGCCCTGCACACAAGAGTGAGGAACGCGAGGGAGCTTCAAATGCAAAAGCATGGTGAACCACCTACTGCCCCCCTGGTCCCTCTCACCGCCCCCCTGTCGCCACCCTTGCCTCTCACCGCCCCCCTAAGGGTTCCCACCGCCCCCTGGGGGCAGTACCGCCCACTTTGGGAACCACTGCTTTAGACTGTCCTGAACCTAGTAATTAATTATTGGTAATGGATTCTAAAATTATATCATCGGTATTGCTAGACAAGGAAAAGCAAAAAAACAACAACACAATGCTTTTTAATTGCTGGATTTAAGTATATTTCATTTCTTCCTGAAGCACATCATTCCACCATGCATAGTCAATACACATAATATAATTCAAATATAGCCTGCATCTGTTTTTAATTAACAAATAGTTGGCTGGCATTATGATTTCAAATGATCATAAGGGAATTAGATGCAGTGCATTCAATACTGCTTTCTGAGGCTGCCGTATGCTTACCCAAATACTAATTCTTTGATTCTTAAATGGCAGAAATTTCAAATTCACATAACTCTTCACATGAGGGCTTCTGAAGATTTACAGAATTTCAGCTCCCTAATCTGGTAAATAAATCTGTACAATTCCTGCTGAATTTTCGTAATTAATTTTTAAGGTTTACCATATGTTCCAGCGTATAAGACGACTGGGCATATAAGACAACCCCCAACCTTTCCAGTTAAAATATAGAGTTTGGGATATACTCGATGTATAAGACTACCCCTCCTACCATCTTTCTTTTTCTTTCTGTCTTTCTTCCTTCCTAACATCTATCTATCTATCTATCTATCTATCTATCTATCTATCTATCTATCTATCTATCTATCTATCTATCTATCTATCTTTCTTTCTTTCTTTCTTTCTTTCTTTCTTTCTGTCTTCCTTCCTTCTCTCCTTCCCTCCTTCCTTCCTTCCTTCCTTCCTTCCTTCCTTCCTTCCTTCCTTCCTTCCTTCCTTCCTACCATCTTCCTTTCTTTTTTCTTTCTTTCTTCTGTCTGAAGAAGCACAATCAGGAATGGTCTTTGTGGATCGGTAGCAGCCAAGGCACCACACTTGCAGAAGGGGAACACAGTGAAAAGGCTAAGATATGCTGAGGCTCAAAAAAATTGGACTAATGATCAGTGGAAAAGAGTATTATGGAATGCTGAACCCAAGTTTGAAATTTTTGGATCCAATTGTTGAAACCCTATGTGAGAAGAGTTGGAGAGAGATGGACAAATGAGTGTTTGTCGCCTTCAAGGGAACATGGTGGAGCATCTGACCTGTTTGGGGCTGCATTTCTGCCAGTGGTGTTGGCAATATTGATGGGATCATGAATGCTGAAAAGTACAGATAGGTTTTAATTCATGCCATTCCTTTGGAAAGTGCCTGAATGGGAAGGGAATGGGTTCCTTTCTAGTGAATAAATAAGCAAAAGGCTTATTTGATAGGCCTTTTGGATTTCTTTATAAAGGAGCCATTCCACTTTTTCCTCTTGTTATTTTTGCTTTAAATCAGGGGTCCCCGAACTTGGCAACTTTAAGACTTGTGGACTTCAATTCCCAGCATTCTCCAGCCAGCATAGAGTTGAAGTGCACAGGTCTTAGAGTTGCCAAGTTTGAAGACCTCTGCTTTAAAGGCATGTTTTGCAGTGGTAGAGTTCCTAAATTACGAGCAAGCTGTCAAGAGAAATCCTGATTTCTGCATTACTCAGCAGCGCCCCAGTCGCCCCCTCCCTGCAGCGTCTTCAACGAAGAGGTTAAGGGCAGAGAGCTTTTACGCCTAGAGGGGAGGTAGGAAAGGGGAAAGAGGGGGTTAGGAACCAAGTTTCCTTTCCCTCCCGTTCCCCTTCGTGGTCTCCTGATGTCTCTTACTTCAAGTGCTGCGGAGATCCCTTCTCGGGGATGGGCACTCAAGGGGGGCCTGGTAGGCAAGGATGCTGTGAATGGGGGAGGGGATCGGGGGGGGGGTAAGGAGGAGGAGGGGGAATCCGCAGGTGCAGGAGGGAAGGAGAGCGAGGTGAAGTTTCCCCAGTTGCGCCCCCTCCCCTTCCAAGTCTCCGCCTTTCCTTGCAAGGTTTTCTGCTCTGTGGGAAATGCTGCGCCGCCGTTTCTCCTCCTCGGTTGCTGCATCTGCAAACAGCTCTCTGATCCCCTTAAAATCCTCCCTACGAGCCCCCCTTTCCCACTCGAAGCCCAACATTTGGTGCAGCCCGGCTCCCAGTGGGAGGCTGCCTGATGTTAAGACAATACCCCCAACTTTTGAGAAGATTTTCCTGGGTTAAAAAGTCGTCTTATACGCCAGAACATACGGTATATTGTTTTGGTCATAAATGGTTGGATATTAAAATTGTTTAGTATTTTCTTTGGGAGCTTTTAATGGCTCCCATTAAAAGTTGTTCATGACTTCCTTCAAAATCACAACAACGATTGGAAGAATTTCTGTTTACAATGATATAACACTCACACCCATTTTGTGGTCTTTTCATTTCTATACAGTGCCAATTTAATTAAATTTATTTTTGGAAGCCAGCTAAATACAAGACATAGGACTCAGACTTGTATCTATTTGCTGCACTCTGTTTTTGTTTTTTAAATTTTGGTGGACATTGTCCCAATAAATATTGTATCAGCATATTTCATTAGCTAGAAATACAAAAGCATACCTCACATATGACTAGGAACTCTTTAAGACTTGAAATGTGTACTAGAAAGGAGACTAGTTTAGATCTATGGCACCTGCAATTCTTTTGTCATATAACTTTTACTTATAAACAGAAGTTAATAATACAGTAGATGGCAATAGGCCATTTCAACTTTAACATTTATGCAATATACTACTTTCACTTCTGATACTGATTTTGTAATTCTGAAAATTAAAGAACAATAAGCATATGCACATACCACAACAACAACAATGCTATTTTTTAAAAATATATAGTTTTTATTAAGTTATTTTAAAATATACAGAAAAAAAACATAATACAAAAAGAAAACATACAAAAAAGACATACAAAAAAGAGAATATATATATATATATATATATATATATATATATATATATATATATATATATATATATATATATATATATATATATATATATATACAAATCAAACTTATATATCACTATATAATTTCATAATCAATGTAATCTAGGTATATATATATACATGAAAAAAGGAAAATGAAGAAAAAAAAGAATTACATACATTAAAATAGAAAATAGTAGTTATACATATATATTACAGCTTTTGCATATCGTTATCTTTTCAATATCTAATTTGTTACTTTCCTAGTTTATCATCAATCTATTTTAATATATTTGTTCTATTCATCACCCTTATCATATTAAATTTGTTTATTTTGTTTGTTTAATTTCCATCCATTTGTACCAGTTATCTCAAATTTTATAATATTCTGAATCTTCTTTATTCTGTAGTTTCATTGTTAGTTTACACATTTCTGCACAGTCTAATATCTTGGTTATTAACATTGTGTTGGTAGGTATTATGTCGGTTTTCCAGTGTTGTGCATACAGGATTCTAGTGGCAGTGATTATGTGAAGTATGAGATAATGAACCGGTTTGCTTATTTTTGTTTTCATTATTCCTAATAAGAAAATTTCCGGTTTGAGTTCTACGGTTTGTTTTGTTATCTCCTCAATCCAATTTTGTATTCTTTTCCAATATTTCTTAATTTCTGAACACGTCCACCACATGTGATAATATGTTCCATACTCTTGCTTGCACTTCCAACACTTAGGTGACAAATGAGGGAACATTTTTGCCAATCTTGCCGGGGGTAGGTGCCACTTGTAAAACATTTTATATGTGTTTTCTCTGTAAGATGTGGCCATTGTCATTTTATAGCTTTGGTTCCATATTTTGTCCCATAGGTCCAGTTCAATATTGTAGCCGAAATTTTGTGCCCATATTATCATCACCTCTTTTACTATTTCCTCTTCCATTTTTACCTTGAGTATACGATTATATAATTTTGATATTATTTTTTCCTCTGAGTCTAATAAAATTTTATCCAAATCTTGGTCTTTTTCTTGGAAGCCGAATTGTGATATGTATTTTTTGTATTTTTTTTTGAATTTGTAAATATGGCCACCAATCAATCTTTTTTTCCCTGTAATGCCAATTCCTCTCTTGTTTTTAGATTGTTGTGTTCATCAAGTAGTTCCTTATATGTAATTTTTTTGTTCAAGTCTAACAGATTGGGAATTGGAATTGGAATTGGCATAACAACAACAATTCTAGATTCATCTATAGTTCAAGTTTGCTGATATATAAAGCATCAAATGTTCTTGTTCTAAATACATTGCTTATCACATCTCAGAAAATACTGTTAGGAGTGCCACCATATGGCCATTTGTGGTGCCCACATACAGGTACTGAATGTAAAATAGTAAGTTGTTGTATAAAGTTATAATGTTAAAAGGAACTGTTTAAACAAGTAAGTATAGAGCCAGACAGCTTTTAAAATGTATGGTAAGTAGAAAGGAGGAGGTGTTTATCCCAGTGCTCCAGAAGGAAGGGGGGATAGATGACATCATAAGAGACAGCCAATTGGGTCATAGATAGCAGGGCCAGGAACTATAAAAGGCCTGGCTGAGAGAGATGTGGAGCTCTCTGTTTTGTGTGAACTTCCATGAGGGAAGGATTTAGTGAGAAGAGCTGTGAAGAGCTGAGGGAAGCTCTGTTATGTGGTAAATCCCAGGAGGGAAGGCTTAGTGTGGAGAGCTGAGGAGCTCTGTGTGTGACTTCCAAAGGGGGAAGATTTATAGAGAATCTCTGCCTGAGTTTGACTGTCCAAGAGGGAAGTTGACAGGAGAGAAAGATAGGCCTTAGGCAGTTCTGTGGGAAGCAGGAGCCAGGGTCAGGGAACAAGATTGATTGATATATATTAAGTAATTTGTAGATAGAGATAAATGGTGAAACGTGCTCTTATCTATAGGTCTAGAAACAAAGAAGAATTGGATTTGCTTAAATTTAGTCAGGAAAACAAAGAGAGCCTCTGAAGGGAAGAAAAGAAAAAGAAAGAATTAAATAGTTGGTTGTAGCTTTAACAAATTCACTTGACAATTACTGAGAAGTTGTATTTAAATAAACTGTTTACTAGTTTGTTCAAGAAGCGTGTCAATGTCTGTCTATTCCACACATAAAGCAAATCTCAAACAATCCTGCAGAGCTTAGAGATATTGTAAAAGTAAAAGCAAGCCTCTAAAGAGAGGGAGAAGTGAAACAGAGGGTGCGACCCTTGGTCAGGGAGATATAAAAAAAGAAAATTAAACAAAAATCGCTACCAAGACATATAAAACAATAAACCTGACTGGAAGGGGACGGGTGGCAACCTCGCAACATTGGATGAACTTAGGAAGTATTTTCCCTTTATTACTACATTTTTATTTATTATGTTTTAAATGTTTTCAATATTATGTTTCATAAACCATTCTTATGCACATGTTTCATTTAGTAATTATTCCAAGAGTCTATCCAGTTAAGCAGAAAAGAAAAGTAATTTCAGTTTACAGTTCAGCCTTCCAAAAACTACCCAAGGGGGAAGCAAAATTGGTGACTTAGCAAATCTAATATACATTTGATATTATATTTAGAAATGTGCCCTCCTACCTGGAAGAGGTAAAAATATTACCCACATTCTACATGTACTGAGATTAGAAATCCAAACTAGAGCACTCACTAGTCTAGGAAAAAATATGCCATGGAATTTCAAACTAACTGTGTCTGCATCATACAACGAAAACGCATATAAAATGTTTTACCGATGGCATCTATCTCCGACAAGATTGGCAAAAATTTCTTCCAAATCATCAGCAAAATGCTGGAAATGTAAAAAAAAGAACTGGGCACGTACTACCACATGTGGTGGACGTGTCCAGAGGCCAGGATCTATTGGAAAAGAATTCGGAAATGGTTGAAATGTGAAATGATATCACAAAAAGTAGAACTAAAACCAGAAACTTTCCTCTTAGGTATTATGGACGACAAAATAAACAAAAACAACCAATATTTGATGATACACATATTACCCAGTTGTACATCTCCACCCCGTGTCAGTTCAGTGAAGCAGTTGATGTAATGTGCCGCTGCCTGGACGATGTGAGGGTCTGGATGGGAGTGAACAGACTCAGGCTCAACCCAGACAAGACTGAGTGGCTCTGGATTTTGCCTCCCAAGGATTATGTCGACTGTCCCTCCCTGGTTCTCGGGGGAGAAAAATTGACTCCCTCGGAAGAGGTCCGCAATTTGGGTGTCCTCCTAGATCCACAGCTAAAATTGGAGCAACATCTTTCAGCTGTGGCTAGGGGGACCTTTGCACAGATTCGTCTTGTGCACCAATTGCGACCTTACTTGGAGAGGGAGGCTTTGCTCACAGTCACTCATGCCCTTGTCACCTCACGGCTAGACTACTGTAACGCGCTCTACATGGGGCTACCCTCAAAGAGCATCCGGAGACTCCAACTGGTACAGAATGCAGCTGCGCGAGCTGTAGTGGGTGTACCGAGATACACCCACGTAACACCTATTCTTCGCCAGCTGCATTGGCTGCCAATTAGTCTCCGGTCGCAATTTAAGGTGTTGGTCGTTACCTTTAAAGCCCTACATGGCTCAGGGCCAGGTTACCTTCGGGACCGCATCCTACCACATACCTCCCTACGACCGGTTAGGTCCCATAGAGAGGGCCTCCTCCGGGTCCCATCGGCCAAACAATGTCGGTTGGCGGGGCCACGGGGGAGGGCCTTCTCTGTGGGAGCCCCGTCCCTCTGGAACCAACTCCCACCAGAGATCCGGACTATCCCCACCCTGCTGGCCTTCCGTAAAGCCATAAAAACTTGGCTCTTCCGGCAGGCGGGGTGAATAGGAAGATCAGATTCCCCCCTTGAATGTTGTTTTTATAATTGTTTTAACTATGCCTTTTAATTTTAAATTATGATAATTGTTTTTATTGTACGCTTCTTATTCTGTTGTACGCCGCCCTGAGTCCCACGGGATTGGGCGGCCTATAAGAACGTCTATTAAATTAAATTAAATTAAAAGCGGCAAGTATCATGTATGCTCAAGTGTGGAGAAAAGAAGTAGTTCCCACCAACTTAATGGTTATAAATAAAATGTTTGAATGCGCTGAAATGACTTGCATAGACTAACTATGCAAATAAAGGATAAAGAGGGAACAGATTTTTATAAAATTTGGGAAATTTTTTACAATTAGTTGAATTGCAAAAACACAACAAAATAGTAAGTTTTGTATAACAAAGATAACTTATAATATTTTTCTTTCTTTTTTTCTATTGGTTTTTCTAAAACAAATGAGATATATGTAAAGATATAGAGATATAATGATATGCTAGACTGCTTAATGAAAAATAACTATACTTTTAATGTGATTTGTTGAGTTTTGTTTTCTCTTCGGGGTATGTTAGGTTTGTACTGTGTGTATTTTTTAAAGATTTGTATCTTTTCATATATATATGTATATATGTATATATGTTTGTATATGTTTTGTCATTTATGTTTTATGTATTTTTAAAATTACTTAATAAAAATTATTATTTTTTAAAAAAAGAAAAAATATGCTAGATGTTTACTAAAGGACCAAGTTTAACAGACTAACAGAGTAATAGAGTTGGAAGGGACCTTGGAGATGTTCTAGACCAACCCTTTGCTCAAGCAGGAGACTCTATACAATTCTAGATAAATGGCTGTTCAATCTCTTCTTTAAAACCTCCAGAGCACCCACAACTTCAAGAATCAAGCCATTTCATGGATTAATTTTTCTTATTGTCAGCATATTTCTCCTTAATTCTAGGTTGGATTTCTCCTTGATAAGTTTCCATCCATTACTTCTTGCTTGCCTTCAAGTTGCTTTTGGAGAATAGGTTGAACCCACTTCTTTGTGGCAGCCCTTTAGATATTGGAACATCGCTGTCGTGTCACCTCTAGCTCTTTTCTATATTAGACTAGACATAGCCAGTTCCTGCAACTGTTCTTCATATGTTTTAGCCTCCAGCCCCCTTTGTTGCTCTTCTCTACAGTTTCTAGAGTCTCAAGATCTTTTTTTGTATAATGATACCAAAACTGTAAGAAGTATACCAAGAGAGGTCTTATCAAAGCATTATAAAGCTATACTAACACTTCACATAATCTTGATTCTGTCTCTCGGTTGATGCATGTTAATTTTCTTGATTCACCAACCATGTATTGGTCTTGCAAGGGCTTTATATACTTACATCCAAGCACATTTTGTTGCATCATGTTTTACAACATGTTTTACATTCCATTGCTATGTAAAGCTTACTCACTGTGTAACAAGAATACAGGAGAAATAAACAATATGGGCCAAATGTTCTGTAATATGTACAACTCAGAGCATCCAGAGCCAGTTCTGCTCTACATTGGCCAGATATATGTGAGGAAACAGTTCCTTCAAGTCCTAAGATTTCACAGTGACAAAATAATTAAGTTGGTGCTTCTGGAAACCTAAATTTCCTGGAATCCCATATTTTCTAAACTATTAAAAGTTCAGGGTGTGGTACAGAATAGAAACTGTACCACACCCTGAGTGCTACTCCCACTTTAGGCATGAAGCCATCTGGGTGACCTTGGGGCCAATCATTCTTGCTTAACCCTAGAAAGAAGAAGTCAATGGCAAACTACTTCTGAAAAACTGCCAAGAACACTGCAAGGACTAATCTAGGTAGTTTCCAGAATTCAACTGAATCAAAAACACAATTAATAATAATTAAAGGTTAATTAATTAAAACTTCATCCCATTTTTCACTAAATAATCAGCTCTGGCTGGGTTATCACATTGTTCCATATACTATATAGGTTGATTTACACTATAGTGCAGGGGTGTCAAACTCGCAGCGTCATGTTGTCGTCATGTGATGTATCATGACTTTTCTGCCCTTAGCTAAACCATGGGTGGGCGTGGCCAGCACGTGACGCATCTGGCCAATGGGCCACGAGTTTGACACCCCTACTACAGTGTATTTTAAGTGAGAAATGGAATGCTAAATAGCCCTTCAATGAAAGGACAACTATAGAAGTAGTTTTTTAAAAAATATAAATATAAAAATATAAAATGGTGTATTATTTTAGACTTAATTTCTATGGGGTCCTTTTTTAAAAAACAAATGTATTAATATATATGAATGTTTTACAAAATAAATAACAAAATCCAAACATTCTTGAAGCAGCTTCTATTTGAAAGCACTGTCCTTCAAGATGAAACTGAGAATGAGACGTTGTCTTCTTGCTGAACGTCCATTCTCGTAGGGTGGAGCTAGCCTCCAAGATTGGGATGACACATTCTACAGCCAATTAGGACTGAGTCTGGAAACCTATAAAAGTCAAATTCCCCTGATACTCCCCCTCTTGAGACGAAGTACCAGACCAGACTCCCATGTACTCCCTATACGGACTCCTCACCCTCAGGCAGGGCGGGACTTGGAGGCTAGCTCCACCCTACGAGAATGGACGTTCAGCAAGAAGACAACGTCTCATTCTCCATAGTGGGTGGAGCTAGCCTCCAAGATTGGGACATGCCAAAGCAGTTTGTCCCTAGGGGGGACCCTCAGAATCCAAACTGGAAACCCCCGGTCGCACCGCCGCCAACAAAACGCGACGGCCAAAATCTGCCTCTGCCGAGGCAAATCTGTCCAGCTTGTAGTGTCTAACAAAAGCTGTTGGGGAAGCCCATGTGGCTGCCAACACACCTCCTCGAGGGAGGCTGAGACAGACCATGCTGCTGTGGTCGCTGCGCTTCGCGTGGAGTGGGCCGTTATCCGGTCCGGACACTGTAGTCCCTCCCCACGGTACGCTGACGAAATGACGGCTCGTATCCAGCGTCCCACAATGGCCGAGGAAGCCTTCCTCCCCATGGATGTCGGTGACACCTCAACGAAGAGTGCTTCAGAATGGCGGAAAACTGCTGTGCGCTGAAGATATATCTCTAGTGCTCGCTTGACGTCGAGTGATGACAGGTCGGTCTCTGAGTCCTGCGAGGACCCAGGACAGAAGGCGGGAAGTACGATCTCCTGGGCGCGGTGAAAATGGGTGTTTATCTTGGGGATAAACGCCGGGTCCAGGCGAAGGACAACCCTGTCCGAGTTAAACCGGCACAGGTCTGGCCAGGCCGAGAGGGCCGCCAGCTCCGAAATGCGATGCGCCGAGGTGATGGCGACCAAAAATATCACCTTCTCCGACAAGTGCCGAAGGGACGTAGTCACCAACGGTTCATACGGGACCTTGGTCAAGGAGAAGAGCACCGTGTGAAGGTCCAACATAGGATAGCGGTGAACAACCGGCGGTGAAATGTTGGATGCCACCCGCAGGAAGCGGTGTATCAAGGAGTGGTGGGACAAAGGTTCCGTCCCTTGGCCTGACAGGACCGTTGAGAGGGCGGCCACTTGACGCCTCAGGGTGGCGGGCGCGAGGCCCCTGTCTAGACCTGACTGTAGGAACAGTAGAACCTGCATGACCGAGAGGTCCAACGGGGAGACGGCTGTCTCGGCGCACCACTCGCAGAACGCTCGCCAGGTGGAATTGTAAATATGCACTGTGGAAGCCCGACGAGATAATAGGAGGGTTCGGATGACAACCTCCGGAACTCCGTGAACCGTTAGAGTGCGCCGCTCAAGTGCCAGGTGGTCAGTTGGTACCAGTGCGGGTCTGGGTGCCGCACTGACCCCTGGGAGAGCGACGACTCTGTCGGAGGGATCCGCCAAGGCGGTTCGATGGAAAGGGAGCGGAGGTCTGCAAACCAGGTCCTCCGCGGCCAGTGTGGGGCTAGAAGTATGACCTCCGCCCACTCCTGGAGGATCTTGCGGATCACCCGCGGGATGACCGACAAGGGTGGGAAGGTATACAAGAGGCCCTTCGGCCAGTGGCAGTGAAGGGCATCCACCCCTTCCGCACCGTGATTCTGGTATCGGCAGAAGAAGCATGGCAGCTTCGCATTTTGCGGGGTTGCAAACAGATCAACGAGGGGTTGTCCGAACCGGTTGGTCACTTCGCGGAACAGGTCGCAGTCGAGACTCCATTCCATGGAGTCCACCTCGTGTCTGCTGAGCCAATCCGCCGTACGGTTGGAGGTCCCCGAAATGTGTTCCGCCCTGAGGGACGCGAGATGTCGTTCGGCCCAGAGCCTGAGCAATTTGGCCTCCGCCATCAGCTGGTGAGACACCGTGCCCCCTTGCCGGTTGATGTGCGCCTTCGCTGTCACATTGTCGGTCAGCAGGAGCACATGCTGGCCGGACAAGAGGGGCAGGAACTTCTGGAGGGCTAGGAATGCTGCTCGCAACTCCAGGAGGTTGATACTGAGGTCGGTCTCCGCCGCGGCCCAAGTGCCCTGGGCAACGCGTGGCCCGGAATGGGCCCCCCACCCCCGAAGGCTGGCATCGGTGGTCACCGTGGTGTGTCGAGGTTCGTGGAATACGGTCCCCTTGGAGAGCGCACTGGACTGCCACCAGAGGAGGGAGGCGCGAACCGACTGAGGCAGACGGACCTTTGAAGACGAAGCGCTGCGGTTGGCATGCTGAAACAGCAAGATAAACCATTGGAGCTCCCTAGAATGCAGTTGAGCCCAAGGGGTGACATGGATGGCCGATATCATCTTGCCCAACAACGAGGATAAGGTGCTCAGGGGGACCGTGTCCAGCCGGAGCACCTGTCCCGCGAGGTCGGACAGACTGGCCTGCCGTTCCCGGGAGAGATATACCCTGCCCTCCTGGGAGTCAATGGTGGTGCCCAGGTGGATGAGTCTGTGAGAAGGGTCCAGTTGGCTCTTCTCCAGGTTTACCGAGAAGCCATGCGAACGGAGAGCCTCCAGTGTCAGTTGGACATCAAGAGAGGCCTGTTCAACAGTGGACGACTGGATAAGAATGTCATCCAAATAACACTGAAGGCGAATGGGGACGGCCGTAGGTGTGCCACTAGGGCTGCTAAAACCTTCGTAAAGACCCTGGGGGCCGATGAGAGGCCGAAGGGTAGGGCCGTATACTGATAGTGCTTTTCTAGGTAGCAAAAACGGAGGTATTGCTGATGGGCGGGGAGGACTGGCACGTGGAGGTAGGCCTCCGTGAGATCAATGGACGTCATCAGATCGCCCGGTCGGATGCTGGTGAGGATAGACTGCAAGGTAGTCATTTTAAATTTTTTGTAAAGTAAATATTTATTCAAATGCTTAAGATCGAGCACCGCTCTCCACCCCCCTGAGGACTTCTGAACGAGGAACAGGATCGAATAAAATCCCCGGCCCCACTGATCCGCCGGCACCCGGGCGATTGCATTGATGTCAAGCAGCTGCCGTATAGCGGCCAACATGAGTGACCGCTTCCTGGGGTTGGAAGAGCGGGGGCACCTCAGGAAGAAGCTTGGAGGGGTGGAAATCAGGTCCAGAGAGAGACTGGACCTCACAGTCCTGCGGACCCATTCATCGGTAGTAATGGTCTCCCACCGCCCAGCGAAGAAGCGCAGGCGGCCCCCAATGGGAGGACCGGTTTCACCTATTTGTAGCGGCGGTAGGGGTGAGCGCCACTGCCCCGAAAAGGGCGCTTGTTGGAACTATCCGCCCGGCGCCTATCCTGACCCTGGCCTTGCCGCCCACCCGACTGCTACCTGCCCTGATTGTAGGAGGGCTGCCGGTATGGGCGCCTGGTGAAGGTGGAGGAGGTGGAAGGGGCTGAAGAGGCGGCCTTATTCTGCGCCTTACGGGTGGCGTTTGGCAGCACCTTCCTCTTATCTTTTGACTCCACCAGGTAAGGGTCTAGGGCATCTCCAAACAGGGACTGACCCTTCACCGGCGCCACTGCCAGCCGCCATTTGTGGCGGCAGTCCGCCAGCCAGCTGCGTAACCAGTGCATCCTACGAGCCACGATGGTGGATCCCATTGCCCGGGCCGCAAATCTGGATGCCTGGAGGGTGGCGCCGGACGTGAACTGGCTGGCAGCGATCAGTTTGTTGATGTCCTGCCTGGTTCTGGTGTCCGCATCCGGGAGGCGTTCCTGTAGGCTCTTCAGCCAACGGATCGATGTCCTGCAGAAGAACGATGCCGTGGACGAAGCTCTGATGGCCCAAGCAGCTGATTGATGGGCCCTCTGCAAGGCCTGCTCCGTGCGCCGATCTTCTGGGCATAGGAGCTCCTCCGAATCCCCCGGCATTTGGGCGGTAGTGTACAAAGCCTTAATCGGTGGATCAATCGGGGGGATTGGGAGGTATTGCGCTAAGGCCTGATCCACATTGTAATAGTGTTTGTCCACTGTGGTGGGCACCGCTCCGGCCGAAGGGGCCTGCCACTGCTTCAAAACGGAGTCCACGAACAGGCGAGGAGTTGGTATGAACAACTCCTTGAACAGGGGGTCCACTTCCTCCTCCTCGGTCTGTTTGGCCGAGGCTGAGGAGACCTTGGCCGTAGCCTTGGCCTTGTGGAGCAGGGATTTGAAGAGGCCTGGATTAAAGAGGCCCGTTGAAACCGGCGTTTCAGGTGCCATGTCCTCATCAGCCGAAAGGTCCAATTCCTGCTCCATGTCCTTAGGGTCTCGGAGTGAGCCTGGGGTGTCCAACAGCGCCTCCTCCCCCCGTCCATTTGGCCGGACTCGGTGCCTCGTGCCGAAGAATTGGCCCATGACGGGGCCTTGGGAGTGGAGGGAGGTGCGGACGTGGCGGTGGCCCGCTTGAGACCCGCCTCAATCCCCTTCTGTATGGCGAATTGAATTAGCGCCTGGACCTCGGGACTCTGGAGTTGGGCCGAGGCCGATGCCGAAGGGGGGGTCTGCTCCGCGCTGAGCCGGGGTCTATGGTCTTCCCAGACATCCCCCTCCCCCAGGCATAAATCGGGGTTATCCAAAGATAGAGCCCCCGAAGACTGCCTGGAACGGCCAGAAGACTGAGGTCCAGCCGGCTTGGCTGGTGGCGGCCCAGTGGAACTGCTGGAGGAGGGGGCTGGCTCAGGTGCAGTAGTGGGGGTGCGCTCCCTGGGCCTCTCCGGGGTCTTGTGCCTTTCCTCCCCCCCTTGCCTAGTAGGTCGTGTGCCCTTGTCAGAGGCTGAATGGCAGGGGGGAGAGTGGCCCCTGCTGGATCCCCGGCGCAGGGGTGAATGGTCCCTGCTGGATGAGCCCTTGGCTCGCCCCTGCTTGTCCTTGCCGTCCTTGGAGGACTTGGAGCTGCTTTTGGTTGCCTTTGCCTGCTTGTTGGCCATGGCTTATGAGCAGCAAGTGAAGGCTTGTGTGCTTGGGAAAACTGAAGGGTGTGTGTGCGATCCGGCTAAAACTGCTTTATGCAGAGGCCGGACGTTAGATGGAGCCTGGTGTTGTGTTCCAGGGAGGATTCCGGCCGGTGCAGGCGGCTGCAATCAATCGGAGGCTTGAGACTTGCCCAGAGGCTTTCCGGCATCGGCAACGGGTCGCTCGATCGGCGAGGCTTCTCCTCATAACGGCCAGGCTCCAAACTGCGGCTGCGCAAGTGGCCGGCGGCAATCCAGAAGGAGGATCTGAAGTCGTCAGAGGCAGGTGACATCAGGGGCGCAGACTGCGGCTGCACGAATGCTCTGACGAGGGCGGGGGCCGGAGCAAGTCAGCAGTTGGCAGGGAAAGTTGGCGGCAAATGACAAAACCCAAGGCCGCGAATCTAGCGCTGACAGTTGCCGCCCCAGGTGTCCTCCCAGGACGCTAGTTCGCAGGCCGCCGGACGCTTCCCTCAGTGCGGCTCAGGGGCGCAGGACCCGTTAATGGCCGGAAAGACGAGAGAGAGAGCCCAGGGGCGCCCAAGCGCTGGGCTTCTGCGCCGAAACCACCAACGATTCCGGTGACAGGGCACTCTCTCGTGTGGTCGTGGCACAGGCCACCCTGGCCTAGTCGCTCAAGCGCTAGGCTTCTGCAACAATTTTCCCGCTCCACATGAAGGCCAGGCCACCAGGGGAGGGAAGTTGAAGCACACCCCAATATTTTTGACAGCTGTGAGACAATTCCCTACGCTGTCTCCTCACACGCACAGATGACAATTGTGTGGGCAAGCACTCACGTTTGACAGTTGAGAGATGTAGAAAGCTGAAGAAATGACACAGAATTAGGGAGACACAAAGTCCTTGACTAAGACTGAGTCGAAAGAGGGGGAGTATCAGGGGAATTTGGCTTTTATAGGTTTCCAGACTCAGTCCTAATTGGCTGTAGAATGTGTCATCCCAATCTTGGAGGCTAGCTCCACCCACTATGGAGAATGATCATAGCATGTTTCTTGTTAAGGAATGAGGCTGCAGAGTCCAGGGCTTACGAAGCAGAATGGGTGGTTGCGGCTTGATAAAAGTCAATAATTGATAACGTGTTGTAAAATATAAGTTTTACTCAAAATAAACAGCACAATAACATAAACAGTCCATTTGTTACTTATCTCTTTGTACGTTATATTCAGCAATCTTTAGTCCTTCACACACAGTGAGTAACTTCACACACAGTAACAACCTGGATTCCCTTAAAGCAACAATGACATATTCTACAAACTTGCCTTTCAGTTTTACTTTTTATATTAGGAAACCCAATCTGGTTAGTTATAACCTTAACATTCTCCCCTTTGGGTTTTCTAATTCACAAATCAATCCTTTATATTTTCACATTTAGTTTGTCACAACTTTCTTTATGTCGTTCTATACTTTGAGTTTGGTAAATTGGTCTGCTATATTAAGTTCACTTTCACAATATACCAATTTAATCATTCCATTAATCACACTTTGGCGTACATTTAAATACCTTAGATCTGTGTGTTTTGATCTAGTCTTTACCCCTATATTCGTAGCCATATTAATAGCAGCCTGATTATCCTCATAAACAATAATTGGTTCTTTTACATCAATACCAATATCTTTACACACTTATTTATAACAAATCAACTCTGTACATAATAAAGATAAACTTGAAAATTCTGCCTCCATTGTGGATAGGCTAATATGCTGCTGTCAAATTGATTTCCATCCTATTAATACATTTCCTAGTAACACAACAATATCCGAAGTTGATTTTCTAGTAAAATGATCTGTAGCAAAACTTGCATCTGCATATGCTGTGAGATTTAACTCTTCTTTCGGTTCTAAATATAAAGTATAATTACTTGTATGTTTCAAATACCGCAGAATTCTTTTAGCAGCTTTCCAATGATGTTCATTGGGTTCCGCATTATGTTTTGCTAGTTGATTAACGCTATAACTAATATCTGGTCTGGACCAGTTAGCTAAATACGAAAGACTTCCTATTAGTCCCTGATACAGTTGTTTATCTACTTCTCCTTCCTGTAACTCGCTAGAGTTAAATTCCGTACTCATCAGTGTATTAGTACCTTTACAATTTTCCATATTGTATCTTTTTAATAAATCATTTATCTTTTTTACTTGAGATATTTTAAATCCCATATCTGTCTTCTTTATATCGAGACCTAAATAATTTTGTATCTCACCCAATTCTCTAATTCTAAATTTCTCTTTTAACTTCTTTATAACTTCTTTTACCTCATCCTGAGTTTTAGCAACAATTGCTATATCATCTGTAAAAAGCAATAACAAAACAATTTTACCATTAATTTCCTTTCTAAATAAACATGGATCTCCTAATCCAGCACTAAATCCCATCTTCAATAATGCTTTTACGATGCACTGGTTCCATTCGTATCCAGATTGTTTCAATCCATACAGACTTTTCTTCAGTCTCCAATAACCCTTGTTATTTCTACTATTCAACCCATCTGGTTTCCTCATAAAAATCTTATGCTGCAAATCTGCATGTAAATAGGCCGTTTCAACATCAATATGATGAACAATACATCTATTTTTGCCTGCCCATACTAATGCAGCTCTCAAAGTGCTAGCTTTCAAGTTTGGCGCGAATACTTCATCATAATCACTTGGAGTCTGCCCAAATCCTTGAGCCACTAGCCTAGCTTTATAAGTTACACTACCATCACTGGCAGTTTTTATTTTATACACCCACTTACACCCAATAGCTCTTTCTCCTTTTGGCAAAATAACCTCTTCATACACACCTAACTCTTCTAAAGATTTTAACTCTCTATTCATTGCCTCTTTCCACAATGCTTGCTCTTTTTCATTACATTTCTTGATATCAAAATAGCTAGAAGGTGCTAATCCAACTGGACAAACTATATTGGCTTGATACCTATCTGGTTCTCTTCTAACTCTACTTCCTCTTCTTGGTAATATTCTGTCACTAGTCAGTGGACTATTACTACCATCTAATTCTGCTTTAATCTCCCCTATCGAAGGTTCTTCTTCTTCTACTGAAGTTTCCTCCTCTAATATTTCTTCCTCTTTAATAATATTCTTATCTATATATCTCCTAGTAGTACCGTGTTTCCCCGAAAATAAGACAGGGGCTTATATTTTTTTGACCCCCAAAAAATGCCCCTGGCCTTATTTTCGGGGGATGGCTTATTATTTTTGGGGTGCAGGCAGCTCCGTGGTCTCTCGGCTAATCTGTTTAGGGGGAAAAAAATCTTGCATAGTGCAGAAACTCTTCTCGCGAGAATTAGCAAGTTCTCGAAGTGAGAAGAGTTTCTGCACTATGCAAGATTTTTTCCCCTAGCCGAGGGAAACCCCAGAGCTGTCAAACTCCAGTAAGTGGTGCGTTTCGCGGTTCTGCGGAGTTTGGAGCTTTGGGGTGAAGGATGGGGCGGGGCGGCGAGCGAGCGACCGAGGTGGCGGCAGAAGGGGCAGCAGAAGAGCGCGGAGCCCAAGAGCGAGATCCCAGCGGTCAGCAGGAGCCCCGAGTAGAAAGCGCTGGCCGCTGTGCCCAGGCGGAACGGCTCCCCCTTGAGTTCGGAGCCCAGCGAAAAGCACTTGAGACCCACCGGGGCGGCGCTCAGCGCGCAGGCAAGCAGGAGGTAGCTGGAGAGCGCGGCGCAGGCTCCCACTTCATCCTCCGCGTCTCCTCCGCTGCCTGCGCCTCCTCCTCCCTGCCTCGCCTCCTCCGCCTCCCTTCTGTCCTCCTCCTCCCGTGTCCTCCTCGCCATCATCGGCCCTTGCCGCGGAGGCGGCCGCCACGTGTTGCGGGAACATAATGCTGGGGATGGCAGTGGCGAGAAGGGAGAGTCCCGAATGCGCCGCCACCGGTGCCGCCGTTGCTCTGGCTGCTACCGGCACAGCGGCCGCCGCTGTCACCGCTGCTTCCTCTCTGCAGGCAGCCGGCAAGAACGGCTCACGCACCAGCTTTTTCCTCCCCGCCCTGCTTCCTCCTCCTCTCTCTTATTGAAGCGGCTACTGCGGCTGCTGCTCTCTTGCTCGCCGCCGCCGCTACTGCTGGGAGCCGATGAATTACTGATGGCAGCAAGTTCGAGGCAAAAGAGGGGCTTAGCTTAGTCGGGAGGATCTCTGTGCTTCTTTGTAATAACGGGTGTTGACTCCTGCGTTTTAAAGCCACCTCTTGCCAGTCGCCCTTTGGCACGGCTGGCGCACAGAGATCCTCCCGACTAAGCTAAGCCCCTCTTTTGCCTCGAACTTGCTGCCATCAATAATTCATCGGCTCCCAGCAGTAGCGGCGGCGGCGAGCAAGAGAGCAGCAGCTGCAGCAGCCGCTTCAATAAGAGAGAGCAGGAGGAAGCAGGGCGGGGAGGAAAAAGCTGGTGCGTGAGCCGTTCTTGCCGGCTGCCTGCAGAGAGGAAGCAGCGGTGACAGTGGCGGCCGCTGTGCCGGTAGCAGCCAGAGCAACGGCGGCACCGGTGGCGGCGCATTCGGGACTCTCCCTTCTCGCCACTGCCATCCCCAGCATTATGTTCCCGCAACACGTGGCGGCCGCCTCCCCGGCAAGGGCCGATGACGGCGAGGAGGACACGGGAGGAGGAGGAAAGAAGGGAGGCGGAGGAGGCGAGGCAGGGAGGAGGAGGCGCAGGTAGCGGAGGAGACGCGGAGGATGAAGTGGGAGCCTGCGCCGCGCTCTCCAGCTACCTCCTGCTTGCCTGTGCGCTGAGCGCCGCCCCGGTGGGTCTCAAGTGCTTTTTGCTGGGCTCCGAACTCAAGGGGGAGCCGTTCCGCCTGGGCACAGCGGCCAGCGCTTTCTACTCGGGGCTCCTGCTGACCCGCTCTTGGGCTCCGCGCTCTTCTGCTGCCCCTTCTGCCGCCACCTCGGTCGCTCGCTCGCCGCCCCGCCCCATCCTTCGCCCCAAAGCTCCAAACTCCGCAGAACCGCGAAACGCACCACTTACTGGAGTTTGACAGCTCTGGGGTTTCCCTCCACGGCAGCCCATTCTGAAAGAGAACGCCTCGCGAGGCTTTCAAAGTTCTCCAACTCGTGAGGCATTCTCTTTCAGAATGGGCTGCCATGGAGAGAAGATCGAAGAACGCGATCGAGGTAGGAGGGTGTCCCTTCAAAATGCTTCAAAGTCCATCAAAGCATTTTAAAGGGATCCGTTTTGCCTGCCATGAAGGGAACCAATGCTTGCCTCCTTTTCTTCGGGGAACATTGGTTCCCTTCATGGCAGGCAAAACGGATCCCTTTAAAATGCTTTGAAGGACTTTGACCACTGGGCGGGGGATGGGGCGGGGCGCAACGTGAGTGAGGAAGGCGGTGACAGGGAAGCAGCGAACTTCCAGACGCTGGTAAAGTGAGCGCCTTGCAGCCCCGCCCTCCCCTGCATTCCCCCCCAAATTGATTATCTTACCAGCGTCTGGAAGTTCGCGGCTTCTCTTTTCAGCAGGTCTTTGCAGGGAAACTCCTTCAATGTAAAGGAGAAGTTCTCGCGAGTGCGAAAAGTTGTTAATTGGTTGCACTCGCGATAACTTCTCCTTTACATTGAAGGAGTTTCCCTGCAAAGACCTGCTGAAAAGAGAAGCCACGAACTTCCAGACGCTGGTAAGATAATCAATTTGGGGGGGAATGCAGGGGAGGGCCGGGCTGCGAGGCGCTCACTTTACCAGCGTCTGGAAGTTCGCGGCTTCTCTTTTCAGCAGGTCTTTGCAGGGAAACTTCTTGAGAGATCTCTCTCTCTCTCTTTCGGGGCCAAAAGAGTGCCGCCGCAAAAAGAGCGGCTCCCGGCATGTCCCCCCCCTTTCCCCCGGAAGTAGTGGGGGGGCTTATTTTCGGGGGGGGCTTATTTCAAGGCATGTCCCGAAAAAGCCCTGTGGGGCTTAGTTTCGGGACATGTCTTATTTTCGGGGAAACACGGTAATATCACTGAATAGAGGAGTTTCAATTACAATACTGTCTTTCTTCTCTTCCTGCTCTACATTGCTCCAACCTGTATTTTCCAGAAACTTAGCACTAGCACTTCTATAAACATTCCTAGTGCCTTTATCCCAGAATCTGAACGATCTATGGTTTCTGTCATACCCTACAAAATATAATAATCGAGCTCTATGCTGACCTTTTCTTCTTAATTCTGATGGTATATGAACCCATGCAGGGGTTCCAAAAGTATGAAGATAACTAAGTTCAGGTTTTCTGTTGTACCATCTAGTGAATGGAATTTCACCTGTAGTAGCATTGACAGCATTGTTAATTATGTGAGTGGCACACATAACAGCTTCACCCCATACAATGGTTGGTAAACCAGAATCATTCAACATCGTTCTCACCATTGCTTGCAATGTTTGACCTCTACGTTCTGCAATAGAATTGTGGGTCGGTCGGTAAGGAGCAGTCTTTCTATGTTCTATTCCAGCATTTCTTAATAATTTAACAAATCTATGGTTTGTAAATTCTGTACCATTATCAGTGATCACACTTATAACTTTCCTGTTCTGTTTCCTATCAACCATATTTAACCAGCTTGAAAAACAATCATAAGTTTCTGTTTTCGTTTTCATTAAATAGCAAAAACCAAACTGGAATAATGATCTACTATGTTCAAAATATAACGGGCTCCTCCCATACTAGGTGTCTTTGGCCCAATCAGATCAACAAATACAGCTTCTAGAGGTTTTGTAGTCTTGAAACCATTAATTCTATTAGCAGGAGTTACTTTGCTCTTCTCCTGATTACACACTTTACATTCTACATACTTGGAACATGGCTGTAATCTTATTCCATTAGCCAACTCTGCTGTTCTTTTCACTAATTTATAATTTAAATGTCCCATTCTTCTATGTAATAAATGAATACAATTGTCATGTGGTTTCTTATTATCATATACAGTATTGGCTATGTTGCCTTGCTTGTTATGTAGCACAAACAAACCACCTTCTGATTTCACTGTAATCACTTTACCCTGTTTTTCTATTAAACAAGTATTACTTTTAAAAATTAGAGTGTAGCCAGCCTTCACTAACACATTAACAGAAAGTAAATTATAAGTTAGTTTTGGCATATATAACATAGGCAATATTTCATTGATTCCCCCACAATGAGCTTTCCCTTCTCCATTAGCTCTCATTCTCTAGCCATTAGCCAAAGCAACATATTGTCTGCTTTTAAACATTTTTACAAACAATTTCCTATTATTAGTGATACATTGGGTAGCTCCACTATCTATTACCCATTTATCATTCCTTGCTGTACTTCTAACTGTATGCATAGTAAATCCTAAATTTTGTTTGTTACTTTTTCTACAATAACGAGCTATATGTCCTTTAGCCCCACAATTATAACATTTCTTAACATAATATGCATCTGAAGATCTTCTTTCTTCATCTTTATTCTTCTGCACTCCTGATCTCATTACCCTTCTGTCCTCATGTCGTCTTGACTCTTCAAGCAATCTCCCTGTTATCCCAGTTAATGTTAGTTCCTCTCTGGGCAACACTTCAAAAGAAGATACGTAATTGTCAGAGCTTTCACTATCACGCACATAAATCTGTTGTAATTTATTCCAACACCTGGCAGCTGATTCCTCTTGCCTCACATGGACAAGTTGCTGGTCTTTCAGTATTAGAATAATGATACTTACAGCTCTTTCGTTGTCACGATTGAAATCTTCAATCTTCTTTGCATCATCATCATCATCATCATCAAGATCCAAAGTAGATATATCAGGAGGATTGTTAACTATGTTCCATAGTCCTTCATCCCTCAATAACATCTTGCACTTAGTTGACCAGGATACATAGTTTGTACCATCAAGCTGGCTTATCATTGATAAATATGATGCTCTTCCTTGTGCCATCCTTACTGCTTCCTCCACGTTACATCTTCGGAATAATTAGAAATCAATATCTTGCCAACAACACACCACTTGTAGATAAGGTTCTGGCCCTGGCAACTGCTTTTTGGCACTAGCTACTGCTCTGGCTCTGGGCCCATAACCAATGTTAAGGAATGGGGCTGCAGAGTCCAGGGCTTACGAAGCGGAATGGGTGGTTGCGGCTTGATAAAAGTCAATAATTGATAACGTGTTGTAAAATATAAGTTTTACTCAAAATAAACAGCACAATAACATAAACAGTCCATTCGTTACTTATCTCTTTGTACGTTATATTCAGCAATCTTTAGTCCTTCACACACAGTGAGTAACTTCACACACAGTGAGTAACAAACAATCAAGCAAACCTCTCTTTTTCTCTCTATCAAGCCAAGCTGCGAGCACTCCTCCGCATATGCGCTTTCTTGCTCTCTTTTTATAGTCATCAGCAAACAAACCTGGATTCCCTTAAAGCAACAATGACATATTCTACAAACTTGCATTTCAGTTTTACTTTTTATATTAGGAAACCCAATCTGGTTAGTTATAACCTTAACATTTCTAAATTCTTTCTGAGTACCCATAGTCTGCTAGCAAGCATTTACTGTAGATATAGAAGTAAGGAGAATAGGAGTTTTGATGGTAACATTTTCATTAACACAGAAGTAAGCATCTATGCGTGGTTGCCTACTAGCTTCCATTGTTGGACAGAACTTTGCACAAAGGAAACATGAGAAAGGTCACTAATGAACATTCATACCTTCCCTTCTTTCTTGCATATCTTTTAGGGCTCTGTTTTTGCTTCTGTTCTAGCATAATCCATTTGTCTTTTACATTGTGGAAGTTTGAGAGGGGAAGAACCAGAAATATTAAAGGATTAAGATAAGAACAAAGTGACAAAAGGAATATCATCTACTATATGGACATACACATTAGGTAACTACATGAAAAATGGTATTTATCACCTGGGCTAAGAGGGTGAGAAGAGAAATCAGAAAAGTATCAAAAGGTGCTAAAATAATACTTCAACTCTCACTTCTAAATAATGAGGCCTACTATTCTGGACTGGAGAAAAATGTTTTCTCAATTGGAACTTGATTGGTAATAAAATAGTTACATATTTGAAGAGATTATGAAACAAGATCAGAATGGCTCTTTGAATGCTTTCAGTTAGAAAGATATTATTGGTTAGAATAATAATAATAATAATAATAATGATGATGATGATGATGATGATGATGATGATGATGATGATGATGACGACGACGACGACAACAACAACAACAACAACAGAGTTGGAAGGGACCTTGGAGGTCTTCTAGTCCAACCCCCTGCCTAGGCAGGAAACCCTACACTACTTCAGACAAATGGTTATCCAACATCTTCTTAAAAACTTCCAGTGTTGGAGCATTCACAACTTCTGGAGGCAAGCTGTTCCACTGATTAATTGTTCTAACTGTCAGGAAATTTCTTCTTAGTTCTAAGTTGCTTCTCTCCTTGATTAGTTTCCACCCATTGCTTCTTGTTCTACCCTCAGGTGCTTTGGAGAATAGTTTGACTCCCTCTTCTTTGTGGCAACCCCTGAGATATTGGAACACTGCTATCATGTCTCCCCTGATCCTTCTTTTTATTAAACTAGACATACCCAGTTCCTGCAACCGTTCTTCATATGTTTTAGCTTCCAGTCCCCTAATCATCTTTGTTGCTCTTCTCTGCACTCTTTCTAGAGTCTCAACATCCTTTTTACATCGTGGTGATCAAAACTGAATGCAGTATTCCAAGTCTGGCCTTACCAAGGGATTATAAAGTGGTATTAACACTTTGCGTGATCTTAATTCTATCCCTCTGTTAATGCAGCCTAGAACTGTGTTGGCTTTTTTGGCAGCTGCTTCACAATGCTGGCTCATATTTAATGGTTGTCCACTAGGACTCCAAGATCCCTCTCACAGTTACTACTGTTGAGCAAGGTACCACATATACTGTACCTGTGCATTTTGTTTTTCTTGCCTAAATGTAGAACCTTACTTTTTTCACCATTGAATTTCATTTTGTTAGATAGCGCCCAATGTTCAAGTCTGTCAAGATCCTTATGTATCTTGAGCCTATCTTCTGGAGAGTTGGCTATTCCTGCTAGTTTGATGTCATCTGCAAATTTGATGAGTTCCCCATCTATTCCCTCATCCAAGTCATTGATGAAGATGTTGAAGAGTACTGGGCCTAAAACAGAGCCTTGAGGTACTCAACTGCATACTTCCCTCCATGTAGATGCAGTTCCATTGAGCACTACACGTTGAGTGCGGTTGGTTAGCCAGTTTTGAATCCATCTGGTGGTTGCTGTCTAACCCACATTTTTCTACTTTATCTAGTAGTAGGTTATGGTCTACTTTATCAAATGCCTTACTGAAGTCCAAGTAAATTATATCGACAACATTCCTCTGGTCTACTAATTTTGTCACTTTGTCTGAAGGAAGAATGTTTGAATGAAGGAGCTAAATTTCCACTTCAAAATAAATTTCTATTTGAATAAAGATAAAAACGGGAAGATACAGGGTATTGAAATCTGCATATAGTTAAGATAGCCAGAACCTTTATAGCTAACTCTAGGTATGATGCTTGGCAACAGAAAAAGACAGGACTGAAGATGCCAAGGACAGAGCTGCAACTGGGAGAGAAGAGGGTGAGGTGGGTGGCTGTGAATTGTATTACTTTGTGAGGGAACCAGCTTCAATTTCTTGTTCCCTTCAATTATACTTCGTAAGAGAACTGCTATTTTAGTCAGTGGCAGCTCCTCTTCAGTCAATCCCATTTTATTAAAAGACATAAACTTTAGTGAGCTACAGTATACTTCACTGAATATAAAATTCACAAATGAAATTCTAAAGAAAAATGCTATGAAGATCCACCAAGATTTTTTAATAGGAAAGTCTATGAAACAATGGCTAGGTTGAATTGAAATTCCATGTATGAAGTATCCTTGGTAATTGTGTTATGAGGAAAAGTCTTTACAAAGATTGAGATTTTATTAAGAAATAAATAGTACAAAAATATACAAACCTCTCATCTTATCTTAATAGGCCATTGGGAAATATTGGAAATTAACCTAATTCCACAATGAAATTACATTTTCAGTGATTGAAAGCGAAAGAGGTAGTAATGGTAATGTTTACTCTACTGCCTAAATTGGACTAAAAAGGGGGGGATCTAGATTGTTTTCTTCATTTAGAATTCTAGTCAAATATTAATTTATTTAACAATATAGGTCATATTGTTCAAACTCTTGGAAAAGTTTAGCTTGCTTCTGTTACAATAGAGCAGTGATGGGCAACCTTTTGAGCTTGGTGTGTCAACATTCGCCAAAAAACCGAGCATAACTCGGGTGTTGTGTCACTTCAAGAAAAAAACCATAATTTTGCGATATTTATAGTTTAAATAACAAAATGTATAATTGTAATATATAACTGTAACTACTGCTACTACCACTTCCTTTACTTAACCTTGGTTTTTTTTTATTTTTGGGGTTCTCCATCAGGGGGGCAGTGACAGAAGATAGAATTATAGATAGCCTGTAGTCCTGCAAGCAATTATGGGTTAACTAGTCTAACTGACCACAAGATGGCACATGTAACTGTCTTTTAGGAAAGCCTCCCCCTCACTTATCTCAGTAACGATGGTCAATTAGAAATCCATCTCCAGCTTCCCTGCCACCTCTGCCGGTGGTGGTGGGGGGGAACAGAATCAAGGCAAAATTGTCTTTTTCTTCTTCACTTTACATATAATCCTTCAGGATCGAGGCAACAGCAGCAGCAAGCTTCAGAAAGCTGGGGGAGGGAGGGGGGGGAGAGACCCTTCCAACTCCGGGCACTGAAGCTCTAGCAACGTCTCTTCTTTGGCTGGCCTTTTTTTCTAAAAGGCACTCCCTTTTAATTTCACATTCACATTCGGCATTCCCTATTTAATTTCCCTTCCTCTTCCTTGCATTTCCCCGTGAAGGAGGGCGAGGGGGGAGATTTTAATATTAAAATTGAGTGAGGCAGGGGAGAGCGAGCGAGGCAGCAATGGGGTGGGGCAACCTCGGCTCAGAGTGAACCATGGGAACTCAATCATTCACATGATGCCCAAACGTCAGGAGTTAACTGACTAGAGGCGCCCTCTTCAAATGCCCACAGGGAAAGACGGAGGGGGGACGGGCGGTGGCTGCACGTGTTGCTTTGCCCGCTCCCTCCTAGCTTCACCCGCCCAGGTGTGTGTGTGTGTTTGAGGGGGGTATTCCTATTAAGACAGGAATGGTGGGGGATCTCTTTTTCATTTCTTTTTTTCTTTTTCTTCGCGAATGGCTCTCCGACGACGGACAAGCACAAGCATGCTTCTTGGCATGCGGCCCCATAATCAGCCGCATGTCAGTGAAAATGGCTATGCATGTCAGTGCTGACACGCATGTCATAGGTTCGCCATCACGGCAATAGAGCCTTCACACTAGAATTTTCTTTGGAATCATACATAGGTTTCTGTTTGTCATTGATTAGCATATCATCTCTTTAGGATGGGCACTGTTTTGCTTATAGTATATGAGTTTTGTTTTATTAGTCATGGAGTCTGCCAGAGTTCTGCTTTGAATTAAAAATGACTGGTGTTTGTTTATATTCACTAATAATATTATCCTCCATGCTGTTCATTATCTGAAAACTTCCAAGTAGATTTAAGTTTTTTAACAAACCTAAAATCTTATTTTTCTTTTAAAATACAATATGCATAGTTTATAATTCATGATTTATTTTTGACCAGCAATCATAATTATGGAAACAAAGAAGCTAGAAGAGCTGCGAATATATTTTTTCCCAAGGAGCAAGATTCATAAGAGGCATTAAGAAACTATTAGAAGATTCTTGCAAACAAAACACTTCAAAAAAGACTACAAAAATAGCCCGGTTGCAACAGTAGTTACACATTTATGGGAATTATAGTTTTATCATTTCATTATGGATCTTTGGAGACAAGAGAACACTTTCAGTCACATCATCACAACAATTCAAAGCTTGGAAGGGCATATTTTTCAGCTGGGAATTCTGACTGAAAGTGATCCAGAGCTGCAACTGGGATTAAAATCTGTTATCATTTTATTGATTCTCCAAAACACTTTGTATAAATTTATGAATTTGCAAAACATTTTTTCTTACTTATCAAGTTAAACAAAAACAAAAAACAAAAGACAAGATTATATTGTTTTGGTTGCATTGTTTTGAGAAGAAAAATTATATTAAAGCTACTTGGTGAATTATACGAATTCGTAATCATTCAAATAATGGGGCAAATATTAGCAACTTATTGCAAGATGGTTATATTTATGGTTTATAATGTTCTGGCATGATAGACCAGTACAAAAGTCATCTTCTCCGGTCAAACTACAAGTGATTAGCAAAGTTGCCCTATGAGTGGTTTCTCCCAAGTCAGTTGTATTGAATTTCATAAGGCTTCCTTCAAAGGAACTCCAGGACAAGAAACTCCATTGTTTAAGGTGAAGGAGTACACAGTGTCATAATGTATTGTACTGTATCTAACATTTTGTGCTCAAACATAGGCATTTGGGATTGCAATCTTTTTCTAGCACAGGGGTCCCCAACCTCAGGGCCACAGCCAGGGGTGAAATGCTCTTGGTTTGAACCAGTTCAGGCATACCGATAGTGGTGGCCGCCCATGGTTCGGAGAACCGGTAGCAACAGCTGGCTGGCCACGCCCCCGAACTAATCCCCCGGTCACCGCTCGCTTGCCCTGCTGCACCCCTGATCTGCCTGCCAGGTAAGCCTACAAAGTCATGGCCTACCTAGCTGCCCCTGCCTCCCCCGACCATCCCAGCCTGACTTTCCTACTCCATTCCCTGCAACCTGCAGCCCCAACATGCTTTCCTGCCTTCCACGCGACCTTCCCGGTGTCCCTATGGCCAGTTTGCAAAGACAGGCAAGTGGAAGGCCAGTGGAAGGCAGGAAAGCATGTTGGGGTGGCAGAGAAGGGAGGTAGCAGCCTACTCCCTTCCCCATAGCCACAACATGCTTTCCTGCCTTCCATGCAGCCTTCCCGGTGGCCAGCTTGTGAAGGCAGGCAAGTGAAAGGCCACGTGGAAGGCAGGAAAGCATGTCGGGGCCAGCCGGCCTTGGGGAAGGGAGCTAGCAGCCTTCCTGGCAGTTCCCCATGCCCACTTGCCTTCCGAGGTCGGCATCCATCCCTGCCCGGGCAGTGGGTGAGTGGTGGAGATGCAGCTGCTGCTGCTCTGGGTCTGAGAGGGGTGGCGGCCGGGCTAGCCAGTCACCATGCTCTTTGCCTTCTTTTCAGGCTGAAAAACTGCCAGATGCTTTGGGAAGAAGGATCGCTGCTGAGCGTGCTGTCTCCTGCCGCAACTTGCTGAGTGGATTCTTCCCTGCCCCTTTGTGATCCATCCATGCCCCGACCTGAACTTTAGCTGCCCAGGGGCTCCGCGGAGGGAGCCACCCAAAGCTCAGAAGCCGTGAACATGATTTGAAAGCTTGGGTGTAAAAAGGGGGAAAGCGCGACTGCCGAGGTGGGGGGAGACTTCGGAAGTGGGTGGCCCTTGGTGGAGACAGAAAGGGGCAGGGAAGAATCGCTTGGCAAGTTGCACCAGGAGAGAACGCATTTGGCAGCTATCCCTCTCCCCAAAGCGTCCGGCAGCTTTTCAGCATGAAAAGAGGGCAAAAAAGAAAATGGCGACTGGCTAGCCTGGCCGCTGCCCCTCTCAGACCTAGAGCAGCAGCTGCTGCGTCTCCACCAAGGGCTGCCCACCCACCCACTATCCCTCTCCCCAAAGTGTCTGGCAGCTTTTTGGCCTGAAAAGAGGACAAAAAACATGGCGACTGGCTAGCCCGGGCACCAACGTCGGGCGCTCAGAGCCGCCCTGCCCCAGAGCAGCAGCAGGCAGCCCTTAATTTAAAGAGACCATGGCTGCTGCTTTTGGAAGTGCAAAGCTGCCAGGGAGCCTGCGAGATCTGGCCTCTTGTGCCCCCTGAGCACGTGCGAGGGGACCCCGGATCCCCTTCCAAAGCCCACATCCTCCTCCTCATGCAAAGCAACCTGGCTCGCCAGCTGCTGCCAAAAACGCCTCAGCAGGAGGCATTTCCTGCTCCTGCTGGATGCCTCAGAGGACAAAACCGGGAGTGGGGCAGAGCTGAGCCTGAAAGAGGCTTCTCCCTTGCTCGCCGGCATCACTCCGGCTTGTGCCAGCCAGGCAGGGACTCTTGCTTTGACCTGCTGGCATGCCATCCTCCTGGGGCCAAAGATTTGGTGCTCTCCCCCAGCACCCTGTCCCTCCTTCTTTCTCCCCACATTGGGGTGTCCCTAACATTCCCCCAGCCTGCTGCAGCAATTGTCCCCAAGCTGTTTCCCAGGCAGAAGTGGTGTGTATTTTTAGCACCGAGGTCTGGCTGCAGTGGCAGTGGGGGCAATCCCCATTTTGGGGGGCAGCAAGAGGGACTTCAAGAAAATTCTGCATCTCCCATGACTCTTGATGAAATGGGGAGGGAGGCGGTCTCTGCTCGGTGGGTCTGGGGGAGAGGAGGGTCAGCACTGAGTTGGGGGGAGGAGTGCCAAGTGAGGCCCTGAAGTGTTCTTGGGGAGGAAAGGAAAGAAGGAAAGGAAAGTAGGAAAGGAAAGGAAAGAAGGAAAGGAAAGGAAGGAAAGGAAAGGAAGGGAAGGGAAGGGAAAGGAAAGGAAAGGAAAGGAAAGGTAGGAAGGAAGGAAGGAAGGAAGGAAGGAAGGAAGGAAGGAAGGAAGGAAGGAAGGAAGGAAAGAAAGAAAGAGAAAGAAAGAAAGGCACGCAATTGCAGCTACATCGCCCTTGGCTCAGCTCAGTTCAGCTCGGCTCCGCGGCTTCTAGAAGCAACAGGGCCACCCACCTGGGTGTTCTCTTTAGTGCCGGTTGCCTGGCTGCACTGAAACGCTACCAACCACTGCCTCCATTTCCCCACAGCCTCCAAACTAGCTCCATGGCACCCTTCTCTGTGCTGCCTCCCAGGGCAGGCAGGCTGGCCTCTGAGGAGGCGGGGAAGGAAGAGAAAGGCAGGAGGAGGGAGAGGGAGGAGGTTGGCCACCAACCAGACAGGGCTCCCGGCGGGAGGAGGGAAACGTCTTGGGGGGCTGCGCTGACTCAGCCTCGAAAGGGTGGGCGAGGCGAAGCAAGGAGGAAAAGCTGGCACCCTGTTCAGTGGAAGCGGTCGGCTGAAGTGAGGTTCTTTTGATGGCCCGGCCGGTAACGCTATCAGGGCAGCCCTGGAAAAAGGTGACATACACAATGCACGAGGTGGATGTGGCACTGCATTGCTGAGCAACTGCGGCCCGGAGAAGAGGCTTTTCAGCGTGATCCCCGGCGGCGACAGGAACCCAGCTGCGATGTAACCCAGGGGAGGTGCTTTGCACAAAGGCCTATCTCCAGAAGTGCTGGCCTTTGGCCATGGGCAAATAAATGATACCTCTTGGAAAGGGAGAGAGAGAGAGAGAGAGACAGAGACAGAGACAGAGACAGAGACAGAGACAGAGACAGAGAGACAGAGACAGAGACAGAGACAAGAAAAAAGAGAAAGAAAGAAAAGAGAGAGAGAAAGAAAGAAAGAAAGAAAGAAAGAAAGAAAGAAAGAAAGAAAGAAAGAAAGAAAGAAAGAAAGAAAGAAAGAAAGAAAGAAAGAGGAAGGAAGGAAGGGAGAGAGACAAGAAAGAAAGAAGGAAAGAAGGAAGGAAGGATAGGAAAGCAAAGCAAATCAAAGCAAAGCAAAGCAAAAGCAAAGCAAAGCAGAGCAAAGCAAAGAAGGAAAGGAAAGGAAAGGAAAGGAGGAAAGGAAGGGAAAGGAGGAAAGGAAAGGAAAGGAAAGGTAGGAAGGAAGGAAGGAAGGAAGGAAGGAAGGAAGGAAGGAAGGAAGGAAGGAAAGAAAGAAAGAAAAAGAAAGAAAGAAAGAAAGAAAGAAAGAAAGAAAGAAAGAAAGAAGAAAGAAGAAAAGAAGAAGGAAAGAAGGAAAACAATTGAGCCCAAAATTTTGGTTGCTAAGCAAGAGCGTTGTTAAGTGAGTTTCACCATATTTTACAAGTTGGCCACGTCCACCCGGTCATCTGACCACCAAACCATGCCCACCTGAAGCCGTGCCCACCTGACCTCCAAGCCACACCCACAGAACTAGTAGGGAAAATTTGTACATTTCACCACTGGCCACAGCCCACTAGAAGGCCGTGTTATGTTTGCAACCAGGCTGTGGAAATGGCGGATGATTACACACGCATCTTCACTTGCATGAGCAGTGGGTGAGCGCATGCACACACACTCCATTTGCATGAGTGGGAGGTGTGCATGTATGCCTCTCTTGTAAATGGAGCTGTGCGTGCACCCATGTTTGCTGGCTGCTCGTGCGGAACCATCCCCTCTCCCCCTCCTCTGCCAGTCCCCAGAGCTGGAAAGGTTGGGGAACTCTGTTGTAGCACATTACATGAAACCAGTAATACTTCGATGGTTCATTGCAATGAGACTCTTTAAATAACTATTACAATTATTCTGACAATACACTCATCATAAATTAAGATATTATATTCCTAACGTAACAGAGATAATGATAAAGTTCTATGTTACTTCTGTGGTATTCTTCAACAGCTGAAAGGAACAAAAGTTTTCCAATTCTTTGACTGTTTCTTTTCTCTCTCATGTTTCGGTTAAATTATACCTTTCTATTTGATTTCTTTTTCTTTTCTTTTTTTCTTTCTTTTTTGTCTTTGTGCGGAGATATGCATTCAGCAGCATTTGTAGAACAGTCCCTCAGTAAATTGCATCTACGAACAACTTAGATACAAATGGAAGCACAAGACTGGGGGCTGGAACTGAAGTCCCGCCTTTTTTTTTACATCTAAAATATGAACAGCTTAATTATGCATCTGGTAAATTAATTTGTACCATCCACAAAAGATATATGAAAGATATTTATACTGCACAAAGAAAAGCCAACAAGTGGAGAGAATAGCTGCTATTCAAAGCAATAACTTTTCATTTGTGGAAGAAACTGACACAGCAGAAGGAACTGTCTTTATTGTAACCGCCTTGAGGGGGTGACTTTTCTTTCACAACATATGACATGATTTTTCATTTCAGAGTTCTCAGGGGTCAAATAGAAGATCATGTAAGATAAAGAACTATTTTTCATGGATTTCTCCCCCATCCATAAGTGACTGGATTTGTACCAGATGGTGGACTAAATTGAAATGTGCTATTCAAATACATAAAATTGGCTTAATTCCATTAATCATGTTCAATTAATAATCATGTCTTATAAATATAGCTGCTAACTATACAAACTATAGGCTACTAAACAGACTTATGAATCTGAAAAACCTACAAATGAATGTGATGTGATAAATCCTCATGAACTAGTTAACTTCTACATAATTTAATTCATTCAGTTCATTGAGAGAAAGGCCAGGAGTTCAGAGGGCAGCATCTCCAATGAGATGAAGTAGAAGTTCAGCATGAGGCAGGGAAAAGGGCTGCTGTTTCAAGAAGTTATTCAATTTATACAATACAGATAAAAGAAAAAAGTAGATTCATGTTACGATACAAAAGTCAAATTTACTGAGGCTTCCTGGCCCAGCAAAGATATAACATTCATACATCCAAAGATACATGTACTGAAGCACCGCTTTCGCACATTTCCTCTTTGTCCTCATGGAAGGCAGATGGTAGCAGTGGAAAGTATTAAGCTGCTAACCCAAAGCAGAAGATAGGGTCAGAGTGAGAAGACACCCGTTTCTAGAAGAAGGCACTGACATCTCCAATCTTTGCCACATGGGCTGAATCATACAAATCATATTTGGGGGGGGGGGATATTTGTCATATTAAACAGTCCAGGGATGACCTTTCCAAACATTGTCTAAGTTGTTTGTACATTATTTTTATTCCTTGTTGCTACCAGAACTGCTATTCAAATCACCTTACTTCTGCCTGTGCATAAGCTCCAGTCTTGCTTAGAAAGAAATTCTTCCCTGCAATCACATCTTTACCTGTTCACTTGACCACAGTATTTTAGCGGCACAAACTTTGAAGCAGGTTGGGAGTATAATTTGTAGAATGACAGTAGCATAAGGTGGTCATTTAATTCAATGAAATGGCAAGCATTATTTGTGAGATTTACTGTACTGTATAAGTAGTATAAATCCACAACATACTGTATGTGGATTTATACTAGGTCAGTGGTTCCCAAACTTTTTCAGTCCACCCCCACCTTGGTGCTATAAACTCATCCTCACCGCCCCCACCCCACCCCCTCAGGTGGGCATGGCTTAGTGGTCAGGTGACCTGGTGGGCGTGGCCAACTTGTAAAGTGTGGTGAAACTCACTTAACAACGCTCTTGCTTAGCAACCAAAATGTTAGGCTCAATTGTGGTCATAAGTCTTTCTTTTGTTCTTTCTCTCTTCTCTACCTTCCCCCTTTCTTTTTCTTTCTGTCTTTCTTCCTACCATCTTTCTTTTTCTTTCTTTCTTTTCTTTCTTTCTGTCTGTCTTCCTTCCTTCCTACTATCTTTTCTTTCTTTCTGTCTTCCTTCCTTCCTTCCTACCATCTTTCTTTCTTTCTGTCTTCCTTCCTTCCTACCATCTTTCTTTCTTTCTTCCTCCCTCCCTCCCTCTTTCTTTCCTTTTTCTTTCCTTCTTCCCTCCCTTCCCTTCCCTCCCTCCTTTCTTTTTCTGTCTGTCTTCCTTCCTGCCATCTTTCTTTCTGTCTGTCTTCCTTCCTCCCTCCCTCCCTCCTTCCCTCCCTCTTTCTTCCTTCCTTTTTCTTTCTTTCCTTTTTCTTTCCCTCTTCCCTCCCTCCTTTCTTTTTCTGTCTATCTTCCTTTCTTCCTACCATATTTCTTTCTTTTTCTTTCTGTCTTCCTTCCTTCCTCCCTCCTTCGCTTTTTCTTTCTTTCTTTCCTTTTTCTTTCCTTCTTCCCTCCATTCCTTTCCCTCCCTCCGTTCTTTTTCTGTCTGTCTTCCTTCCTACCATCTTTTTTTCTTTCTGCCTTCCTCTCTCCCTCTTTCTTTCTTTCCTTCTTCCCTCCCTTCCCTTCCCTCCCTCCTTTCTTTTTCTGTCTGTCTTTCTTCCTACCTACCTACCATCGTTCTTTCTCTTTCTTTCTGTCTTCCTTCCTTCCTTCCTTCCTCCCTCTTTCTTTCTTTCCTTTTTCTTTCCTTCTTCCGTCCCTTCCCTTCCCTCCCACCAGCCATGGCCAGGCCGTCGCCACCGGTCACCCAGGCCGATGGATTGGTAAGCATTCTCTGGGTCATGCACCAGGTCACAGCGCGCCATCAAGGCCGGCTGCCACGTCAGCAGCTCGGGGTGCTGCAGCTCTTCATTGAGCTTGAGGAGGCCTCGGTGGCCGAAGGCCACAGGCGCCTTGGTGGGGTTGATGTTGGGGGGCAGCTGGGCTGGGATCCATGGGTGCACCATGCCGGAAGGGAGCCCGCCGAATTGCATGCACCGGGTTGCTAGGCGATGGGGATGCCGGGCGGGAAAGTCCGCACATGCGCAGGTTCCGCAGCAGGGCCTTCCCGTGGGTCTACAAGCATTCGCCCGAGCAGCTTCGGGAGTGGTTGGCTTCCCTCATCGCTGTGCCGCGCTCAGTACCTAACACTTGTAACTCCGTCACATTCCACGCTCTTGGGTGCAGGGCAGCCCATTCTGAAAGAAAACATCTCGCATTTTCTTTCAGAATGGGCTGCCCTGCAAACAAGAGCGAGGAACGTGAGAGAGCTTCAAGTGCTAGGTAGGACGCCCGTCATGCAGTGGGATGCAGTTTGGGGTGACCAGTCATGCGGGGCGGAGCGGAGCCTGGGCGGGGGCTGGGCATGCCGCAAGATGGGCATCATACCTAGCACTTGTAACTCCGTCGCATTCCATGCTCTTGTGTGCAGGGCAGCCCATTCTGAAAGAAAACATCTCACGTTTTCTTTCAGAATGGGCTGCCCTGCACACAAGAGCGAGGAACGTGAGGGAGCTTCAAGTGCAAGGTAGGACATCCGTCGTGCGGTGAGACACAGTTTGGGGTGACCAGTCATGCGGGGTAGAGCGGAGCAGAGCCTGGGTGGGGCTGAGCGGGGGCTGGGCAGGCCGCGAGACGGGTATCATACCTAGCACTTGTAACTCCGTCGCATTCCACGCTCTTCTGTGCAGGGCAGCCCATGCTGAAAGAAAACATCTCACATTTTCTTTCAGAATGGGCTGCCCTGCACACAAGAGTGAGGAACGCGAGGGAGCTTCAAGTGCAAAAGCATGGTGAACCACCTACCGCCCCCCCTGGCTCCTCTCACCGCCCCCTGTCGCCACTCTTGCCTCTCACCGCCCCCCTAAGGGTTCCCACCGCCCCCAGGGGGGCTATACCGCCCACTTTGGGAACCACTGTACTAGGTACTAGGATACATCTTTACTTCAGAGCTCAAAGTAGGATACCAACTCTTCTTCATCCAATTTTCTCTGCTGCAATAACTCTGTGAGGACTTGGGAAGTATATGAATCTGAAGTCATTTAATGACCTTCTACAGCTAATAGCAGACTTGATTCTGAAGGGAATTCCATACTGTAGCCTAACCTATTTGTCTTCTGTGCTGCCCCTGTTTGTTTCTTAAACCAACCTGCAAAGAGAATGTATTGGGTTTGTAGTGGGGCCAAGCTCATAACTGTCTGAACAACTTAAAGATGTGAATAGAAAAATGAAGGGAACTGAAGTTTCACTGTACTATGGGTAGGGTTTGAATGCAGCATGAGTGCCAATGGTTAAAGATGGGGGCTCATACAAAGATTGACATAATAGGCCATTGTTGGATCAACCACATGACTATTATAAAGAAAGGCAACCAATTGTCAACAGCAGACAAGGAAAATAACCTAATTCCACAATGAAATTACATTGTCAGTGATTGAAAGCCAATGTAAGGATTGTCTCTCCATTCACTTACAAAGTACGAACTTCTGAGCCAGGTAGTTCAAAAGGATTCCTTTATTAGCAATTGTGATAACAACCCATTCATTCAAAGCAAGATCTAAATACCCTTAGGTAAAGCAAGTACATTTAAACCTTAGAGCCCCTCCCTTGTAGGCAGAATGCAAATCCTGACCAATACACAAGGTGTGAAAGTCCTCTGCTCTGGGAATCTGGATGAGTGTACGTTTCCACAGAGCCCTTTCCATTCAAACTAACTTACATTGCCCCTCATAAATCCTATCTTAAGATAAAGAGGTTACCAGATGTCTGGCGCCCGGATATATGTTGTAAACGTCAGTTGATCCAATCAATGCTGATAAATCAAACCCAATATCCCCCTTCTCTTTTTGAATGGCAGAGTCACTGGATTCTGACATGCTGCCCCCTTAAAAAGAAAAAAGGTCCACCTGTAAAACATAAACAAAATCAATTGTGATATATTAACAAGGTTTGTTAGGGTATTGGGAGTGAAATCTTCTCAGTAAGGTGGGAGCTTTAACATGTTGTTTAGCAACCCACTCATTTTGTGAAGAAGGCAAATGTTTCCAAGCTACCAAATACTGAATCCTTCCTCTGTGGATCCTAGAGTCAAGAATTTCCTTGATTTCAAAGTGTTGTTCTCCTTCCATCATGATTGGGACAGGTGGTGCAGATACAGGTGGTCTGAGTGATGAGGTTACCTCTCTCTTGAGTAAACTAATGTAAAATACTGGGTGGACTTGTCTAAGTGTTTTTGGAAGGAGTAATTCAACTGCTACTGGGTTGATGATCCTAATAATAGGGAAAGGCCCAATGAAATTTGGCCCTAATTTTTTTGATGGTTGTAATGATTTCAGGAATTTTGTAGATAAGTATACTCTATCCCCAACATGGAAAGGTTTAGGCTCTATTCTTTTGTTGTCCGCTTGAATTTTGAAAGCCTCTCTAGCTTCCTTTAGTATTTTGCAAATTCTCTATCCACTGCTTAAGTGAGGGGATAGTGGGTTTTTCTGTGGGTAGTTCCGGCATTGGGCTGAAATCTTGACCAGTAGCTACTCTAAAAGGAGTAAAACCAGTACTCGAATGTACAGTTATTAAATGCAACCTCTGCAAAAGATTCAGTCCAATTGTCCTGTTGAAAATTATATATATATATATATATATATATATATATATATATATATATATATATATATATATGTGTGTGTGTGTGTGTGTGTGTGTGTGTGTGTGTGTGTGTGTGTGTGTGTGTGTGTGTGTGTGTGTGTGTGTGTGTGTGTGTGTGTGTATGTGTGTATGTATGTATGTATGTATGTATGTATGTAGGTCTTTGGGTATTCGGGTTTTCTCCCGCGTGAAATTGGAAGTGTCTTTGCGACGTTTCGATGAAGTCTCATTCATCATCTTCAGGCTGGTGTCTTCTGCTTCCTGCTCCTAGAAGCAGGAAGCAGAAGACACCAGCCTGAAGATGATGAATGAGACTTCATCGAAACGTTGCAAAGACACTTCCAATTTCACGCGGGAGAAAACCCGAATACCCAAAGATCTACATATAAACACCCACGAAAACCTCAGAAAACAAATATATATATATATATATAACCCGAATACCCAAAGACATTATATATATATTTTGCTCTCGTCAGATAGCCATACCCCTTACTGGGATTTGAACCCGGGCCGTCTGCCTTGCAGGGCAGCAACTTAACCACTAGGCCATAGGCTCTGTTCCCAATCAGCTCTTTCACCAGGAAAGGGTTATATATGTTTTCCTGTCGTGTTATCCTGGTGTACCCAAATATGGGAGAGAAAGCATCACAGCTTCCTTTTTGCCTTTCAGCCCCTCACTGGGACCATCCAGGCTGTTTTTTTTAATATAGCCGACACACTAATCTATATGTGTAGGATTTTTTGCTGATAAATGAAAATAAAGGGAGACTATTATAGATCTATTTTGAGCTTATTTTGATCTCGTCAGATAGCCATACCCCTTACTGGGATTTGAACCTGGGCCGGCTGCCTTGCAGGGCAGCAACTTAACCACTAGGCCATAGGCTCTGTTCCCAATCAGCTCTTTCACCAGGAAAGGGTTATATATGTTTGTTTTTTTATTGAAAAGTTTTATAAGTACAAAGTACAAACATTTCCCCCTTTTCTCCCCCCCTCATCCCCCTCCCCTCTCCCCCCCACTCCCCCTTTCCACCCACTCTCCCCCCGGACTTCCCAGAAAAAGCACAAGGTATAAATCCAAAAAAACTAACATAAAAATTAAAAAGATAGTAAAAAAAAAGAAAAAAATTATTAGTTCAAAAATACCTTTTCATCCTTAACTCTTTGTTAATCCAAAAGCTTGAAAGTATAATCTAACATTTCATAGATTTCTAACTTTAATAAACTATTTGAGTTGTTTTAATCTGATACTTTTTTTGAATATATTCAGTTTACCTACTCCATTCCAATATGTATCTTTCATTTGAGTGGTCCTTTAAATATGATGAAATCTTGGCCATTTCAGCCAAATGTGTCATTTTCAATGTCCATTCTTCAATTGTAGATATGTTTTCTTTTTTCCAATATTGTGCCACCAATAGCCTGGCAGCAGATATACAGTTCAAAACCAACTTAATCTCTATAACAGAGCAATCCATTATTATACCCAACAAAAAAAATTGTGGTGTGAACTTGATCTTTTTCTTTTAAATATTTCGTATAATCCACCAGATTTTTATCCAAAATGCCTTGATCTTTTTACAAGTCCACCATATATGAAAATATGTAGCGTCCTCACATTCACATCTCCAACATTTAGAATCTAAATTTGGATACATACAAGCTAATTTTTTGGGGTCTAAATGCCATCTATAAAGCATTTTATAAAAATTTTCTCTCAAATTTTGTGCCTGTGTAAATTTAACATTTCTAACCCATATCATTTCCCATGTATCCATCGTTATAGGTTCACCAATATTCTGAGCCCATTTTATCATACAATCCTTAACTACCGTATATACTCGAGTATAAGCCGAATTTTTCAGCCCACTTTTTGGGCTGAAAAAAGCCGCCTTGGCTTATACTCGAGTCAGTGAAATTGGCCAAAGCGCGCGATCCTTAGAATTCCCCCAACGGGCTGGCGCAACCGGGCTGGGGTGTCCCCGGCGTGGGGGAACCGGTCCTTGTCTCCAAGTGCTGCGGGGATCAGCGGGGAAGAGGCGCGATCGCCCCCCCCAAAAAAGGCATTAACTGAGAAACTAGTCCCGGCTCGGGGCGTTTTGCAAGCGGACAAGAACCAGCCTCCGGGGCGGTGGCATGAACGAGGGCGAGGCGGAGGGTCCTCCGCGGCCGGCCCTTTGCAAGGAGATGTGCCCGGCGGGGGAGTTCTGCCGCCGCCGCCAGCGGCGGCAGAAGCGGCTGCACCAGCTGGAGCTGGACCCGGATCGCCAGCCGGACCCTCCCCCGCCGCCTTGCGACCTCCGCCCGGCAGTGCTGCTGGCCATGGTGCATCACCTGCTGGGCAGGTCGGTGGCCGAAGCCAGCGAGGTCTCCCCGGCCGAGCGCTGCGCCTGGACCCGAGCGCTGCGCCTGGACCCGGATTGCCAGCTGGACCCTCCCCCGCCGCCTTGCGACCTCCGCCCGGCGGTGCTGCTGGCCACGGTGCATCACCTGCTGGGCCGGTCGGTGGCCGAAGCCAGCGAGGTCTCCCCCACCGAGCGCTGCGCCCGAAGGCACAGCGCTCGGCCGGGGAGACCTCGCTGGCTTCGGCCACCGACCGGCCCAGCAGGTGATGCACCGTGGCCAGCAGCACTGCCGGGCGGAGGTCGCAAGGCGGCGGGGGAGGGTCCGGCTGGCAATCCGGGTCCAGCTCCAGCCGGTGCAGCCGCTTCTGCCGCCGCCGCCGCCGGCAGAACTCCCCCGCCGGGCACATCTTGCAAAGGGCCGGCCGCGGACCCTCCGCCTCGCCCTCGTTCATGCCGCCGCCCCGGAGGCTGGTTCTCGCCCGCTTGCAAAATGCCCCGAGCCCGGACTAGTTTCCCAGTAAATGCCTTTTTTGAGGGGGGCGATCGCGGAGGGTTGGCACTTAGAGAGATGTATTTCTGAGTCAATACTAAGATGAAAATTTGACCTGAACAGGATGTTCCATTCCTACATAGAAGGCTATGCTGCCGTAAATCCCAGTGCTCTTTACAAGGATCAAAAGCACTACAAATTCTAGATACCTCCTTTCCCCATTGGGGCAAGAAGGAGTTCCACATAGAAAATACACTGACTAGAATTGCAATGAATTCAGTTAAACAGGATCATATAACTTTTTATCTAATTTACAATATAAGTGTTTAGCTAGAAAAATATATTCAAGGCTTTTACTGACAATTACCTTGCTTCCTTTATGCAACTGTAGAGGCAATGTAACAATTTTATCTTCCATTCTTCCCTCCCACTGTTTTTTTCCATATTTTATTTTTAATACCAAATATCTATTAACATTTACCAGACATTGCTATTACCAAATATGGTTATAAGAGAGACAGAGTGGCAATACCATGCCTGTTGACTGACAGCACAAAGAGCCCTTTACCTGGGAACATTTACAGAAATAAAGGGATCTTCCATTTCTTCCTTTCTTTCTCTGTTTCCCATGATTCACACAACATGGAGAAATATCAGACTGTAGGTGGTCTGAAAATATTCTTTGAGCCTTTTAGATTGGATTGCATTACTTGGATAAACTGTTTTGCTTAAGACTCATCTGCATTTCTGCCCCATTCTGTCCTTCTGCCCATTTCATTTAATTTCATTTAAATTAATTTCATTTAATTTCATTTAAATTAATTTCAGCTAATTTCATTTAATTTAATTAAAAGTTCTTCTAAGACACCCAATCCCGTAGGACTATTGTTTTTATTGACCCTCTTTTCCACTTACAGAGCTAGTTTACTGTTTTTCTTTGAAATACATATTCAAAAACATTATTGGTATCTATTTTTATTTTTGAAATTTACCGGTAGCTGCTGCATTTCCCACCCTAGGCTTATACTCGAGTCAATAACTTTTCCAGTTTTTTGTGGTAAAATTTGGTGCCTCGGCTTATATTCGGGTCGGCCTATACTCGAGTATATACGGGTAATTCTGTTTCTGAGTCTAATTCCAGTAAGATATTATATAATCTCTTTATATGCATTGGGCCCTTATCTTTTATTTGTACAAACAAGTTATCCTCTTTTTTCAAAATACCAATTTTTTGATCATCTCTCCATCTAGCCTGTAATTGTATATATTGAAACCATGTTCTGATCATACCTTCTTCTCTTAATTTCTCAAACGGTTTTAATTGATATAAAATTCCCTCTTCCAAAAGAAGTTCTTTATATGTAATTTTATCAAATTTTTGTTCCACATTTATATTTTCTATCGCGTGTCTGGGTACTGTCCATAAAGGTAACTTATCATTTAATTTAGATTGATGCTTTTTCCAGACACGCAATAAAGCATTTCTCAATATATGACTCTTGAAGGCTTTATCTACTTTTTTGTCATATACTAAATAAGCATGCCACCCAAAAACCAAACCATATCCCTCAATATTTAATACACTCTCTTCCGTTAAATTAATCCAATCCATAATTGCTGAGAGAGCCGCTGCTTCATAATACAATTTTAAATTAGGCATTTTTAAACCACCTCTTTCACGTGTGTCCTGCATAATCTTCTGATTTACCCTTGGCTTCTTCCCTGCCAAAATAAATTTATTTATACTCTTCTGCCATTCTTTTAGAACTTCATCTTTTTTAAGTATTGGTATCATTTGAAAGAGGAATAAAAACCTTGGTAAAACATTCATTTTGACAGCAGCTATCCTACCCAACAAAGACAATTGTAATTTCTCCCAGCTTTCCATATCCTTCTGTATTTTTAACCAAAGTGGTTCATAATTATGTTGATATAGTTTTGTATTTGTGGACATAATATAAGCCCCTAAGTATTTGATCTTTTGAACTATCTCAAAACTGTTACCTTTTCTATTTCTTCTTTTTGGTTTTTTGTCACATTTTTAACTATTATTTTTGTTTTAGCTGTATTTATTTTAAAACCAGACACTTGTCCATATAAATTAATTATGTCCATCAGAATCCTAATAGATTGTAATGGTTGAGTTAAAGCAGTGGTTCCCAAAGGGGGCGGTACCGCCCCCCAGGGGGCGGTGGGAACCCTTAGGGGGGCGGTGAGAGGTAAGGGTGGCGACAGGGGGGCGGTGAGAGGGTCCAGGGGGGTGGTAGGTGGTTCGCCGGTCCTGTCCCCGTGCTGCCACCCATGTCCACCCAATCGCCTGCTGCCGCTTTTCCCGCAACTCTTTTCCCGCGGGGACTGGGCGGGCCGCGAGATGGGCATCTTACTGGATTTTTAAGAGCTCCGTGTATCTGTCGTCTGGTCTCTTTGCACTGGTCTCCAACCTTGGCAACTTTAAGACTTGTGGACTTCAACCCCCAGCAAAGCTGGCTGAGGAATTCTGGGAGTTGAAGTCCACAAGTCTTAAAGTTGCCAAGGTTGGAGACCCCTGGAAAGCTTGCAAAATACAGAAACTCTTTTCGCGAGGGTGAGCAATTAACAACTCGCAGCGAGAAGAGTTTCTGTATTTTGTAAGCTTTTTTCCCTAGAGACTAGCCGACAGAAACACGGAGCTGTTAAACCTGTAAGACAAGGGATTGGGGGGGGTGCGAGCAGGGGCTGGGTTGTGGGGGGTGGGGGGACAGGAGGAGGAGGAGGAGGAGGGAGACCTTGTGGGGAAATCGCAGCTGCCTCTTTTCCGCTCCTTCGGCCAAGAGGCACCGCGGCCGGAAAGTCGGTCCAGAAAGAGGGCAGCGATGGCGGGGGAGATCGGGAACAGTTGCCCGCCAGAGTTTCTGCCGCCTTCGCCTGCCTCCCTTTCCTTTCCTTTCCTTTCCTTTCCTTTCCTTTCCTTTCCTTTCCTTCCCTTCCTTCCTTCCTTTCCTTCCTTTTTTCCTTCCTACTTCCCTTCCCTTCCCTTCCTTCCCTCTTTTTCCTTCCTCCGTTCCTTCCCTTCCCTTTCCTTCCTTCCTTCTGTCTCTTTCCCTTCCTTTCCTCCTTCCCTTTCCTTCCCCCTCCTTTTCCTTCCTACTTTCCTTCCTTCCCTTTCCTTCCCCCCTTTTCCTTCCTACTTCCCTTCCCTTCCTTCCTCCTTCCCTTCCTTTTCCTCCCTCCCTCTCCTTTTCACCTTTAATTTCCTTCTCTCTCTTTCCTTCCTACTTTCCTCCCTCCCTCCCTCCTTTCCAACCTCCCTCCCTCCCTTCCTTCCTCCTTCCATTTCCTTCCCTCTCATTCCTTCCTTTTCTTTCTCTTTCCTTTCTTTTCTTTTCCTTCCTTTCTTCCCTCCCTCCCTCCATCTATTTTTCTCTCCCAAACAACCCAAAGTTAAATCCTCCCCTTGGCCATTGTGCGTACATGTGTGTCTCATCTTCTAAAAATCATAACTCCCCACCCCACCCCAAACACCCAATACCATCCCCTTCTCCATCCCACTGATGATCCCAGGTGCCCAGCCTCCTGTGCCCCCCCGCAACCTCTCCGCATGCCTGTCTCACGATGTGGCCTTCGGCCTCGCCTCCTCTGCCCACCTAACACACTGCTCTCATTCGTCCCTGCGATGCCATCTTCCCCTGCCCCCGGATGGATAGCAATTTAGGCAGGCACGACACACCACCAGGTGAGGAGGGGGCTTTCTAGCTGTGCCTGCTGGGTACAGGAGTCCCCCCTCCACCCGGCCTCTGTGCCAAGGAAGGCAATTCGGAGGGTGCCTGCGCTTCCCACGGGGGAGGGGGTGTATTTCCAGGAAGCCCCTTGAATGTGCCAGTGGGGGGGAGGGGGAGAAGACCCTCCCCCATGTGCATCTGTCCCACCCACCCCCTCCATTGACCACTTCTGCAGTTTTCTTTCATTTCCAGGCTGTTTGGTCATCCAGTTGAGCCAGCCTTGGCAAGGAACCAAAATGGCTTGTGTGTTTATTTGTTTGTTTTTGCAACCAAATACAAACCATGTTTGGGGGAACCGGTTTCAAAACCTCCCAGTTTCCCAAACATGGACATTTTCGGCCACGCACGCACACACACACACACACACTCACACACACCCAGTGGCTCAATGTGGGATAGATTTCCCACCCACCTCCAGCCCCTCTTTTCAAACACGCCCCTCTTCCTCGCAGAGAGAGAGAGAGAGAGAGAGAGAGAGAGAGGGAGGAGAGAGAGAGAGAGAGAGAGAGAGAGAGAGAGAGAGAGAGAGAGAATACGGGGAAAAAAGGAAGGAAGGAAAGGAAGAAAGAAAGAGAGAGAGAGAGAAAGAAAGAAAGAGAGAGAGAAAGAAAGAAAGATGGTAGGTAGGTAGGAAGACAGAAAGAAAGAAAAAGATGGTAGGAAGGAAGGAAGGAAGACAGACAGAAAAAGAAAGGAGGGAAGGGAGGGAAGAAGGAAAGAAAAAGGAAAGAAAGATGGTAGGAAGGAAGACAGAAAGAAAGAAAGAAAAAAGATGGTAGGAAGAAAGGAAGACAGACAGAAAAAGAAAGGAGGGAGGGAAGGGAAGGGAGGGATGTAGCAAAGAAAAAGGAAAAAAGAAAGAAAAAGAAAGAAAGAAAGATGGTAGGTAGGAATGTAGACAGAAAGAAAGAAAAAGATGGTAGGAAGGAAGGAAGACAGTCAAAAACAAAAGAGAGAAGGGAAGGGAGGGAAGAAGGAAAGAAAAAGGAAAGAAAGAGGGAGGGAGGAAGGAAGGAAGGAAGACAGAAAGAAAGAAGGAAGGAAGACAGAAAGAAAGAAAGAAGAAAGGAAAGAAAGAAAGAGATGGATGGAAGGAAGTAAGAAAGAAAGAAAGATGGTAGGAAGGAAGGAAGACAGAAAGAAAGAAAAAGAAAGAAAGAAGGGGAAAGGAGGAAAGAAAGAAAGAAAGAAAGAGAAAAAGAAAGGAAGAGAAAAAGAAAGAAAGAAAGAAAGAAAGAAAGAAAGAAAGAAAGAAAGAAAGAAAGAAAGAAAGAATTATGACCACAATTGAGCATAACATTTTGGTTGCTAAGCAAGAGCGTTGTTAAGTGAGTTTCACCACATTTTACAAGTTGGCCATGCCCACCCGGTCACCTGACCACTAAGCCACACCCACCTGAGGGGGTGGGGTGGCGGGCGGTGAGGATGAGTTTGTAGCACCAAAGGGGCGGTGGACTGAAAAAGTTTGGGAACCACTGAGTTAAAGTAACAACCAGGTCGTCCGTAAATGCTCGAAGCTTATATTCTTCCTGTCTAATTTTTATTCCTTTTATTGTGTCAAGTTCTCTTATTTTATTAAGTACTATTTCCAGACTCAAAATAAACAACAAAGGAGATAAAGGACATCCTTGTCTTGTTCCCTTTTCTATATTAAAAGTATCTGTTAATCCACCTTTGATTATTATTTGTGCCATTTGTTTTTTATATATTGCCCCAATAGATTGTACAAAATAATCTCCCAATTGTAACTTTTCTATTAACTTTAATAAAAACCGCCAATTCAATCTATCAAAGGCCTTCTCAGCGTCCAGAAATACTAATGCTGCGGGGACCTGGTTATTACTTCTCAAATACTCTAATAAATTAACAATTTGTCTAACATTAGTTTTCATTTGTCTGCCAGTTAAAAACTCTGTTTGATCTTGATGTATCATTTGTTGCATAACTATCATTAATCTATTCGCTAAAATTTTAGTAAAAATTTTGTAATCTATATTTAAAAGTGAGATCGGTCTATAATTTTTAGGATCTGAACAATCTAAACCCTCTTTTGGGATCAGAGAGATAAAAGATGTCTTCCATGTTGGGGGAACATTACCTCCCTTTTGAATGTTATTGAATAATTCTTTAAGTGGTTCCACCATTTCTTCCTGTAATTTTTTGTAATAAACAGCAGTTAAACCATCTGTCCCAGGGGCTTTACCCACTTTTAACTGTTTAATTGCCATTGAAACCTCTTCTAAAGTTATCAATTGATTTAGCGTATCCCTCTGTTCTTTAGAAATTGTATAAATATTCTGTATCTGCAGATATTTATCTATATCTTCTTCTTTAACTTTATCCCCACTATATAAGTTTGAATAAAATTCTAAAAAAGATTTTTTAATAAATTCATGTTCATATACTTCTTTACCCTTATATCTTATTTTTTCAATAGTTCTTAATTTTTGCTTCTTTCTTAAAATATAAGCCAACCATCTTCCTGGTTTATTAGCATTGCTAAAAGTATTAAATTTAGCATATTGTAAATTTGTTGCTACTTGATCTGCCATTAACATATTAAACTGACCCTTTAATAAATTAATAGTCTCTTTAATTTTTTTATCTCTTGGATCAGAAATTAAAGCTATTTCCTGTCTCTTGATCTCCTCTTCTAGTTCTTTCCTTTTCTCCCCCTTTTTCCTTCTATATTTATTATTCAAATATATCAAAATACCTCTCATATAGGCTTTACTTGCATCCCAAACCATTTCCAAAGACGTGCCCTTTTGCATATTATTAACAAAAAAATCTTTCATTAATTTTTTACACTCCTTCACATTTTCCTCGTATCTAAATAAATTCTCATTTAACCTCCATGATCTTCTAGATCCATTACGATCTTCTAAATCCATCCAAACCAGACTATGATCTGACAAAACTCTTGAACAAATCTTCGTCTTCTTTACCCTAGAAAAAAGATTATTAGTAATCAAAATAAAATCAATCCTTGAAAAGGATTGATGTCTATCAGAAAAAAAAGTAAAACCCTTTTCTTCTGTATTTTTTCCCCGCCAAATATCTCTCAGCTCCCAATCCTCCATCATCTCAAAAAACGGTTTAGGCAATTTTGCTCTTGAAGAAGTATTCTGCTTAGGGCCCTTCTTGTCTTTTACAACATCTGGTACACCATTCCAATCACCAAGAAGGATGCAGGTACTGTAGTCCCATTGTACCAATTTTATATGTAGAAGCTCATAAAATTTTTCCTGTTGTTGATTCGGGGCATATACACCAATTACCAAAAGTCTTTCTCCCTTAATTAAAAGTTCAACCACAAGATATCTTCCTTGATCATCTGCTTCAATTAACTTAGCAATCAAATGTCTCTTTACATATATAACAATTCCATTTTTTTTATCATGTGCTGCTGAGACAAATTGTGTTCCTAATCTTGAATTTATTAGGTATTTTTGATCTTGTGTTCTAATATGCATTTCTTGTAGGCAAATCACATCATTGTTAAATTGTTTTAGATAATGAAAAATTTTCTTTCTTTTCTGTGGTGAGTTTAATCCGTTGACATTCCACGTTAAAAATCTACTTCCCATCTGGGGGCTTCTCAAGCGACTGGAACATTGCCTGGACATCTAGCTTCTTTATTTCTTTTGGCCTTGTTCCTCCCACTGCTTGCTTGGTACCTTCTTTGGCTAACAGTTGAGATTGTTGCTGCGACATTTCTTGTATACGCTTAGTTGTAGCTCTGGTCTGTCTTTGTTCTCTTTGTTCTCTTATCCGTTCCTCTCCAAATAAATCCACAGTTTTGTCAGCCAGAATTATAGCTAGTTCACTTTGACCAGCTGTAGCTCCTTCCTGCTGTAGTTCCTCTCTTTGTCTTACTCTCTCTTCCTCTCTCCTCCCTTCTGGAGATCTTGGTGTCCCAGCCTTTAAGATATATGTAAAAAAACTCTTGCTTTCTGCACTGTATTCAATCGGTGTCTCTCTCCTTCATAAATCAACGATATTCCGGCTGGAACCTCCCATCTAAATGGGAAATGTTGTCTTTTAAGTTCTTCCACTAGGAAGGAAAATTCCTTTCTAGCTCTCAACATTTTTGGAGGGATTTCTTTCATTGTCATAACTTGCTGTCCTCCCACCTGTAACTTATTTTGATAAGTTGCTTGTAGAATGTCATTTCGCAATGTTCTATTGTTAAAATAAATTACAATATCTCTTGGAAGATTTCTCATTCTGGCCACACGAGAATTCACCCGATATATCTTATCAATTTGCCACACCAGCTCTTCTTTCCTCATGCCCATAGCTTGGGCAAGGGCCTCTACCATCAAATCTCTCAGATTTTCTTGTTTCTCCTCCTTCACCCCCCGCCCTCTGATCGCAAATTCCATATTCCTGTAATGAATTAATGTGATTTCATCTGCATCTCTTTCTCTTTTCTCCTGAACATCTTGTATTTCCCCTCTCAGGTCTGCGGTAATTTCTCTAATTTGGTCAATTTGTTGTTCCAGATATTCCACATTATTTGCCAAACCTTTAAGTGCTACCAAAATATCTGTTCTGATTTCACTGTTGCCAATTTCTATTTTTCTCTCAATTTTCTCAGAAACATCTTGTATTTTGTCATTAATCATGTCATTCATTTTTTCATTAGCTTCATCAATTTTCTTATTAAAGTTTTTAGTCATTTCAACTTGCATGGTTTTAAGACTGTCTTGTATCATTGCCAGAGTTAGGGGCTGTGGTTATGCTGCAAGAGATTGCAATTTAGAAGGGAGAGTGGGTGAGCTCTCAGCACTTCCAGCCCCTTTAGAAGGAACTGTCTTCACAGATTTAGAAGCCATTTAGATTTAATTAAATCTTAATAATATTCCAACTTCTATTAGTCTTCTTGCGAAAAAGAAGAATCTCCAAATCGCAATATCAGTTCAAAATCAGCTCAAACAGGCTCTCCTATGCAAGCCTGTCAGTAAAATGAAACTTTCTCTCTTCTCACTTTCACTTTTCCACACCCATTCAAGCTTTTGTCACCATTTTAAAACTTGCTACTTTGTAACTTTTACAGTAAGAGGCAATAAGAGTTAAGTGGTGGTTACTTGCCCAGTTTGTCTCTTGTCTTTTCCTGCTGCAAATTTTCTGTCATTTAAAATCAATCTTTTAAAGCAGTGTTGGACGCGATCGTCTTGCTCCACTAAAAAAAAGTGGAGATGTCCCAGGTCCGGAGCTCAGCAGCTTCCCAGGGAGCCCTCACCCTTCGCGCCCCAGGAATCCTCCTAGGGCACTTGGGGGGCTCTACCTTTATCCGCCGACTCTTCACCCTTCCCTTTGCCCGGGAAGGGGGTTTCCAGCCGCCAGTCAGCTGTTTTTCGGCTTTCTGGTGGCTTTACGGATCAAAGGACCGGCGCCCCGAGAGAGGAGCATCTTTCGGCGATTGCGGAGCCAACCGGAAGTCGGTTATATATGTTTTTCTGTTGTGTTATCCTGGTGTACCCAAATATGGGAGAGAAAGCATCACAGCTTCCTTTTTGCCTTTCAGCCCCTCACTGGGACCATCCAGGCTGTTTTTTTTTATATAGCCGACACACTAATCTATATGTGTAGGATTTTTTGCTGATAAATGAAAATAAAGGGAGACTATTATAGATCTATTTTGAGCTTATTTTGCTCTTGTCAGATAGCCATACCCCTTACTGGGATTTGAACCCGGGCCGGCTGCCTTGCAGGGCAGCAACTTAACCACTAGGCCATAGGCTCTGTTCCCAATCAGCTCTTTCACCAGGAAAGGGTTATATATGTTTTTCTGTTGTGTTATCCTGGTGTACCCAAATATGGGAGAGAAAGCATCACAGCTTCCTTTTTGCCTTTCAGCCCCTCACTGGGACCATCCAGGCTGTTTTTTTTAATATAGCCGACATACACACACACACACACACACACACACACACACACACACACACACGTATGTATGTATGTATGTATGTATATATATGTATATATATATATATATATATATATATATATATATATATATATATATATATATATATATGTATGTATGTATGTATATATATATGTGTGTGTGTGTGTGTGTGTGTGTGTATATATATGTATATGTATATGTATATGTATATGTATATGTATATGTATATGTATATGTATATGTATATGTATATATGTATATATACATATACTTCCGGGAGGCAACCAGATAGGAGGGTGAGGCTCTCGCTCCTAAGTGCCCACCTCATCCTTACCACGACAGAAGCACCACAAATCTCCAAAACTTCACCCACCTCATCCCTACCCTGAGAGAGTCACCACAGAGCTCCGTGAGGCTCCATGAGGCTCGGAAAAGATCATCGTGATAAAAAACTGGAGCGCTCCATCACCCTGCGTCTGGCTTAAGGAGAGATGGCGGCGCCCAGCTAAGAAGGCAAAGCTGCATCCCAGCGAAGGTGAGACCATTTCCCCTAACCACCGAAAATTGCTGAGGCAAGGCTACTGCCAATCCCCACTATCAAATATATAAAGCTCCCCACTGCTCCGTAGTTCAAATCAGCAAAAAAAAATGCTACCAGTACAAAGCTACCTCTTTAAATCCCGGTGAAAGTGAGAGGCTGTAGAGTGTAGATCATCATAATCCTCCACAGCTGTATCCCCTGCCGATGCAAGGCTACCCTCACTGCTACCAGCTGCTCGATAGCTAAAATCACTAAACAAAGCTCCCAACTTTGTTTGTTTAGCTACAATCACTATTTAATTACAGATTGATTATTGGACTGAACTTACTATATAGTCTATCACAGCTATTCTGACTTATCTATTACTATCAATTGGCTAGCATAATATATTAGCATATTAATTGTCTAGCATAGCGATTCTGACTTAATCTTAAATTGTCTAGCATAGTATTTTAACATATTAATTGTCTAGCTTAGCAATTTTGTCCTAATCAACCGATTACATACTCATTGAACCGATATCAAACACAAACTAATCAGTGAAAATGCCAAGCAAAACCCCCCAAAACACTACCAATAACCCAAAAACTAATGATCTGGAAAACAACAGCAACCCAAATGACCCCAGCACATGCTACAAATGCAATATTGCCATCAACGAACAAGACACTTCTTTGAAATGCCTCATATGCCCCAAATCTACCCACCACTCCTGCCTAAAAATAAACAAGCATGTAGCCACCTTTCTCCAAGATACGCCTTCATTTCCACATATATGCCCATCCTGCTCACCTAAACTGGTCATTGCTATGTCCGACAGGATCCTTACCTTAGAAGCAACCACAAAGACCCAACAAACAACCATAGAAACCATTGAAACAAAATTAGAAGCACGCCTAGAATCACAACTACTATCATGCCTAGAATCACGTTTCACATCTTTGGAACAAAAAATCCTAGCACAGCAAAATGCAAACCCAGCAAACCAATTACCTAGCACCACCCAACAACCACCTCAACCACTACCTAAACCACAACCACAAGGATCTACAAACCCAACCACTGACATCTCCACTATAGTCAAAGACACCATCGAGCGCGAGCAAAAACGTCCTAATGCAATCCTATTTGGACTAGAAGAAAACGACGAGCCTGACATCAACAAAGTACGCAACATCAGCAGCAGCCATCATACACAAACCATTACCCCCGACGACATCATCGAAGTCTCCAGAGATGGCCCTGAGCACATAAATAACGACGGCTCGGTGGCCCCCCGATTCTGCAGAGTGGTTTGTAAAAACGAGCCCAGCAAATGGAAATTTATCCACACTATAAACTTCATTGCCAGAAACAATACAAATCACAGCAAACTTAGATCTAGACCAGATCTATCACTATTACAACGCATCCGCTCCCGTGAACTCCATGCGGATCTCAAAAGACGGCTAGATCTAGGTGAAACAAACCTATAAATAGATTACCGTGCCGACTGCATCAAAAACAAGACCCGTAATCCATCCCACAGCATCCAACCAACCATTCCCCAACAACAAAACAACATCCTACACACCACCAACCAAGACTAGGTAAGCGCGCCCCTTACTTCCTCAATCCAATCCAATTCTAATCTCAAATGCAAACTAATCAATGCAAGAAGTGTAGTTAACAAAATGCCTGAATTCCTCTTACTACTAAACACTGACACCTTCGACATTATCTTTGTCTGCGAAACATGGCTAAACGCATCCCTCCCTGACTCCATCATCACAGCAAGAAACTACCTTGTCTTCAGGTCTGACCGCAAAACCCGCAGAGGAGGTGGAGTAGCTGTATTCTACAAAAAGACATTAAACCTAAAAAATATCCAAGTTGCACATGATCTGACCCTTCCTGAAACCATCGTCTGTGATCTGTCCCTAAATACCACACTTCGTTTCATACTTTGTTACAGAGCCTCAGACTACGACATCACACATGCGAACAAATTAACATCACTGCTAACGTGGGCATCCTCCTGCCCGTACCCCCTAGTCTTTCTTGGAGACCTCAACCTACCTCTCATTAACTGGACCCTAAATGAATGCACAACTGAACCCATCCATACAACCCTATACAACGCTGTTACCAATCTGGGACTCGACCAACTAGTAACGAACAATACTAGACTCAACAACTGCCTCGACCTCATTTTCTGCAATAGCAAAAGCGCAATTTATGGACTTCAAATAAAAGAACCCTTCTCCAACAGCGACCACAGCATGATAGACTTTAGCCTCAATCTATCCCATCTATACTGTATTTGCTGTTTTTTCAACTCATCCACCAGAAAGGCATAATCCTTTCTGGCTCTCAACATTTTAGGAGGAATTTCTTTCAATGTCATTACTTCCTGTCCATTTACCTGAAGCTTGTTCTTGAAAGTCGCCTGTAGAATTTCATTACGTAATGTCCTTGTAGTAAAATATATTACAATATCTCTTGGCAGATGTTTCTGTTTGGCAATCCAAGAATTAACACAATATAGTTTATCAATTTGCATACACAATTCCTCTTTTGTCACTTCTAACGTGTGCACAAATGCGTCCAACATCCTTTCTCTTAGATCTTCTTGTTTTTTCTCTTTTACACCTCTTACTCTTAAAGCAAACTCCATATTTCTATATTGAATCATTAACACCTCAGCTTCATAATTTTCAATATTATTTTGAGTCTTTGCTATATCTTCACCCAAAGTTATCACAGACTGTTTAATTTCTTCCACCTCCCCCTCCAAAATTTCCATATTTCCTACCAGTCCTTTAAATGCAAATATCATATCATCCCTTAATTGCTGGTGTTGAGTAACAATCTCCTCTGAAACAGCCTGTATTTTTTCATTAATTTCATTAATTTTTAGGTTAAATTCCATAACAAGTTCATTCTTCATAACTTTTAAAGCTTCAAATAACTTTTCAGGTGTTAAAGTCTGTGGGGGTATTGAATAGTGAGTGGGTTGCATTCATGAAGTATAAACAGGAGGGTGCTCAAATCCTTTGTTAAAAACAGTCTTTCCAGGTTTTAAAGCCATTTAAGATTTAAAGTTAAACTTTTTGTTTTAATCCAAAATCAGAAAGAGAAGAGAGAGTTCATCAAAGTCAGTCATTTTCAGGCAAAGGGCTGCTAGCGAAATGAAACTTTCCCTTTAACTTTCACTTTCATGCCCTTTGAAGCTTCAATCGCCATTTTGTTTATTTATTAATTTGTGAGATTTATATACCACCTCACAATGCAAGCACTCTCTAAGCGGTTTACACCAGTAAGCAATGTATACTTATATTGCCCCCAACAATCTGGGTCCTAATTTTACCTACCTCGGAAGGATGGAAGGCTGAGTCAACCTTGAGCCGGTGAGATTTGGACCGCTGACCTGCGGATCACAGTCAGCTAAAGTGGCCTGCAGTACCTGCCTCTAACCGCTGCGCCACCTCGGCTCCATTTATTTACTTTACTCAATTAATCATTTTCGAAATAGAAAGTCAACTTTGGAGTTAAGTTAAGATACTTGCATGATGATCCCAGCCTCCTGGCTTTTTCTGTCTGCTGTAATCAAATTGTTAAAAATCCCATATTGAAGGCAGAATTGGTTGCTGCATCTTGCTCTGCAAAAGCGGAGGTGTCCCAGGTCCCTGAGCAGATGACAGGCTGCCTGGGGAGCCCTCACCCTTCGCGTCCCAGATTTTCTCCTGGGGCACTAGGGGGGCTCTACCCTCACCTGTCGGCTCTCATCTCTCCCCTACGCCCGGGGAGAAGATTTTCAAGCCGCCAGACAGCTGTTCTGGCAGCTTTACGGAGCCCGGGATTAGGCGCTCAACGAGGAGTGTCCTCGATGCATCGGAGCCAACCAGAAGAGGACTCCCAAATTGCGAACCCGTTCCAAGGCAGTTAATTTTCCTCCCTCAAGAACCAAGAAGGGACAGTCGACATAGTCCTTAGGAGGCAATACCCAGAGCCACTCAGTCTTGTGGGGGTTAAGCTTGAGCCTGTTCCTCCCCATCCAGATCCTGACATCATCCAGGCATTGGCACATTACATCCACTGCCTCCCTGAATTGAAACGGGGTGGAAATGTACAGCTGGGTGTCATCAGCGTACTGATGAAAACTCACCCCGTGCCGATGGATGATCTCCCCCAGCGGTTTCATCTAAATGTTAAACAGGATGGGCGAGAGGACCGAACCCTGAGGCACCCCACAAGTCAGAGGCCTAGGAGACGACCTCTGTCCTCCTGTTAATACCCATTGCATCCTGTCAGCGAGGTAAGAGGAGAACCACTGTAAAACAGTGCCTCCCACTCCCAATTCACCGAGACGATGCAGAAGGATACCATGGTCGATGGTATCGAAAGCCGCTGAGAGGTCAAGTAGCACCAGGATGGAAGAATGACTCCCATCCTGGGCTCGCCAGAGATCATCCATCAGGGCGACCAAGGCAGTTTCTGTACTGTAGCCGCACCTGAAACCCGATTGAAAGGAATCTAGATAATCAGTTTCCTCCAATAACCAAAGAAGCTGAAAAGCTACCACCTTCTCAACAACCTTACCTCTAAAAGGTAAGTTGGAGACTGGATGAAAGTTCTTCAAATCTGCCGGATCCAGGGAAGGCTTCTTAAGGAAGGGTCTCACCACCGCAACCTTTAAAAGCTGTGGTATGGATCCCTCCCTAAAAGAAGCATTGATCACCGCCTGGATCCAGCCACGTGCCACCTCTCTGCTGGCCGAAGCCAGCCAGGAGGGGCATGGGTCCAATAAACAGGTGGAAGAGCTCATGGCACCCACGGCCTTGTCCACATCATCAGGAGTGGCTGGCTCAAACTCCTCCCACAATGCTGGACTAAGACTTGCTCCTGTCAACTCAATGGGCTCTGTCCAGCCAGAGTCCAGATTCGACCGGATCTGAGCGACTTTATCCATCAGAAACTCAGTGAATTCCTCAGCTCTTCCGTGCAAGTCTTCCTCACTCCCCCCTTTAGCAAGGAGGGAGCGAGTCACCCTAAACAAGGTGGCTTGGCGAGAATCTGTGGATGCAATAAGAGCGGAAAAATGGACACGTTTTGCCGCCCTTATCGCCACTAAATACGACTTAATAAAAGTTCTTAGAAGTGTTTGGTCAGATTTGGTTTTACTGGCTCTCCAGCATCGCTCCAGATGTCTCTTGTGGCATTTCATTTCCCGGAGCTCCTCAGTAAACCAGGGAGCTTTCCGGGATCCACTGCCACAGAGAGGTTGCAAAGGCGCAATCCGATCTAATGCCCCTGATGCTGCGGTGTTCCAGGCAGCCACCAGGGACTCAGACGAATTGTGGACTAGGGTTTCAGGTATTTCCCCAAGTTCCCTCTGGGATCCTTCCGGCTCCATTAGGCGCCTGGGGCGGAACCACCTAGTTGGTCCCACCTCCCTGCGGGGGAGGAGTGGGGCTGTGAAATCCAACCTCAGTAGGAAATGATCTGACCATGACAGTGGGGTGGTGACTATATCCCCTAGCTTCAGATCATCTCTCCACTGCCCCGAGAGAAACACTAGGTCAAGCATGTGACCTCCCTCATGAGTCGGACCCTGGATTACTTGGGTCAGGTCCATGGTTGTCATGGAATCCATGAACTCCTGAGCTGCACCAGAGGTTTCGCCCGCTGAAGGCAGGTTTAAGTCCCCCAGCACCATAAGCCTGGGGAACTCCACTGCCAGGCTTGCTACCACCTCAAGCAGCTCAGGCATGGCCTTGGTAACGCAGCTGAGAGGCAGGTACACTAACAAAAGGCCCACCTGAACCCCTAAGTCCAATTTCAGAAGGAGCGTCTCACACCCGACTATCTCCGGAGCAGGGCTCCTATGAGGATGCAGATTCCGGCATGCTATTATAGCCACTCCTCCCCCCCCTTCCCTGGGGTCGTGGCTGATGTAACACTGAGAACCCATCTGGGCATATCTCGGAGAGGACAACCCCCCTCCTGGCCCAGCCAGGTCTCAGTTATGCATGCCAGGTCAACCTCCTCACCCGTGATTAAATCACATACCAGGGGGGCTTTGTTGACAATTGACCTGGCATTCAACAGCATCAGCTTGAGCCCAGGGTCCTGAAAACCTCGGTCACCAGGTACTCGGGCTGAGCTCGATGGAACCAAATTGGAGGGGCCGGAACAAGGGATCGCTTGTAAACAGTGAGATCTTATTCCCTGAGAACGGCCCACCCTCTGCTCCCGCCATACCTACCCCTCCCCATAATGACCGAGATGTTCCGGTTCTCCTCCCCCCCAGAGATCCCCTCCCACTCCCCACTGGTCCTCTTCCCTCCCTGCAGGCCATACATACCATCCACACTGAGCCGGGGAACTGAGTCAGGCCCCCCTCCGCTTCTGTTTACACACTCAGCAGAGGGGGTCAAAACTTCACCCCCCGACTATAGTAATTTATGGTAGAATAGAAGGGTTCCTCCTAAAATCCATTTTCATCTCTACAGTTTTAAGCATGCTCAGCTCCAGATTGTTCTGACTGCACCACAAACGCCAAAAAAGCCAACACAGTTCTAGGCTGCATTAACAGAGGGATAGAATCAAGATCACGTGAAGTTTTAATACCACTTTATAATGCCTTGGTAAGGCCACACTTGGAATACTGCATTCAGTTTTGGTCACCACAATGTAAAAAGGATGTTGAGACTCTAGAAAGAGTGCAGAGAAGAGCAACAAAGATGATTAGGGGACTGGAGGCTAAAATATATAAAGAACGGTTGCAGGAACTGGGTATGTCTAGTTTAATGAAAAGAAGGATCAGGGGAGACATGATAGCAGTGTTCCAATATCTCAGGGGTTGCCACAAAGAAGAGGGAGTCAAACTATTCTCCAAAGCACCTGAAGGTAGAACAAGAAGTAATGGGTGGAAACTAAAGAAGGAGAGGAGAGGAGAGGAGAAGAGAGGAGAGGAGAGGAGAGGAGAGGAGAGGAGAGGAGAGGAGAGGAGAGGAGAGGAGAGGTGCTGCCGCTGCTCTTCCAGAGCGTTTTCCTTGGGATTGAGGGGGAATAAAGAGACCAGCCGGCAGGCCAAAGGTTCACTTGCTTGCTTTGTTCTCTGGTCTCAGCTCTTGCAAGTTTCTCTGCCTTTTCTCTTTCTGCACAGCCCTCCCGATCTTTGAGAGCAGCAGTGGGGAGGGAAGCGCATCAGAGACCTCCCTGGCTCATCCCCAAAGTCACCCTGGCCTAAGTGGGCAATCCTATATGAAGCTGCTTGGCAATCCATGTGAAGAAGGGGGCGGCTGCTAGCCTGAAGGTCCTGAAGTTGGTTCTTCTCTGGGATAAGGGGAGCCAGTTGCAGCTGCTCACCCACCCACCCTCCGGCCCAGGACCACGTGGCTGTGCCGGCGACAACACTCTCTGTCCATGGGTCCTCCCCCACTCACCCGTGCCCTTCAGCCTTACCTTTGTGGTAGCAGCGGTGTGGTGAGCATTGAACCATTAAAATGAGCAGAAGTGGCTAGACAATGGAAGATAAGGGTGACAGCTGGAGGGGGGATGTGGGTGGTGCAGCCTTGCGGTATGTGAGAGACCTCCTCCCCAGGGCCCCTGTCAGCTGAGAAAAGCCAGCCATGCATGGAGTGGCTGGGAGGAGAGGGATGAGGGGCGGAACGAGGGGTGGGACTGAACCCCGCCACTCCATGGGCCAGATATATTGGATCAACGGGCCGAATCTGGCCCATGGGCCATAGTTTGAGGACCTATACTCTATACTTTCCAGGCTCTGCTTTCTGTGGTTAGGAAAGGCACAGAGGAAGCAGGACGACACGGGGTGAGGTACCAGCAGTATGCTGATGATACCCAGTTGTACATCTCCACCCCGTCTCAATTCAGGGAAGCTGTGGATGTAATGGGCTGCTGCCTGGACGATGTTAGGGTCTGGATGGGGATGAACTGGCTAAAACTTAACCCTGACAAGACTGAGTGGCTGTGGATACTGCCTCCTAAGGATTTGATTAAATTGTCCCTCCTTGGTTCTTGGGGGGGAGAAATTAGCTCCCTCAGAACGGGTCCGCAATTTGGGTGTCCTCCTAGACCCACAGCTAAAATTGGAGCAAAATCTTTCAGCTGTGGCTAGGGGGACCTTTGCACAGGTACTCCTCGTGCACCAATTGCGACCCTACTTGGAGAAGGAGGCACTTCTCACAGTCACTCACGCCCTTATCACCTCCCGGCTGGATTACTGCAACGCGGTCTACATGGGGCTACCCTTGAAGAGTGTCCGGCAACTGCAATTGGTGCAAAATGCAGCTGCGTGAGCTGTGGTGGGTGTACCTAGATACACCCACGTAACACCTATCCTCCGCCAGCTGCATTGGCTACCCATTAGTCTCCAGATCCAATTTAAGGTGTTGGTTTTCACCTTTAAAGCCCTACATGGCTCAGGGCCAGGTTACCTTCGGGACCGCATCCTGCCGCATACCTCCCTACGACTGGTTAGGTCCCACAGAGTTGGTCTCCTCCAGGTCCCATCGACCAAGCAATGCCGGTTGGTGGGGTCGAGGGGGAGACCCTTCTCTGTGGGAGCTCCCTCCCTTTGGAACCAGCTTCCTCCAGAGATCAAGACTATCCCCACCCTGCTGGCCTTCCGTAAAGCAATAAAAACTTGGCTCTTCCGGCAGGCGGGGTGAAAGTGAGACCAACCAGACCAGATATGGGTCTCCCCCCCTTGATTATAAATGTTAGATGCTCTTTTTAATTTTTGTAGTTTTTAATTGTTGTGTCTTTTTTTTATATTGATAAATGGACTGGACATGTTGTGAGCCGCCCAGAGTCCCCTGGGAGTTGGGTGGCATATAAATCCATTTAAATAAATAAATAAATAAAATAAATCCATTTAAATAAAGATCCAGCTGTGGCAGAGAAGGGATTCTTTCTCAAGCGTATTCACACAGAGAGAGACACATACTCTCTTTCACCTCCTGGGTTTTTAAAGTTAAAATTTAGATGTACTCACCTTCTTTCCAAGCAGCCTTTGAGCTCAACACTAAAAAACCCTTTAAAACCTTTGTTCCAAATGGCCAAGGTCCAGGAAAACTCACCCACAGACTCAATGGGTCTGCTGCCAGCAAGGGAGGCTTACCTGGGCCATGTCCATTGGTCAGATTAGCTTGGAGTCCCATCACAAATGATGTTAAATGGGTTGTGTGGGTGTGGGTATGGGTGTGGGTGTCTATGTTGAGTCATTTCTAAGTCCTCTAATAATAATAAACAAAACAAAACTACAAGGCCTCATTTAAAAAAAGAATTAGAAAATGGAGCTCATTGGCTTATGAAAAAGCTTTCTGAAAATATCAGTAATAATGATTGTTTTGCCTGGAGAAAGCATTGGTGAAGTATAGGTATGTGAAATTGTTTATACAGAAAGTCTGAATACAGTGAACAGAAACATGTTTGAGCATGTTAGGATTAGATGCCTGATGTGAATACAAGTGCTGACAAACCCATTTCAGCCCATTTTGAGACTTTTTTGGCCCATTTTCAAGGCCTTTTTCAGCCCATTTTCGAGGCTGAAAAAAGCCTCTAAAATTTGCCAAAAAGCCTAAAAAACGGGCCAAAAAAGCTTGAAAATGGGCCAAAAAAAGGCTCAAAAAGGGCCAAAAATGGGACGCATGGAGGCGGAAAACTTTTTTTGGGGTTGTTTTCCTCTTCTAAATTTAGGTGCGTCTTCTAGTCTGAAAAATACGGTACACTGCCTGACTCCCAACAACTCTGGGTGGTTCACAACAATAAAAAAGCAATTAATTACAATAAAATCAATAAATTATAAAGATAAAAGATGGCAAATATGATAAAGAGAGAAGTCTCATTCTACCATGCCAATGCTCTTTGTAAAGAGCCAGATCTTCACAGCAGTTCTAAACCACAGCAGACTGGGGCGGAAGCTCCCTTAAACAGCTATCACAAAATTTCAGTTTCTATCAGGGGAGGATTTCACTTACCTTCCCTACCAGTTCGCTTATGTGAGCGCACAGGTGTTGGCATCAGCTGCCTTCTGCTCTGTGCCCTCCGCTCTGTGCAGCTCCAGAGTGCCAACCAAGGAATCGGTGGGCTGCAGCTGCTGCCAGATACTGTCGGTCCCCACATGCTTGCTGGTTCTTGTGTGTGCAGTGGGTGGTGGGGCACCCAGCCAGGCTGATCACCCTGAAATTGTGTTTCCCTGAAAATAAGCCCTAGTGCTTATTTTGGGGCCCAAAAGAAAATAAGACCAGATCTTATTTTTGTGGAAACACGGTAGTTCAGCTTTCCCTCTATTTTTTATCTTCCTTATGACTTCTGTTAGAGCTCACATTTATACATATGGTAGCTAGGTGATATTAAAAGTCCTAATTCTTTGCTGCCAGATAGAAATTGATGAGATTTTTGCATGCCTTGGACAGTAATCCTAATACCGTATATGAGATTGGGGCAGGGGTGAAATGTGAAAATTTTCCCTACTGGTTCTGTGGGCGTGGCTTATTTTGTGGGTGTGGCTTGATGTCTGGTAGGCGTGGCTTCATGTGGGTGTGGCTTGGTGGTCAGGTGACCAGGTGGGCATGGCCAAGTCAACATCACTTCTTTGCCCTTTTTTGATCTACAAAAAGAAAATATACCAATTATTTCATGCAATTAATACTTAAATAAGATTAAACTAAGCACACAAAACAATAAGAGGTACACAAATACTTACATAAGAACAATAAAAGTGTTGTCCTCCACGTCACTTCTTTGCACCAATGATAACAGCCTACAAAAAGAAGATATACAATGATATACAAATTTAACCATTTAATACTTATGTAAGAATAAAAGAAGTACACAAAACAATAAAAGAGGTATACAAATACTTACATAAGTGTTAGTTGTCTTTTGCTTTAGCTTTCAGTTGTTTGAGGTATTTCCAGCTAGGGTCGTCAGGGGCACTCTCCTCACTTCCACTTTTCTTGCCTTTGATGCGCGGATCATCGGCTGAGCGATGTTCTTTGAGCCACCTTCTCACTGCAGGAGCAGGGTCCCATTTTGAAAGAGGTAGGCCAGTAACGCTGATGGTCATGAGGTTTGTTAAATTGGAAACAGTTAGGCGGCTTCTGCTCTCTGAACATATGAAGTTCATTTTTGAAAAACCTCTTTCTGCTTCTGCAGAACTTACAGAAATTGTTCTGACAATATCTCTTGCTTTTTTAATGTTGTCAGGAATTGCATACCTCTTTGAATCTTTTAACACATTCTCCACAAAATCTCTATAGTCGTTGATGTTAATCTTGTGCTTGAAAATGTCACCAAATGTGCGTAGTTGTTCTTCAGCTTCTGCCCATGGAACGACTACTTCCGCAAAATCCCAGTACTCTGGCACCAAAAATTGTAGAAATTGCAATTTATTTGTGGAGTCTTGCAATTGGCTACCTGTTTTTAAATGTTTACAGTCCATCAGTCGTTTCTGCAAATTGGTTATGATGCTTCCTAAAAGCCTTTCCCGGTGAAGTCCAACAAATCGATGATTTTCTACAAAGTTTATATTTTTGAAGGTTTCTAAATTTATTTGCCCGTCAACTTTTGTTTCATATTTACCCTTTCGCTGTGTAAGCACTTCAAATGCTTTCATCGATCTTCTCACCAGTTTTTCAGCCTTTAAAATGTCCATGTCACGTTCTTGTAGTGCAGTTGAAAGAATTGAGATTTCTTCCAGAATATCTATCATAAGCGCCAAATCATTTAAGAAATATTTATTTTCCAGACCGGCAGCCATACCTGAGTATTTTGCATTCACATGAAAATACTGATGTAGCACTGGATAAGCACGCCACACAGCTATGGTTGCCCTTAAACTACAGGCAGCCCATCTTGGCCCAAAAACTCTACCAATCTTTACAATGTTAATTGTCCAGTTCTTTGGATATTTCATCAAGTTCAATTTTGTTCTTATTGGATTGCTGAAAAATGGAGCATATCTTATCAATAAATATTTTAAAATGATTTACTTGCTTTATTTCCTTTATGGCGTCATCTAAAACAAGTTGGAGGCGATGGTTCAAGCAGTGCCATATGATGATATTTGGAAAGTCTTTTGCTATTCTGGTGATCATTCCAGATTTTCTCCCAAGCATAACGCTGGCACCATCAGAGCAGAAAGCTATTAAATTTTTTTGCAGGTAGTCCTGGGTAAACCCTACCTTGTGTATACTTTCCAAAACAGCAGAACATATTGTCTCTGCATCTTGTTTCTTCAATTCAACAAGCTCCACAAAAAGTGTTAGTGGCTCCTCTGGGTCCTCAACTTTCACGAAAACTATCAAAACTGGTATGCAGGATACTGTTGAGGCTTCGTCGATTATCAGGCATATTTTCAGATTCTGTTTAATGATGCTGGTAAACATTTGGGTTCTGATGTCGCTTGCAATGCACTCAACTATTTTCACAACTGTTGGCCTTGAATGCAATCCTACTCCCAGATCTACTCTATTCATAGTTTGTAATTCTATCAATTCAGCAATGCTTGACATTGGTCTGCATGATTTTGCCAGGTGATAGGTGGGAAAAGCGGTCATTTTTTTTAAAAAAAGAAAAAGCCGGGAGCAGGAAAAGCGGCGGGTGGGCAGTTAGGTGGACATGGGCGGCGGGGGCTTGGGCTGGGGGCCTGGGGCTCGGGGCCCGGGGCCCGGACCGGTACAGGGGCGTGGCCAGCAAGCCATCGCTACTGGTGCGCCAAACCACCAGTGCCAAATCCTACCGGTCCCCACGATCCGGTCCGAACTGGAAGCATTTCACCCCTGGATTGGGGGAGAGAGGAAAAGTACAGGGCAGGATGCCTTCATATATTGATGTTGCTGGCTTCATAATTTTGTGGTCAGTTTCTATTATGAGGAAATAGTTGTACTGGAATGGGCTCTGTGCCCCCATATTTTGGATGAGAAAAATTCCAGATAAGATGCCCACAAGAAAAAAAATACTTTGTGAGATGTCAGCCTCTCAGTGTAGACCAGGTCAAGAAGTACTATGACTCTACTTAATTGATATAAGGTATAATAATAAATCCCTTCATGGATTACTTCCTTTTCATGGTGAAGGGGCTTGCATAGCTCAATGAAGCTATGAACTATGTCGTGCAGGGCAAGATCAACAGGTGATAGCAGAGAGCTCTGACAAAATGTGATCCACTGGAGAAGGAAATGGCAACCCACTCCAGTATCTCTGCCATGAAAACTCCATGGACAGTATCAAAAGGCAAAAAGATATGACGCTGGAAGATGAGCCCCTCAGGTCGGAAGGTGTCCAATATGCTACTGGGGAAGAGTAGAGGGTTAGTACTAGTAGCGCCAGAAAGAATGAAGCGACTGGGTCAAAGCCAAAAGGACACTCAGTTGTGGATGTATCTGATGGTAAAAGGAAAGTCTGATGCTGTAAAGATCTATACTCTATAGGAACTTGGAATGTAAGATCCATGAATCAAGGCAAGCTGGATGTTGCCAAACAAGAGATGACAACTGAACATCAACATCTTAGGAATCAGTGAACTAAAATGGACAGTAATGGATGAATTTAATTCAGATGACCATCAGGTATACTACTGCAGGCAAGAATCCCTCAGAAGAAATGGAGTAGCCTTTATATATATAACAGATGTGCATAACATCTCAGATAGGATCCTCACCAAAGCCGAAACCAATGTCCTTTCCAAAGGATTCAACTTTGCAGTCGCTCCCAAACACATCCCCACTGAAACCATTATATGCGGAGTTGAAACCAGCCTGACCAAAATCAACCCCGACGACGCTAACAGAATCAGACTCGATATCACCAACATCCTCTGCACCAGCAAGCCACCCAAAAGCAACTTACCCAAAGAGGAACAGACTGCACTACGTAACCTGAAAGAAGACACCAGCATAATAATCCTACCAGCAGACAAGGGCAACGCCACGGTGGTTATGAACACATCTGACTACCAAACCAAATTAACCAACCTACTCCAAGACTCCACATACAAACCCCTAAACACAGACCCCACCACCTACCTGGAAAAAACCACTAGATCCAAAATAAAAGCCTCCCCCATCAGCGAAGAGATCCAGCAAAGAACCATTCCCAGAGAGAAATCATCCAGATGCCCTAAGCTCTATGGTCTCCCCAAGATACACAAAGAAGGAACCCCACTTAGACCCATAGTCAGCTCCATAGGCTCACCTCTACAAAACCTAACCAAATTTCTCACAAAACAACTACAGCCTTATGCGGAATCCATCACATCATACGTAAAAAACTCATTCCAGTTCATAGAGATCATAAAGAAACAAAACTTACAGCCCAGCGACCTACTCGTGAGCTTCGATGTCATATCCCTCTTCACCCAAGTGCCAATCAAAGAAGCCTTGACAGCTATCCAAAACAAATATAACCACCCCCCAAGCACATACTAGATCTGACCAACCACTGCCTATCCAACACATACTTCATCTATAATGGACAAAATACAAACAAATGGAAGGAGCACCCATGGGATCACCCCTCTCACCTGTCATTGCAAACCTCTACATGGAACACTTTGAAACCCAAGCTCTAGAAAAATCTGATCACAAAACCAAACTCTGGCTCAGATATGTAGACAACACCTTCATAATCTGGCCACATGGGAAAGAAAAACTGGACAACTTCCTCATACCCCTCAACAGCCTACACCCCAAAATACAGTTCACCATGGAAACAGAGGCTAACAATCAACTTCCCTTCCTGGATGTCTTAGTCTACAAGAAATCCAATGGCTCCCTAGGACACACCATCTACCAGAAGAAAACACATACTAACCGCTATCTGCACGCACTCTCACACCACCACCCAGCACAGATCAACTCCGTAGCCAAGACACTCATCTCCAGAACAAAACGCTTAGCTGACGAACAACACCTAAAAACCGAACTACACACTCTCACTAACATACTAGCATCCAACAGATTCCAAAGAAATAAGGTCACCAACCTAATCCAAAAAGAAACCCCCACTAAAATCCAAGACAGAGAACAAGAAAACGGCAAAGCCCTCCTCCCATACATACAAGGCACCACAGACATAATCAGCAAGATCCTCCACAAGCACAACATCAAGACAGTATTCTGCACAAACCGAAAAATATCCACCATCCTAAGAAACCCCAAAGACAAAATTGAGTTAGAAAATCAAGGAGTATATGAAATCCCATGCACCGTCTGCCCCACCACATACATTGGACAAACCAACAGAAGAATAAGTGCACGCATTGAAGAACACAAAAACTCAGTCAAAAAAGAGGAACCAACTTCTTTCCTGGTCCAACATCTTAAAGCCACAGGACATGAAATCGACTTTAAAAAGACCAGAACTATCGCCAAAACTGAACACTTTAACAACAGAATAATCAGAAAAGCCATCGAGATAGAAAAACGCCCACACAGCATGAATAAATGAGATGACACCTCCTGCCTACCAGCCATTTGGAAACCCGCCCTTATTGACAAATGAGTCCCTAACACAAAGAATGACACCAGACCCACACTCACGAAAACCACACAGGATGTCACCACCACACATCCACGCAATAAGCAAACCCAAACCCACACCAATGAGGAACGACCACAAACCAGAAGCCATACCACAGCTGCATCATTAGCCACTTTAAACCCCTCCAATCCATACATGAAGCAAACTGACACCCTCCATGAAGATGTGGCACGACCAAGAATGCGAAGCCAAACAACAGCAACGCAGCTCACCAGCTCAAATCCCCCTGCAACTCAGACCAATTCGAGCACAACCAAGCCCCCACCTAAACAGAACACACACCCATCCAATCAGAGCACAGCCAACCCCCCCATCCAATCAGAGCACAGCCAAGCCCTCAACCAATCAGAACACACCTCCACCCAATCAGAACACAGCCAAGCTCCCACCCAATCAGTTCAAGCCCCCACTGGCAGTTAAAAGAAAGAAACAGCTGCAATCTCAAATTGCTCCTAGAAGCAGGAAGCCGAAGACACCAGCCTGATGATGACGAATGAGACTTCGTCGAAACATCGCCAAGACACTTCCAATTTCACGCGGGAGAAAACCCGAATAACCAGACCTACATGCAAACACCCGCGAAAACCTCAGAAAACAAATATATATGTATATACATCCATCCATCCGTCCATCCATCCATACATACATACATACATACATACATACGTGTGTGTGTGTGTGTGTGTGTGTGTGTGTGTGTTTTCTGAGGTTTTCGTGGGTGTTTGTATGTAGGTCTTTGGGTATTCGAGTTTTCTCCCGTGTGAAATTGGAAGTGTCTTGGTGACGTTTCGATGAAGTCTCATTCATCATCTTCAGGCTGGTGTCTTCTGCTTCCTGCTTCTAGGAGCAATGTGAGATTGCTGCTGTTTCTTCCTTTTAACTCTCAGTGGAGGTTTGAACTGATAGGGTGGGAGCTTGGCTGTGTTCTGATTGTTTGGAGGCTTGGCTGTGCTCTGATTGGCTGGGGGGTTAGCTGTGCTCTGATAGGCAGGGGGTGTGCTCAGGTTAGTCTGACTTGCAGGGGCATTTGAGCTGGTGAGCTGCATTGCTGCTGTTTGGCTTCTAGTTCGTGGTCGTGCCACATCTTCATGGAGGGTGTCAGTTTGCTTCATGTATGGATTGGAGGGGTTTAAAGTGGCTAATGATGCAGCTGTAGTATGGCTTCTGGTTTTATATATATATATATATATATATATATATATATATATATATATATATATATATATATATATATATATATATATATATATATATATATATATATATATATATATATATATATATATATATATATATATATATATATATATATGGAAGGATGGATGGATGGATGTACTGTATGTATGTATGTATGTATGTATGTATGTATGTATGTATGTATGTATGTATGTATGTATGTATACCGTATATATATATACCGTATTTTTTAGAGTATAAGACGCACCGGAGTATAAGACGCACCTTGATTTTAGAGGAGGAAAACAAGGAAAAAAGTATTCTGAACCAAATGGTGTAGTAATATATTATTTAATAAAATACCAGTGTAGCAGAATACTTTTTATAACCATGTATACTTTTTACAACCATGTACACTTTTTACAAACTTCAAACTTGACAGCTTTAAGACTAGTGGACTTCAACTCGCAGAATTCCTTCTCCAGTCATGCTAGCTCAGGGATGGGAGTTGAAGTCCACAAGTCTTAAACTTGCCAAGTTTGGAGATGCTTGCACCCCTAACCCCTAACCCAGGGGTCTTCAAACTTGACAGCTTTAAGACTAGTGGACTTCAACTCCCAGAATTCCTCCTCCAGTCATGCTAGATGGGGTAATTAGAAGGCAAAAACACTCATTTTTCGCTCCTTTTTTTTTTGCAAAAACAGGGCATGCAGAGGATTTGGGAAGCCTGCAGAGCACTCCTAGGGGGTGGGGGAAGGCAAAACCGCCCCAATTTTTGCAAAAAATGGCTCATTTTTCTCAAAAATAGGATGTGTGTGTGTGTGTGTGTGTGTGTGTGTGTGTGTGTATATTTATACAGTATATATATATATATATATATATATATATATATATATATATATATATGTGTGTGTGTGTGTGTGTGTGTGTGTGTGTGTGTGTGTGTGTGTGTGTGTGTGTGTGTGTGTGTGTGTGTGTATGTATGTATGTATATATGTTCAAGCATAACTCTGAAAAACCTCAAGAAATTTCGACCAAACTTGGTACACAGATGACTTACCCTCTGGAGACAAACACTGTGGGGGTAAGGCACCCCTGGTGTGTGTGTGTGTGTGTGTGTTTTCCAGCATAACTTTGGAAAACCTGGGCGAGAGCAAGTGTGGTGTCCTAGAGCGACATTTGTTCATGATGTCATGGGAGGGGAAGGGAGCCTGATTAGGCCAGTACAGAGGGCTTTGATTGGGCATGCCATGGCCTAAGCAGATTGCCTGCTTCAACCTCACTGTGGTGGCCAGATATTGTAGGAAACAACTTCAGCCTTTATTCCCAGGATCGTCCTTCACCCCAACTCAGGCCTAGGCTTACCTCACACAGTAGGCTAAAGGGAGCAAAGGGAGCCTGATTAGGCCAGTACGGAGGCCTTTGATTGAGCACACCATGGCCTAACCGGATCATCTGCCCCAGGGGTGGGTTCTAACTTACCTTGCTGTCAGTTTGCTTCCTCCCACCATGCCAAGCACCATTTGTTTTTTTTTAATCCGAAAACAAGATGGTGATGCATACACAGTGCTGGAAATTTGGCTTCTGCACATGTACAGAAAAAAAATCAAAAACATTTCAAAAACATTTCAAAAAAAGATGGCGGCGCCCTCAGACTGGCACCGACAGAACCAGTTAAGTGATGTCAGTATGACATCACCAGCGGCTGGCTACCAGTTCGGGCGAACCAGACCAAACCGGGAGGAACCCACCTCTGATCCGCCCCCATCTCACAGCTTCAGCCCGTGTTCCCAAATCATCGCACGAAGGACAGGACCACCCCAACCAAGGCAAAACAGGTATGGAGACCACAGAGGAGACCCATACTATTTCAGCAGGGGCGGAGGAGATGCAGCAGCCCAGCTCAGGGATTTATATTTCAGTCCCATACCCAGTTTGAGAAAATGGCAAAATGGATGGTGGTGGCAGAGGTAGGGGGCATTTCTAAATCCTCCAGCTATCCAAAGCTTCTATAGCTGGGATTTGAACAAGATCCTCAAGGCACTCAGGAAAGCACCATTTGAGCCTTTTGGCCATTGTGTCTTTGAGAGAGCTCTCCTTCACAGTCCTGTTCTTGGTTGCAATCACTTCAGCTAGAACGGTTTCATAGTTGGGGATGTTATCAGTCAACCCCAGGTTATGTGTTTTCCATAAGGATAAGGTGGTTCTGAGGTTAGACCCTGCCTTCATGGTATATTCCATGAATTCAGTTTTCCACTGGGTGCAGGAACTCATTTTCCCATCGCTTTGACTCTGATATATCTGCTGATATGTAAGTCAAAAGTTCTTTTGTTTGCAGAGTTTGCAGAGTTTCACTTTCCCATTTGTGCAGACAATTGGCAAGATAACTTACTCTATGAAAAGAAATACTGCGGGAGTAAGACATCCCTAATACCACTTGGGGTGTTTGTGTGTGTGTATGTCCTGGCACGCAGGTGGCACATAGAGCCCAGCTCTGTGCATGTGTGTGCACCTCCTGCCGGCCAGCTGATATTCAGGTCTCTGCCCTGCATGTGTGGGGGCAGGGGGAGCGCAGTAGGTTGCAGCGCAAGCCCCCCCCTCGTGGCCCATTTTGGCTGCAGGGATGCATACTAGGCCAAACAGGACATGGGGGGGCAGAGCGGCCCCCTCTCAGCCCATTTTGACTCACAGGAGCTGCAGGGAGGCCTACTAGGCCCAAAATGAGCCCTGGGGGGGCCGTGCGCACATGCATGGGAGGCGGGGGGGATTAGGATGAAAAAATACCTGGGCAGTGCTGGGTCATCAGCTAGTAGTCAATAAAAGAGTAGGAAAAGCAGTACTTGGATACAATCCCCAAAATGACAGAATGATCTCAGTTCAAATCCAGGGCAAACCATTCAATATCACAGTAGTCCAGGTTTATGCCCCAACCACTGGTGCTGAAGAGGATGAAGTTCACCAGTTCTATGAAGCCCTACAACACCTTCTAGAATTAACACCAAAAAATGATGTCCTTATCATCATGGGGGATTGGAATGCTAAAGTAGGAAGCCAAAAGATAACTGGAATAAGAGGCAAGTTTGGCCTTGGAGTATTCCAATTACAGTCTGTAGGTGTCAAGTTTATAGCATCTAGCTTCACAGAACACATTAAAGCTAAATAAACCATACTATGGCCTACATGGTGAATAATTCTTGCCACTATATATTCCGGCCTGGTAGGCATTAGGTAAATTGTAGTCCCAAACACTTGGAAAATGTCTTTTCCTATCCCCAAAAGCCTTACTATGTTAATAAAAGCACCGATATTCAGGAAATAAGTTAATCACTCTTTTTCATTTTAGTGATGTAGAAAATGCAATGAAAAGGTGAGATGTTGTAGATAAATAGCTTAAAATGTAGCTCAAAATGCTTTCTTGCTCAGATGCTGATGGGTTCAAATTAACTTGAATTTAGCATGTCATATTGATCTGTTATGCATGACTTAGAGGAAACTTAAATGAGGGCACCTGCAGGGAAATGAGGGTAGCGAAAAGCAAATATGTAATGCAGATACTGATAAAGGCTCATATACTAGCATCATAACCAGAGGTGGTATTCAGCCGGTTCGGACCGGTTCGTGCGAACCAGTAGTGGAAATTTTAACTGGTTCGCTGAACCAGCAAATACCATCTCTGGCTGGCCTCAGCCCTGCCCATCTGGCTGCCCAGTCGCCGCTCTCCTCTGCCTGCTGCTCACCCTGCCTGCCCGCTCACTGCTCACCCCGCTTGCCCTGCCTGTGGGGTATATATTTTGCCTTCACCACGTGGCCCAGCTAATCACCTAGCCTTCCCTCCGCGCCTCACCCGCTCTGCTCACCAAAGGTAAGTATGCCGCCCACTCGCCATTCACCTTGGCCGGGTCAGGGAATGTGCCATTCCCCAGCTCTGGCCTTCCCCGGGGCCTCCGCCCACATGCCGCCCGCTCACCATTTGCCTTGGCCAGGTCAGGGAACATGCCATTCCCCAGCTCTGGCCTTCCACAGGGCCTCCGCCCATATGCTGCTCGCTCGCCATTCACCTTGGCCGGGTCAGGGAACATGCCATTCCCCAGCTCTGGCCTTCCCCAGGGACTCCGCCCACTCACCCTCCATCTCACTCACCGTCATCTGTGCTTTGGTCAATGGCAAGGCTCGGCCGGCGAGTCTCCAGCTGCCAGTAGTTTTCAGCTGCCTTCCGAGTAGCTCTGCTGTGATGCTGTACCCTCTGGTGCAGCAGGCCATTCTATTTTATTTATTTATTTATTTATTGTTTGTTCTTCTATGCCGCCCTACTCCCGAGGGACTCAGGGCGGCGTACAGCAATTTTATAAGAACATCAATTAAAAAATGGTTTAAAAACAACAATTAAAAAAGTACAAAAGTTAAGAGCATTATTCACAATCAGTCATACCAAAAGGGGGGGGGGAATTCAGATGTAATTTAGTCTTTCCCCCCCGCCTGCAGGAAGAGCCATGTCTTGACGGCTTTCCGGAAGGCCAGCAGGGTGGGGATGATTCGGGTCTCTGGGGGAAGTTGGTTCCAGAGCGTGGGGCCCCCCACAGAGAAGGCTCTCCCCCTAGGGCCCGCCAACCGGCATTGTTTGGCTGACGGGACTTGGAGGAGGCCAACTCTGTGGGCCCTAACCGGTCGAAGGGAAGTGTGAGGCAGAATGCAGTCCCGAAGGTAGCCTGGTCCTAAGCCATGAAGGGCTTTAAAGATGATGATCAACACCTTGAATTGTACCCGGAGACCGATGGGCAACCAATGCAGCTGGCGGAATATAGGTGTAATGTGGGTGTACCTTGGCACACCCACCACAGCACGCGCAGCCGCATTTTGCACCAACTGAAGTCTCCGAATACTCTTCAAGGGTAGCCCCATGTAGAGCGCATTGCAGTAGTCCAAACGCGAGGTGACAAGGGAATGAGTGACCGTGAGTAGAGCCTCCTTCTCCAAGTATGGCCGCAATTGGTGCACCAGGCGAACCTGTGCATAGGCCCCCCTAGCCACAGCTGTAAGGTGTTGCTCTAATTTTAGCTGTGGATCTAGGAGGACCCCCAAATTGCGGAGCTGTTCCAAGGGAGTTAATTTCACTCCCTCCAGAACCAAGGAGGGACCGTTGTCTTGGTCCTTAGGAGGCAGTATCCAAAGCCACTCAGTCTTGTCGGGGTTGAGTCTGAGTCTGTTCCTCCCCATCCAGGTCCTAACGTCGTCCAGGCATCAGCACATTACATCAGCTGCCTCCCTGAATTGAGACGGGGTGGTGATGTACAGCTGGGTGTCATCAGCGTACTGGTGAAAACTCACCCCATGTCTCCGGATGATCTCCCCCAGTGGTTTCATGTAGATGTTGAACAGGATGGGCGAGAGGACCGAACCCTGAGGCACCCCGCATAACAGGGGCCTAGGGGACGATCTCTGCCCACCTGTTAACACCGACTGCATCCTATCGGTGAGATAAGAGGAGAACCACCGCAAAACGGTGCCTCCCACTCCCAACTCACCGAGATGACGCAGAAGGATACCATGGTCGATGGTATCGAAAGCCGCTGAGAGGTCAAGTAGCACCAGGATGGAGGAATTTCCACCATCCCTGGCTCGCCAGAGGTCATCCATCAGAGCGACCAAGGCAGTTTCTGTTCTGAAGCCGCGCCTGAAACCCGACTGATAGGAGTCTAGATGGTCCGTTTCCTCCAGTAGCCGTAGAAGCTGAGTAGCCACCACCTTCTCAACAACTTTCCCCAAAAAAGGTAAGTTGGAGACCGGACGAAAGTTCTTCAAATCCGCTGGATCCAGGGAAGGCTTCTTCAGGAGGGGTCTAACCACCGCAACTTTTAACGGTTGCGGTACAGATCCCTCCGTCAAAGAAGCGATGATCACCGCCTGGATCCAGCCTCGTGCCACCTCCCTGCTGGCAGAAACCAGCCAGTAGGGGCACGGGTCCAATAAACAGGTGGAGGCACCCATCGCACCCACGGCTCTGTCCACATCTTCCGGAGAAACAGGCCCAAACTCCTCCCACAACGGTGGACTAAGACTAGCCCCTGTCATCTCAATGGACTCTGCCCAGCCGGAGTCCAGGTTTGACCGAATCTGAGCGACTTTATCCGACAGAAACTGTGAAAATTCCTCAGCTCTACCTTGCAAGTGTTCCTCGCTCCCCCCTTTGGCAAGGAGGGAGCGAGTCACCCTAAACAAGGCGGCTGGGCGAGAATCTGTGGACGCAATAAGAGCGGAAAAATGAGATCGTTTTGCCGCCCTTATCGCCACTAAATAAGACTTGATGTAGATTCTTAATAGTGTTCGATCAGACTCGGTTTTGCTGGCTCTCCAGCGGCGTTCTAGAAGTCTCTTTTGGCATTTCATCTCCCGGAGCTCCTCGGTAAACCAGGGGGCTTTCCAGGATCCACTGCCGCAGAGAGGTCGCCTAGGCGCAATCCGGTCTAATGCCGCTGATGCTGCGGTGTTCCATGCAGACACCAGGGAATCAGCCGAATTGTGTACCAGGGTTTCAGGTATTTCCCCAAGTTCCCTCTGGAATCCTTCTGGCTCCATTAGGCGCCTGGGGCGGAACCACCTAGTCGGTCCCGCCTCCCTGCAGGGGAGGAGTGGGGCTGCAAAGTCCAACCTCAGTAGGAAATGATCTGACCATGACAGTGGGGTGATGACTATATCCCTTATCTTCAGATCATCTCTCCACTGCCCCGAAAGAAACACAAGGTCAAGCATGTGACCTCCCTCATGAGTCGGACCCTGGATTACTTGGGTCAGGTCCATGGTTGTCATGGAATCCATGAACTCCTGAGCTATCCCAGAGGTTTCGCCCGCCGAAGGCAGGTTAAAGTCCCCCAGAACCATAAGCCTAGGGAACTCAACCGCCAGGCCGGCTACTGCTTCAAGTAGCTCAGGCAGGGCCTTGCTAACGCAGCTGGGAGGCAGGTACGCTAGACAAAGGCCCACCTGGACCCCTAAGTCCAACTTCAGAAGGAGAGTCTCACACCCAACAATCTCCGGGGCAGGGCTCCTACGAGGATACAGACTTTGGCGCGTTATCGTTGCCACTCCTCCCCCCTTCCCTGGGGTTGAGAATGGTGCTGCACTGAGAACCCGTCTGGACAGATCTCAGAGAGAGCTACTCCCCCCTCTTGGCCCATCCAGGTCTCAGTTATGCACACCAGGTCTGCCCCCTCTTCTGTGATTAAATCACGTATCAGGGGGGCTTTGTTGACAATTGACCTGGCGTTAAGCAGCAACATCTTGAGCCCAGGGCCCTGAAAACCCTGGTTGCCAGGTACTCGGGTTGAGCAAGATGGAACCACATCGGAGGGGCCGGAACAAGGGATCGCTTGTAAGCAGCGAGGTCTTATTCCCCGAGAGCGGCCCACCCCTCTGCTCCCGCTGTATCTGCCTCTTCCCATTATGACTGAGATGTTCCGGCTCTCATCCCCACCAGAGACCCCCTCCCCCCTGCTGGTCTCCCTCCCTCCCTGCAGGCCATACATACCATTCTTGCAAGATAGGGTCACTGAGCCCCTGCCCCCCCCGCTTCTGTTTCTACACTCAGCAAGGGGGGACAGAATCACAGCCCCCAACTTTTCCATTTTTTTTACACACCCATTTGTATATAATTAGACATTCCTCTCACTCATCCCCATACTCAATCACACCCATACCAGGTCGCAAAGGAGGAGGGTACAATTAAAAAAGTTTTAAAAGGAATGCAGGTTCGTCAAGGTAAGGGGGTGCTGGGGAGGTAGGTTTCGTGGTTCGACTTAGCCTCCCTATTGTTTTATAGTCCCGGGAAGGCAGAAAACCTCCCTTGTTCCGATGGCTTTGGGAGTATAAAGTCCTCCCCCCCTTGGTATGTGGTGGACTTCTGTCCGAGGGGGGATTCCACATCTTCACCCTGCTTACAATAGTCTTTGAAGTGGGCAAGGATGTCCACGGGAACAGGGGTGACATTAAGCAAAACATCCAGGGAGGTGTAGTCACCATAGGTGTAGAAAACTCTGGATGTAAGCTGGAAGCAGCGATGGGGGTGGGGGTGCTCAAGGATCTCTGTTGTCGATCTTAGACACCTAGGGGGCGCAGCTCCAATTTATGGGCACAAGCCCCTCTCGCACCCGGCCCCAAGCCCCCTCCGGTTTTTGGACGCTAGCCCCTTCTCACAGCAATCCGTTCCTCGTCGGCCCGGTGCAGCTGGGCAGAATTCTTTTTTTCTAGTTCGCAATCAGTTCTCTCTCACCACCGCTGGGGAACCAAGCAGCTGGAAAGCCGAGCCAGGCCTCCTACACCCCACCGCAGATTGTCTTCAAAGGCAGCAACCGTGGAACTCCAGCTGCCGATAATTAGCCGCCGTCCGAGTTCGCTGTCTCCCCTAAGCAAATGCTGTCTCCCCTTAAGTTGGTAATGACTCCACCCATCCTTAGCTTGATCTATCGCCCTCCGCACCTTTCGTCAGGTTGTCAGATCGAACAGGGAAACGGCCCTCACGACGTCCTTGCCGTTCCCAAAATGGGCGGCCGTCTTTCGCGGAAGTCAGTTTCCAGGAAGTCGCCAAAAGAAACAAGTAGAAAAGGCACTCTTCGAGGGTGGCTGGTTGTTCCGCCACAACCTTCAGGAGCCTGGTGTAATCTACTTTCTCCCCCAGCCCACAAAACTCTGGGGGGTGGCCTCCTTTGAGCCGAACGTCCGAGGAAGCTCAGATCTTTCGCGGAGTCAGTTTTTCCTCTGCCAGGTCTAGCAATGAATGGCACCAACAGGCAATGGGGTGCGTGTGCACGGCTGGCGCAAAGAACAGGACAGCGACAGGACTTCTTCAGGCCTCTTGTTCAGCCTGTAGTTTTTGATAGTTTTTGGCACAGGAAGCCAGCAGCCGCCACTGCTGGCTCGGTTCTGGCTGGCAAAAAGGCGGCGGCTGGTTCTCGTGCTGAAAAAGAGAGCCTGCTGCAGGTTTCTTGCACCAAAAACTACAGGCCAAAAAAGAGGCCTGAAGTCCCGTCACGGCCGTCACCACCCTGTTCTTCATGCCGGCCGCACATTGCAATTGCTTGCCAGTGTGCGTGTGGAACTGCACACCATTGTCAGACCCAGCCAGGAGAACGGCCTGCTACGCCAGAGGGATGGCATCACAGCAGAGCTGCTCAGAAGGCAGCCGGACTGCAGTGTTTCTTTAAGATACTTTGATGCGGAGGGAGGGGGACCATAAAGGGACAGGCCACAGGAGCTGCCTTTTCTGCCGGTTCTGTGGGCATGGCTTGGTGGGCGTGGCTTGATGGGTTGATGTCGAATTGGCCACGCCCACTCAACCTTGCTGTGAGTGACATCGAGTTGGCCATGCCCACTCAATCACATGACCCCCACCAAGCTACACCACCAAGTCATGCCCACAGAACCGGTAGTAAAAAAATTTGAATCCCACCACTGATCGTAACCTTATACACTGTACCATATAACAAATATAGCCTTAGTTGGCCAGACCAAACTGGGCGAAGACATTTTCTTTTCTTTTCAGTGCTTTTAACTTTTCTGACAATTTAAAATTCATATTTCTAGGGATCAGAGACATTTAGCAGTTGCAATTACCTTGAGGGCACACAAGGACTTAAGACATACACACACAAAAACAAGGACAAAGAGGGGATACAGGACTGAGATTTACATACACACACACACACACACACACACACACACACACACACACACACACACACACACACGTCATTCCCGCCATAAATCTCAGTTAAATTAGGGAAGGCACAAATATTAACAAACAAACCATGTGGTCACATAAAAGAGAGAGAAGAAGAGAGAGAGACAAAGAAACAAAACCCCAATATTTTCCCTTTTAAGTACCTTTATTTAGCCAAATTGGTGTTTCCTGTGCCATCCCTCAGCAAAGCCCATTTCCTACACAATTTCTCTGCTTTCCTTTTATTCATTCCTGTCCTACAGGCATATTCCTGGCGTCCCAGACTCCAAACAAATCTTCCAGAGGGGTTCCTGCCATCCTTGAACTAGAGCTTCCCATGATCCTTGAAATGTAAGTGAAATGTTCACTTTGGCTTAGCTTAGTGGCCCAGCCCAGTTTTCAGAGACAAAAAAAACTCTGGGAAGGACTCCAATTCCCTTACAGAATATAAGCACCTTCCTGTAGGGAACTACCAAGATTTTGCAGATCCAAAAAGGGGATCTGTGAGGACGTAGCTGCTTCCCGCGGTGAGTACTTGGACCTCCTTATTCACACTTCACAACTTCACGATTTAGAAAGGAAAAAAATTATGGGGTTTGCTTTTGGAATGTTCATAGGATAAAAAAAATACTCACAACAAAATTTGCTTTCCCACCCTTCAATGACAGCCCGCTCGGCTTTCCCTCTTATATACAGACGGTCCCACACTCTGATGGGCCCCCTTTGCTTTCCCTGTTCTGTCAGTCATGGCTCGAAGGAGCTAGCAACAGGCAGAGGTGCGTCTAGAGGCCAAACAAAGAAATGAAATCCAGCTGCTGTCCATGGGTGAAGCCACACACTCACACACACACACACTCTTCCTCCTTCCCTAACAAGAGGTCTTGTGCTCTGGCAAAAACCCGATACTCTCCAGACTTGTTAGTCTTTCTGCACCTAGGAAATGCACAGAGGAAGCAAGATCCAGTTGTGATTGCGAGAATGGTTCTCTCACTCACACACATGCAGACATACACACATTTCTCATGCTTTTCCATGCTTTAAAATTAAAATTTAGAGGTACTCACCTTCTTTCCAAGCAACCTTTTAGCTCAAAACTCAAAACTCCTTTAAAACCCAATTCCAAATGGCCAAGGTCCAAGAAAACGTACCCAATGGATCTGCTGCCAGCAAGGGAAGCTTACTTGGGCAAGGTCTATTTGTTAGGTTAGCTTGGAGTCCCATCTCTTGGGTGCCAAATTGTTGTAAGGGTTCAGTTCCAAGTGGGAAAAAGACACTGGATTCATGGAAGTTGCTTGGAAAGAAGGTTTAATGGTGGACAGGAGCACATGGCATGAGTTCCTGAACAGAAAAGGTGGATCACATGCTTCCAGATGTTGGGTGAAGAGAAAAGGGAGGAGAAGATGCTGAGTCCCTTGGTCCTCAGAGTTTCCTGTTCCTGTATAAGAAATGCACTCCGATTGGTGGTCAGACTCCCATGGGGCTATGCAGGGGAAATTCTGTAGGCTGTGTTTTTGAATTTAGGTTTGGCTGAGCCTTGCTGGGTGATGGTGTAAGGAAAGGGCTTTGGGCAATTCCTAATATGGCTCTGTCTGAAGGAGGTGGATTTTTGTTATGTACAATAGACTGGTCCAGGCTATTAACAAAGGGGGGGATGAGTGAGCTGGGCCATTCCTTGATGGCACATTGACAAGGTGGGGGCTACTAGGAGTGAGTCTTTTTCCTGCCTAAAATCAGGTTTCTCCATTTCTCAGCCAGGGATATTGTATATAATATTCTGCCTTTTTAATATTTCCTAGGATATTTCATTTTTCTAGGAGAGGGGTGGGTGCTAACTTCCTACACCATTCTTCCTTAAATTTAATCAAACCTCTGTTCTGGATACATACTCTTAAATTTTGTCATTGTTGTATGTTCCCCATGTTTGATTTTATAATCTTGTCCAATCTTGTCCTTGTACTGTATCTTGTGATCATCTGGATTTGTGCAGTACAAAAAGTGGTAGCCATGCAGTCCAATTCTGGTTTAAAAGCAGAATTAGTTGAAAGCAACATTCTGGGTTCCTCACAGCTCACAATTTAATTACCAGCAAAGTAATTACTGACAAAGTAAACCCAGGTCTATTAGTTTCGAGTAGTTAAAGAAGGCCAACCCAAAAGGGCTTATATTTCCTGGTTTCTTTCCACTCAGTAGCCCTGAGAGGTTTCATCCAGTAGCTATACAGCCATTCAATTTTTATTCCAAAAATATGCTTCAGAGTTTGAATGCAGCATCAGTTGCTGACTTACTAAAACAGTTATTTGACCTGAAAAAAAGAAGTATCAGGTATATCTGAAACATTGCTTGAGCCCTCTAGTTTAAGGTGACCAGATTTTAATATTTGTAAAGCAGGACACCATTGACAGGGGGGGTTTCTAGGGGAGCAAGACGGGAGGGGTCCATCTCTCTTATCCTGCAGCTTTGTGCACCACCACCCCAAACACCCCCTCTTCATCGCAGCCAGGGGTGGGTTCCTACCGGCGCAGGCTTACCTGTTCATCGCCGCAGAGCCGAAGAAGCTGGTGGCGTTTGTGGCACGGGGCTTCCCCCGCCCGCTTTCCCTGGCCGCCAGGACGCCACCATTTACGTTCTTTTGCCCTCTGCGCATGCGCAAAGCATTCTGCTTGCACAGAGGGCAAAAGAACGCAAATGGCGGCGTCCCGGCGGCCGGGGAAAGTGGGTGGGGGAAGCCCCGCGCCGCGAACGCCTCCAGCTTCTTCGGCTCTGCGGTGACAAACAGGCAAGACCGCCGCTGCCCCTCTCACTGCCCTCCCTCCCCGCCTGGCAGGAGGAGGCAGGCGAGGCAGGAGGCAGAGGGGTGTGCAGGGCAAATTCAAATTTAAAAAGCGGGATTTTTTTGAAACGCTGCGGGACGCAGGACAAATTATTAAAAAGCGGAACTGTCCCGCCAAAAGCGGGACGTCTGGTCACCTTACTCTAGTTCATTTTGATAACTCTGGATGATTATCAGTCTTTTAATTCTCTCTTTCTCTCTCTATTCTTCCCTTCAATTGTGTCTGAGTCCCAGAGACTGCCTGGACATGTCACTGTAGGTTTTTGGGCACATTTTTTAGAAATGGTTTGCTATTGCCTCCTTCCTAGAAAGTGACTGGCCCAAGATCACGCAACTGGCTTTGTGCCTAACACGTAACTAGAATTTCCATGATTATAATATATTTTTATCTACATGATGCATCTTGTAGAATATAATTCGCTATGATTTCACATATTTTAACAATTTTTAAAAAACATTTTATGATTTTTCTGCTCTTTAGGAATATTTAGAGAGCATGAATGTAGTTCTTTGACTTCTTCTTTTAAACTCCAGCTATACTATCCCAGGATCTTCTTTTCATGCTTTGCAAGCACATTTCATGCTGACAAGCACATTTGTTTATTATTCGATAAACAACATTGAACCCAAATCACATGAAAAACAGACATTATGCACAGAATAATGCACATTTGAAAATAGCCGAAAATATGTTTTATTGAAATGTTTGGGTTAAACAAGAAATCCACACTTTAAATTGGTTAATTTCTAATGGTTTAAAGATTTTAAGATAGTACAGTATGTTGAATATTACATTCATAATATCTTGGAAATATTTACAATTGAAATGTACTAATTAAACAGTAAGGGTCTGGATGCTGTAGTAGTCTGTGATGTACCTGCTATTTTAGATTCTTTGACAGATGAAGCACTTGAATGGAAATCAACAATTCAAATTCCTGAGGAAAGTAAATTCTTGTGCAATTATAACCTTGTTTTGATTTCAAAGCATTGCATATGTCAGTCCAATTTTGGGAGGAAATCTTCTAATTAAGGATCTCAATGTGATGTCAAAACATATATCTAAAAATAGAATTTGTCATATGATGAAAAGCACTATTGGCTCTGGTACTTGGAAAAGAGGATACATTTATACAACTGGAAAAAACTTACTTCCTTTACTTTAAGGAATGGATCCAAGATGGGGATTCATTATCAATTTTTTTTTAAATTCCATGTTATGAGAATCAGGATAATGTACTATATACTATATGGTCCAGATTTAATGGCAAATGTCTGAATGAAATTAGCTTTAAACTATTATCCATAATTGTGTGAAACTTTTTTCTGTTAATTGGTTTTTTTTGTCATGCTTAGTTTATTTTCATAGAAGTTTTCATTCTTCACTGTATAATTACCATTTGCTTTTTTTTCTCTATGTCAGTGTTGTGACTTGTTTTGCATTTCACAATTAACTTTTTAAATTATTTAATATGTTATAGAAATGTGTGTTGCCTTAGCCAATTTAGTTCCAAAGTATTTCATTCCAGAGACATTACTGTTTTAATTTATGTTACTATGAATTAGAATGGTTGATAGTAATACAATGGGCAATGGGCACACTTGATCTGGACTTAATGTCTCAGCGTTGTGAGGGCCAAAGTATATGGAAGTAATTTACTAAATCACTTTACCTTAAGTAAAATGGCTTCCATGCATATACAAAAAGTCCTTTGGGAAGTTTGACAACCTTTGAGAAGGTTGAGAAGTAGTAAGGTTCCTGGTCTTCTCAAAAGGAATACTTCATGTTTTTTTTTAAACTTTGCTGAAATAATCATCAAAGTAAAGCCCTCTTAAACTTTCACAAAGTCCTAATAGACTGTCAATGGAGAACCTGGTTCATACATTGTCCTAAGTTTAATCACAGATGAAAAGACTTACATACTAAACCTCATATTTTACAAACATGCTAAATCAAATTAAGACATTATGTATTGCAATGTGTAAATATCTTCATCTCTCTGTATCATATAGAATATTTTGAAAATAAATCTGATTTCACCAACCACATATCTTTCATTTTCTAGGACTAAAGTTGCTCAAAAAAATCCTAAATTAAGAAATAGATCAATATACGGTATGTAATTGTCACTTCCTCTTTTAATTATCTGTTAGGTATCCACCCTTTAGTGTTCCTTAAAAAGCATGCATTCTGGTGACACAGTATTTACATATCTGCTAGCAGAATGGAAGAAACAAGTCTAGCAAGAAGCTCCAAGAACCTACGCTTTGTTCTGCTGGCCCTCATTGTTTCTCTTCTCCAATCGACATTAGGACGGGAGTTGAAATTTGTGATTTTAGTAAGTACGGGAAAGCGAATGGGTTTATAAATGTACATGGTTTAATTTAAAATGAGCCTGGCATGATTAATCTGTGATCCTGGACATATCAAGATCTCAGTACAATTTTTCTTCCTTTGTAAGGTTATGAAATAGGTGCAGTTTGTTCAGGCTCGTGTTTTATCGATGTGGCTGTTTTGTGTAAATATTCAAGCAGATATGATGAAATCCAGTGTCCTATAATATGTTACCTTAAAAGATTTTCTCCTATATCTGATTTTATAACATGGTATTTTCCCCTCTTCATTGAAGAGCTGTCCATAATCCCTAGAAGTACATTATGGTCAGCCTCAGCCTACAAAGAGTTAAATGTTTTATGGCTTTCAAGTGTAAGAAGCTCATAGGTAGTGAAAATGGCTAGTCATGAAATGTAAACAATATCCCCAAAAGGATATGTTATTTGATAAGTAGGAAATCAACCATGGCGTTAAATAAGATGTGTCAGATAAGAAAGATGTTGCATTTGGCACATACTTAAGTGCACAGTAATAGAAAAGATATCTACCAAGTTTCCAGTGGCTTGTCAAGCAGTATAAGAGACTAATAATATGAGAACTTCTGTTTTCTACTTTTTTGTGTATGAACAATATTTCTGTATAATTAATTTTTTATACTGAAAAATAACTAGAGGAAGTAGCTGCTTTTATTATTTACTCACATATTTACACATTATACACACCCACACACACTTATATTATCCACAGATAGATATTTGGAGACAGTAATGATGATCTGTTGCACTAAATAGGACCTTACAAGTACAGGTAGTTCTTGATTTACAACAACTCATTTAGTGACCATTCAAAATGACAACTGAAATGACCATTTTTCACACTTACGGCCATTGCAGCATCCCCATGGTCACATAATCAAAATTTAGAGCCTTAGCAACTGACTCAGATTTATGATGGTTGCAGTTTCCCAAGATCACGTGATCACTTTTTGGAAACTTCTGACAAGCAAAGTCAAAGGGGAAACTGGATTCATTTAACAATTGTGTTATTACCTTAATAACTGCAGTGATTCATTTAACAACTATGGCAAGAAAGGTTGTAAAATGGGGCAAAATTCATTTAACAACTGTCTCACTTAGCAGCAGAAATTTTGGGCTCAAGAACTACCTGTACATGGGCTTTTTGGATAAAAATATGGTGGATTATACAAAACATTTTAAAGAAAAAGATCAAATTTACACCACAATTCTTTTTGTTGGGGATAATAACGGATTGTTCGGTTATAGAGACCAAGCTGGTTTTGAATTGTATATCTGCTGCCAGATTGTTGGTAGCACAATATTGGAAGAAAGAAGATATACCTACAATTGAAGAATGGACGTTGAAAATGATACATTTGGCCGAAATGGCCAAGATTTCGTCATATTTAAAGGACCACTCAAATGAAAGATATATATTGGAATGGAGTAGGTGGACTGAATATATTCAAAAAAAGTATCAGATCAAAATAATTTAAATAGTTTATTAATATTAGAAATTTGTGAAATGATATACTATATTTTCAAGCTTTTGGATTGTTAAAGAGTTAAGGATGAATGGGTATTTTTGAACTAATAACTTCTTTTTTTCTTTTATAGTAAGTTTTATGTTAGTTTTTTTTAAGATTTATACCTTGTGCTTTTTCTGGGAAGTCCGGGAGGGGGGAAGGGGGGGAGGGGGAGAGGGGAGGGGGGAGGAGGGGAGAAAAATGGGGGAAAAATGTTTGTACTTTGTACCTTTAAAACTTTTCAATTAAAAAAAAAAAAGAACTACCTGTACTTCATTATTCAGCTATGTGTCCATGAGAGCAAAGAGAGTATCTGAAGGTGAGGAAGAAGCAATGGATTGTGTGTAGAGAAAAAGGTCTAGAAAGGAAAACACTGGAAACAGCTGTTATTTAATCCAGCAGTAAATGCTCTGGGGGAATTTGGCCAGTTTGCAACAAAAATAACAAGTACCAACAGGGTGATTTTCAGTATGCAATAATGATTTGAGATGCTTTCTGTGGCATATAGCTAACATCAAACTAAAACATCAATCTGATCTATACATGATGAAAAAATATGGAGAAATTGTAAATTGGACTGCAAGTTGTTGGAAATAATTAACAAGCTGAAAAACTGGTGGTGTGACAAACCTCAGTTTTATGGAATCTCATCAATAGAAGAGAATGAGTGGGTAATCATATACAGGTAGTCCTCGACCTACAATAGTTCATTTAGTGACCCTTCAAAGTTACAACGACACTGAAAAATGTGTTCTATGACCGTTTTTCAGTTATAACCTTTCGCAGTTTCCCCATGATCATGTGATCAAAACTGAAATGCTTGGCAACTGGTTCATATTTTTTACCGTTGCTGTGTCCCAAGGTCATGTGATCACCTTTTGCAACCTTCTCACAAGCAAAGTTATTGGGGAAGCCAGTTTCATTTAACAACCAGGTAGCCAACTTATCAATTGCAGTAATTAACTTAACAATTATGTCAAGAAATATTGTAAAACGGGCAAAACTCATGTAACAAATGTCTCACTTAACAACAGAAATTTTAGGCTCAAATGTGGTCATACGTCGAGGATTACTTGTATATCCTGGCCTAGGAAATACCATTATAAACATACCAAAATTAAAAACATCAAGACTAATAGGCAAAAAGCACTGCATTCACATGCTACTTATTATAAATAAATTGATGTATTCTTGCAGACTTTTACTCTGCTTACAAATAGGGACAGACTCATAATGATGGCCAAATGTCAATCTGTGGTTCATTTACTGGCATGAGGGCCAATCAATAATGCAGGGTTGAGGAAAATGGAAATTTGTCACTTTATTTCTGATCAGAAGCAAAGGGGCCAGGAGGAACCCTGAGCGAGACTGATGTTCTATTTTCATTTTTTTATGATACAGGAAATTTAAAACAGCAGTACAATGATTGGTTAATATTTCTTATCATCATTAAAATAGCATGTGTACAAGTAATGTTGTTCAGCTTAGAACAACATGTGTACTGTGCTGAAAAACAGGTTTCTGTAAAATGAGTGCATTTAAAGATGAAATTTGTGGTCCCAGGCCTTCAATAACTCAGCACTAGAACAAGTAGTTTGTATACAAAAGAATTTTGTTACTCTTCCAAAGCAGTAATCATGTATGTATGCGAATTAGTAGTTTGACTTTCCATGGAATGTTATGAGACTTACTCAAAAGTATGTCTATAAAACTGCAATCTAATTCCTTTCTGGCTACTTTTTTTTAACCTAGAAATTTATAACTCATTCTTCTAGTGCCAGAAACATCAGTTAGTGTTGTTCAGCATCAGTTAAAATTACAACACTATATAGACATTAAAAAGGTAATAAACACCTATAAAGACAAACATACATATATCATCTTTATATTAACACTTTATGTATATTAAAGATCTAATAATTATCTAATCAGAGAAATATAACAAAAGGGGATCCCTAGTTTCTGTTGTAAGATTTCCTGAAAGCTTTCTTGTCCCTATCTGAAGATAAATCTAAATACATAATTGCAAATCCCATTGCTACCGGTTCGCACAGGTGCTCCCACCACCGCCACTACCGGTTCATAGAACCGGGCCCTATTGGTAGCAACCCACCGCTGCATAATGACTGACCAGCTAAAATGATATAACTATTTCAACCATCTTTAAATTGTTCTACCTACCAGTGACTTTAGAAGCTCACATGGTAGTAGAATGGTGGGACTGAAAGTTAACGAAGTCTATTTATCCTCATCTTAGAACAATCAATTAAATATTCTACTGTTTAAAACATAACAACATCCATCTTAGCTCTTCCTGCAGGTGGGGTGAAATACAGCTCAATTCCCCTTGTACGAATGATGATGTGTTTTAATTTTTGTAATCATTTTAAATTGTCATTTTTATGTATTATGATTTTTCTTTCCATTGTTGTACGCCGCCCTGAGTCCTGTGGGATATGGGCGGCCTATAAGAACAACCAAATAAATAAATAAATAAATCTTAACATTACATCAGATAATACTGAATGCAAAGAACACAATGATTCTTATTGTGAAATTTTATTACCATGACTATATGAGCACATACTTTGGTAATACAGGAAAGGCCGGATGGTACAGTTGGCAGAAGGTGTGACATACAAACTTAAGAAGCTATTTGTGATAATAGCCAGCTTCCTTGCATCTTTAATTAAGCATATATGTACCAACTTGCTTACTGAGAGGTTAACACAAATTAAAGCAGAGAACAGCTGCAATTTACCTGATAGCACTATTAGTAGGACTGTGGGTAGAAAGGAGATAACAGTAATATTTGTTGTAAGCAATAGCCCAAGGATAAGTCCAAACCAGTGGATCTTGTCTTGAACAAGTAGAAACAGGGCAAAAATCTAAGACATGGAATGAATTAGTTCCTTGTTCTTGGTTAATAGTTAATGAAATTCAATTAACCAAATGTCTATCATAAAATTGATTAGGTAGTCACGCTAGTGCAGCGGTTCCCAACCTGGGGGTAATTACCCCCAGGGGGGTAAAAATGCTATTCTTTAGGGGTAAAAAAGGCATCCACTAAATTTTAGTGGATGCCTTTTTTTTTGTTGGTAATAATAAAAAAAATACAGTACAGTAACGCATTTGGTTCATGTGGCATATGCTCTTTCTTGCTAGCGAAACAGCAGAGTGCTTTGAGTGTGGGAACGGGGTGAAAAGGAGGCACGAGGCGGGACTGCCGCCCGCGCTGAAGGCTGAGTCCTGAGTCACGGCGTTTCACGCATGCAGAATCCGCCGTGCTCGAAAATAGTACTCGGCATGTATAAACCTGTTTGAACTGAGAGCGGTCGGGCACTTGTTCTGACGCATTATCGCATTTGCGCTCCACAATCCGCATATGCCAGCGGTTCCCAACCTGGGGGTTGGGACCCCTTTGGGGGTCGAATGACCAGTTCCAAGGGGTCACCTGGCATCCTCAGCTCCCCCCCACTGCCACAAGCCTGGCCATATCACGCCCCACAACCCACGCCCCCACCGCGCTCCACCCCGCTGCCACCATTTGGGTTATTTTACCGTCTGCGCATGCGCAGCACGCCTTGCGCATGCGCAGAGGGTAAAAGAACCCAAATGGCAGCGGAAGGGTGGGTCACGGTGGGGGCGCGGGGGCGGGGCGTGGGTCGCGGTATTAGGAAGGTTGGGAACCACTGCGCTAGTGTCTTTGTTTCCATAGTGTCTACGTAGTTATAAAAAAAATTATCTGATGTAGCTGACATTAGGACTGAAATGACTAGGCTTTATTAATTTGTTTATAGATAAGAGATGGAATGTGGGAAAAAGAGTATAATTTTGTATTAATACAAAAGAAGCAGTAATAAATTAAGAAGCAGCAAGTATAAAGTTGTTTATACTTGTCATAATGTAGGTGGGATATGACTTCTTTATATAGTTTTTTTACATATGAAGTGTGGTTTATAATTGTTAGTATATCTTTTTCTTTCTTTTCTATTTTTATTTCTATTTTTTTATTTTTCTGCAATTTTTACTCTATTGTTTTATATATTTTTGCTTTGTATTAGTTATTAGTTATTATAATCTTCAATACAATTGAAAATAAACAATACAAAGTTGTTTATTATGTAGTGAATACTTCTTCAGAAAAACATTAAAACATTAACATGTTTTGCACAACATTGCAGATTTTAAAAAATGGGGTTCAATACTTTGAAGTTCAATGTTTTATCCAGTTGTGGGTTGCTACCGGTTTGTTCTGGTTTGGGAGAACCGGTAGCGGCGGCAGCAGGAGGCTCTGCCCACCCTCCTGGATGTCATAACAGACAATCTGTGCATGCCTATCCCAGGTCCTCAGAAAGATAGACAAAAATGTCAAATCCAGTTTAAACATCCAGCTGACTGTATGACCAATCATAATAATAGAATTGTTTCAGTAATAATATAGCCTACGATCTAGAATATAAGATAGTTAAAAGTATTTTAATATATAAGCAATTAAAAATCCTACTGTAAGGAAAGATATAGGTTATAGATTTCAAACTGAAGAATTATAAAATTATTTTGATATTTTTCAGGCATTTGGCTACCTTTTTCTCATGTATATATTGTGTTGAAGTTACTGTGATATTTGAAAAATCCTTCAGGACCAGTTCCTTACCAAAACTATGGTCACTAGCCACGGTCATCCCCATCTTCAAAAAGGGAGATCCCAGTCTAGTAGAAAACTACAGACCAATCTCTCTATGCTACGTCACATGCAAAGTCATGGAATCGATCATAAACCAATCCATTACCCACCACCTAGAAACTAACAACCTACTCTCAAACAAGCAATTCGGTTTCAGAAAAAAATTATCCTGCAATCTACAACTACTACACTGCAAAAACATATGGACCTCAAAACTTGACCAGGGCAAAACAATAGACGCAATTTACATAGACTTCTGTAAAGCCGACTCAGTGGTTCATGATAAACTACTTCTGAAACTGAAATCCTACGGCATCTCTGGACCCCTTCATGACTGGATAACTGCGTTCCTGTCAAACAGACAACAAGCGGTCAAAATAGGGAGTGCCCTATCAAATCCCGTACCTGTTAACAGCGGTGTTCCCCAAGGCAGCCTACTAGGACCAACACTCTTTATACTTTATATAAATGACCTTTGCGATCACATTACAAGCGACTGCATTCTCTTCGCCAATGATGTAAAACTCTTCAACACCACCGACAACACTGCTATCCTCCAAAAAGACCTAGACTTTGTGTCAGAATGGTCAAACATCTGGCAACTCCAAATCTCAACCAACAAATGCTCTGTCCTACACATTGGCTAAAAAAATCAGAACACCAAATGAACAGACAAGATCTTGCAGAATACCCTCACTCTGTCAAAGACCTTGGAATACTCATATCAAATGACCTAAGTGCCAAAGCCCACTGCTACAACATCGCCAAAAAGGCTTCAAGAACTGTTAACCTAATCTTACGTAGCTTCTTCTCCGGTAACATCACACTACAAACCAGAGCATACAAAACATTCGCCAGACCAATCCTTGAATACAGCTCATCTGTCTGGAACCCACACCGCATATCGGACATAAATACATTAGAAAGTGTCCAGAGATACTTTACAAGAAGAGTCCTCCACTCCTCTACTCGCAACAGAATACCTTACGCAACCAGACTTGAAATCCTAGGCTTAGAAAGCTTAGAACTACATCGCCTTCGGCATGACCTAAGCATAGCTCATAAAATTATCTGCTAAAACGTCCTTCCTGTCAATGACTACTTCAGCTTCAACCACAACAATACACGAGCACACAACAGATACAAACTCAAAGTGAACCACTTCAAACTTGACTGTAGAAAATACTGTAGGATGTTAGTACCCACCCCCTCCTAGAAAAATGAAATATCCTAGGAAATATTGAAAAAGGAAAGAATATGTTTCCCTGAATGAGGAAAGGAGAAACCTGGTTTAAATACAAAGCAGCTTCCTGCAGCTCCCTGCCCCCACTCTTTGCCAATGGGCCATTAAAGACTGGGCCCAGCTCACACATTCCTCCCACCTATCCTGGAGGTCTTCTACATAACAAAGAACCATAATAGGATTTGCCCAAGGCCCTTTCATTCAGCCAAGCCTGGGACAGACAAAAGCCTATAGAGTTGCCACTGCATGGCCTTCTGGGAGCCTGACCACCAATCAGTGCATTATATACACAGGAACAGGAAACTAAGAGGTGGGACCCAACAGAGAGTATAAAACAAGGAACTTAGCAGCTCTTCTTCCCCTTTTCTCTTCACCCACATCTGGAAGCATGTAATCTACCTTTTCTATACAGGGGCCTATGCCATGTGCTCCTGTCCACCATATTAAACCTTCTTTCCAAGCAACTTCCATGAATCCAGTGTCTTTTTCCCCACTTGGAACTGAACCCAGAAGGATATTCCTTACAACAATACAACTTTAGCAACAGAGTGGTAAATGCCTGGAACTCACTACCTGACATTGGTTTCGTCACCAAACCCCCAAAACTTTACCCTTAGACTGTCCACTGTTGACCTCACCTGATTCCTAAGAGGTCAGTAAGGGGCATGCATAAGTCCACCAGCGTGCCTACCGTCCCTGTCCTAATGTTCCCTCTTATCAGTACTCATCTTATGTATATAAACAATGTTATATCTATGTATATTACCAAAACGTACTTGACAAAAATTAATAAATAAAACAAAATAAATAAAATAAATATTTAATTAAAATAATAAGTTTCATATGCATGCTTGTTTAAATGCTTCTTCATATTCTTTTATTTATATTCATCATCGTCATCATCATTATCATCATCCTAGCCATTGTCTGTCAACTGCAAGATGAAGTGGATCTTCTGCACATTTCCAACTAATATGGTGTTGAGCTTTCCTTTGCCAGTTGGGCCCACAATACTGGCTAATGTTTATGCTTATTTATAATATGTTAATATAACGTAATATAACATTTATATTATATTAATCTAAAACAAGGTGGGGAAAATTTATTTATTTATTTATTTATTTATTTATTTATTTATTTATTTATTTATTTATTTATTTATTTATTTATTTATTTATTTATTTATTTATTTATTTATTTATTTATTTATTTATTTATTTATTTATTTATTTATTTATTTGTTTATTTGTTTGTTTGTTTGTTTATTGTTCATTTTTATATGCCGCCCCACTCCCTTAGGACTCAGGGCGGCGCACAACATAAAACAAAACAATAAGAAAAAATGACACAAATGATTAAAAGAATTACAAAACAATTTAAAAAAACAGTCCAACATTCACACATGGGGGGATAGATCTTAATCTCCCCCCCCCACCTGCCGGAAGAGCCATGTTTTCATGGCTTTATGGAAGGCCAGTAGGGTGGGGATAGTCCTGATCTCTGGGGGGAGCTGGTTCCAGAGAGATGGGGCTCCCACAGAGAAGGCTCTCCCCTGTGATCCTGCCAACCAACATTGTTTGGTTGATGGGACCTGGAGGAGACCAACTCTGTGGGACCTAAATGGTCGTAGGGAGGTATGCGGTAGGATGCGGTCCCGAAGGTAACCTGGCCCTGAGCCATGTAGGGCTTTAAAGGTTAAAACCAACACCTTAAATTGCGTCTGGAGACTAATGGGCAACCAATGCAGCTGGCGGAGAATAGGTGTTATGTGGATGTATCTGGGGACACCCACCACAGCTCGCGCAGCTGCATTTTGCACTAATTGCAGTCTCCGGATACTTTTCAAGGGTAGCCCCATGTAGACCGTGTTACAGTAGTCCAGCCGTGAGGTGATGAGGGCATGAGTGATCGTGAATAAAGCCTCCCTCTCCAGGTAGGGTCGCAATTGGTGCACCAAGCGAACCTGTGCAAAGGTCCCCCTAGGCACAGCTGACAGATGTTGCTCCAATTTTAGCTGTGGATCTAGGAGAACACCCAAATTGCAAACCCGTTCTGAGGGAGTTCATTTCTCTCCCCCAAGAACCAAGGAGGGGCAATCGACATAATCCCTGGGAGGCAATACCCATAGCCACTCAGTCTTGTCAGGGTTGAGCTTGAGCCTGTTAACTCCCATCCAGACCCTTACATTGTCCAGGCATTGGCACATCACATCCACTGCTTCCCTGAATTGAGACGGGGTGGAGATGTACAGCTGGGTGTCATCAGCATATTGCTGGCACCTCACCCAGTGTCGTCGGATGATCTCACCCAGGGGTTTCATGTAGATGTTAAACAGGATGGGTGAGAGGACTGAGCCCTGAGGCACCCCGCAAATCAGGGGCCTAGGGCTCGACCTTTGTCCCCCCGTCAACAACGACTGCATCCTATCGGCAAGGTAGGAGGAGAACCGCTGCAGAACGGTGCCTCCCACTCCCATCTCGCTGAGTCGACGCAGAAGGATACCATGGTCAATGGTATCGAACGCCGCTGAGAGGTCAAGTAGCACCAGGATGGAGGAATAACCACCATCCTGGGCTCACCAGAGATCATCCATCAGGGCGACCAAAGCAGTTTCCGTGCTGTAGCCGAGCCTGAAACCCGATTGAAAGGGATCTAGATAATCAATGTCATCCAATAACTGTTGGAGTTGGAGCGCCACCACTTTCTCAACAACCTTACCCAAGAAGGGCAGGTTGGAGACCGGACGGAAGTTCTTTAAATCCGCTTGATCCAGGGAAGGCTTCTTGAGGAGGGGCCGCACCATGGCAACTTTTAAGGGTTGCAGCATGGATCCCTCTCTCAAAGAAGCATTCACAATCACCTGTATTCAGCCACGTGAAACCTCCCTGCTGGCCGAAACCAGCCAGGAGGGGCACGGGTCCAACAAACAAGTGGAGGCACTCATCGCTCCTATGGCCTTGTCTACATCCTCAGGAGTGACTGGCTCAAATTTATCCCATAAAACCAGACTAAGACCAGTCCCTGTCAACTCGGCTGGCCCTGTCCAATCGGAGTCCAGATTCGACCGGATCTGAGTGATTTTATCCGCCAGAAACTGAGCAAATTCCTCAGCTCTGCCCTGCAGGTGTTCCTCGCCTCCCCCCTTAGCAATGAGGGAGCGAGTCACCCTAAACAGGGCGGCTGGGCATGAATCAGTGGATGCAATAAGAGTGGAGAAATATACAGATTTATTGCCACTAAATAAGACCTAATGAAGGTTCTTAGTTGTGTTCGGTCAGATTCGGCTTTACTGGCTCTCCAGCATCTCTCTCGATGTCTCTTATGGTGTTTCATCTCCTGGAGCTCCTCAGTAAACCAGGGAGTCTTCCGAGATCCACTGCCGTAGAGAGGTCGCAAAGGCGCAATCCGATTTAGCACCCCTGATGCTGCTCTGTTCCAAGCAGTCACCAGGGACTCAGATGAATTGTGTACTAGGGAGTCAGGTATCTCCCCAAGTTCCCTCTGGAATCCTTCCGGTTCCATTAGGTGCCTGGGGCAGAACCACTTAATCGGTCCCGCCTCCCTGCGGAGGAGGGGTGGAGCCGTGAAATCTAACCTCAGTAGGAAATGATCTGACCAGGACATAGGGGAGATGACTAAACCCCTCAACTTCAGATCATCTCTCCACTGCCCCGAGAGAAACACTAGGTCAAGTGTGTGACGTCCTTCATGAGTCGGACCCTGGATTACTTGGGTCAGGTCCATGGCTGTCATGGTGGCCATGAACTCCTGGGCTGCATCTGAGGATTCGCTGGGCGAAGGCAGGTTAAAGTCCCCCAGCACCATAAGCCTAGGGAACTTCACCACCATCCCCGCTATCGCCTCAAGCAGCACACGCAGGGCCTTTGTAACGTAGCTGGGAGGCAGGTACATCAACAAAAGGCCCACCTGAACCCCTAAGTCCAACTTCAGAAGAAGCGTCTCACACCCGACAATCTCCGGGGCAGGGATCCTACGAGGACAAAGAGTCCGGCGAGCTATAATAGCCACTCCTCCCCCCCTTCCCTGGGGTCGAGAGTTATGCTGAACTGAGATCCCGTCCAGGCACATCTCCAAGAGGGGAACCCCCCCTCCTGGCCCAGCCAGGTCTCATAATGCATGCCAGGTCTGCCCCTTCTTCCAGGATTAAGTCCCGTACAAGGAGAGCTTTGTTAATAATTGACCTGGCATTCAACAGCAGCAGCTTGAGCCCAGGGTCCTGACATCCCTGGCGGAATGGGACTGTTCTCCTCCTCCGCTCTGCCGTGCCTGTTTTGTCCCCAGCCCTCTGCCCCCAAACAATCCAGCGCTGCCTTTTCTCCTTGGCCCCTTTGCCTAACGGGCCAAAAAGCCAGTTCACCCCGGGCTTTTGGGCGCACGGGACACTTTGCCCCCAGCCAATCAGAGGAGCAAGAATCCCACCCCCTTGGAAGCAGCCTTTTTAGGAGAAGGAAGGGGGGACAAGGCTTCCCTCTCTTGCTTAAAAGAGACACGTTTGGAGGTGCTCCCAACGAAAGAAACTGGAAGAGGGAAGAGTGCTTTGGGGTGGATTCAATGAGGATTCCCTCTCTTGCTTAAAACAGACACATTTGGAGGTGCTCCCAACGAAAGAAAGTGGAAGGGGGAAGAGTGCTTTGGGGTGGACCTCCAAAGGTGTCTGCTTTAAGCAAGAGAGGGAATCCTCATTGAATCCACCCCAAAGCACTCTTCCCCCTTCCACTTTCTTTCGTTGGGAGCACCTCCAAACGTGTCTGCATTAAGCAAGAGAGGGAATCCTCATTGAATCCACCCAAAAGAACTCATCCCCCTTCCACTTTCTTTCATTGGGAGCACCTCCAAACGTGTCTCTTTTAAGCAAGAGAGGGAAGCCTCGTCCCCCCTTCCTTCTCCTAAAAAGGCTGCTTCCAAGGGGGTGGGATTCTTGCTCCTCTGATTGGCTGGGGGCAAAGTGTCCCGTGTGCCCAAAAGCCCAGGGTGAACTGGCTTTTTGGCCCGTTAGGCGAAGAGGCCAAGGAGAAAAGGCAGTGCCGGATTGTTTGGGGGTGGAAGGCTGGGGACAAAACAGGCGCGGCAGAGCGGAGGAGGCGAACAGTCATAGACCCCATCCCTGGTTACCAGGCACTTGGGCTGAGCTAGATGGAACCAAACTGGAGGGGCCAGAACAAGAGATTGCTTGAAGACAGCGAGTTCCCATTCCCTGAGAGCGGCCTACCCCTCTGCTCCCATCATACCTACCTCTCCCTGTTATGACCATAATGCTCCCACTCTCCATCCCACCAGAGATCTCCTCCCCTCCCCCACTGGTCCCCCTCTCTCCCGGCAGACCATGCATTCCATTCATACTGAGCCTGGGGTCAGACTCAAACCCCCCTCCACTTCTGTTTCCACACTCAGCAGAGGGGGGCAGAATCCTAGCCCCTGACTCACTCATTTCATCAAAAATCTTTCCAATCTGTACATGCATCCCACCAGACATAACCATATACACTCACGCTAACAGTCCCAACAACCCAACCAAACTTACAAATCATCCATGTTAAACATACAAACCAACAATCACCCCCAGGGTAAAATCTTTAAAATAATGAAAGTTTGTGCAGGGAAATCATAGAGGGAAAGCACAAAATGATAGTCCTGGACCAAATCCAGTTGTTTGCGCTCTTAATGGTCGTATATGTATCAGCTAAGCAGAACAAGTCTCTGCTCAAAGAAGTCCTCGTAGTGGGAATAATGGTCATAAAATTGCAATTTCCCCTACTAGTCTCTGCAAGATTATAAGAATAGCGTCCAAGATATCGGCTTTCCTGCTTTATTTCTTCCCAGTTCTCCTTCACTGTGGATCTCAAGTCAGTGGGGGAAGTAGCATTCGATATAATTAAAACAGCAGAAAAGAGTGCATGGGAGGGGGGGCATAACAATCAACCAGAGCCCCTCTGCGATGGTTAATCCTGGATTTAAAAACGCAGTGCCGGCAGCAGCTCCCCAAATAGAAGCCGCTGCCCCCACCGCCACCATAACAGACCAAGAACGAGGAAATGCTACAACCCAACCTGTCAAAGACACTCGGCCAACCAGCTGGAACGTCGTCTGCAACATCCAAGAGGATCGCCAAAGCCGACAATGCTGGCTGGGTGAATCAATCCCTCCCCTTTGCAGAGCATGGCTTCTGGAATTTTTCCCAACCCTTAGTAGGGTTAAAATCTCTCTCTCTCTCTCTCTCTCTCTCTCTCTCTCTCTCTCTCTCTCTCTCTCTCTCTCTCTCTCTCTCTCTCTCTCTCTCTCTCTCTCTCTCCCTCCCTCCCTCCCTCCCTCCCTCCCTCCCTCCCTCCCTCCCCCTCTCTCTCCCCCACCATGTATGAGTGTGTGTGTGAGAAAGAAAGAATTAAAAATATATCAAAAGGCTTATAATGGAAAAAAAATAAAGTGATATAGTCTTATAATCTTTCTTCCTAGATTTATCGACATGGAGATAGAAGTCCTATTGAAAACTATCCCAACGGCTTACACAGTGAAAGTGAATGGCCACAGGGATTTGGGCAACTGACTAAGGTTTGTTGGTTTTCTATAATAGTAAAGACAATAAACAATACATATAATAAAGGGATGTGATTTATAATTAACTTTTATTGATTGGCATGTAACAATTACATAACCTTCTCCAGCACTGTACATTTGATGCCAACTCTTAGAATCCCTCCTCAGCATTTATTGTTCTGTTACAGTGAAAAAGAACTAGGACACAATTCAGACGGTTTTTTTAGAACATAAATTCATATCTTCAAATTTTTATCTCAGATTAATGAATAAAATGGTACAAAGAATTAGCCCCAAATTAATAAATTCTGAGACTAACAGAGAAATCTAACCTTTTTAAACATCCAAGATAGAAGAATTAAGATTCTGGGCCTGGACAATACAGCCGAATTCCATAAAAATGTATCTGTCCATCTGTCTGTCCACCCATCTATCTGTTCTCTGCCCATCCATCTTTCTGCCATGTTACCTGCCCAGCTAAAACCAGCAGACATCTATTTTGGCAGAGTGATATAGGAAGATGTCAGACGCAGATGATCACTTTGGTTAATTCATACTGTGCAGGAGAAGGTAATGCTAAATCATTCCTGTATTTTTACCAAGAAACTACATGGTTAAAATTCAAAATGATTGATGATATAATGCCAAATAATGAGATCAGATGATACTCAACATGTTTCTGAGGAATTGAGCATCTTTCCAAATATGAATGATGTTTTAAGACATGGCTGGATCAGCATTTCACAAGCCTTTTCGATCATGGAACACCTTAGAAGACAATCCCCCCTTCCCCAATGGAATTCCTAATTCTATTCCTGAGTTTTAGTAAGCATTGTAAACCACAGTGTTTTTCCTTCTTTCATCTACTCCTATTGCTTGAGTGTTTTGTATAACACAGTAGGTTTGGAAATGAAGAGAAAGCATTTTAAATATAACTGCAAACCTTTATTTTGGTACAAGAAAACATTAGATATAACCACAATTTATGCCTAAATTTATTTTTGGTATAAGCAGAAGCTGAAAACCCTGATTCACATCAATAGGTGAATGGGAAGGGAAGGGAAAGGAAGCAGAGTTCAGATAGAGTTTTGGCTACTGATGGGTATATGTTTATAAATCCCATCCAAAAGTCATTCAGTGGCATAGATTCAAATTTTGTTTTTTTTTTTAATTCAAAAAGTTTTATTAGTACAAAATTACATAGGTAATAGCTAAATATTGAATATAAAGTACAAACATTTTTTTATTTTTCTCCCCCTAGCCCACCCCCTTCCCTCCCCCCTCCCCCCCGGACTTCCCAGAGAGAATACAGGGCATAATATCAATTACATAAATTTAAATTAGGTTAATAAAAAAGAACATTATTTTTTGAAAGCTTCAACTCCAAATTGTACACTAATAATATATCATCTATGTATAAAATAATAGAGATACAAACAAAAAAAGAAAAATCTCTTAACAATACAAGAAAAGCATAACTAAGATAAAGTAGAGAAAAAAGAAAAAGATAAACAAACAAACTTCCTTCCTCCTCCCTTCAATCCTCTACCTTGTGCAACATTTCCTCTAAATTAAATAAAACTTAGATAAATATTATATAAATAATAGCTAAATATAAAATACAAAAATCTTAAACTAATATTATTAACATATTGTTGCCATACCTCGAATTGCTAGCTTCAAAAAAATTCTAAGTTTAATAATAGATTAATAATAAAAATTAATAATAGAAATAACCTCAAAATTAAATAAAACTTAACTAAATATTACATAGATAATCATTAAATATTAAATTTCATCATAATATTAATAACATAATATTATTATACATTAACTTATTAGCTTCAACAAAAAAATTTAAATCTTAAAAAAAAATTTTTTTCTTTTTTTTTCAATAATAAACAGTCTAAGTCCAAAATTCCAAATCTTCATATATATATATATATATATATATATATATATATATATATATATATATATATATATATATATATATATATATATATATATATATATATATATATATATATATATATATATATATATATATATATATATATATATATATAAAGGGGAAGAAAAAAGGAAAAATACAATCATATTAATCTCTATCCGTCCAATATATTTCAACACCACATCTTTTTGTATCTTGATAGTTGCATCTTTTTATAGCTCAATGATTTTGAATTTATCAACTCGCCTCCCATCTGGTCCCGATCCTCCATCTCCTTTTCCCCGTCTATCTGGCTCTGGTACTCATTTTGGTTCTTTAAATCTATTTCCTTTTGATCCGACAGGGGTAGCTTCCCCTCCTCCTCTTTTACTTTCATACATCCTTCCTCTGGAATTCTGGATATATCAGCCTTTAAAACATTGACATAAAATTCAGTAGCTTTCTTTATCGTGTTAAGCCAGTATCTTTTTCCAGAAAATTTCACCGCTACTCCTACTGGTGCTTCCCATTTATATTGTAAATTTAATCTTTTGAGTTCATCAATCAAAAAGGTGTAACTTTTTCTGGCTTTAAGCATTTTAGAGGGGATTTCTTTCCAAATCTTTAATTCCTGGCCATTCACCTTAAGATTGTTGTTAAACATTGCCTGTATAATTCTATTCCGTAAGGTTCTTGTAGTAAAATATATGACAATGTCCCTTGGTAGGTGTTTTTGTTTAGCATACCACGAGTTGATTCTATATATCTTGTCAATTTGTGTAGCCAATTCCACTTTAGACATTCCAGACACCTGGTCCAAAGCATCAACCATTCTTCCTTTTAAATCTTCATATAATCCCTCCTTCAATCTTCTAACCCTTATAGCAACTTCCATTGATCTGAACTGCATCATCAACACCTCTGTTTCAAAATTTGCAATGTCATTTTGAATTTTATCTATGTATTCCACCGAGGTTGCCAAAGCTTGTTTATTTGTTTCAATACATTCTGCCAGAACTTCAATATTTGTTGCTAATCCTTTGCAAACCTCTAACACGTCCGACCTAAGTTGTTGATTCATATTCTTCAAAGCAGCCTGCATTTTCTTATCTATTTCACTAATTTTCTGGTTAAATTCCAAAGTCAGTTCATGTTTCATAATCTTTAAATTACTTAATAAGTTTTCAGGTGTCAAAGACTGTGGAGGTGTTAACTCAGTATTAAGTTGCATTTTAGAAGTATAACCAGAGGGATAGTCATTTCTTTTACTCAAAACAATCTTTCCGGATTTTGAAGCCATTGTAGTGTTTCAAAGGAGTACAAAGAAAAAAAAGCCAAATCCCTAATTAAAGTTCTTTCCAGTTTCAAAACCAGGTAGTCTTTTATTATTAAAAATCTATCAGTTATAACTTTAATCCAGGGTTAGGAGACAGAGAAAGAAAAGCCAGTTTTCAAAGTCAAAAGTTTCCATAAGAAAAAAAAGCCTCTGGCAAAACGAAAGTCAATTTCACTTCTCCTCCCACCTTCTTCAATTGCCATATTATTAACTGTTACTTTGTTTCCTTGCCGAAGTGAAAGCTAGCAGAGGAGTTGAAGAAAAAAGAAAAAAGAAATTTCAGTACTTGCCCATCTCACTCCTGTTTCTCTCTGTCTGCTTCTTTAAATCAAAAAATAATTGTAAATCCCATTCTGGAAGCAGCGGTGGTCACGGCATCTTGCTCCGCAAAAGCGGAGGTTTCCTGATTCCCGGAGCAGGAGACAGGCTGCATGGGGAGCCCTCACCCTTTGCGCCCCTGGATGGCTCCTAGGGCACTGGGGGGGCTCTACCCCACCTGTCAAGCTCTCATCTCTCCCCTTTGCCCGGGGAAGAGATTTCAAAGCCGCCAGACAGCTGTTCTGGCGGCTTTTTACAAGAATCGGAAAGGCGCCCAACAAAGGAGCGTCCGCGATGGCGCGATCCAAACCGGAAGTCTCAAATTTTATTTTTAAAGCACTGGATTTCAATAAGATCTTGATACTCTGGCATAAGCAAGATGTGGAGTTTATTTTGGTTGACAAATGGATTTTTTTTACCCACTCAATGTTTCAGTTAGTGTCTGGGAAGAATTCTGATAGGGATTTCATAAGGTTCATTAAATGCTCATAAATGTTTTTGTGCACATTAGTGTCAGGAGTGAAACATGGGCAGCTATGTGCCTCTTCATTTCAACTTGTCTTTGGAGTAAGGGAGGGGGATGTTGACTATGAATGGGTTAATTTGGAGAAATGAAACCTCTGCAGTTCCATGGGAGCTTGAGTGACACTGGAAACTTTTCAAGTTCATATCAACAGGTGTGAAGAAGAAGGCAGATGGTTCCCATAACAAAGATAACTTGTTTACATGGTCTACATGGAAGCCTGGGGATTAGGCTGGGAAATTCATTGTTTAATATTGTGAACTGGTGCCTTAGAAATTGAGTTAGTTTTACCTCACCATTCTTATGCTATGTATTCAATAAACAATAAGCTTTTCAGAACTGAAATAATCCTAGACTTTTATTTGGATAATCAAGCTGGATGTTGACAATTAGCTTTGATTTTCAATTTGTTCTTTTCTCAGAAACTGGACCAGGAGAGAAAAGCATTGAAAGTTTTTCTCATTCACATAATCAATCCAAAAATTAAGTCTGGTTTTCAATGTTGTTATTTTATATCTCTCTGTGAATATGATTGTCTCTTCCAACTGCAAAGATTTAGTAACTTTTTATTTATTTATTTGTCAAACATGTACAAGATAGCAGGTATAGGTATAAACATAAACATAAGCAAAGTAAGTACAGATAAATGAGGACAATAGGACAATAAGACAGGGACGGCAGGCACGACAGTGCGCTTATGCACGCCCCTTACAGACCTCTTAGGAATGGGGTGAGGTCGACAGTAGACAGTCTAAGGTTAAAGTTTTTGGGGTTTGGGGAAGAAACCACAGAGTCGGGTAGTGAATTCCAGGCATTGATCACTCTGTTGCTGAAGTTGTATTTTCGGCAGTCGAGTTTGCAGTTGTTTACATTGAGTTTGTATCTATTGTGTGCTTGTGTATTGTTGTGGTTGAAGCTGAAGTAGTCATTGACAGGTAGGACATTTTGGCAGATAATTTTATGAACTACATTTAGATCAGTTCGAAGGCAACGTAGTTCTAGGTTGTCTAAGCCCAAGATTTCAAGTCTGGTGGCATAAGGTATTCTGTTGCGAGCGGAGGAGTGGAGGACTCTTCTCGTTAAATATTTTTGGATTTTCTCGATTGTATTAATGTCTGAAATGCAGTGCGGGTTCCAGGCAGGTAAGCTGTATTCGAGAATTGGTCTGGCAAATATTTCGTATGCTCTGGTTAGCAGTGTAATATTGCCAGAGAAGAAGATACGCGAGATTAGATTGACAACTCTGAGCGCTTTTTTGGCAATGTTGTTACAGTGGGCTTTGGCACTTAGGTCATTAGATATGAGTACTCCCAGATCCTTGACAGAATGAGGGTCATCTACAAGGTCATGTCCTCCAAGCTTGTATTTTGTGTTCTGATTCTTTTTTTATTCAAAAAGTTTTATTAGTACAAAGTACAAACATTTCTCTCTTTTCTCCTCCCCTTCCCCCCAACCCCCACCCCTCCACCCCCCTTACCCTCCACCCCTTTCACCCACCCGCCCCCCCAACTTCCCAGAAAAAACACAAGGTATAGTATACAATAAACATAATATTAAAATATACTAACAAGTTGTCGACATCAATTCCTCAATAATAAACGATCCTTCTTTCAGCACTAAACCTCCGTGATGGCATGCCATACCTGGCATTTAGAGTCATCTTGCTTAATTACAGTACAGTCCATAATTGTTCTCAACAGGAAAAGTTATGTTATAAACTTAATATTTTCTGTAACATATTTTAAATGGTCCACCATATTTTTATCCAAAAGGCCTAGGTTTTCTTTTCTTTTTTTTCTTTTTTCTTTTTCTTAATATAACCATCATATGCAAAAATACATAACATCTTCATATTACCCACATTTAGATTATAAATTTGGTATTTCCCCATATTACCATCCTTATAATTTCTCCAGTATTTTAACCCAATTTTCATACAATCCTTAAACTCATTTTCTCAAAATAATTCCATTAGCACTTTATACAACCTTTCTATATGCATTTAACTATTATCTTTTATTTCTATTATCAGATTGTCCTGTTAGCGCTAATTACAATTTTAAGTCTTCTCTCCGTCTGGCCTATGATTACCCATACTAAAGCCAAATTCTAGTTGTTCCTTCTTCTCATTCGACCTTTAAATCCAACTCTTCCACCCGCTTGTGATTTGATAATTTCTTGAGTTGTCAAGAAATTGATTTGTTGTTGTATTGATTCATCCTTAAATATAGCTGCTGCTCTGGTCTGACTCTGATCCTTTATCTCTCCTTGTATCACAAGTGAATCCAAATTGTGAATATCACTCTGGTTCTGTAAATCCCCTATTCTTCTTCCTTCTGGTATTTTAGATATCTCGGCGTTTTAGCACTTTTTCATAAAAATCTCTTGCTTTCCATATCGTATTGAGCCAATATCTCTTTCCCAAGTATATTAACAATAAACCAACTGGGGCTTCCCATCTGTACTGTATTTGCTGTTTTTTCATTTCATTCACCAAAAAGGCATAATCCTTTCTAGCTCTCAACATTCTGGGGGGAATTTCTTTCATTGTCATCACCTCATATCCATTTATCTGGAGCTTATTCTTAAAAGTCGCCTGTAGGATTTTATTACGTAATGTCCTTGTAGTAAAATATATTACTATATCTGGTGGCAGATGTTTCTGTTTAGCCATCCAAGAATTGGCCCAATATATCTTGTCAATCTGTATATCAGTTCCTCTTTTGACACCCCCAGCATTTGCACAAATGCCTCCACCATCATTGGTTTTAGATTTTCTTGTCTGTTCTCCTGTACTCCTCTTATTCTTAAAGCAAACTCCATATTTCTATATTGGATCATTAATGTCTCAATTTCATACTTTTCAATTCTATTTTGAACCTCTTCTATGTTGTCACTTAAAGTTGTCACAGATTGCTTAATTCCTGCCACCTCCTCTTCCAAAATTTCCATATTTCCTACCAGTCCTTTAAATGCCGTAAGTGTATCTTCCCTTAAATTGCTGGTTCCTAATTACAATCTCTTCTGAAACAGCCTGTATTTTTTCATTAAGATCATTAATTTTTGAGGTAAACTCCATAACCAATTCATCTCTCCTGACTTTTAAAACTTCTTGTAACTTTTCAAGCATTAAAGTCTGTTGAGGTGTTGAATAAACATTAGATTACATACTTGAAATATAAGCAGGAGGTTGCATTCTTGAGATATATTCAGGAGGACCATAACATCCTTTGTTAAAAACAGTCTTTCCAGATTTTAAGGCCATTTAGAATTTTCAACTTTTTATTTTTTATCCACCAAAATCAAAAAGGGAAAAAAAGAGAATTCCTCCCTTCCAGGATGAATATCAACTTAAAGTTTTTATCTCCAGAGTCAGAAAGAGAAGAAAAAAAATCATCAAAGTCAGGCATTTTCTGAATAAACAATAGATTGCATTCTTAAAATGTGAGCAGGAGGACTATCAAATCCTTTATTAAAAACAGTCTTTCCAGGTTTTAAAGCCATTTAGGTTTTAAAATTAGATTTGTTATTTTATTCCAAAGTCAAAGAGAAAGAAAAAAATTCCTCAGAGTCAGGTGTTTTCATACAAAGTGCTGCTAACGAAATGAAACTTTCATTCTAGCTTTCACTTTCCACACCCTTTGAATCTTCAATCACCGTTTTGTTACTTGTTAGCTCAGTTAATTTGTAACTTCCGAAGTGAAAGTCAGCATTGGAGTTAAAGTTAAGGTACTTGCCATTCGAGTCTCCTGCCTGTCTCTGTCTGCTGTCTGCAGTAAATCAAAGTGTTATAAATCCCATCTTGAAAGCAGGCCTGGTCTGGCATCTTGCTCCACAAAAGCGGAGGCGTCCGAAGTCCTGGAGCAAATGACAGGCTGCCTGGGGAGCCCTCACCCTTCACGCCCCAGATTGTCTCCTGGGGCACTAGGGGGGCTCTACCCTCACCTGTCGGCTCTCATCTCTCCCCTAAGCCCGGGGAGAAGATTTTCAAGCCGCCAGACTGCTGTTCTGGCAGCTTTATGGGACCTCGGAACAGGCGCTCAACGAGGAGCGTCCTCGATGCCTGCGGAACCAAGCGGAAGTCTGTGTTCTGATTCTTTTTGCCAATGTATAAGACAGAGCATTTGTTGGTTGAGATTTGAAGTTGCCAGTTGTTTGACCATTCTGCTACATGGTCAAGGTCTTTTTGAAGGGTAGCAGCATTGTCGGTGGTGTTAAATAGTTTAACATCGTCAGCAAAGAGAACGCAGTTGCTTATAATATGATCACAAAGATCGTTTATGTAAAGTATGAAGAGTGTTGGTCCTAGAACACTGCCTTGAGGGACACCACTGTTGACAGGAGCAGGATTTGATAGGGCACTCCCTATTTTAACCACTTGTTGTCTGTTAGACAGGAACACAGTTATCCAATCATGTAGGAGTCTAGATATGCCATAGGATTTTAGTTTCAGAAGTAGTTTGTCATGTACCACTGAATCAAAGGCTTTACAAAAGTCTATGTAAATTGCATCTATTGCTTTACCCTGAACAAGTTGTGTAGTCCATATGTTTTTAGTGTAGGAGTTGCAGATTACAGGATAATTTTTTCCTGAAACCAAATTGTTTGTTGGAGAGTAGGTTGTTAGTTTCTAGGTTTCTAGATAATGGACTGGTTTATGATTGATTCCACGACTTTGCAGGTGACACAACATAATGAGATTGGTCTGTAGTTTTTGACATTGCTGGGATCTCCTTTTTTGAAGATAGGGATGACTGTGGCTAGTGACCATAATTTGGGTAAGGAGCTAGTCCTGAAAGATTTATCAAAGATTATGCTTAGAGGTTCGGCTAAGGCTGTGGAGAGCTTTTTTAAGAAGTATGCACATAGTCCATCAGGTCCAATAGATAGAGATGGTTTTAGGTTGCATAATGCCTTTTCAACAATATCTTCTGTAAAATCAATTTGTGTTACATCGTTGTAATTATTTGTGATACGACTAGGAAATATTGGGCATGAGCCATTGCTGTTTACAAAGACTGAGCAGAAGTAAGTGTTAATGAGGTTGGCTTTAACAGTTTCATCGTTATAGTCTTTACCATTAGGTCCTTTAGGGGGTGGGATGGATCTTCAGTCTTTGAGTTGGTTGTTTACGAAGTTATAGTGGATTTCATGCATAGAAGGTTTTCTTCTTGATTAATGTGATAATTGGTGCATTCCGTCTTTATTTGGTGGCATAGATTTTTGTAGCGGTTTTTAAAGTTAGCAACGTAACCAGTTTTGTTTTTTCGCCAAAGAGATCTTTTTTTGGATTGGAGCTTCCTTATTTTTATGGGTACTTTGTTTTTCTTGGTTTTGGTGGTTATTAGTGGTACGTATAGTTTAATGACTCTTTTGATTTCGAACAAAAATATATTATAGTGGTCTTCGATGGTATTACAGCCAGAAAATAGTATTTGCCAGTCAAGAGATGAGAGGTCTATGTTAGGATCTATGTTATCATAGTTGGCTTTTTTAAAATTATAATTGGGTATCCCATCATTATATTGATTTTTATAAGGATGTATATTGAGGCAAAAGTCAATCATGCTGTGGTAACTTCATTAAGTTTCATTAAGAAACTTCATTAAGTTTCCCAAATATGTTGGCAAGTGAAGTACATTGCATGAGCCACTTCTCGTTGCGTAAAAATTCAGCATGTATGCTAGTCATGGAAAGGTCTCCGTTATGAAGAAAATTAGAAGCTTGTTGCACAGGTCAAAAGTCTGGTCAGGATGTTGCCTCTTGAAAGTCATTTAACTTCTTTGTGATTTAGAAAGAATTGGTGTTGACCAATTTGCAAAAAGTCTTGACTGGAGTGAGTGAGACTTTACACTACTAACAATTTTTGCAGCCTCATTAAAAATGTCCTTTAAATCAGATGGAATGTTCTTCACCACAAGGGCATGCCAATACAAGATGCAATGACTACTGGTACAATTTGGCACTACAATTTTATTCTTGATATCATTCATTTCCCACCATTGCTGCAGCCCCATTGCTGCAAACATCAACACACTTATCCCAATCACTTGTGAATATTGTCAGTTTGTGCATCTCTATGTTTTTCTACTGCTAGTTCCCCAAAGATGCATATAGAAAGAAATATTCTGCAATGAATTCAGTTATAGATATGCATATACAACAAGCATAGCTATACATTGGAAATAAAGTATTTGTTTTAGAAATATGGACAACATGATGGGTGGAGTTCATACCTAGTGGAGTTGGTAAAAAAGTTAGAAATGAATTCAAATATATATAATGACCCAAAGAATTTTAAAGATCAAACAGAGATTTTCTTGCTGAAATTAATGGACAGTCAATTAGAAAAGAGTCATGGAAGATTAGTTTTATATATAATTACTGATGAAAAACAATTATATGTACAAACATTGGAAAGGCTTGGAAATATCCACAGTGGTTTGAAGATGAAAGAACTAGCAGAGATGTTAGTCTCTAGCAGAGATGAAACAATATTAACTTGTTTGATTAGAGCAAAATCAACAATACATTTATCAGTGACTGGAAACCAAATCTAAGGACTACTTGCTGGAAAAAAAATAGAAAATTGAATTTGTGATTTATGGGCTTTAAGATTAGAAAGGATAACTTATGAAAAGAAGGAAATTATGATGTAACCTGAGAGACAGAAGGTAAAATGTATTCTAATATTTGTATTGTTTTTATCTTGTTAAAAAATCTTCAATAAATTATATTTTTTATAAAGAATCACTTTAAAGAACCACTTAATTGATAGAGAACTAGTGGAATTACAGAATGAACTTAAAGAAGTTGTTAAGGATAAATATGAAACGAGTCTATCAAAAAGAAGAAATAAAGTGGATGACAAAACAAGCAGTGTATATTGCCAACAAGCAAAAACCAAGAAAAACAAAAATCCTAATAGAAAAAGAGATTCCTAATCAAATTTGGGTCGGTTACTGGGACCAGAGATTTATTCTTTTCTACTGGAATACATACTTTGGGCTTTTCTGTAAGTCGTGTTTATGTGGTGCCTTCCTATAGGCCAGTGGTTCTCAACCTTTCTAATGCCGTGACACACGACCTGCCCCTGAGCCCCCACCGCGACCCATCTTGCCACTGCACCTGCCACCGCACCTGCTGCTGTGACCCCCCCACCATTTGGGTTCTTTTACCCTCTGCGCATGCGCAAAGCATTCTGTGCATGTGCAGAGGGTAAAAGAACCCAATTGGCGGCGTCCAGGCGAAGTCTCCCGACCCCTGTGAAAGGGTCATTCGACCCCCAAAGGGGTCGCGACCCCCAGGTTGAGAACCGCTGCTATAGGCTGATTGGTGTGTTGATTGGCGATTGGCTGCCAATGACTCATGAGACTCATGAACATACCTTGGACAGCTAAGAAAACAAACAGATGGATCATTGAGCAAATCAGCCCAGAGTTCTCACTCTAGGCACAAATGACCAGCCTCAAGTTAACCTATTCCAGACACATTTGCAAAGACCTATCTCTCTGGAAAAGACTGGGAAAGGTAAAGGAAAAGACCCGCAGCAATGTGGATGGACTCAGTTACAGTGGGAATGAGTACCCCATTGGGAGACTTGAAATAACAGACTAAGAATAGGTTACAATAGAGAAAATCTATCTTTGCAGTTGCTAGGAAACAATTCAAGTCAAAACGTGAAGTCAAAAACAATTTGATGGGACATAATCAATAAAAATAGGACCAATTCCAAATCAGCTATTATGTGTTGAAGAGGACATATAAAGAACCCATTTTCCATAGAATAGAAGACTTTTTGTTTGGAATACTGTCGTCCAAAATAAAACCAGAATACATCACTTTGGGGAAAGTATGACTATGCAACCAGACTAGCTTTAACTAGTCATTGGCAGATTTCTCAAGGAGGTACTTTTAGATAAAGGATAGTAATACATGCCATTGACTTTTTATCAGCTGGTAAAAAATCTAAAGTAATCACAACTTTAATGAATTATCCAGAGATGCAATAAGAGTCAGGACAGCATATTACTATCTTGGTAAGGTGTTATATCAATATTACAAGGCTAAGTTTTACAACAGTTTATTTAATGACTGCTTGAAGTTACAATGGCATTTAAAAAGTGACTTATAACAGTTTTTCATATTTAACTTAACTGCAGTGATTCACTTAAGAAATGTGTCAAGAATGGTTGTAAAATGGGGCAAAACTCACTTAACTGTCTCGCTTAGCAAAATAAATTTGGGGCTCAGTTGTAGTCATAAGTTGACGATTACCTGTAAAAGCTTAAGATATGGCTATAACTTAGTTCATGCGAACTGGAAAGTGCATTTTCCTTTTAAATAACTCATGGCTATATTGTTTTTCCATAGATTGGAATGCAGCAGCAGTATGAGCTTGGACAATACATAAAGAAGAGGTATTCAGATTTTCTGAATGCCAGTTACAAAAGAGAGGAGGTGAGAACAACCACATAAAAAGTTTTATCTAATTCTAGTCATCTATTGCTCAAAACATAAAGGATTCAGAATTTTGATGCCCAAAGATAAATTATACATGCTTTCTATATAACTTTTATCATACCTACAGACATAGTATCTGAGACCCAGCAATTTACAGAAATTGCAGATGAATAAATGTAATTTTTGGTATATTTTATCAATTAATATATCTGTCTGCCATATTTCTCTCTCCAGGAGAGGTTAAGATGTCAATTTTTCCCTCAACAGCAACACATTAGGAAATGTTGGGCTGAGAGGCCCAAAGTCATTCACAAGTTTCTATGGTTGAGAGTAGATTTGAACTTGGACTTCTCAAGTCCGCATTCAAAACTTTAAAAAATATCGGAACTTCCGGTGGAGATGTGGGGCGCAGCAGCTGTAAAGGGACGATCTCCGTCCTCTAAGGCTGCTTTTTCTTTTGTTTTTTGGAGACCTTTTGGGGCATCGACAGTTTGTAGGACTGGGTGGACAAGAGGGATATCCTGGGCAACAGCGGGGTAAAGGCGTTCACACGCTGGGGCGGAGGGCACCCTCACTATCCGAAATGAAAGGTGTAATGTCCCAGAGTTCCACCAGGGGGCTCCAAAAGGAGTGGGAGATATGGATGCCGTGATTGGCTATTCCAAAGTTGTGTTACAGTATAAATAGCGAGCTGTCAAACAAAAGCTCGCCCTCCTGTCAGACCACTCGTTGTGTTAGTTGAATGTTAAATGTTAAATGTTAGTTGAATACTGGCAACGAGGAAGAAAGGAAGATTCCGCATCAAGTAAACTCCAGCTGCGACCTGCATGTAAGAAACAGATTGTATAAATTCGCTGACAGAGACGGACGATGGCCACCCAACACACATTCGCCCCATTTAACCCACCAGGGGAGACCTGGGTTTCGTATGTAGCCCGATTCAAATGTTTCCTCATAGTGAATGCATATACCGAGCTGTCAGGGGACAGGAAAAGGGCATACTTCCTCGGGTTTTGTGGGACTGACATGTTTGAAACAGCCCAAGCCCTGTTTGCCCCAAAGTCTATCCACAGTGTGCCATGGGATGAGTTTCTGGAGAAACTAAAAGACCATTATGCCCCCCGCCCTCTAGGTGTGCCAGATGGTATGCTTTATACCACCAAAACCAGAGGGAGGGGGAGATGGTGAATCAATTTGTGGCCGCACTTAGGAGAGCATCCTTATATTGCGAGTTCCAGAATTTAGAGGACTATCTCTTGGACAGACTTGTTTTTGGGGTGAGGGACTGCCGTCTGAAGAGACGTCTACTCGCAATGCACAACCTCACATTTCAAATTGCCCTCGATGAGGCTCGTGCTGCAGAAATGTCTACCCAGTCCCTCGCAGAGATGGACATTAATGTCACCCCCGCACCGGTCTCCCACGCCTCTGCGACTAATGCCATTGGCACACTCCCTGAAGACCTTGAGAGGGAGCTAACCATTGAGGAAGAGATTTGCCACATAGCAGATGGCCAGAGAAGCGGGAATCTGAGGCCAAAACTGCCTCCATCCCATTCACCATGCAGGGGCTGTGGGGGAGATCATCTGAGGGCTCAGTGTAACTTTCAAGATGCAGTTTGCTGCCGTTGCGGCCGCCGAGGCCATCTTGCGAGGGTCTGCCGAATGGGGAGAACCCCCCCAGCTCAAAACTATAGGGAGGCAGCACCTGCCGGGCTGCAAAGACGACCGTGAGGGGGTCAAACAAAGAGAGGCGGCTGTTACGCTATTTACCACTCCACTGAAAGAAATCCTACTGTCATCCAGCAAACCCTATTGCCCGCGGGTGAGAAATTTACTGTCACTGTGCTACTTGGCCACAAGCCGTGTCCCATGGAAGTGGACACGGGCCCCGCGATGTCCATAGTCTCATGGAGCACGTTAAAGCGCATATTTCCTAGCATGTCAAAGAGCCGCCTTTAACGGTGCCCATTTTCCTTAGGGATTACCAGGGATCTACGATCCCTATAATAGGCAGAGGAATGTTTCCGATTAAGTTTAAAACCTTTTTGGGCCGTTTGCCCCTTGTTATAGTGGACGGTCCTCTCACCAGCCTTTTGGGGCTGGATTGGTTTTCGGCCCTGGGGTTTTCACTGGAAGGCATCAATACCATAAAAGGGGAAGATGTGGGTGCCCTCTTGGCACAAGAGTTTCCCACAGTTTTTGATGGCCAACTGGGGAAGTATATGGGCACACCAGTGACATTTAATCTCGACCCTCTTATAGCCCCAATCCGCCTCAAACTGCGGAGAGTTCCTCTCACGTTATTGCCTAAGGTGGATGCAGAATTAGACCATCTTTTGGCACAGGGCATATTAGAGACCGTAGATCAGGTGCGACGGGAGACCCCCATCATAACACCTGTCAAGCCTGATGGTCTATCAGATTGTGCGCGAACTATAAGTGCACGGTGAACCGCGCTTTACAGTCCCACACATATCCTGTACCTATAGTACACCACTTGTTGCATTCCCTGGGGGGGAATGTCTTCGCAAAATTGGATTTGTCCCAGGCGTACCAACAGCTGCCTGTGGATGACCAAGCAGCAGAGGCTCAAACCATTATAACCCATAGAGGCGCATTCTGCTGCCGCAGCCTCCAATTCAGCATAAGTACCACCCCAGGAATCTTCCAAAGTTTAATGGAATGCTTATTGCACAGAATTCTGGGGACAGTGCCCTACTTCGATAACGTTTTGGTCCCCGCTTCTTCCTGCACCGAATTGCTGTCATGTGTGCGAGCAATTCTCTCCAAATTTCAAGGAGTTGGGTTACGGGTTAAGAAAAACAAATGTGTTTTTTCCGCCAACAGCATGGAATTCCTTGGGTTCTTAGTTGACTCCACGGGTATACACCCCACTGCCTCTAAAATCAAAGCCATTGTTGAAGCACCTGCGCCAACATCTAAGGCCGAGCTGCAAGCTTTTCTTGGCCTCTTGATTTTTTACGCAATATTCCTGCTACACAAAGCAACCGTGGCAGAACCATTGCACAGATTGCTGGACACCAAGGCCCTTTAGCAGTGGGGTCCCCACGAGGCAAATGCTTTTGTTGCTGTGAAAAGACTCCTGACTGCAAACACGGTTCTGGCTCAATATAGCACCCACCTACCGCTAGTCCTTGCCTGCGATGCATCGCCCTATGGAGTGGGGGCTGTCCTTAGCCACCGCTTACCAAATGGGGAGGAAGCCCCAATCGCATTCTTTTCCCGAACCTTAGCCGGGCCAGAGAGAAATTACGGCCAGATTGACAAAGAGGCTTTGGCTTTGATTGTGGGGGTGTGCAAATTCCACCACTATATTTATGGCCAGAGTTTCGACCTTATGACTGACCATCAGCCACTCTTAGGGCTACTCGCAGGCAACCGTCCAACTCCGTAGATGATATCCCCCAGAATGACTCGTTGGAGCATTTTCCTCGCCAACTACAAGTACCACCTGATTTACCGACCAGGACGCCACATCACCCATGCCGACGCCTTAAGCCGCTGCCCTCTACCTGTACTGCTAGAAGACCCAGCTCCGGCATCTACGGTGCTTCACCTGAGTGACCTCCACTTACCTATCTCCGCTGCTGACATCGCCAGATCAACGGCACGAGACCACATATTGTCCAGAGTAATGACTTGGGCGCTGAGAGGCTGGCCTTTTGACAAAATGTCTTCCGATTTTGCCCCGTTCAAAGCATGCCAGTTTGAGCTTTCTGTATTGCGGGGATGTTTATTGTGGGGTGAGAGGGTGGTAATTCTGCAGCAATTCAGGCAGGCCACCCTGAATTTGTTGCACAGAGGCCACCCTGGAATGGTCCACATGAAGGCCCTAGCAAGGGGATATGTTTGGATAAGGCCATCGAAGAACGGGTGTCCAGGTGTTCCCCTTGCCAGGAAAATAGAGCAGCCCTGCCAAAAGCAACCCCACAGGTTTGGGAAACACCAGCTGGCCCATTGTCTTGCATTCACATAGATTTTGCGGGCCCGGTGCAGGGCCAAATGTTCTTGGTGGTGGTGGATGTCTTTTCTAAATGGTTAGAGGTTCGTTTGATGTCTACCACCACCACTGACGCATTGATAAGGTGTTTAGAGTCATTGTTTGCAACACACGGTTATCCAGATGTGCTAATTTCAGATAATGGGCCTCAATTGACGTCAGCGAAATTCGAGGGGTTCATTGCAAACTTAGGTATCAGGCACGGTCTTACAGCGCCATGGCACTTGGCTGGGAATGGCATGGCAGAATGCATGGTTCGCACAACTAAAGAATCCCTTCATAAACTGGGCCCAGGGGATTGGTGAGATAAGGTGACAGAGCTACTCTTCACACAGCACACAACACCATGCACAGCCACAAATAAAACGCCAGCGGAACTACTTATGGATAGGTGCTTACGAACCATGCTCGACGGACTGCATCCCCAGTATTCCACAGAAAAACCACTTAACTCAGCCCAGCCAGGGCATTAGTTCCAAATAGGCAGCCCTGTGTATGCCCATAACTACATGGGTAGTCCTCTATGGGTCCCGGGAGTAGTGGTGGGACTGTGCGGGCCCTGCTCATATCGAATGCTTTTAGACCATGGCCAAGAGTGGCACAACCACCTCGATCAATTAAGATCCCGGTGGGGGGAAGCAGCTAAGCCCAGCCCACAAAGCACAGAGCTCAGCGACCCTGCAGTAGAGCCTCATCTGGGGGATGAGGAGGCGCAGCGAACAGTGAGCCAACCATACCTTGCGGAGTACGCATGCTCCAGCTAAGGGGGAAGGGATGTAATGTCCCATAGTTCCACCAGGGGGCTCCAAAAGGAGCGGGAGATATGGATGCCGTGATTGGCTATTCCAAAGTTGTATTACAGTATAAATAACGAGCTGTCAAACGAAAGCTCGCCCTCCTGTCAGACCACTTGTTGTGTTAGTTGAATGTTAATAAAAGGCTAGTTCTGCCTCACGCCTCATCGTCATCTTCTTGCTCTTTGAAGGATGGCGGACCCGAAGCCTCAATGCACCACATAAAGAAAAGGAAGCAAAAATAATAGCGGATTGCACCTGGAACACTAAAATTGGACTCTCACGAAACTCTGGATTTATAAAAGAGGAAGATCTGACCACAAAGACAGGGCAATTAAGGAGCTCTGTAAGGAAATCAGCGGCGAAAGTAAAGGGTGAGCAGAGGGACACGACTCTAACGAGAAAACAGCATCATGAATAAACATAACAAAAGAGCTAAATCAAGTCCCTGTGGAGGACGTGGAATAGTACCTTTCTTTTTATCCGAGGACTGCCTGCTGAGAGACAGTGGACCAGGGAAATTGGAGATTCAACATCAGACCAGAGACCAGAAATGGAGCGGAGAAATAGCACATGGTTGATGACTTAGCAATTTTGAACGGAACGATCTTTACTATTGAGGGCAAGGAAAAACATCTGATTGCAGAATCCAAGGAAATCAAGACCTCTAAAATAATTACAGGATTGCAGAGAGCCACTTAATACCAACTGAAACTGGTACCGCTATAAAAAGAACTACCGTGTTTCCCCGAAAATAAGACAGGGGTTTATATTTTTTGACCCCCCCAAAAATGCCCCTGGCCTTATTTTCGGGGGGTGGCTTATTATTTTCAGGGATCAGGTGGGGCTGGGCACGAGACGCACCACTTATTGGAGTTTGGCATCTCGGCTGTTTAGGGAAAAAACCTTGCAAACAGACAAGCCGAGAGACCACGAAGCTGCAAAACTCCAGTAAGTGGTGCGTCTCTCTTGGCATGGTGGGCGGGGCGAGGCAGGGCACGCATCTTACCAGACACTTGTCCCGGTACCTCCATTGCATTCCTACGGTGTTCTCTCCATGGCAGCCTGTTCTAAAAGAGAATGCCTTGAGAGTTTGAGAAGTTTGAACTCACGAGACGTTCTCTTTTAGAACGGGCTGCCGTGGAGAGAACACCGTAATAATGTGACCAAGGTACCGGGACAAGTCCCAGGTAGGACGCATGCCACGCCTGCCCTGCCAAGCCCCAGCGTGAGATGCGCCTCCTACCTGGGACTTGTCCTGGTACCATGGCCGCATTATTAGAAGTTTGAACTCGCGAGACATTCTCTTTTAGAACGGGCTGCCATGGAGAGAACACCGTAAGAATGCGACCAAGGTACCGGGACAAGTCCCAGGTAGGACACACGTCTCGTGCTGGAGCTTGGCTTGGCAGGGCAGGAGGGGCAGGGCGATCGTCCTCCTCCTCGCCGCTTCTGGATTTGGAAGCCGAAGAGCCGAAGAAGGTTGGGGGAAAGAAAAAGACTCTTGCTGCTTTCCTTCTGTGCAATCAAAAGCAGAAGCAGCAGAAGTCTTTCTTTCCCCCAAACTTCTTCGGCTCTTCGGCTTCCAAATCCAGAAGCGGCGGGGGTGGGAGGACGATCGCCTTGCCCCACCTGCCCTGCCAAGCCAAGCCCCACCCCAGCGCGAGACGATGCTCGTCCAGAGCGGCTGCTTTTCAGGCTGGATTTGGAAGCTGAAGAGCCGAAGTTCAGGAGACTGGCTCGCCTGCTCTGGGTTCATTGCAGGCAGGATTCAAAATGCTTCGAAGGAGTTTGGGGCTTTTGGGTGGGGGATGGGGCGGGGTGTGGCGTGGTGCGAGTGAGGAGGGTGGCGGTGACAGGGACGCCCCGCCCCATCCCCCACCCCAAACCCCAAACTCCTTCAAAGTGTTTTGAAGGGATGTGTTTTGCCTGCAATGAAGGGAACCGATGCTTGCCTCCTGTTCTTTGTAGGCAGAAGCATGTTTTAAAATGCTACCAAAGGCAACCCAGAGCATACGAGCCAGTCCAGCAAGTGAGGAAGGTGTCGGCAAGAGGTGGAGCTGAAAGGGACGGCGACAAGGAAGTTTGCTTTTCAAGCCCTGCACTCATCTGGCCCCTGCCTATGTCAGTTTGAAACTCCCAGATGAGCGCAGGGCTTGAGAAGCAAAACTTCCTTGTTGCCATCCCTTTCGGCTCCGCCTCTTGCTGACGCCTCCCTCACTTGCTGGACTGGCTCGCCTGCTCTGGGTTCATCGCAGGCAGGATTCAAAATGCTTTGAAGGAGTTTGGGGGTTTCGGGTGGGGGATGGGGTGTGGTGCGGCACGAGTGAGGAAGGCGGCAGCAACAGGGATGCCCCGCCCCATCCCCCACCCGAAACCCCAAACTCCTTCGAAGCATTTTGAAGGGATGCGTTTTGCCTGCAATGCTTGCCTCCTGTTCTTCGCAGGCAGAAGCATGTGTTTTAAAATGCTACCGAAGGCAACCCAGAGCAGGCGAGCCAGTAGGCAGTGAGCCTCTGCCTATGTCAGTTTAAAACGCCCAGATGAGTGCAGGGCTTGAGAAGCAAAACTTCCTTGTTGCCATCCCTTTCGGCTCCGCCTCTTGCTGACGCCTCCCTCACTTGCTGGACTGGCTTGCCTGCTCTGGGTTCATCGCAGGCAGGATTCAAAATGCTTTGAAGGAGTTTGGGGGTTTCGGGTGGGGGATGGGGTGTGGTGCGGCACGAGTGAGGAAGGCGGCAGCAACAGGGATGCCCCGCCCCATCCCCCACCCGAAACCCCAAACTCCTTCGAAGCATTTTGAAGGGATGCGTTTTGCCTGCGATGCTTGCCTCCTGTTCTTCGCAGGCAGAAGCATGTGTTTTAAAATGCTACCGAAGGCAACCCAGAGCAGGCGAGCCAGTAGGCAGTGAGCCTCTGCCTATGTCAGTTTAAAACGCCCAGATGAGTGCAGGGCTTGAGAAGCAAAACTTCCTTGTCGCTGTCCCTTTCAGCTCCGCCTCTTGCCGACGCCTCCCTCCCTTGCTGGACTGGCTCGTCTGCTCTGGGCTGCCTTCGGCAGTGTTTTGAAATGTGCTCCTGCCTGCGTGGAGGCAGGGATCGATGCTCGCCTGCTCTTCCTTGCGGCAGAAGTGCATTTTAAATTGCCGTAGGCAGAGCCCAGAGGAGCCGAGCTAGTCTGCCGCAAAAAGAGCGGCTCCCGGCATGTCCCCCTCCTTTCCCCGGAAGTAGTTGGGGGGGCTTATTTTCGGGGGTGGCTTATTTCAATGCATGTCCCGAAAAGCCCTGTGGGGCTTATTTTCGGGACATGTCTTATTTTCGGGGAAACACGAAAATATATTATATATTATATAATATAGTATATTATATACCTTTTTTCTACTCTTCACTTTTGAACATTTATTTCATTTTTGATTACTTATTTCACTGTATATCAAATCTTCTGTTATAACTAAAATTTCTATCCTCTCTTCTTCTTATCTATAGACTGTAAAAAAGAAAAAATCTTATTTATTGTTTATAAATCCAATATTTTTAATAATCTGTATTGACTTTGAAATAGTATATTTAAGGAATTATTTAAAACAAACAGTAATATATACTGATTGAATATTGATGATATTTTGAACATTAAGAGAAATATATATACTATAACTATAACTATAATTAGACTGGCTAAAACTGTATAAGGAAAACTATTGATATATTGTTATATTTTACTGTATAACCTCGTAGCATATTTGAAGATATTCAGTTAGTTATTGATATAAGTATTATACTAACATAGATTATTTATAGATATATTTATATGAAATTTTTGGATAGTTGGTACATTTAATAACATAGAGAATTATATCAAGAATTGATAGAATATATAGGATTGATAGAGAACTAAAATAATGCAACAGAGTAAAAGGCTGTTATATGATAATCTGGGACAAGATCTATAAAATCCTAGAACAACAAAAATTAATCTTAAAGGAAATGACAAGTAATACAACAAACATGCCCATGAAGGGGGGAAAGAGACCAGCACTGCTGGAACTGCAAGTGCAGCATCACCAGTCACCCAAAGGCAGATAGATGACATGCTACCAGCAGAGAAAGGGGGAACATCTCTTATGCAGAATATGAACAGCATATTAAATGTGGTTCAGGAAACAATGCTTAAACTACAAGAATTGATTACGCAAAATCATACAGAGCTAAAATCAGATATCTCAAGATTGGATACTTGAATGGAAATGATACAGGAGGTGATGCAAAAAAATGAACAACGTATCAGTGGTGTGGAAAAAAACGGAACAAAACGAAAATAAAATTGAGAAGGTAGACCAGAGAGTGACAGAAATAAATAGAGAACTAGAGACCTCACTGATCCATCTTGAAATTGATAGATCATCTTACTTTTTAAGAATACAAAATATTCCAGAGAGTAAGGAGGAAGACCTGGAAGATGTGATGGCAGGGGTGGTAGCAGAAATTCTACAACAAAATAAAAATGATACCATAAATGAAATAGACGAAGCATACAGGATACAAACTAATTACGCTAGACGCCACCACCTGCCGAGAGAAATACATATAAGGTTTGCCAGAAGGAAAACAAGAGATAACATTTATTTAGCCACGCGAGGGGGGACACTAACATACAAAGGGAGAGAAATAAACATCTTGAAACAAGTCCCAAGAAGGGTTAGGGAACGTAGAAGGGACTATAGGTCACTGGCAACCTTGTTAAATAAAAAGAATATTACATTTAGATGGCTCATCTCGGAGGGGATGATAATAACCTTAGAAGGACAAAAAGTAAAGTTGGATACCTTAGAGCAGGGGTCGGGAACCTATGGCTCGCGAGCCAGATGTGGCTCTTTTGATGATTGCATATGGCTCACTTGCGAGGCGGCGTAGCAACCGGGCTGTTCCTCCTGGTGTGCTAAAGTGCTCGAGTGTAACATTACCCTGGAACGCGTTTATTCGACTTCCTTATGGGGCGGGGGAAGCGAAAGAATGGAGCACGTGACCGATCAGCCTTTCTTGGGCTCGGCCAATCAGGGCCCCTCTCGAAGCTGGCGGGTTTTTCGGCGGCCCTCAAGATGGCGTCGCTACCCATTGAGAGGAGTTGCGGGAGAACAGCGGGAGGGCGGCAACGGCGGCGCAGCTGAAATGAAAGGCAGAAGCCGGCAGGCCACGCTCTTCCAAGCATGGGGAGCGCAGCCGACTCCTGCGCCGGCGGTAGAAGAGGAGGAAGAAGAAGAGGCAGTGCTGTTGGCTGCAGCCATACAAGCCGAGGCAGCGGATTCGCCGTCCTGGCCCTCTTTGTCAGGCGCTCCTGCTGCCCGGGGATTCATCGGCGGCGCGCCGGGCGCTCTGTGGATGTTCCCGTCCGGCGGCTGCGTGGAGGAGCGCGCCTACCAGGTTCGAGCGTCGTGGGAAGCGCTCCTGGCCAACACGCTCCTCTGCCTGCCGACAGGGCTGGGCAAAACACTGGTAGCCGCCATGGTCATGTACAATTTCTACCGGTGGTTCCCCGGCGGCAAGATCCTCTTCCTGGCCCCGACCAAGCCTTTGGTGGCTCAGCAACGGGAGGCGTGCACCCGCCTCCTGGGCATCCCCGCTTTGCATATGGCCGAGATGACGGGTGGGTCACGCCCTGCCTTTGGCTCAGGGTCGCACTGTTTTCGCATGAGCCGACTTTGTGTCTTTGCTCCGTGGGAAGCTAAGCGGGGTGTTCCGCAGAAGTTCCAGAATAAGGCATCTCTTTTATCCGTGGAAACGGACCAGTAATCAAATTGGACCGAATGGATTTATTTCTTTTTTATATCGTGTTGGAAGAAAAATCCATCTGCTGACCCAGAACTGCACGCTGTCTTTGTGTGTGCTTATGTTTATCAATAATTGTTTTTCCCTCAATCAGTCTCCATGTTGTTTCCAGCGTCTTTCTCCCAGCTTGGATTTTTCTTCCAACAATCCTTTTTACGTGCCTGTTTTGGTTGGATCCATACCACCAGCACTTCCAAGCAGCCCAATTCCTGTTGATGTGGCTGGCATCCCGTATAAAGCTATGACTGGGTTATTGATTTCATTGTAGGGTTTATTTTGTACCTTATTCAGCAGTCTTGCTTTTAATAAGAATAGAATAGAATAGAATAGAATAAAATAAAATAGAATAAAATAGAATAGAATAGAATTCTTTATTGGCCAAGTGTGATTGGACACACAAGGAATTTGTCTTTGGTCCATATGCTCTCAGTGTACATAAAGGAAAAGATACATTTGTCAAGAATCATGAGGTACAACACTTAATGATTGCCATAGGGTACAATGAAAATAAAAATAAACCGGCACCACTGGAGAGACGGAACCCCCGCAGTGGCGACCCTGGAGGATGGAGAAGGCGGGGGAAGAGCCCCGATGCCCAGCTGCTCGCTGATTCCAATTCCAGGCGAGCACTCCCGGCTTGCTGCCGCCGCCGCGCGTGAACGCGGTCCGCGGCGGGAAGCGAGTTCAAGCGACCCTCCGCCGCTGCCGGCCTGCAACCCGGCACCCCGTCCTGCGTGCCCCGCCCCGTGCCCCGTATGGTGAGTGTTATAACAACATTATTTAAAAGAATAAATTCAGAGGCTTATTATACTGACATTTAGTTGAATTCACTTTTAAAATATATTATATGGCTCTCACTGAAATAAATTTCCAAATTTTTTGCTTTCATGGCTCTCTTAGTCAAAAAGGTTCCCGACCCCTGCCTTAGAGAGAGCACAGGAGGTATATGAACAACTTGCTGGTACAGGTAAAGGGATGGAAAGTGAAGGAAAAGTGGATGGGGCAAGTGGAGAAGAACAGGAGACTGAAGAAGAGGGAAGGAGTGTGGGAATTGAAGAGACAGAAGACTTAAATCAAAAAGTAGAGAGAATCAAAACAAGGACACAAACAGCAGCAGAAGCAAAAAAGTAAATAGTCAGAAAAAGATTTTTTAAATAAAACAGGAAATGTTAAAGGAAATCAAACTTATATCATTAAACATTAAAGGATTAAATAATGCACAAAAAAGAAAGAAAGTGTTTTCAAAACTAGTTAATTTAATTTAATTTAATTGAACGTTCTTATAGGCCCCCCAACTCCCATGGGACTCAGGGTGGCATACAATACAGAGAAGAACAATGAATAAAAACAGTTATAAAAAACAACATAATAACAACAATTAAAAGATTATTTAAAAGATTAAAAATCATCCATCATTCAAACCAGGGAGGAGACCAAAGATGTTCTAATTGGTCTCACTTTCACCCCGCCTGCCAGAAGAGCCATGTTTTTATTGCTTTACAGAAGGCCAGCAGGGTGGGGATAGTCCTGATCTCTGAGGGCAGTTGGTTCCAGAGGGACAGAGCTCCCACAGAGAAGGCTCTCCCCCTCGGCCCCGCCAACTGGCATTGCTTGGTCGATGGGACCTGGAGGAGACCAACTCTGTGGGACCTAACCGGTCGTAGGGAGGTATGCAGTAGGATGCGGTCCCGGAGGTAACCTGGCCCTGAGCCATGTAGGGCTTTAAAGGTCAAAACCAGCACCTTAAATTGCATCCGGAGACTAATGGGCAACCAATGCAGCTGGCGGAGAATGGGTGTTATGTGGGTGTATCTAGGAACACCCACCACAGCTCGTGCAGCTGCATTTTGCACCAATTGCAGTCTCTGGATACCCTTTAAGGGTAGCCCCATGTAGTTAAACAAAAAGCGGAAGTAATATGTTTACAAGAGGTTCATATCAAACAAATGCATAAAAAATATTTGGAATATTCAAAATTAGGAAAATTATATGCATCACTGGGAGAGGAAAAAAAAGAAAGGAGTAGTAATATCGGTACAAAAAGAGATTGAATCTAAAGAAATAAAAACAGATCCCAAAGGAAGATACATAATGGTAGAAATTGAAATAGGAGGAGAAAAAATATTGTTAGTGAACATATATACGCACCCAATCAAAAACAAATTTTTTTATCAAGAAATACATGAGAAGTTAATGACAATTAAATATAAAAATATATGCCTAATAGGGGATTTCAACGGTATAATTGATCAAAAAAAATTATATAACAGGGAAAAATAAGAAAATTAATAAAAATACATTACCAACTACATTTAATGATATGATATAGGAGCTAAATTTGACAGATACATGGCGATTATTACACCCTAAAGACAAACAATATACATTTTACTCAATACCACATCAATCCTTTTCAAGAATAGATATGGTCTGGATAAATAAAGAAATGTGTAAGAACATAGCATCAGTGGAGATAGCCCCAACTATATTGGCAGACCATAATCCCTTAATAGTAACATGGAAAGGGAAAAAGAAAGGAATAAGAAGATGGACTCTGAATACAAAAATACTACAAGAAGACGATATATACAAACAATTACCAAAGAAATAAAACTATTTATGAGAGAGAATAAGAAACAACCTACTACCATACAAAACTTATGGGACACATTAAAAGCATATATAAGGGGAATTACAATTGCCTATACGGCAAAGAAAAATAAAGAAAAATGGCAGGAATACAATGAAAAAATAAAGGATATTAAACAGTTAGAAAATAGGCTCCAAAAAGATCCAAAGGAAGACAACACACATAATTATTCATGGAAACTAGACATAAATTGAACTTAATTGAACAACAGGAATATTTGAAGGACATTAGGCTTATAAAACAAACATTTTTTGAAACAGCAAATAAACCCGGTAGATGGCTGTCTTATAAAATTAAAAAGGAAAAAAGCAATAGAATTATACATCAACTGATAGATACAAATGGGGAAATATAACATTCAGACGAAAAAATAAAAGAAATCGCCACAGAATATTATAGAGATCTATATAGACAGGACTCAGTGGAATTAAATAAAATAACAGAATATTTAAAGGAAATTAGTATGCCGCAAATAGAGGAAATAGACAAGGAAATGCTTAATAGGGATATTACAACACAAGAAATTCAAAATGCAATTAAAAAACAAACCAATAATAAAACACCAGGACCAGATGGTTTTCCAGGGGAATATTACAAAAAATTGAGTATTGTACTAGAGGATATTTTATTAGAACCATATAATGATGCATTAACAGGAGCTAGGATACCAAACACATGGATACATATATCACCACGATTATGAAGGAAGGTACCGAGAAAAATCATATACAAAACTATAGGCCAATTGAACTCAGATTATAAAATTTTAATGACAGTTATGGCAGAAAGAACTAAAAAAATACTAAATAAAATTATTTATTCCGATCAAAATGGATTTTTACCAATGCGGCATATAAAAAATAATACAAGAATCGTTTTAGATATATTAGAATATTATGAAGCACATCCAGAAAAGCAGGTAGCCCTAGCTTTTCTGGATGCGCAAAAATCGTTCAACAACATAAATTGGCAATATATGATAGGTTTGATCAAAGAAATGAAATTTGGCAATAAATTTGAGAAGATTATAGAAACAATCTATACCTCCCAGTCAGCCAAGATTATTATAAATGGGGACATGACATAATCATTTCAGATTTCTAAAGGAGTACGTCAGGGATGTCCGATGTCACCTCTGCTCTTTATTTTAACATTGGAAACATTACTGAATAAAATTCGAAATAATCAGGAAATCAATGGAACAAAAATTAGAAATTAGGAATATAAATTACAGGCATTCACCAATGATCTTGTATTCTTCATAGAAGAACCAATTGAAACAGGACAAAAATTGTTTAAAGAGATTGAGGAATACGGAAAGACGGCTGGATTGAAAATTAACAAACAAAAAACTAAATTATTAACAAAAAACATGACAACAAAACAAAAAGAAGAATTGGAAGGAAAATTAGGTCTGCAAACAACTAAAACAATTATACATTTAGGGATAATATTAACAAATAGATGTCCATCCATTAAAAAGGATAATTATGACAAATTAGTAAACCAAAGGAGATTAGAACTAGAAAAATGGAAGAAATTACAATTATCATTATTAGGGCGCATAGCCACGATTAAAATGAGTATATTGCCAAAATTCTTATATCTATTTCAAATGGTTCCGATTGAATTAGAGACGAAATTCTTCACCAATCTGAATAAAATCATATCTAAATTCATATGGCAAAATAAAAAGTCAAGAATTAAACTAACAAACCTACAGGATAACAAGAGCAGAGGTGGCCTCGGACTTCCGGACTGGAAACTTTATTATAAGCCAGCATCCCTGACATGGATAAAGGAATGGATAAATTTAACTAATAAATGAACATTAATATTAGAGGGCCACGATCTTCAAATGGGATGGCATGCCTATATATGGAGAGACGGAACTAAGCTACAACTCAATTTCAACCAACATCTAATTAGAAAATCTTTGCTAAAAATGTGGCACGAAATTAAAAAGAAGAATCATATGAAAATCCCTAAATTTATTTATTTATTTATTTATTAATTAATTAATTTATTTATTTATTTGGTTTTCTTATATGCCGCCCTACTCCCGAGGGACTCAGGGCGGCGTACAGCACAGAAAAAAATACAAGAACAACCAATAAACAATTGGATTAAAATCAGAATATAAAAATTAAAAATTACAATATTAAAAACCATCCAACAACCAGAAATACCCGGGGGAGAGTTCAGATGGAATTAAGCTCTACCCCCTGCCTGCAGGAAAAGCCATGTCTTAACGGCTTTTCGGAAGGCCAGCAGGGTGGGGATGGTTCGGGTCTCTGGAGGAAGTTGGTTCCAGAGCGCGGGGCCCGCCACAGAGAAGGCCCTCCCCCTAGGGCCCGCCAGCCGGCATTGCTTGGCTGACGGGAGCTGGAGGAGGCCAACTCTGTGGGCCCTAACCGGTCAGAGGGAAGTATGAGGCAGAATGCGGTCCCGGAGATAGCCTGGTCCTAAGCCATGAAGGGCTTTAAAGATGATGATCAACACCTTGAATTGGACCCGGAGACTAATGGGCAACCAGTGCAGCTGGCAGAGTATAGGTGTCACGTGGGTGTACCTTGGCACACCCACCACAGCACGCGCAGCCGCATTTTGCACCAACTGGAGTCTCCGGATACTCTTCAAGGGTAGCCCCATGTAGAGCGCATTGCAGTAGTCCAAGCAGGAGGTGACAAGGGCATGAGTGACCGTGAGTAGAGCCTCCTTCTCCAAGTATGGCCACAACTGGTGCACCAGGCGAACCTGTGCAAAGGCCCCCCTAGCCACAGCAGTAAGATGATGTTCCAATTTTAGCTGTGGATCTAGGTGGACCCCCAAGTTGCGGACCTGATCCGAGGGAGTCAGTTTCGCTCCCTCGAGAACCATGGAGGGACAGTTGTCATAGTCCTTAGGAAGCAATATCCAAAGCCACTCAGTCTTGTCGGGGTTGAGTCTGAGTCTGTTCCTCCCCATCCAGATCCTAACGTCGTCCAAAGCACCGGCACATTACATCAACTGCCACACTGAAATCAGACGGGGTGGTGATGTACAGCTGGGTGTCATCAGCGTACTGGTGAAAATGCACCCCATGTCTGTGGATGATCTCCCCCAGCGGTTTCATGTAAATGTTGAACAGGATGGGCGAGAGAACCGACCCTTCAGGCACCCCGCATAACAGGGGCCTAGGGGAGGATCTCTTCCCTCCTGTTAACACCAACTGCATCCTATCGGCGAGATAAGAGGAGAACCACCATAAAACGGTGCCTCCCACTCCCAACTCGCCGAGACGATGCAGAAGGATACCATGGTCGATGGTATTGAAAGCCGCTGAGAGGTCAAGTAGCACCAGGATGGAGGAATTTCCCCATCCCGGGCCTGCCAGAGATCATCTATCAGAGCGACCAAGGCAGTTTCTGTACTGTAGCCGCACCTGAAACCCGACTGATAGGCATCTAGATGATCTGTTTCATCCAAAAGTCGCAGAAGCTGAGTAGCCACCACCTTCTCCACAACTTTTCCTAAAAAAGGTAAGTTGGAGACCGGACGATAGTTCTTCAAGTCAGCTGGATCCAGGGAAGGCTTCTTCAGGAGGGGTCTCACCACCGCAGCTTTTAACGACTGCGGTAAGGATCCCTCCTCCAAAGGCAGGATCACCGCCCGGATCCAGCCACGTGTCACCTCCCTGCTGGCCGAAACCAACCAGGAGGGGCAAGGGTCCAATAAACAGGTGGAGGCCCCCATTGCCCCCACGGCTCTGTCCACATCCTCGGGAGAAACAGACCCAAACTCTTCCCACAACGGTGGACTAAGACTTGCCCCTGTCAACTCCATGGACTCTGCCCAGCCAGAGTCCAGGTTCGACCGGATCCGAGCGACTTTATCCGACAGAAACTCTGCGAATTACTCAGCTCTACCTTGCAAGTGTTCCTCGCTCCCCCCTTTAGCAAGGAGGGAGCGAGTCACCCTAAACAAGGCGGCTGGGCGAGAATCTGCAGACGCAATAAGAGCGGAAAAATAGGATCGTTTTGCCGCCCTTATCGCCACTAAATAAGATCTGATGTAAATTCTTAATAGTGTAAAGAGGCAGGCACATCGAGGTGAGGGTGTGCTGGGGAGGAAGATTCCCTGGTTCGGGTCAGTCTCCCAATTGATCTATAGTCCAAGGATGATGACAAACCTCCCTTATTTCGATGACCTAGGGAGTCTAAAGTTCTGGCCCCCTCGGTTTGTAGTCGACTTCTATCAGAGGGGGGATTCCACCTCATCATCTTGGTTACTGAAGTTGTTAAAACAGGCAGGAACATCCACGGGAGCAGGGGTGGTATCATGCCAGACATCCAGAAAAACAAAGAAAAAGTCCCCCTGGATTTCAAAAGGTCTCTGGATGTAAGCAGGCGGCAGCGCGAGGGGGGGGCAACGCACAGGAGATAGATTCACACCAATAATATATAATTCGTGTCAGCCAAGACTGTCCTTAGGCTGACAAAGGGGCAGTCATGGAGGGTTTCTCTCAGTCTTCTTTATTTCTTCGGGCGTCCAAGAATAACACTAACGCCCGGGATGCATCTCCGCTCTCACATTAATGGCGGCAGGGACCTCAACGATCAAATAGAATCCCTTCTCGTTCCTGAGCGAAGGGCCAAATCCGCAAAAGTTCGTAACTATTTGCACAGTCCACCCCCCCACAGGTCACATCCAGTCCATATGTTTCAAAGTGCTCACCGCTTCACTATCAGTCTTCCTGATGAGAGTTAGCAGGCAAGGGTTAAATGGCCAAATCCCAGCTGATCTCTTCCACGGGGGGAACAAGAAGCGGCCGAGCTCTCAGCTGCCGATGACGAGGCAAGCCTTCTGAGCTCGTCGCCTCTCGTCGTCTCTCCACAGCCAAATTTAGTCCCCTCTCACTCTGGTTTAGCATTAATCAGCAGCCTTCCGAGATCGTATTTCAAGTCTCTTCGTATCATGCCTCAAAGGTCTGTCGGCCCTCACAGCATCTTACTATTCCCAAGATAGACGGCCGTCTCCGAAGCTGGTAAGCAATGGGAGAATTAACGGTGTTATCCATGTGTGGCTGATGTTCTAACCACCATCTTCGAGTGCCTGCCAAAGTCCGACCTCACCCAAGGGAAGAAGAACTCCAGGGGGTGGTCTCCTTAATGCAAGGCAGTCGAGGGAATTCCGTTCTCCTGCGGAGCGAGATTTTTCGCAGCCACCTCCAGCCGTGGCTCCTCCTCCTCCTTCAATGGCTCTCAAATATAGAAGCCATGGCCTATCCAAATTTATTTGATATAACCAAAGCAGTAAAATATAGCGATATATTAGATTTGACAGGGAAATTAAAAAGTAGAGAACAATTGGCTGACCAAAATATAAATATTGATTGGTGGACCTATTTACAACTAAAATCTAGATATAAAAAAGATATTGAGGGTATGGGCATAGATATGGAAGTGCAAAAATTAGATAAAATTTTGATTGGCCTGGATAAAAAAATAATATCGAAATTATATAAATATTTGCTAGAATTTGATAAAATGGAAAAAATTGTTAAAGATCCCATGATAGCAGAGGTGGGTTCCTACCAGTGCGATCCGGTATGGTGTTCTGGTAGTAGCCTGCTGATGATGTAATTTAGGCATGACAGCTCCGGTGCTGTCTGTGCCGGTCCGTGCTTAGAAGCTAGAAACGTGGCTTGAAAAAAAAGAGAGCAATCAAACACAGTGCAAATTGTGTGTGGAGGGGGGAGACGCTGGGGAGGGGGGAGGAGAAGGCTGATGTATATTCTGTTGGAGCCTAAGAGAACCAGACAGCTGTTCCCCCCCCCCTCTTTAACACTTGGTGTTGTGTCCCAGCACAGGAACCCCCAGAAAAGACTTGCACACAACCGTTTGCAAAAGAAATTAAGAAGTTTTACTAATAAATATTCTTAGTAAAGAGTCAATGTTTTTTCAAAGTCCAGAAACAAACGGCACAAGAGTTTGGGTGAATATTATCTTTGTGAGCTTTTCAGCCAGAGTTCAAATGTTCAAAGCAAAGCTGGCAATTACCTAGTTATCTCGTTACTCACTGGAGTTGGCAGGAAGCCCGGAATCCAAAAGTAAATGAGATGAAATTTCCAAATAGAGAACTCAGAGTGGGAACAAAGACGTCTTGAATGCTCGCAGAACACAGGTGTTGCTTCCAGCAACAATTCAGGCATGCTCCAGGACTTAAATAGCCTGAGGGCGTGACCCATTAGCCCTCAGCTTTACCTGCGAGGAGACCTCCAGCTGTAAAGCCAATCCCATCTGCTGGCTGCTCTGCGAGCCCTAGCATCCAGCAGAGGCTCCTCCTCCTCTGAGGACTCACTCTGCACCAGCTGAGAAGGTGCAGAAGGCCCTGGCTGGTCTTCCTCCTCTTGCACTGAGTCCTCATCGCTGTCAGACTCAGGTGCCAGGTACACAGGGTGATAATACCGTGTCACGGGCAGCTCTAGGTCCTCCGGATCCTCGACCAGCTGCACGGGATGCGGGCAAGCCACAACACTTGGGAGGGAGCCGAAGGGAGCAAACAGCTGAAGTGATTCTTTCAGGAACTGTTAAAAGTCCCTCCCTTGTTTTAAAACTTCAAGCCGATCCTATCTGCAGATCAAAGGGTCTGCCGCCCTTTTGAAAGGTGACTAAGGTCTGGGAACAAAATGGGGGGGAGGAAGGGGGCAGGGGAGCCCCAAGCGGCAGGAGATCCTCACCCGGGTGCAGGAAAAGAAAGAAGGAAAGGGGGAAGGGAAGGGAAGGGAAGGGAGGAAATGGAAGGAAAGGAAAGGAGGAAAGGAACAGGGGAAAAGAAAGGAAAGGAAAGAAGGAAAGGAAAGGAAAGGGGGAGTGGAGGGGAAGGAAAGGAAAAGAAAGGGGGAAGAGAGGAGAGGGGAGGAAATGGAAGGAAAGGAAAGGAAAGGAATGAAATGGAATGGGAAAAGAAAGGGAAGGGGAGGGGAGGGGAGGAAAGGAAAGGAAAGGAAGGAGGGAGGGAGGGAGGAAGAAAGAAAGAAAAAAAAGAAAGAAAGAAAGAAAGAAAGAAAGAAAGAAAGAAAGAAAGAAAGAAAGAAAGAAAGAAAGAAAAACTTATGACCACAATTGAGCCCAAAATTTTGGTTGCTAAGCAAGAGCGTTGTTAAGTGAGTTTCACCTCATTTTACTCAATCTATGACATTTCCTGGCTCTACCAGTGATGTTCAAACTAGGGAAGTACATCTGAAGGATGTGTAATGTTCTAATGTACAGAACTTATGGTTAAATGTGTGGCAGAAAGTGGATTCTGGGTGTGTTTTTCCAAATGCAGTGAGGTTGAATGTGTATAGTTTTAGAAGAGGTGTGTGTGTGTGTACATACACATACAGTATATATAGTAGATAATGTATATTTTTGTGTGCCTCTGTGTAATATGTATGTACACATATGGCATATATACATAGGATTAAATAGTATATTTTGGATGTTCAGTAGTAGTAAATAGATAGTGAAATAATATCTCATTGAGGCCTTTGAGGCAAGGAGAGGCCAGTCACACTTAACCCTAACCCTAACCCTTGACGTGAGTGACGTCAAGTTGGCCACGCCTACTCAGTCACATGACCACCCAGTCACATGATCATCAAGCCACCCCTCACTCACTCACATGACCACAATGCCACTCCCACCCGGTCACATGGCCAGCAAGCCACTCCCACCTGGTCACATGACTGTCAAGTCATGCCCACAAAATAAGCCACACCCACAGAGTGGTAGTAAAAAAAATTGGAACCCACCCCTGCATGATAGCATGGGCAAAAAAACGTAGGTCACAGCATACACTTGGCTGATTGGGAGAAAACATGGAATATAAATTGTAAAATAACAAAATCAACAGCATATAAAGAGAACTATTATAAAATGTTTTATAGATGGCATTTAGCTCCATCGAAATTGGCTAAAATATACCCAAAAATGAATTCGGCTTGCTGGAAATGCAAAAAAGACATAGGTACCTTCTTTCATGTGTGGTGGTTGTGTACCGAAGCAAAGGGTTACTGGAAAAAAGTGCATACTTGGTTGCAAGAAATTACGGAAAGAACAACGGAATACACTCCAGAATTCTTCTTGTTGGGGATAATGAGAAAAATGTACAATACTTAATATTACATATTATAACTGCAGCGAGAATAGCATATGCACAATATTGGAAAAATAATCAAACCCCACCGGAAAATGTACTAATGGATAAAATATATAGATGTGCTGAAATGGACATGCTGACTATCCAACTTAGAGGACAATGTAACTCAGAATACTACGAAACATGGACTAAATGGTACAACTGGACTAAGAAAAAGAGGAAAGACAGTGCGACAACGTTAGATGAAAATGAAAATGAAGATATGAGACTTTGTAAATATATGATTTATTATGCATAAATGAAAAATAATAATGTTTTAAAAACAGGTGTAGATCTGTATTAAAATATTAGGATGTTTAATGAAGAAAAACAATTAAAAAAGCAAAAAAAAACCTTTAAGAAATATCACATTAATATTCAGATATTTTTAATGGATGTCTCAACTCACTTCATCTTTCATGGAAGCTTCAAGAACAGATAGCTTAGAAATTCCAGTTTGACATCGTGGCGAGATCGGATGCAAGGAGTAGGGCTCCGCGAACTCGCACTGAATCATCCTCATTGGAGGGCCTCTCAAGGGGCTAAAGTCACCCTGTAGGGGTGACCAAGAAAGGAGGGGCACCCTGCAGGTCACAGGGAGCAGTGGCTCTCCAGATGGACCCAGGAATTCCCTCCCATCCAACAACGAAAAGGAGAGGCAGCCATTATGGCTGCTGTGAAGCTGGAGCAGCCGAAGAAACAAAGAATGTGCTGGAGCGGTGAGATGAACAATGATTGGAACTGGGTGAGGTGATTCTTTTTTTACCTAGAACCTAACCCCAAAGAAAATAAACCCTGGAAAAGAGACTCGTTGAAATGCTTGTCAAAGCGGCGAATAATTACAGAGAGAAAAATTATAGACTCGAAAGAAAGGAACTAAAAAGAGAGTAAAATCTTTAAAAGATAGAAAGATTGGATTTTTAAACTTTATTGGCAATATTTTGGTAAGGCATTTTAATGCTGGAATTATTTGTCTGAATATTGACTATTTGCGAAAAACTGAAATAAATATTTGCCAGATTTTGTGCAACATTGAAATTCAAGCTGAAGGCGCCATCTACTGGTGAATGGAATATATACTAAACTCCTACAACCTTGGGAAGTACTGATAAGACAAAGGAAAAAAAGTGGAAATAAATAACACCTGGAGGACTGCTATGGTATCTACTATATCTGTCTACTTCATGGTTATTGGAAGTTTAACTGTGAGATTATGGAAGACATCTAAAGAAAGCTACTTTTAAATTTCAAGTTCTATGACTGAACTTACAGAGCGGACTTAAGGAGACACTTGGAAATCTTCCTGGATTACCTAAATGGAACTAATTGACTAACTGTGGGACACAAAGAACTATAACTATTGCATTCCCCTGAGGAGCAATGCTAGGACTGACCAAATGGTTTCTAAGCTGGCTTTCTGAGGTCATAGACAATTGAGACTGTGGGGTGGTGACAGACTACAGACAGGCTATTGAGCAATATTTGGACCTGTCAAAATAAAACAAGATGTTGCATCGGGGGAGATGAGTAGATTTCAAAAAGAAATGGTGTTCATGCTCCAAAGTACTTATGATATGTTGATAAAGAACCATGTGGTGATAAAAAACTTAATGCATGACATTGTGGTAAGGTGACCAGACGTCCCGCTTTTGGCGGGACAGACCCGATTTTAAACAAATTGTCCCGCGTCCCGCGGCGTTTCCAAAAAGTCCAGCTTTTTGAATTTGCACAAAGCGCCTCGCTTCCCTCGAGCGGATCTTGAGGGAAACAGCTGCGCCTGCACGCTACGATCTCACCAGCTCCGGGCCGGGCAGGGAAAAACCCCCACCGTGCTCCGACGTGCCCGAGGGCCCAGTTCAGCACCTCGCACGCTCAGCCCCGCTTGACGGCAACAGCCAGAAATGGGCTTCCGGAGGCGTAGAGGGAGCAGCAGCTTTGGCAGGTCTGGCCATGTCCTTTCCCGGGTTGGCCACATGGGGGGAAGGAGCAGAGGCGTGGGGCACCCGCCGGATGCCGCCCTGGAGAGAAGACCAGGCCCAGCTGGCAAGGGCCAGGAAGGATTTTTCCCACACCGCCAGCCAGCTTGTCCTCCAGGCCAGACGCAGCAGAGGCTTCAGCTTTGTGCAACCCCCCCCCCCAAACACCCCCCCCTTCATCACAGCCCTTACTGCTGCCATGGCCGGGGCTCGCCTCTTCTGCGTCTGGCCCGGAGGACAAGCTGGCTGGCACTTATGCACGCCCCTTATATACCCAACTCCAAATCTTTATTTCAATCATTTGTTTAGCGCGTCTTTGCTGTGTCCCCTGGAGCTATTTAAGCAGTGTGATAAAGCAAAGCAAAACATTAAAAGCTGAGGAAGGAAAAAAAAAGAGCAGCCACCTTCCCCCCAGCAAGGCCCTGAACTGAACTGAACAGAGGTGGCAGGGGACGACAATGGACGCTGTTTCGTTGCTTAGCAACCAAGGCGAAACAGATTCTCTCTGTCCCTCCCTTCCTCAGACCGCAGTTCTTTGCACATGGGTTCAAATAGATATCAGCCTTTTTTTCGTCTCTGCCTCGGCGTGAATGGTGACGCAATCAGCACGCGCTTAATGTGAAAGAGGAAGGAGATGTGTGGGGCTGAGGAAGTGGGAGTTTCTCCCCTCATGAAAATGTTATGGTGGTGAATTTGGGTAGGAGAGAGATGTTTCGCCGGCGGTTCTTTTCCCTGCTCGGCTCAGTAGAAGAGGGTTTTGACTGTTTTGACTGCATGGCTTAAAGAGCTCGCCGGTATCCGGCAGGGCTCTGCAGATAAGTAAAAGCATAAGAAACGGAGCAGGTGAATCTTCTGCCCTGGTTTGCAGTCTCTTTCTACAAAAATTGCTGCTAATTAGGGTTTGCGGAAGTCGTTCTTCCCTCTCCGCAGTTATATATGAATATACAATTATATCGCAGCGTTCCAGGGCCAGACGCAGCAGAGGCTGCAGCTTTGTGCACCCCCCCCCAAACACCCCCCCTTCATCATCCTTCCCGAAGTCTTTTGTCCTGGCGCGGAAAGGGGAGGCGTGGATCATCTCTTCCCCCACCCCCGGTCAATGGTGTCCCGCTTTACCAAAGTGAAAATCTGGTCACCTTACATTGTGGGGAAATCAGAAAATGCTCAACAAGAGGCAACGAATAAAGAGCATAAAACACAGGAAATAGAGGAGATAATAGAAAGACCAGAGGAAGAGATAGAACAGATAAATCAACAAATAAAACAAGTAGAAAAGAAGGAGAAGACAATAAAGACTTATGAATCAAATAAGGGACAATATATATTAAGAGATCAAAAAATGGGATTGGATAAAAAGAAATATATTTTTGAAGAGAAGATAGAGGCTTGGGAGATCCTCCGGAGGTACGGCAGCAAAAGATAGTAGAGATGGTAGAAATATTTGGGTTAAATAGGAAAGATGTAGACAGAGACAAAGACCCAAAAGAGGAGTTTGGGAGGCAAGTTAAAAAATGAATAAGAATTGAAATACTAAAGCAGACAAGAGATTATGGTTAGAAAGGAAATGCTGTTTAATATAAGATTGGCTTTATTGAGAGCTAGAATAGAGATAGAAACAAGATCAAGGGGGAATATCATTATACATATTTTATATAATATACTAAAAGTAATAGCTAGATATAAAGATTAGATGTTGAAAGATGGTATCACTATGTATGTTTAAATAATATTGTGATTGTTATTAGAATGGCGCACAAAAACACTGAACAACTAAACAATGAAGGAACACACTCTAATACAAATATGTATAATAATATCATATTTACATAAGTATGATTAATGTAACAAATATCATTATCATTATTATTATTATTATTATTATTATTATTATTATTATTATTATTATTATTATTATTATTATTATTATTATTATTATTATTATTATTATTATTATTATTATTATCTGTATTTAAATGAATGCTATCCAGATGCCTCACTGTTCATATAATAATATTGATGTATATCCAGTGATGGGATTCAAATAATTTAACAACAGGTTCTGTGGGCATGGCTAGGTGGGCATGGCTAGGTGCTCATGTGACTGGGTGGGTGTGACTAGGTGGACATGTGACTGGGTGGGCATGGCCAATTTAGCAGTCCATTAAACAATACACAACAGCCCCCTTTTCTATTCTTCTTTTTAATACTGCATGAAGTTTTTGCTCTAGGTTTTTTTTACTAGGGAGGAGAGGTTGGCAATGACTGGGGAAGAAAAGGCATGCTTTCCTCAGGTCTCATGGCTATATTTAAAGGGCCAGCTAATGTCATTGGTGTTGGGAGATTTATTAGTGAGGTGATAGTGACTGGATGTGCGATGTTCACTGGTGCAGTAACTGGAGTTGGTAAATTGACAGATGTGGTGAGTGTTAATGAAGAACTCATTGGGCTGGAGATGTTAAGCATGCTCAAAACATTGGCTGGGCTTCTCATATTCATTGCAGCAGCCACAATGCAAGGAGCTCTCCTTTGGTACTCGCCCTCCCCCCAATTGTCAGCAGCTGCGCCGCTTTTTCCGGGGAAGCAGCCGTGTCCCGAGTGCGTTCTTTTGCAGCCCCTTCACAGGTCTCCTACTTCTTCTGTCCCCCAGGCCAACATACCCCCCCCCCGCCTTACCCACATCCAGGGCTTGCACCAGGATGGGCAGGCCCATTATGCCAGTGGCACCGAAGACCTTCTTCAAGGGTGCAGCAGCCAGGCCTCCTGTTGCACAGTTTCCCTTCATGCCATGGCCGTTGCCTCCTTGCCACTCCAGCCAAAGCAAGCCCTGGAGCTCTGCCCGAGGATGCAGGGCCAGTGGAAGGTAGTGTTTTGACACTTTGGTTTCCCCAGTGGACAGAGCGCCCATGAGCCGTAGCCAAGGTGTTTGGGGTTGCAGTAGAATGAGCAACCAAAGCCCATCTCCACTGGCGTGCCTGCCTCCCCTCTCCCGGTTCTCAGAAGAGCACCTTGCTGGCCATGGGCACCCGAGGGAAGTGAAAGGGGTGGGAGCAGTTTATGCAAGCCACAGGATATAGCCTGAGCCTCCTTGGTAGGGGCGCCTCCCTGAGAATTGCTGCCCAGTCTGACCTAGGTGTTTGGAAAAACAGGACTCTGCGGGAAGGGAAAGAGGAGAGGATGAGGAGGTTCTTTACCCAGAGGCCTGCTGGCAGATAAAAGCTGCAAGGCTCTGCCATAGTTCTTTTGGGTGAGCTGTCCCCATGCAGCTCTCCAGTCCCTACCCAAATTGGCCCGGAAGCGGTGCATCACCTTGCGCCCATCCTTGGCCTCCTCCCGCCCGGCCACTGGCTTCTTGACACAAGCAGAGGCTGCTGGTTGGAGTGAGGGAAACCATAGTGCTGGGCTCCTGCGGCAGCGATTGCCAAGGCATAGCTAGAATTGGAAGAAAAGGCAGTGTAGCTGTGGTGGAAAGAACCAGAGCAATACCCAGCAACTTGGATGAGAAGGTGCAAGCAAGGCAGCTGCTCTCGCCAGTAACTGAGCTGCACCTTACCCCAATTGGCATGGTGGGCTCTGTTACCAGTGGGAGCAGCTGCCACCTCACTCGCACCTTCTTATCTAAGCTGCCAGGTGTTGCTTCAGTTCTTTCTGCCACAGCTGCACATCCTTTTCTTCCAATTCTAGCTATGCCTTGGCACTTGAAGCCATGGGAGCCCAGCACTGCAGTTCCCCTCGCTCCAACCAGCAGCCTCTGCTCATGTCAAGAAGCCGGCGGCCGGGTGGGAGGAGGCCAAGGACAGGTGCAAGGTGACATGCCATTTCCGGGCCAGTCTGGCCAGCGGGTGGGTGAATAGGCAGTCCTCAGGGAAGAGTGCTGCACTGGGCGATGCATCCCCCAGTCACGGGCTGGATGCAGGGCCCGAGACAGAGGGGACAGCAAGTGTGCAGCAGACACCTGGAGGCCCCACGGAAGCTGAAAGGCAGGCCCAAAAGGCAGCTCACTGTCCACAGCTCCACTCCCACCCTGAGGTGGCCCTTCAGCCTAGCGCGGTGGGTCCGGGGAGGATTTCCCTCCCCTGCTGTTGCCCTTACCTTCCACTTTGAGCCCATGGGGCTCGCAGCACTCTGCTCACCGCAGCTGCCCATGAAAGTAAGGTCCACACTCAGCCAAAGGTTGCAGGGTGACGGTGGCAGCCAGCTGGTGGAGGAGCGATGAGGGCAGTGCAGCCTCGTATGCCTGGTTGCTGGCAGCTGCAGCAGGTGAGGCCCAACAGCTGCAAAGAGCCCAGGTGGAGGGGCAGATGTGGGCTGGGGGGAGAGCAGCAGTGGCTCACCTTCCTCTCTGCCACCAGCCATTGGAGAAAGCGAAGAGTAGGTGGGGATCAGGGGTTGCAGCCAGCCAGGAAAGCCGAACTGCTGCCCAGCCCCAAGCAGCAAAAGGCAGCTGAGCCTCATGTCCATCCCCCCGAAATGGCCATTCAGCCAAGTGCGGTGGGTCCAGAGTAGATTTTCCTCCCCTGCCATTAGCCTTACCTTCCAGTTGCAGCCCACTGGGCTCACACTGCTCTGCTCACTGCGGCTGCCCGCAAAAGTCAGGTCTGCGCTCAGCCAAAGGGCAGGGACTGGCGGGTGGGTGGAGTGATATGGGCAGGGCAGCCTCATGGTGTTGCACGGGCCAGATTAATTGCTTCGGTGGGCCATAGTTTGAGGATCCCTGCTCCAATGCACCAGCGAATGCGTGAGAGGCCAGTAAGTAGTGGCTGGGCGGGGTGGGGTGGGACCAGCCAGAAATTTAACAACCGGTTCGGCCAAAGTGGTGCGAAGCAGTTGAATCTCACCATGTAAATCCAAAAATAATAATAATGTTTAAAAAAAGGACAGATAGCTTAAAAAAGCAGAGTTCTTTTTTTCTGTTTTGGTACATATTTGAACTGTTAAGTTCTCACCATGCAAATTTCCATAAAATGCTGCAAAAAAGGGCATAACTATTAGCAAAATATGTAGTCATCATACATATAAACAAGTACACTCAGTAGAAGAAATAAACCAGTATGTAATGCCAAGTGCACCTTATTAAAGTATGCACATTACTAATTGGAAAAATAGCCACAATTAAAATAAATATACTACCAAAAATTCTCTACCTATTCCAAACAGCCCCAACAAAAATTGGGGGGGGGATTTATACGGATTTAGAAAAATTGATTTTGAAATTTATTTGGGCAGGGGGAAAAGCAAGAATTTAAAAAACCTATTGCAAGATAAAAGAATGAGCGGTGGTTTTGGTTTACCGAACTGGAAACTATATCATCAGGCAGCAACTATAACATGGATGAAGTGTGTATAACATGGATGAAGTCTGCTGAGTGTGGAAACAGAAGCGGAGGGGGCCTTGATTTCGACCCCCGGCTCAGTGTGGATGGTATGTATGGCCTGCAGGGAAGAAGAAGGACCAGCAGGGAGGGGGAGGGGATCTCTCAGGGAGTGGAGAGCTGGAATATTTTGGTCATGATAGGGAGAGGTAGGTATAGTGAGAGCAGAGGGGTGGGCCGCTCTCAGGGAATAAGACCTCGCTGTTTACAAGTGATCCCTTGTTCCGGCCCCCTCCGATGTGGTTCCATCTTGCTCAACATGAGTACGTGATGACCGGGGTTTTCAGGGCCCTGGGCTCAAGCTGATGCTGTTGAATGCCAGGTCAATTGTCAACAAAGCCCCCCTGATACGTGATTTAATCACGGATGAGGGGGTGGACCTGGCATGCATAACTGAGACCTGGCTGGGCCAGGAGGGGGGAGTAGCCCTCTCTGAGATATGCCCAGACGGGTTCTCAGTGTTGCAACAGCCACGACCCCAGGGAAGGGGGGGAGGAGTGGCTATTATAACACGCCGGAATCTGCATCCTCATAGGAGCCCTGCCTCGGAGATTGTCGGGTGTCAGACGCTCCTTCTGAAGTTGGACGTAGGGGTACAGGTGGACCTTTTGTTAGCATACCTGCCTCCCAGCTGCGTTACCAAGGCCAGCCTGAGCTGCTTGAGGCAGTAGCAAGCCTGGTGGTGGAGTTCCCCAGGCTTATGGTGCTGGGGGACTTCAACCTGCCTTCGGCGGGCGAAACCTCTGATGCACCTCAGGAGTTCATGGATGCCATGACAACCATGGACCTGACCCAAGTAATCCAGGGTCCGTCACATGCTTGACCTAGTGTTTCTCTCGGGGCAGTGGAGAGATGATCTGAAGCTAGGGGATATAGTCACCACCCCGTTGTTGCGGGACTAACTAGGTGGTTCCACCTCAGGTGCCTAATGGAGCCGGAAGGATTCCAGAGGGAACTTGGGGAAATACCTGAAACCCTAGTCCACAATTCATCTGAGTCCCTGGTGGCTGCCTGGAACACTGCAGCATCAGGGGCATTAGATCGGATTGCGCTTTTGCGATCTCTCTATGGCAGTGGATCCCGGAAAACTCCCTGGTTTACTGAGGAGCTCTGGGAGATGAAATGCCACAAGAGACGTCTGGAGCGATGCTGGAGAGCCAGTAAAACCAAATCCGACCGAATACTTCTAAGAACTTTTATTAAGTCTTATTTAGTGGCAATAAGGGCGGCAAAATGATCTTATTTTTCCGCTCTTATTGCATCCGCAGATTCTCACCCAGCCACCTTGTTTAGGGTGACTCGCTCCCTCCTTGCTAAAGGGGGGAGTGAGGAACACTTGCACAGTAGAGCTGAGGAATTTGCTCAGTTTCTGACGGATAAAGTCGCTCAGATCAAGTCAAATCTGGATTCTGGCTGGACAGAGCCCATTGAGTTGACAGGGGCAAGTCTTAGTCCAGCGTTGTGGGAAGAGTTTGAGCCAGCCACTCCTGATGACGTGGACAAGGCCGTGGGTGCGATGAGCTCTTCCACCTGTTTGTTGGACCCATGCCCCTCCTGGCTGGTCTTGGCCAGCAGAGAGGTGGCATGCGGCTGGATCCAGGCGGTGATCAATACTTCTTTTAGGGAGGGATCCGTACCGCAGCCTTTAAAGGTTGCAGTGGTGAGACCCCTCCTTAAGAAGCCTTCCCTGGATCCGGCGGATTTGAAGAACTTCCGTCCGGTCTCCAACTTACCTTTTATAGGTAAGGTTGTTGAGAAGGTGGTAGCTTTTCAGCTTTTTTGGTTATTGGAGGAAACTGATTATCTAGATTCCTTTCAATCGGGTTTCAGATGCGGCTACAATACAGAAACTGCCTTAGTCGCCCTCATGGATGATCTCTGGCGAGCCCAGGATGGGGGTCATTCTTCCATCCTGGTGCTACTTGACCACTCAGCAGCTTTCGATACCATTGACCATGGTATCCTTCTGCATCGTCTCGGCGAGTTGGGAGTAGGAGGCACCGTTTTATGGTGGTTCTCCTCTTACCTCACCGATAGGATGCAGTCGGTGTTAACAGGAGGACAGAGGTCGTCTCCTAGGCCCCTGACTTGTGGAGTGACTCAGGGTTCGGTCCTCTTGCCCATCCTGTTTAACATTTACATGAAACCGCTGGGGGAGATCATCCGTCGACATGGGGTGAGTTTTCAACAGTACGCTGATGACACCCAGCTGTATATCTACACCCCGTTTCAATTTAGGGAGGCAGTGGATGTAATGTGCTGATGCCTGGACGATGTCAGGATCTGGATGGGGAGGAACAGGCTCAAGCTTAACCCCGACAAGACTGAGTGGCTCTGGATATTGCCCCCTAAGGACTATGTCGACTGTCCCTCCTTGGTTCTTGGGGGAGAAAAATTAACTCCCTCGGAAACGGGTTCTCAATTTGGGAGTTCTCCTAGATCCACAGCTAAAATTAGACCAACATCTTACAGCTGTGGCTAGGGGAGCCTTTGCACAGGTCCGCCTCGTGCACCAATTGCGACCATACTTGGAGAAGGAGGCTCTACTCATGGTCACTCATGCCCTTGTCCCCTCTCGATTGGACTACTGTAATGCGCTCTACATGGGGCTACCCTTGAAGAGTATCCAGAGACTTCAATTGGTGCAAAATGTGGCTGCGCGTGCTGTGGTGGGTGTCTCAAGATATACCCATGCAACACCCATACTCTGCCAGCTACACTGGTTGCCCATTGGTCTCCGGGTGCAATTCAAGGTGTTGATTATCATCTTTAAAGCCCTACATGGCTTAGGACCAGGTTACCTCCGGGACCGCATCCTACCTCATACTTCCCTTCGACTGGTCAGGTCCCACAGAGTGGGTCTCCTCCAGGTCCTGTCAACCAAACAATGCTGGCTGGCGGGACCTAGGGGGAGGGCCTTCTCTGTGGGGGGCCCTGTTCTTTGGAACCAACTACCCCCAGAGATCCGAATTATCCCCACCTTGCTGGCCTTCTGAAAAGCCATTAAGACATGGCTCTTCTTGCAGGCGGGGTGATTTGAGACAATTTCACATCTTAGGTCTCCCCCACGTATGTATGATTTTTATGTTTTTTGAATTCTTTTTAAACTGTTTTTAAATTATTATATTGTTTAGTTGTTCTTTAAATGTTGTACACCACCCTGAGTCCCCAGGGAGTAGGGCGGCATATAAGAACACTAAAATAAATAAATAAATAAATAAATAAATAAATAAATAAATAAATAAATAAATAAATAAATAAATAAATAAATAAATAAATAAATAAATAAATAAATAAATAAATAAATAAATAAATAAATAAATAAATAAATAAATAGGTGACACTTACAAACAAGAAAATACTAACAATAGAAGGACATGATTTACAAATTGGCTGGCACAACTTTATTTGGGAGGGAAAACATCAGATACACAAATACTTCCAGAGGCATCATATTAGAGGGACATTATTGGACGATTGGCTAGAAATTAAAAATAAATACTACATTCAAATACCCAAATGGATATCTCCAATGAAAGCCCTAATCTACCCCAACGCATTAGATCTAAACAAAAAAATTACCTATAAGTATCTATTAGATGAACAAAACAACTTAAAAACAAGAGAATAATTGGCACTAAGGGGAATAAAAATTGATTGATCCAAAGGAAATACAAAAAAGACTTACTACAATTTGGCTTTCAAGAAAAAGATCGGACTTCCGGTTTGGAGCGTGCCATCGCGGACGTCCCTTCGTCGGATGCCTTTCCAATCTTCGTAAAAAGCCGCCAGAACAGCTGTCTGGCGGCTTTGAAATCTCTTCCCCGGGCAAAGGGGAGAGATGAGAGCTTGACAGGTGGGGTAGAGCCCCCCCCAGCGCCCTAGGAGCCATCTAGTAGGGCGCGAAGGGAGAGCTCCACATGCAGCCTGTCTCCGCTCCGAAGATCAGGAAACCTCCGCCTTTGCGGAGCTAGATGTCGCGACCAGCCGCTGCTTCTAAAATGGGATTTACAATTACTTTTGAACTACAGAAGCAGACAGAGAGAAACAGGCGTGAGATGGGCAAGTAATGAAACCTCTTTTTTCCTTTTTTTTCAACTCCTGGGTAAGCTTTCACTTCGGCAAAGAATCAAAGGAAACAAAGTAACAATATGGTGATTGAGAAGTGAAAGTGACTTTCGTTTCCCCAGAGGCTTTTTTTTCTCTTTTCTTTCTTATGGAAACTTTTAATTTGGAAAAATGGTTTTTTCTTTCTCTGTCTCCTAACCCTGGATTAAAGTTATAATTGAAATATTTCCAATAATAAAAGACTACCTGGTTTTTAAACTGAAAAGAACTTTAATCAGGCACCTGGCTTTCTTTCTTTTTTGCACTCTTTTGAAACACCATAATGGCTTCAAAATCTGGAAAGATTGTTTGGACTAAAAGAAATGACTATCCATCTGGATATATTTCTAAAATGCAACTTAATACTGAGCTAACACCTCCACAGCCCTTGACACCTGAAAATTTATTAAATAATTTAAAGATTATGAAACATGAACTTACTTTGGAATTTAATCAGAAAATAAGTGAGATAGACAAAAAAATGCAGGCCGCTTTGAAGAATATGAATCAACAAATCAGATTTGATGTGTTAGAGGTTTGCAAAGGTTTAGCAACAAATATTGAAGTTTTGGCAGAACGTATTGAAACAAATAAACAAGCTTTGGCAACCTCGGTGAATTACATAGATAAAATCCAAAATGATATTGCAAATTTTGAAAAAGAGGTCTTGATGACACAGTTCAGATCCATGGAAGTTGCTATAAGGGTCAGAGGTTTGAAAGAGGGATTATATGAAAATTTAAAAGGAAGGATGGTTGATGCATTGGATCAGGTGTCTGGAATTTCTAAAGTGGAATTGGCTACACAAATCGACAAAATATACAGAATCAATTCGTGGTACGCTAAACAAAAGCATTTACCAAGGGACATTGTCATATATTTTACCACAAGAGCTCTACGGAATAGAATTATACAAGCAACGTTTAATAATAATCTCATGGTGAATGGTCAGGAACTAAAGATTTGGAAAGAAATCCCCTCTAAAATGCTTAAAGCCAGAAAAAGCTACACTTTTTTGATTGATGAATTTAAGAGATTAAATTTACAATATAAATGGGAAGCGCCAGTTGGAGTAGCAGTGAAATTTTCTGGAAAAAGATACCGGCTTAACACGATAAAAAAAGCTACTGAATTCTATGTCAATGTTTTAAAGGCTGATATATCCAAGATTCCAGAGGAAGGATGTATGAAAATAAAAGAGGAGGAGGAGGGGAAGCCATCTTTGCTGGATCAAAAGGAAATAGATTCAAAAACTCAAAAGGAGTGCCAGAACCAGATAGCTGGGGAAAAGGAGATGGAGGTTTGGGATCAGATGGGAGACGAGTCGACAAATTCGAATTTACTGAACTATTAAAAGATGAACTATCAAGATACAAAATGATGCGATGTTGAAATATATTGGACGGATAGAGACTAATATGATTGTATTTTTCCTTTTCCCTATTTAATGAGGGGAGGAAAAAAAAAACAAAAAATGTTTGTATTTTATATTTAATATTTTGCTACTATTTATGTAATTCTGTACTAATAAAACTTTTTGAATTAAAAAAAAGATCAAGAATTGGACAAAATTTTATTAGGTACTGAAGAAAAAATAATAACAAAATCTTACAATTGCTTACTCAACATAAAAATGAAAGAAGAAACGGTAAAGGAGGTAATGATAATTGGGGCACAAAATTTTGGTCACACTATTGAATTAGAACTCTGGGATAAATTATGGAATCAAAATATAAGATGACAATGGCCTCATCATACAGAGAAAATACTTTAAAAATGTTTTACAGATGGCACTTACCTCCGGCAAGATTGGCGAAAATGTTTCCACATTTATTGCCTAAATGTTGGAAATGTAAAAGAGAATCTGGGACGTACTACCATATGTGGTGGACGTGCCCAGAAATAAAGAAATACTGGAAAAAAATACAAAATTGGATAGAGGAAATAACAAAACAAACTATAGAATTCAAACCGGAAGCATTTCTGTTAGGAATATTCAAAATGAAAGCAAGCAAAAACATCCAATATCTTATACTACATATAATAAAGGCTGCCAGGATCCTATATGCACAACATTGGAAAACAGATATAATCCCTTCAAACACAATGATAATAACTAAAATACTGGAATGTGTGGAAATGTGTAAATTAACGATGGAATTACATGATAAAAAGGATACGGAATTTTATAAAATTTGGGAAAATTGGTATAAATGGCTGGAATACAAAAAAAGAATTGAAATAATTAGTAATGACTACAGGATAATGAAAACACTGGATGTAAAAGGTGATGAAAATAATAAGTTAGAAACAAAAAATACATAGATTTTAGATCAGTGGTTCCCAACCTTTCTAATGCCGCGACCCCTTAATATAGTTCCTCATGTTGTGGTGACCCCCAACCATAAAATGATTTTTGTTGCTACTTCATAACTGTAATTTTGCTACTGTTATGAATCGTAATGTAAATATCTAATATGCAGGATGTATTTTCATTGTTACAAATTGAACATAATTAAAGCATAGCGATTAATCACAAAAACAATATGTAATTATGCCAGATCAAGAGCACAAGGAATATCATCTTCCACAAGTCTACTTCTGTATTTAGACTTGATAACCAACAAGTGTACAGCAATATTTCTCAATCTCAGCAACTTTTAAGGTGCCTGGACTTTAACTCCCAGAATTCAAAGCAAAGCTGGCTAGGGAATTTTGGGAGTTGAAGTCCAGGTATATTCAAGTTGTTGAGGTTGAGAAATTGTGGCCTGCAGTGTCGAAAAACTAGAAATCAGATAAGCTTCCAGCAAAGTAATCCCTGTTTAGTAGCTTTCTCCCAGGACTCCAAAGTTTCAGGAGGCAAACAGGGGGCAAAAAAAACCCATGATTGGTCCAAAAATATTTCCAGGGTTCCCAAAGCCAATTTCCTCTTTTAAGCTCTTTCTTCTTAAAACAGGCCCATATTGCTTCCTCCCCCGTGGGGCCTGCTCAACCACTCTTTCCAAACCCCCTGCAAAGACAACAATTTTAATTTGCAAGGCTCTTCTTTCAACAGTTTCTTTCTTTCTTACTTTCTTTCTTTCCCTCTCACTTTTTTCTCTTTCTTCCTTCCTTCCTCCCAACCTTCCTCTTCTTTCTTTCTTTTTCTTTCTTTCCCTCTCTCTCACTTTTTTCCTCTTCCTTCCTTCCTCCCTCCCAACCTTCCTCTTCTTTCTTCTTTCTTTCTTTCTTTCTTTCTTTCTTTCTTTCTTTCTTTCTTTCTTTCTTTCTTTCTTTCTTCCTTCCTTCCTTCCTTCCTTCCTTCCTTCCTTCCTTCCTTCCTTTCTGTCTTCTTTCTTTCTTTTCTTTTCTTTCTTTCCCTCTCTCACTTTTTTCTCTTCCTTGCTTCCTTCCTCCCACCTCCCACCTAACATGCCCGCCCTGCCTACACTTGTAGCAAAGCCAGCCTGCCCCAAAGAGCCGACCTTGTCTGGGGAACCAGCCAGCCAGCCCAGCCCACCCTCACCTTGCCTTCTCCAAAAGGCACCCTCCGCTTGGGGGCAACCCTTTGGAGAAAGCTCCCAGTGCAAAAAAAAAGGCTGGCCCCAAGAGACCCGGACACGCCCCAGAGAGAGCAGCCCTGGAAACCCGGACACAATTTCCTGCTTCTCCCCCACCCCTCTGCACCCCTTCCCCAGTCCGATCCATACCCCACCCGGGAGATGGGGGCTGCAAATCCCCACCACCGCGCAGCGATCCCATCCATGACTCCTTGCTCCCCATTGCACGTCTCCAAAAGCGCGCTTTGGAGAAGTTGCCCAACAGGAGGAGGGTAGAGCTGGAAGAAAAAGGGGGGCTGCCAGTCATAGGGCTAGCCTGATCATATGGAACAGGGGGATGGCGATGGACCATGCTCTGGCACCACCTCCTTCTCCAGTTCCCTCTGGCTTAGCTCCTCCTGCCCCCGGTGGTGGCGCCCTCAGCACCGAGGCTGTATGATCAGGCTAGCCCTGTGCTAATATCTCTCAGTCTCTCTCTTCCCTCCCTCCCTGTTTGCCTCTTTGTTCACTGGGTCTCCATGCCAGCTGAGGGCAAGAGGGCAGACGAGCCTGACCCAGTTGTCCTCCTTCCCGCCATCATGCGCTGTTAAACTTAAGTAGTCGTTGGCTGGCCGTTCCCTCCCGTGACTCCCTTTCCCTTCGACACCAGTGGGAAGAAACTGCCGCTGCGAGCAGGAGACAGGGGCGGCCACAGATGTCTTAAGCACCGCCTTGCACTCTCCAGCGTGCAATCTTGCAATGCCCCGCCCCTTAGCTGATGCCTTCAAAGCTCGGCCGCCAGGCATCACAAACGCCTCTCGCCGAATGGCATCTCTCCCAACCAATCGGAGGGCTCGGGCGAGTTGAGCCAATATGGCCAGGCTTGTGGCAGTGGGGGAGGGAAGCTGAGGATGTCAGGCGACCCCTTGGAAATGGTCGTTCGACCCCCAAAGGGGTCCCGACCCCCAGGTTGGGAACCGCTGTTTTAGATAAACTAAAGGAATAGAGATTTAGAAATAGGAATATGATAACGATATGCAACACTGTAATATATATATATATATATATTCTTTCTGTCTTTTTCTTTGTATGTAATGTTTTAGGTTAGGTGGGTATAGTTTTTATGTATGTTTGACTTGTATATATGTATATTTCTTTTTTTGTATTATATATTGTTATTTTTTAAAATTACTTAATAAAAATTATAAAAAAGAATAAAGAATGCACATTAAAACTAAATAAATGCACTAGCTACAAAGAAAACACTGTTGTCTCTCTACCACGACTCTGTTTCCATGGGATGTTCTCCATCACACTCAGGCTTAACTCTTTTCTTTACTTGGGCATGCAAAATTCAGAAAAAAATATATTAAGTTGCTGTAACACATATTTTATTTCTCTTAGATCTTAATCCAAAGCACTGAAATTGATCGAACCATAATGAGTGCCCAAGCAAATCTTGCTGGTTTGTTCCCTCCTATTGGTGATCAAATCTGGATTCCTGAACTCCTGTGGCAACCAATCCCAGTACATGTCGTCCCAAAGGCAAGCAATCCAGTGAGTGTCAGTAATGTGAACTATTCTTCCTGGTTTTTAGGCACTTTTTCTATCAAGCAGACATTTTCAATTTGACTCACTCATATCTTCAAACAGATGAGGTTTATAATAAATTTAATGTTATCATACAGTAGACAGTAGCAAGCCCTCTTTCCAGGTTTATATACAGTCTGCATTGTATTGGTTTCATTATTACACTTTAACAGTAGGAGTTGGATTTCAAGCTCCTTATACCAAGACAAAAGGAAATGTTGACTACTACCAGTAGCACAGGAATTCCCTTATCGGCTCAGTCATATTATTTGATCTGCTAAATATCTAAATGTAAAATAACCAGCTCTTGGACTGAATTAGTTTTACTCTATATGCTATTTCTAAGGATGGACAGATCCATCTGTTTCTGATCCATGTTCAGTTTAGCATGTCTTCATTCATAAATATATTCTGTCCCATTCATGCATTAAATCAAAATATTTAAATATGCATTGAAATTTTAAGTAAAATCCTATGCATTTTAATATATTAAAAACATTAATAGATATTTGAAATATTGAAGTATTCATTTCTAAATATATTTATCGTTCAATATGCATTTTTATATTTATTACAGTATGCTTTGACTCTAGAGCTGGAATTTTAAATTTTAAATCTGGGTATGAACTGCAGAAGGGAAAATTAGGCTATGTCCTTAACCACTCCAAAATCATTGGTGTGTAGAATTTTTATTTATTTTTTGTTCTTAAGACTGTAGTCTTCTTATGGGATTTGTGGTCTAGTTTAAAATGATTGCAAGCCAAAACTTATAAAAGAAATCAGTGGTAATTTTATTTACTACTTTGCAAAGAGGGTGTACCACATACATGCAAGTACAGTGGACACACCTTAAGCCATCAATATACTTTCTTTATATTCCCTATCACCATGGAAGGCTTACCTCCCACCTTTTCCTCATTGGCTGAATACTCAGGCCATCACAATCTATCTGAGGCAACTAAAATGAATACATTTTCCCTGCCCCTTATTTACAATTTACCTCTGATAACTATTAGTTTCTGGGGGTTGTCTCTAAGTCAGTTACCATGCCAGTAAATTCTGGTTAAATCCAGTTTTGGTCGAACAGGAGCCTCTAATTTCTTTGTTCCTACAAGCAGTTTCATACTTTAACAACATTTATGAGATTAGAGGGACGCAAAAACATACATAGTGTATTCTTCTCATGGATTAGTACATCCTTCTACAATTTCTGTAAAATACTGTAAAAAAATAAATTCCATTCCCACATTCTGGTTACTGAACATTTTAGTTTTTGGTTAAAAACAACTCAGAAAATTATAATTGCCTAATCATGTTCTGTCCTTCTTTGAACTATATCTTGATATCTTTACAGCCAGCAATGCAGTGCAAGCCATTTAATCTATCTACAGTTATATTCCCATGCACTAGAAACATGCATTGGACTATTATACTGATTATAATAGTCATTTAGTGATTGCCTCTTTAGCAACCATTCACAGTTATGGAGGTGATGAAAAAGTAACTTTACAGCTAATCCTCACACTTATGACCTTTGCAGATCTGTAAAGCAAAGCAAAACTGAAGTAAGATCATAAGGACAATTCTGGTTTCACTTAGCAAATGAGTTGCCAGTTCTGATTATGAGCACTACAGGACAGGGGTGAAATATGAAATGTTTCCCTACCGGTTCTGTGGGCATGGCTTATTTTGTGGGTGTGGCTTGGAGGTCAGGTGTGTGTGGCTTCAGGTGGCATGATCATGTGGTCATGTGACTGGGTGGGCATGGACAGGTTGTCATGTGACTGGGTGGGTGCAGCCAATTTAGCAATCCATTTTGCCAGGGAGCAGGGGGTTGGACTAGATGACCACTGAGGTCCCTTCCAGCCTTTGCTGTGTTGTTTCAAAGCATCCTCTGAAGCTGCGTCTAGTGCCAGCCAGGTTTGTGGTCCTCCCTCCCTCCCTCCCTCCCTCCTTCCCTTTCTTTCTTTCTTTCTTTCTTTCTTTCTTTCTTTCTTTCTTTCTTTCTTTCTTTCTTTCTTTCTTCTTTTGTGGGAAGCAACCCCTCCCAAATAAAATATTACTCATAATAAAAGGCTCACAGAAAAACAAGGAAAAATCAAGCTGCTAACAAAGAAGCTCATTCCACATTCCTGCCCGATAGAGATAATGAGATAATGACCCTATAGAAAGTGGAAGCCTGACGTTTGCCTCTATTCACACAAGCAGGCAAACAGATCCCTAGAAAACCCATTCAAGATGGGATATTTTGACATTTCCCCATGGCAAAATTTGGCAGCTAACAAAACACAGTAGTAGAATCAGAATAAGCAGCCCCACACTCAAGACTCGACACAGGACGAAAGTCATTTAGCCACAATGGGAATCACCCAAACCCTTTTAGAAACACAAAGCCCATATTGCACAAACCCCAAAACTTCAAAAACATAGAACCATACAAGAATCCTTCCTTTTATCCACTGCTGAATGTCACTTCACTTCTGCAATTAAAAATCTCCTTCCGAGCAGCTTCTGAAGGCTTTTCAATTTAAAGCAGGAATCTCAAAAGTTTGCAACATTAAGACTTGTGGACTTCAACTCCCAGAATTCCTCAGCCAGTCATGTGGCTAAGTTAGGAGACTCCTGGTTTAAAGCGACAGCATTTTTTTCTTCTTCTTTGCCAAGCGATCTCCCGGCTGGAAAGTGAGTCCTGATTTTTTCCTTCTAACACCTCACTCTTTCTTTCTCTTTCTTTCTCACTTACCTTCCCTTCCCCCCTCCCCCCCTCTTTCTTTCTTTCAGGGGAACTAGCAGGGAAAAAAGGCTTTAAAAAGTTTTTTTAAAACCAGGAAGTGAGGATGTCGGGGCAGGTGGGCGGAGCCTCCCGCTGCCATCCCGGTTCTCTGAACTAGCTGCTGCAACCCCTACCTACTCGCCCGAACCGGCCCAAACCGGGAGGATTTCACCCCTGCTACAGGAGGACCACGTTAGCTTTGATATAACTTAGATGATCTTAGATGCAAAATGAAATACTGCTAGTGACTTTGCTTCTTTTTCCAACCCCAGCTCCCACTTTTCTTCAAAATTCCTTGATTCAATATCACAGGAAGCCATACAGTATAATTTGACCTTGGCTTAGCATAGCAGTTCTGAAACTGAGATTCAGTGACTACCAAAAACTATGACCTTCCTACCTATAATAATTATGAATCCCTTAGTCAAAGTTGAGGTTTAGTATGATGTGGGAACTTAGACATTTTGGCTTGCAGTTTATTGAGTTTGGGCAGGGGTATGTATTTTTACAATTGTAGCATGCAAAATGGTATGGTTAACATACCGTATTTTTCGGAGTATAAGACACACCTTAGTTTTGGGGGAGGAAAACAAGGAAAAAAGGCCTCTGCCTCCCAGCAATTTGCCAAACAGCAAACAGTACAGACGATATACACTTTGCTGTGTATTTCTGTGCATGTATGCCTAACCCATAGAAATAGCAAAGCATTGGAGAAATGTAAATAATGCCAGAAAGTTTTCTTAAATGTAATCACACTAACTCCTCCCAATTATTTAAATAGATCTACTCCAAACATGACTAAGTCAGGGTTTAACTCAGCTGCCTTATCTTAATACTAAACTGGACATGGTTACATTTCAGATTATACTTTTACAGATCTTTAAATTTGATGTGGCTTTCTGGAAGTATACATTCTCTGCTATTTAAAAAAAGATACAAAAGCACTGGGCCTCTTCAGAGCAAGCATTTATTTTAAAAAGCTTCTTCATTTTGTTAAGCTGTCTAGAACAATAATAAAGCAGTCTTTAAAAAACAAGTCTAATAATTTGAACACTCTACAAACATTTATAGTTATTAACTCACCTCCTTTCAGTTTCAGCAGTCCAACATTGCCAGCAGTCTATCTTCCAGCAATTTGTCTCCTTGCAGCCACCATAGTTAGTTTCATTTTACCACGTGGCTGCAGCCTCTCAGCTGTGAGTCGGCAGGCAGATAATCTTGTGCTAATAAGCCTCTGCCCTGTTTGCTGCAAAGAGGTAAATTGTTGGGAGGTAGAGGCCAAAGGGTGGGGGTGGTTATGTGGGGCTACATTCGGTGTATAAGACGCACCCAAGTTTTCACCCTCTTTTTGGAGGTAAAAAGGTGCGTCTTATACTCCGAAAAATATGGTACCATTTGTTTTTTAATGGTTGAAATTTTGTGAATGTGAGTAGACATACAGCCATTCATCAATAATAATTTGTGGGAATCCCAATAATCCCATTTAGATGTTTGCAGTATCATGACACAACTATCGTGAGGCAAATCCTCAATTTATGATGTTTTATATGTGATTCAGGGTGATTATGGAATTTTCAATAAAGCATTGGTAAAGAAACAAGGTTTAATACTGTGTCCGAACCCAGTGCAAAGAATTATCAAGAAAAATCTTTGAAGAAAAAATTAGTAACAGCATATTACTGTCTCATTTTTTTATTTCAGAAATTACGCTATCCAATTTTTCAATGTCCACGCTACATAGAGCTTTTGAAGAAAACCATAGCATCAAATGAATTCCAGGAAAAAATTAGACCATATGAGGTAACAAAAAGTAGAGAGTTATAACGACCATGTTGTCTTAAAATACTACCATGTTTCCCAAAAAAATAAGACCTGGTCTTATTTTCTTTTGGGCCCCAAAAGAAGCACCAAGTCTTATTTTGGAGGGATGTCTTACCCACTTACCTTAGGACCACCAGAGCCAGGCCTCCCATGTCTCGATACCTGTCACGCTTCTGCCCAACTTCTTCTGCAGCCACTCACAGACAGACGCTGCATGGCTAGTCACACCGGTGCCACTGCTCGCAGCAAGAGGCTGTTTGGTGCGTTGTGCCACTGTTTGCGTGAGCAGTGACGCCAGCACGACATGCCATACAGCATCCTGCCATGAGTGGCAACACCAGCACGACGAACCTCACAGCATCATGCCACATGCATAAGCACCAGCGCGATGAGCCACGCATTGGCACTGGCGCGACAAGTCTAGTGGCATCACGTTGCAAGCGACGGCACTGGTGCGATGTGCCATGTAGTGGCACTGGCGCGATGAGTCTTGTGGTGTCCTGCCGCAAGCGGCAGCACTAGCACAACATGCCACATGGCATCCAGCCATAAGTGGCGGCACTGGCACAATGCACCATATGGGTCCGGCCGCAAGCGGCCATAGAAGAAATTAGCCAACAGCACAACAGGTGTCAGGTTGTGGGAGGCCTGGCTGCAGCAGTCCTAAGGTAAGCAGGTGTGGGGCACATGGGGCAGCTCCATCCCCCCGCCCGCCCTAGCTTGATTTTTACACATGCGCCTCGCCCCACCTTGTACAACCAGGGAGTGAGTGTGGGTTTAACTAGGGCTTATTTTTGGGGTAGGGCTTATATTGGGCACAGGCGTGGAAATCGGGCTAGAGCTTGTTTTCGGGTAGGTCATATTTTCGGGTAGGTCGTATTTTCGGGAAAACACGGTACTTGCTGGAGTATTATTTACAATTAAAAAAAGAATGTGACAATGGAAGTTAGTTTGCTTATCCTTTTCCAATAGGGCATCTATCAAATATGTTTGCCGTACATCCTGGGCACTATTGTTGGAAGGCATTGAATTGGCATTGGGAAGGCATTGGGTTGAGGAAATACGCTTAAGTAACACCTTTTCTATATTTTGTTCCCACCCAGAGTGACTCATCATTCTCACACCTGGTAGGATCAAATAAAAAGGTCTTGGTGCTTATAGAAAACAAGCAAAAACTGGAGTCTTTACTACTGATAATGACCATTGATGTGGGGAATAGCTGTACTGAGAGAGGCCTGTCTCTTCCAATGTCATCTGTGGATAAAGTCCTGTCTTAATTGTCAGAGCAACACAAGACACTTCTCTGCCTGCATTTCAATAGAAGCTCTATATGCCTGAGCTGTGTGAAATGTATTGAACATCTATTGTATAGAAGAGGACCAATAATGATTGTGCTAGTTCAATAGTATGCATGTGCACACATGTGCACATGGAAAAAAATGCCCCATTCTAATCCTGTATCCTATTACTCCATCAGGAAAGAGACTTGAAGTTTAAGAGAGAAAAAGAATCACTTCCTGACATTGACCTACTGAAGGATGACCAGCATTTTGGGTCCCAAGAAGCTGAAAATGTACTATAAAGCAAAGATGCACATTGTTGACACTTTGTGTGTGTTTTCTTAGGGTTGTCTGGTAGCTGAATAATATTCCCAGAAAAATAAGCATTGAGTCAAGATAGTGCCAATTCTTGCTCCAAAGTACCTTTTTGTCTTTGGATCTGAAACACTGCATCTCCCCAATGTACTATATTTTCAGACTAAAGTATAAATCAAACTTACTGCACCCAACTATTTGATTGGCAAAAAAGGTGTTATCATTGGATATATATTTTCATTAGCTTTTGAATGAAATACTTCAATAGGACACTAAAAATGACTAACAGGAAATATTTTATTGAAATATATGTATACTATACCAATCTTTGCTTTCATGCCCAAAATTCAAAAGTGTCAATTATGAAGCACTGCTCTCTATTTGTCTGAAACAGAAAATTAAAGTTGCTAGATTCAGAACCAGTTACATTCTTAAACAATGCTTTAAACTTCACATAGAAAAGAGGACAGGAAGAGGAATGCAATGATTATTCATACCTCAACTTTTAACATATAGTGTAGGCAATAATGCTGGACTACAGCAGGTTTTTCCAACCTAATACCATCCAGATACCTTATTTATTTTATTTATTTATTTTGCTCATTCTTATAAGCCGCCCAACTCCCTAGGGACTCAGGGCGGCGTACAACATGTAAGAAGAACAATTAATAAAAAGGAACATAATAATACTAGTTAAAAGCAGTTATAAAAATTAAAAAAAAATAAAAATGAATGTTAAAATGAAAATGTTAAAATGAAAATAAAAATGAATTCATACATGAGAAGACCACAGATATTCCCCTTGGTCTTAACCCGCCTGCTTGAAAAGCCATGTTTTCATGGCTTTCCGGAAGGCCAGCAAGGTGGGGATAGTTCGGATCTCTGGTGGTACTTGGTTCCAAAGAGAGGGAACTCCTACAGAGAAAGCTCTCTCCTGCGGTCCCGCCAACCGGCATTGCTTGGTTGATGGGACCTGGAGGAGACCAACTCTGTGGGACCTAACCGGTCATAGGGAGGTATGTGGCAGGATGGGGTCCTGAAAGTAGCCTTGTCCTGAGCCATATAGGGCTTTAAAGGTCATAACCAACACCTTAAATTGCGACCGGAGACTAATGGGCAACCAATGCAGCTGGCGGAAAAAAGGTGTCACGTGGGTGTATCTTGGTGCACCCACCACGGCTCGCGCAGCTGCATTTTGCACCAATTGCAGTCTCCAGATACCCTTTAAGGGTAGCTCCATGTAGAGCGCATTATAGTAATCCTTAGCCCTGCAGTCGCATAATTGCAAATTTGACTTGCTTTTGGTTGAGTATTATGGGAGTTAAAAATCAACTCAGCTGAAAGGCATTCTGGTGGACAAGACTGTTTAGAGAATATAAAATGTCATGTGATTAGATTCTTTAGTTCTAAGAACTATATTCTGATTTGAACATTTTATTTATTTATTTATTATTCGCACTTGTATGCCGCCCACACCACAGAGACTCTGGGCGGCTCACAATAATAAGAAATCTACATGCAAACAATAAATATAGAAAAAACATTAAGAACAGTAATTATTTAAAAAGCATTAAAAAATTAAAACCAACAATTATTAAAAAACCCATGCAACTCATTCATTCACGGGACCAAGAGTTCTCGATGTTGTGTTGAGATCATTGGTCCCAGGCCTGTCAACATAACCAGGTTTACAACGTTTTTCTGAAGGCTGGCAGGGTGGGAATAGTGCGGATCTCCGGGGGGAGTGTATTCCAGAGAGCTGGTGCTGCCATAGAGAAGGTCCTTGCTCGTGGGCCCGTCAGTCGACATTGTTTGGCTGACGGGACCACCACCAGACCAACTCTGTGGGCTCTAATCGGTCTTAGGGAGGTATGTTGAAGAAGGCGGTCTTGGAGGTAAACTGGTCCTAAGCCATGTAGGGCTTTAAAGGTAATCACCAACACCTTGAATTGTGCTCGGAGACCTATGGGCAGCCAGTGCAGTTCGCGAAGGATGGGTGTCACATGGGTGTATCTAGGGACACCCATCACCACACGCGCCGCTGCATTCTGCACTAGCTGTACTCTCCGAACGTTCTTCAAGGGTAGCCCAATGTAGAGTGCGTTGCAGTAGTCATGATACATACTTGTATACAATCCTGTTATAGTCCTATACATCATATCACAACTGAGCATGTAGCTTGGTGTGCTGCTTTGCCTTTTAAGGATGCTATTCTTATCTCTTTTCAGGAATTCATCAAAACAATAGCTTACTATTCAGGATATAATGCTTCTGTTCTCAAGTATCCGATGAATTTTAAAATCTGGCATGTACAAGATACACTATTTTGTGAGGTATGTTTTTTTAAATAAATTAATATTGCAGCTACTTATTTGTGCTATCTCAAAAGATAGAACTACATTTATTTTCAATTATTAAATAAGATTTAAATGTATATAGGAAACAATAATAAGATCAAGCACAGGGGATTAGGAAATCATGGAAATGCTGATGAAGTATAAGAGCTTAACAATTATTTTATTTGGAAAATGGATTGGAAGGGTAGGTATTAACTGCAGTTCATGACTCTGTTTGCCTACAGCCAAGCAGTGTTTTGATTTTGATTGAAGAGGATCAAATTGGCTAACGCTATGAACTTGAATTACCTATTTGTTTCATAATATCAAATTGAATCAAGTGCCTTCAAATCGATTTGGCACTTCAACGGACTTTTGCAAATGTAGTCATATATGTACATTTTACCTATGTAAAACTTAGAATCAATTAGACAAATTAAATAGATTCAGAGGAAATTTAGTAACATAGATCACACCATGAACCATAGTTGCTTATTCTGCATTAAGATCAGAATTTTCTAATTGTGACAAGAAAGAAGCAGAGATTCTCAAATGCTCATTCATACAATTAATTGTGCAATAATATAACGACTCAAAAAAAGTTTTCCCTGTTTTTTGAAATGATGTTTTATGCCTATAAATTTCCTGAAAATTTTTATTGGAAAGGAAAAAGAGTTCCTCAAGCCCCATTGCCAAAGATAGGACATTTATTAACAATTTAACTTACAACAGCTAGTGAGTGAAGTTATTGAATAAAGAAATAAATTTTCTATAAATTTTCTAGAATTTCCTATTAGGGGGTTGCTGGCATTCTGTCAAAAATAGAAAACAAACTCCAAAGCTACAGGAGACAAGAGAAATTTTAAAAATGATCAGGTGACAATGTGATCTGTGGAAACCAGGCATCTGTTTTTTGACTAAATAGAGCATTTTAGATTTTAGCTGTAATTACAATGACATATACTAGTTGCAGAAACATCCTGTTTTGTTTTAGACTCCAGAATACAGATACTCTTCAAGTTACAACCACAACTGTGCCCAAAATTTATGTTGTTAAGTGAGACAGTTGTTAAATGAGCATTGCCCCCTTTTATGACCTTTCTTCTCACAGTTGTCAAGTGAATCACTGCAGGTGTTAAATTAATATCATAGTTGTAAGTAAATCTGGCTTTCCCACTGAGTTTGCTTGTCAGAAGATTGGTGACACTGTAACTGTCATAAGTATAAATCAGTTGCCAAGTATCTGAATGTTGATCCCTTGACAATGGGGATGCTGCGACAGTCATGTTAAAAATAATCATAACTCGCTTTTTTCAATACCGTTCTAAGGGTCATTAAAAGAACTTTGTAAATCAACAACTACCTGTAAATAACCGAGGTTCCTTCTAAATATGAGATTGATCCTGATCCTGATGTAATAACACTTTGCACTAAAGTGTGGTTTGCTTTGTTTGGACAAAGTGTAGCAGTGCAATATCCAGCAATTGTGGTTTTAAACTATAGTTTTTAGTTTACATGCAATACTTAACATGCTATTATGCAGGCCAAGCCATTTGTTGTTTGTTAAAACATGATTAAATAAATCATAGCCTTGCATAATGTATCCATGTTTGATACATGTTTGAACAACTACTAAAGACTGAGGTGAAGGGAACCAAACCAAACATCCAAAAGTCTAACAGACAAAGGACTTAATATCATACTTTTTAAAATTGCAGTCTATTCACAATTATACATTACCTGAATGGGCAACTGAAGATGTAATGATAAAGTTGACAGAGCTTACTGAATTGTCCTTATCATCATTGTTTGGTATTTACAAGAGAGAAGAAAAAGCACGGCTTCAAGGAGGTAACAAATATATATTTTTATGTCATGTATTCTTGCTGAAATGAGCCACAAAACACTTGGGTTGATGTTCTAATTAGTTTTGATCCCCTAATCAACAGCTGATGATTTAATCAATAGAGGGTAATAATCAAGGAATGATTTTAATTGATAGAATTGTAAACCAAATTTATTTTCAAAATTATTTGAGCTCTGCTACTTCATTGTAGTAGATATTGGAGATGTCCCTTACCATCCACTATTACAGATGAATGATGTAAGTTCCTGAAGTTTCTAAGGTGCCAACACAACATATATTTTCCAAATATCTCTTGGAAGTAGCTAAACAGACAAAAATGTTTCCAACTATAGGCATGTGGTTCAAATATAATATCTGTTATAAGCCATTATGATGTCAAAATAATATGAGCATCATGACAACACAAGTCACAAAAGTGCAAATAATAATATAATTCCATGTTATGTTTTGACTTCTAATGCAAGTATATAAATTACATCATTTGTGTGGTGGCATTATGATACATGTGTTAAGCGTTTCCCCTTGCCCCACCCTTGAGAGGGCCATAGTTTCAACAATTTTGTTCAGACAATACAATATTTTAAATTTGATGAGATGCAAACATTAAGAAAAAAATGATTAATTTTAAGTAGTTTATTCTTCCTCCTGCCTCTTTTCTCATGCTACAAAAAGCAGGTGCTTGCTTTATCCTTTCAGTAATAAACAGCTTTTCAATCGAAAACTTTGCTTGGGTCTTGACAACTTATATTTAACCTTAGTTGATTTTAACTCTGGTTAGTTAATAAGATTAAGTGACCTGATTCACTCTTAATGCCAAATAATAAACCATGGTTATAAATCATACCCATAATTTGGTTTGCTTAACCATGGCTTAATAAATTATGACAGTATCATATTCAGCTGTAACAGGGGCGGGTTCCTAATTTTTTTACTACCACTCTGTGGGCATGGCTTATTTTGTGGGTGTGGCATGCCAGCCATGTGACCAGGTGGGCGTGGCTTCTTGGACTGTTGAAGGGAGGGGAACTGAGATAGGTCCTGCTGCCCATTCCCCCTCCCCTCAGCAGCTCAAGAAGCCTCAGACATGCGAAAATGCCTAGGATCATCACCGTGCGTTCGTGGCTTCTCAGACTGCTGAAGGGAGGGGAATGGAGATAGCTCCTGCTGCCCATTCTTTCAGTGTCTCACGCGCTCCATCAGCCATCCTCCCCTGCTTGGACTCACTGTGGGGTAGGAAGGCAGCGCATGAGCAGTGCCGGAAACTCGGCTTCTAGGCATGCGCAGAAGAAATTTTTTAAAAAAATATAATTTTTTTAAAAAAAAATGGCACCCAGGCATCGGCAACCGACGGCACCGGTACTGTGACGTCACCAACAGGCTGCTACCGGTGCTATAGAGTGGACCGCACTGGTAGGAACCCACCACTGAGCTGTAAGCCATGGTCTATACATCATAATTCACTTAGGGTTTTATTTATGGCACTAAAGTGTAGTATAATTTTATAAATTAGCACACTATATTAATCGAGTTAAGAAAAACTCTGCTTTTAACCAGACCCTTTGAATCCTGCCAATGGCAGAGTCACTTCCTAGAGCAAATAAATAATTTCAGAGTCATTCTGAACCAGAGGCTCACAGCCACCTATGCCTTAGTGACCTCCCATTTGGATTTCTTCAACATGGTCTACAGGGGGCTGCCCTTGAAAGCCATTTGGAAGCTGCAATAGGTCTAGAATGCAACAGCATGCACCATTTGACTGACTGACCCACAGGTCATCCAAGTCACATTACTGCAATATAAGCTGTACTGGCTTCCAGTTGCATTCTGGAAAAAATTCAAGGTGTTGGTTATTTCCTTTGAAGTCCTACATAGCACAGAGTCAAGTTATTTGCCAGACTACCTCTCTCTGAAGGCATCTGCCTGTCCTATTAGGTTAGATAGGAAGGTGCCCTCCTGTTCCCCTCACTTAAATGTTGCCATTTAACAAGTGATGGGACTCAGAGGCATGCTTTCACGGTGGCCACCCCAGCCCTTTGGAATGGATTCCCACCTTAGTTCCAATGGATCCCTGTCCTTTTAGCCTTCCAGAAGGCCATGAAGACTTCGACTTTCTCCATCGTGGGTGGAGCTAGCCGCCAAGATTGGGTATTGGCACAGCCTTCTAGCCAATGGTGACTGAGTCTGGAAAAGTATAAAAGGTGGCTCTAGGCCTAGTTTAAGGTGACCAGACGTCCCGCTTTTGGCAGGACAGACACGCTTTTCAAGCGTGTGTCCCGCGTCCCGCATTCTTTCCAAAAAGTCTCGCTTTTTTGGAAAGAATGCCAAAACAGCAGGACGTCTGGTCACCTCAGGGGAAGCACAAAAGAGAGGTACCGGAAGCAAGTCGGGCAAAGCGGAATTTCAGCGAGGCGGCTGCCTGCTGGGGAGAGGGGGAAGTGGGGCTGCTCCTCCTCCTCTCCTTCCCCCGCCCCATCCCTAGCCCTGCCCTCGGAGGCGCCGCTGCTGTTGGGATGCGGGTGGAGGGGTGAGGGACAAGGAGCCGTCGCCGGTTTGAGCTCATGAGCGGCCCCTCTGGTGGTGCAAACAGCCCTTCCTCGTCCCCCTCCCCTTCCTTCCCCCCGTCGCCTCGCTGCCGCCGTTGCCCTGGGGCCGGGCGGGCGACCGGGAGACCGCGGCACTTGGATGCCTGGAGCTCGCGACAGGTAAGCTGCCGGCTGCCTCCTTTCCCCATCTCCCGCCTCCCGTTCGTCGCTTGCCAGCCCGGCCCCAGGGCAGCTCCCGAAGGGGAGGCGGGAGGCGAGGAAAGGCCTCCCGAAGGGGAGGCGGGCTCCCGAAGGGCTCCCGGCTCCCGAAGGGGAGGCAGGAGGCGAGGAAAGGCCTCCCGCCTCCCCCCCCACCTGGATGCCGACATTTGCTGTGTTTTGCCCTCTGCGCATGCACAGAGGGCAAAACTCAAATGGCGGCGCCCAGGCGGGCCTGCCCCCCCCGTCCCGCTTTTAAAAAAAATCTGGTCACTTTAGCCTAGTTCCCCCTCTTTTGTCTCAGTCATAGCCAACGACTAGTGCCTTTTTCATAAAAAATCCGAGTATCTATCCTTAATTGTTCCTGAATCTTGGAATCCTGAACTGTAAGTTCCCTAACGAGCCCCAGGTACCATCGCTCTCTAGCCTTGGGAGAGGTAGCTAGGCCTTAGGCCGGCTGCTGCTCGCCCCTCCAGCCGAGGCCCAATCCATCAGCAAATTAATTCCACCTTTGAAATAACATCCTTTTCCGGCCTGGAGGGAGTGGGAACGGTCCCAAATTTGACCACCTGGGACTGTGGTGACCCCTGTCACCACCTATAATTGGGCTCTGCATGAGGCTGGCAAGCTATTTGCCGAATATCCTGGATGACCGCATGAGGAAGGCCTTACTCACTGCCTCGTGACAGTTTTTGCGCAGGCCTGGGCTCTATTTGCATTTGAACAATTTCTCCTTGCCCATATTTGGCCTTAATTCTGTTCCTTAATAAGCGCAATTAGCAGTCCAACGAGTAGTCCCCCAATTCTAAGGGGTTAACTATCTCTTATAAGGCAAATAAACCTCCAAAAACAGGCAGAAAGGTCAACAAATTAAGAGACTTGCCGATCGGAGCCTTGACCCACGGCTCGGCTGAGACCTTTAAAACTCCATTGCCTGCCTTTCAGCCCTTCCTGCAAGCTGCTTGCGGTGAGACAGGGGGTCCGGAGCCATCCTCGCTAAAGAGCAGCAGCCTACGAGCCTTCGGAAGAGGACGGACTGCTGCTGACTGACTCTGCGAGCTGAGGGAGCCTTTCCTGTCACAACCGCTTGTGGCCATTCAGGAGGCCTGAAACAAACATCTGCTGCATCTACCTATTGAGAGAGGGTAAAACACCTCCCCATGCCACTATTGTGTCCCGAGGGGGTCCCCAAAGGGGTTGAGGGGTCTGGTGAGCCCCAGAGGGAGGTCAGCCCTGGGTATACTTACCTCATGGGGAGGTGGCCGCCATTTTGAATAGACCTCATGGCCGGCCGCCATTTTGGATTCACTCAGACACACCCACAGCCTTTGTGACCTGTTTTGTTCCCTCTCCTTTCTTGTCTTTTTTTCCTCTCACAGGAAAGCAATGGCAGACAAGCCATCAAAGGCAAAGGCCAAGACAAAGTCTCACAGGGCCAATACGGAGGACAGGAGCCCCTCAAGGGCCACCCAAGCCTCCCCATCTAGGGATCGGTCTCCCCTTAGGGCACAATCCCCAGACCAGACGGCCAGACCACACAAGTCCAAGGCCTCAGCAAAGTCATCTGGTCAGCCAGCCTCAGGGAGCCATCGGGCTTCGCTATCTGCTCCAACACAGAACCGTAGCCAGCACCCAGCTCGATCACCTGACACGCTGTCTCTGGACAACGTTTCACTGGGCAGAGCTGAACCTGAGGTCTGGGGTCCCCAGCCGGTCATCGAGGGTCCCACTCAGGGGCGCAAGAGACAGGTCACCAGGGGGGATCCCCTTCAATCCAGAGAAGCACAGGACCGCATGGCTGCTGCCATCAGACATAACAAAATCAAAATGCATACCCTGCAATCAATTCTGGCAAGTGTTCAGAAGGGAGATCTACTCACATCCATAGATCTCTCGGAGGCTTACCTCCACATCCCAATTCGGCCATCTCACCGCCAATACTTATGGTTGTGCTATGCAGGGGTGCATTATAAATATGGGGCACTTCCATTCGGCCTATCCTCGGCACCAAGGGTATTCACCAAGGTCCTGGCTGCCCTGAACGCCCACCTACGGTCTATTCCCATCAGGGTCCAATGCTACCTGGATGACATCCTCATCTCCTCTGCCTCTCCTTCTCAGGCTGAGAGAGATGTCCAGGTGGTGTTCACTACCCTCACTCATCATGGTTTCTTGGTCAATCGGACCAAGCGCCAACTCATTCCCTCCACCAGAATCGTTCATCTGGGGGCCATTATTGACTCACTGGAGTGTAAGGTGTACCTGTCCCAGGAATGGAGAGACAGTCTATTGGACTTAGCACAGCTAGTTCTGCGCCAAACTTTGGCTCCACTGAACCTGTTGCCCTCCCTCCCAGGCAAGATGATCTCTGCCATCCACATTACTCCAGGGGATCCAGAAACTGACAGTTAGTGGCTAGGCCTTAGCAGACTCTTTTCTCCTCTGCTGGAAATAATTGCCTCAGGAGACAGTCAGCCATTTTAGGAGTGCCTCGTGGGTGGCTGCCATTTTGAATTACACAGGACCACCCACTTCAAAACAAAAAAAAATTCTTTTTTCTTTTGAGGCCTCCTTTACTTAACTTGCCTTCTGTGCAAGGGCTGACAAGAGCCAGCAATCTGGCAAGGCTCCTTTGATCCAAGGCCCTGTCTGTACCTGTCTCTGGTGCCTGGGCTGTCTGCTTCCATTTGAGCTTCTCTGCATTGCTCTGCTTGTCTTCAGCCTGGTAAGTGTGCAGGCAGCCTTTGAGAGTGCCGGTGGCCATCTTGAAGCCTCCCATAAGGTGGCAGCCATTTTGATTGCCCTCAGAATTGAAGGCACTAAGGGCGTGGCCATTTTGTTTCAAATACCAAAAGTGGGCAGAGACCATTTTGAAGCCACATCAAGTGTGGTGGCCATTTTGGATGCCCTTTCTTGCCGGCGGCCATTTTTAAGGCCTAATATGGGCAGTGGCCATTTTGAAAGATCAACTAAGGGCAAATGCCATCTTGTTGGCCTCATTTAAGGGCGGTGGCCATTTTAAGTGACTGTTTGGACCTACTAATTTACCCAGGCCTTTTTGAGGCCTACCTTGTTGGCAGAGGCCTTTGATAAATATGGATACTGTTATTCGAATTAAGCTGACAAAAATTCAGACTAGCTGTCTGTAGGTCTGCCTCAGGAGTACCTGTTAAAGCATGTTCAGGTATTCATATATCACAATAACAAGCCAAACATATCAACTTAGAATGAAGATTCTATCTATATTTTAAAAATGGCTTGAACAAGGGCTTTCAGCAGAATTTAGAAGTAGTAAGTTACTGATCTCACATAAAAGGAACAAATCAGCCTAGTGAGCATTCACTCCAGTAACAGTTTAAAGCCAGATAGCCCCACACTCCAGACAGCTCCACCCACAAGCTAAAATCAACCTGCTGCTCAATCATCAGCAGCTCAAGCGGATGTCCAAGCTAGGTCAATGGGGTCCATGGTGGTGATGCATCATTCATATTGTCCCATGGGCCCACTTACACTCCAGGGACCTCCAAGGGCTCCTTCTCCCCTACCAGTGTCAGGGAAGAGCCCATTCCCCAGTCAAAGTGAGACTCCAGCCCTCAGTCAGGAAGTCACTGATTTGGTGGACCACCTCTGCAATCAATAGGGGCACCTGCTTCCTTCCCCCACGACAAATCATAGTCACCACCGATGCCAGCCTATCGGGTTGGGGGGGCACACGCGGAGGTGCAGGTGGCACAGGGCACATGGTCGTTAACTGAGACGACCCTCAACATAAACGTTTTGGAATTACGTGCTGTGTTCCTTGCCCTGCAGCAGTTCAGGCCTCTTCTGGAAAACTCTCATGTAATGGTCCTTACTGACAATGTGGCCACTGAGGCCCACATAAACAGACAGGGTGGGACCATGTCCGGACAGCTGATGTCTGAGGCCATGCAGTTGGGGCTATGGGCAGAGCAACACCTACTGTCTCTCTCTGCTGAACATATCTCTGGGGTAAACAACATCAGGGTGGACTGGCTCAGCCGGAACCAGATAGACCATTCTGAGTGGAGTTTGCACCCAGATCTTTTCCGCCAACTTGTGGGTCGGTTCGGTCAGCCAATAATGGACCTTTTCGCCACCCCGAGGAATGCCCAGCTGGCCAGGTTTCTGTCCCGGTATCAAACTCAGGGGGTGGAAGGAGTAGATGCCCTCCGCTGCATCTGGCCTAAGGGGTTGCTTTACGCTTTTCCCCCCATCCCCATCATTCCGCAGGTCATCCGGAAACTTCTGGAGGAAAGAGCCAAGGTGGTACTTCTGGCACCCGACTGGCCAAGGAGAGCTTGGTATGCCGACCTGGTCTCCCTGTCGGTCTCACCCCCATGGAGGATCCCTCCGACAGAGTGGTCGCTGGTCCAGGGGTCAGTGCAGCATCCAGAGCCTCACTGGTTGCAACTGACCACCTGGCGCTTGAGCGGCTCATTCTGAGGAGCCGTCAGATCCCTGAGGACGTCATGGAGGTCTTGCTTGACTCTCGCAGACCGTCCACGCAATGTATTTATGCAGCCCCTTGGAAGGTTTTCTGCTCCTGGTGTGCTAGGGAGGGCTATTCCCCACTGGATCTTTCGGTCATAAATGTCCTTCAATTCCTACGCCAGGGGCTAGCTAAGGGTCTTTCCCCAAGCACCCTCAAACGCCAAATAGCTGCCCTATCCACGGTGCTGTTTTGCCCCTCTCTGGGAAAACTCTCTGCTCACCCCTTGATCTCCAGGTTCCTTAAGGGTGCAGTGAATAGATGCCCTCCTGTGGTGCACAGGTACCCCACCTGGGACTTGTCCAAAGTGTTACTAGCACTCACGGGGGGTGTCTTTGAGCCCTTGCAATCCGTTCCCCTGGGCCACCTGACATACAAGGTGGTCTTCCTGGTGGCGGTCACATCTGCCCGTCGCATCTTCCTTTCCATCAGAAGTGACCTCTGTGTTTTCCACCAGGACAGGGTAGTATTGCGGTTGGATCCCACCTTTCTGCCAAAAGGTAAACTCTTACTTTCACCGGGCTCAGGAGATGGTATTACCTTCCTTTTACCCTTCTCCTTCCTCAGACATTGAAAGACAGTGGCACCTCCTGGACGTGAGGTGCGCACTGGACACTTACATACAAAGGACCTCTGCCTTTCACAAAACCGAGGCCTTGTTCATATCTTTCCACCACTCTTCATTGGGGCGGAAAGCATCCTCAGTCATGGTGGGTCGGTGGATTCGTACTGTCATTAACATTGCATATGAACAGATGTCTTTACCATGACCCACCAGGATTACTTGTTATGAATGTTGGAGATTTTTTAATTTTTATATCTTTTTAACTGTTATATGTTTTTATTTGTAATGGATTTGACATGCTGTGAGCCGCCCAGAGTCCCCTGGGAGTTGGGCGGCATACAAATCTATTAAATTAAATTAAATTAAATTAAATTAAATTAAATTAAATTAAATTAAATAATAAAATAAAATAAAATAAAATAAAATAAAATAAAATAAAATAAAATAAAATTAAATTAAATTAAATTAAATTAAATTAAATTAAATTAAATTAAATTAAATTAAATTAAATTAAATTAAATTAAATTAAATTAAATTAAATTAAATTAAATTAAATTAAATTAAATTAAATTAAATTAAATTAAATTAAATTAAATTAAATTAAATTACTGCCCACTCCACATGTAGTGCGGCCACCACTGCAGCTTGGAACATGAGGGCTTCCATCGATATCTGCAGAGCGGCCACATGGTCCTCTCCAACGCCGTTTGTCCGGCACTACAGACTGGATGCCTTTGCCTCTCAGGAGGCTGACTTTGGGCACAGGGTACTGGAACAGGTAACATTGGAGGGCGGTGGCCCCAGCCAGAACCAGGAGGCCCACCCTAGGGACTGAATTACTTTGGTATGTCCCAATCTTGGCAGCTAGCTCCACCCACGATGGAGAATGAGATGTTGTACTTACCTGAGACGTCCATTCTCGTTGGGTGGAGCTAGCCGCCAAGTCCCTCCCTTCTACTCGTGTTCTGGCTGGACAAGGGGATTCAATTCTTGTATAGATCATTAGGTATATAGGTGTAGCAATATAGATTGAATTTTTCCTCCCTGCATATAGGTAGTTAGGCTAGGTATTTAGCAACGTTATTGTTCTCCCATGTTGGAAAGTTAATAAAATGTGTTTGATGATGGCACGTCGAGTCTGGCATTTGTCCCTCGTCAAAAGAGGGGGAACTAGGCCTAGAGCCACCTTTTATACTTTTCCAGACTCAGTCACCATTGGCTAGAAGGCTGTGCCAATACCCAATCTTGGCGGCTAGCTCCACCCGACGAGAATGGACGTCTCAGGTAAGTACAACGTCTCATTTTCCTGAAGTATTGGACTAGGATAGGGGTTGAGCTGCTTGATGCCTGAGAAAAATGTACTTTTAACTTTTTTTTAAACAGATTGTTGTAAGCCCCTTGAAATCCTCATATGAACTAGGAAGCTATATACCGTATTATAAGATGCATCTTTTTACCCTCAAAAAGAGGGTGAAAATTTGGGTGCATCTTATACACCGAATGTAGCCCCACCCAGCCATCCCCACCCTTTGGCCTCTGCCTGCCAGCAATTTACCTCTTTGCAGCAAACAGAACAGAAACAGAAGCCTGATTAGCACACTAAGAGATTATCTGCCTCCCGACCTATAGCTGACTGAAGCTTGCAAGCCACGTGATAAAATGAAACTAACTACGGTGGCTGTAATGAGACAAATTGCTGGGAGATAAACTGCTGGCAATATTAGACTGCTGAAATTGCAAGGAGGTAAGCTATAGCTGCTGTGGCCTAGAGGTAGAGCTCTTGCCTCACAATCAGGAGGTTGTGAGTTCTATCCTAGGTAGAGGCAGATTCTGTTAATATGTTATTTTGTTGAATGTTCAAATTATTAGACTTATTTTTTAAAGACTGCTTTATTATTGTTCTAGACAACTTAACAAAATGAAGAAGCTTTTTAAAATAAATGCTTGCTCTGAAGAGGCCCAGTGTTATTGTATCTTCTTTAAAATAGCAGAGAATATTTCTAGAAAGCCACATCAATTTTAAAGATCTGTAAAAGTATAATCTGAAATGTCCTGTTTTAGTATTAAGTATTAGTGTTAAGTATTAGTATTAAAATAAGGCAGCTGAGTTAAATCCTGACTTAGTCATGTTTGGAGTAGATCTATTTAAATCATTGGGAGGAGTTAGTGTGATTACATTTAAGAAAACTTTCTGGGATTAATATACTGCCATAATGTACATTTCTCCAATCTGTACTGTTTGCTGTTTGCTGTTTGGCAAATTGCTGGAAGGCAGAGGCCTTTTTTCCTTGTTTTCCTCCCCCAAAACTAACGTGCTTCTTATACTGCGGTGCGTCTTATACTCCGAAAAATACGGTAAGTATTGTAAATTAATTAATATTGCAAAAAATTAATTAATATTGAAATATTAATATTGTATCAAACAGATGCAGTATGAGACCAGTAAGACAAATAGGGCTGCTGTTCTTGTTGTTTTTTAAAAATCTGCTTTTCTAACCATATTATTTGCTATCAATTACAACAAAATAAAAAATGTGAAAGAAAAGGAAGTAAGCCACCTTTGTAATTGCATTCCTTCCTACCTACCTACCTACCTTCCTCTCATTTCAACAGTCTCCAGGTGTTGTAATTAAAAAAAAGTAAACATAAAAGAAGAAAACAGCTAGATTGACAGATAGCCAGGTGCTGTGCCATAAAAGACTTTCTATGTGATCATCAGCACTTGAATTTGCTGAAGAATCCCAGAAGCACCCAGAAGTTCACTGATAATCAGTGGAGATCACATAACAAAAGTCCTGCGTGGCCATTTAGTAAAAATTGATTAGAAGCATTAGAATGCAGGTTTCCTGTCATCTTCAAAATTCAGAACATAGATTGCAGAAGGGAAATACTGCAATTTCGTATGTAGGCAGTGCCCCAGTAATGGGTTGTAAATCCCATCGCTACCGGTTCGCGCGCGCATGTGATGCTTCAGCGCATGCGCAGAAGTGTTTGGGGTGGATGGGCAGAGCCTCCCGCTGCCGCCGATACTGGTTTGTGGATCCAGGCCATACTGGTAGCAACTCACCGCTGCAGTGCCCCATTTGACTCCAGCATACAGCCCCCTCTACAAATGTATATGAAGGACCCTTGCATTAAAGTATATCTAAGTAGACTTGAAGGATGTTAATATGTACTACATCCTCTACAATAAAATGGGCCAGAAGGCAAAGGTTTGTTAGCTTAAATGATGAGACTTACAGGATTTGAAATTAATCATTTTCTTTTCTATTCTACCCAAATCTTTGCTAAAATCAGTTCCACACAGTGACAGCTACACCAGTGGAAACTGGAGAAGTGTCATTATCCCAGATAAATTTTTGATGCACTTCACTGGCATACATATATAGTTATTGTGGTATATTTCACCACATATTGGCTGTCTCATACCTGCATTTAGAATTTCCATTTTATTTAGGGTGACCAGATTTTAACATTGGTAAAGAGGGACACCATTGACCGGGGTGGGTGGGTTCCTGATTAAAAATTATTTATTTATTTTTTTTGGTCGTTTTTGTATGCCGCCCCACTCCCGTAGGACTCAGGGCAGCCATACAACCTTCTTTCTTTCTTTCTTTCTTTCTTTCTTTCTTTCTTTCTTTCTTTCTTTCTTTCTTTCTTTCTTTCTTTCTTCTTCCTTCCTTCCTTTCTTTCTTTCTTTCTTTCTGTCTTCTTTCTTCTTCCTTCCTTCCTTCCTTTCATCTTTCTTCTTTCCTAACATCTTTCTCTCTCTCTCTCTCTCTCTTTCTTTCTTTCTGTCTGTCTGTCTTCTTTCTTTTTCCTTCCTTTCTTTCTTTCATATTTCTTCTTTCTTAACATCTTTCTCTCTCTCTCTCTCTCTCTCTCTCTCTCTTTCTTTCTTTCTGTCTGTCTGTCTTCTTTCTTCTTCCTTCCTTCCTTCCTTCCTTCTTTCTGTCTTCCTTCATTCCTAACTTCTTTCTTTCTTTCTTTCTTTCTTTCTTTCTTTCTTTCTTTCTTTTTCTTTCTTTTTTATGCAGCTATTAGTTCTTGGAGGGATTTGGCTGGGTAAACTTGGCCAATCTGACTAATCCATTCCTTTGGCATCTTCCTTTTCTCCACTTTTCTCTTTCTTTCTTTCTTTCTTTCTTTCTTTCTTTCTTTCTTTCTTTCTTTCTCTCTCTCTCTCTCTCTCTCTCTCTCTCTCTCTCTCTCTCTCTCTCTCTCTCTCTCTCTCTCTCTCTCTCTCTCCGCGTATATGTGTGTGTTTACTAATCCCCTTTCTGTTCCTCCTGGCTCTAGTCTGTCTCACCTCTTTCATAGTGTTCCTAGCTCCATTCCTCCTTTCCTTCTCCATCATCTCTGCCCTTTCTCCACATTTCTCATCCATTCACTCTTCTTGCTTCTCCCATCATGCCAGATGGTCTCCTAACCGTTTAGTCTCTCTCTCTCTCTCTCACTCTCTCTCTCCTTTTCTAGCAGTCATCTGCTCTTTTCTTAGTGCCTTTTTTGTTGCTTTTCTCCAACAACCCCGGAGGGGGGGTGTTCTCTGCACTTCGTTCCCTCTCCTTCTTCCCCTTCATCGGCACGTTTCCTTTGCTACCTCGCTCACCCGCCCGCCGCCCCTGCGACGAGGCTGTGCGGTGGGCTTATTGCAATTCCCCCCGCGCCCTTGGATGGCGGCGTTCCGCGTTGGCTCCGTGCTATCAGCCCCTGCCCCCTCCTCACCCACCCCCTCCTCCTCTTGGCTGGCTCACTCACCAACCCGCCCACCTGCCCGCCAGCTCCTTACTGCAGCACCTTCCTTCCTTCCTTTGTTCCTTCGTGGCTGTGGAGAGGGGCTGGCTGAAGAAGAGCCAGCAGCCACCAACCTACCGAGGCTCCTGGAAGACGGGCAGCCATCAGCCCAGCTGGGGGAGGAGGAGGAGGAGGAGAAAGGCGGCGATTTAGCCCATCAAGCACACTCCACTCGGAAGCTCTCAGACGGGACTGCAGCGCGCGCAGAAGGAAAGCCGGAAGACGACGCCGAGCGCCCAAGGCTCTCCAGGCAGCGGCAGGCGACAGCGGGCGCCGGCCAAGTCCTCTCATGGGCAGCCGCGCCAACCCTGCCTCCGCCGAGGAGGAGAGGGAAAGGGAAGCGCTCCCGCAGAGCGTCCCGACTGAAAGTTGCAAGGGCAGGAAGAGAGAGAAAAAGAAAGAAAAGGTGACGCTGTTTTAGCGAACAAAAGTGATTCCGACCACGGAGCACAGGCGCCCGGGGCGAGAGGCACAGGGATGGCAGTGGCGGCACTGCCATCCCCGCACCTCTCGCCTCGCTCACCGGGCGTCTCTGCTCCGCGGTCACATCACAGCTAAATAGCTGCTTCAAACTCATTTGGTCATAAATAATGGAATTTTATTTTGTAGGAGTGATCGTTCTTTTAATATCCTTACCATTTCAGAAAGCAGCCGCTGTGATATTTAATATACAGATCAAAGAGCTCTGCAGAGAATTTGATTTTCTTATAAATCATAATACATGATAGCTATCCTAGATTTGACAAAGCCCATAAGAGACCACTCTATGGATCCTACCAAAGATTCCCAGTGATATTGGCAATTTTATCTAAATAAATAGATAAAAGGATGTGGATAGGTTAGATTGTTTTCAAATCATAATTTATTACTCCCAATTCACTTAACAATCAGGTTAAGTCAAAGCCAACATCCCAAAATGAATGGAATGATTCAATGTTCAGCATTTATCCAAAGCCGAACAAACAGGTAATCCAGAGTTTCTAAACTGACCATGATCCTTCAAATGCTAAGCCAACAACCTCTGCCAACTCATTTTCAATTGCAGAATTTTGGGAATCAAAATATATACAGGTGGATCTTATTTAATGACTATTTGAAGTAATGACAGCACTGAAAAAGTGACTTCTTAAATCTCCCTATAGATGCCCCTGGAACTGGGCACATGTTATATTATAGTAAGGCCTAGAGCCCTAGACTAATACCTTAAGGGACATAACTGCATCCACTCCCCTAGCACACAAAATGTTGTGAAGTGAGGCTGAATAAATATATTCAACGTGCAGCAACTAAACCTATAATAATGAAGTCTTATAAGAATAAAAAATAGCTTGTGCTCTGAAGCAGAGTTCTGAATACCTGGCTAGCTTCTTTCAGCAAACCAGTTCCTCATGCAAACCTTTCAACTCTATTTATCTTCCAGTCCTTATTGATTGGTACCACCAATCTGATGATCATGCAGATATTTTCATTTAGCAATATCTATTCTTCAAAACTAGGGAGCATTTCTGCATCCGCTGAATTATTAATAGTAAAGACCTGGCATCTATACAACGCCATGTAAGCCTTGAAGTGCAACGTGAGATGGAAACAAACCAATGAATGTCAAACTTTGCCACCCTTTCTTCTGCCAAATGATACAGAATTACACTTGGATGAACAAATCATTGTTAGAACATGTGCGCAAGTACAAGGAAAAGCAGTATTTAATGTCACCTGATCATCTTTCTCCAAATCACAGCTAAGAATGTAGGTTGGAGGGGGGGGATTACTGCATCTGTTAAAATGTGTCTTTAAAAAGGCTAAATGTTGCATGGGCTGCCTATATGAGCATCTCAAAGCTGCATTATCATAGCTTCAACGGAAATTCACAGGTCATTGATTGCAACTTGACGGCACGACTTGGATGCCTGAAACAATTGTTGCTGATCAAAACACTGTCATTTGACATTCAGAACATTTGTCATCTGAGCAGCTTCAAAAACAATTCCGCTTTATAAATCTTGTTCGTGTTGTTTTCAACAATAAAATATGGAGCAACGATCTCTCTGTTGATGCCCAAATATCTTAAGTACATACAGCCTTTAACTAAGGCTTTCCAACTTGAAGGTATTGACCAGTAATAGTCTATAACTCCCATGATTCATGGTCAGCATGACTGGATGGGTGGGGATGATGGAAATTGTCATCCCAAGTCCTCCCAAGTTGGGAAAAAAACTGCCTTGAATGTATGGAAAAACATACATTTTGACTTACAAGCAGAAGAGTATCCCTAGCGCTCACCCACACCTCCATTCTATAATTCTCAGTTGCAGTTCTACATCCAGTGAGAGTGGAGGAGCATATTTCTATAAGAAATTGGGTTTTTTTCCTTCTCTTGAAGAAGGAGTCAGAGAAGGATGAGGCTTGGCTTCTTCCCATCCATATCGAAATGATACACTCAGAAAAAAGGATGAATGGGCACAATAGTGCAAAAGGAGATGCTGCAGAAGCTGAGAGACAGTGCATCACCCTTACCAGCACAACAGGATGACTCTGTGCTCCTGGCTGGGCTTCCAAGCTATGAATCTGTCACTGTGATTTCGAGGTCCAAACTCTGCTATTAGATCAACCTCTCCTGGCAGACTCTAGTTGTCTTTATACTGCTCACAGGCAGGTCCTTTGTTGATCTTGGCTGTCACCATCATTTATTATTAATATTTATGGGCATATTGGAAATAAGAAACCCACCCCCCTCTCCTCATCCTTTTCCCTTTAGGTAAACTGGATTTGCAAGAGCCTTGGGGACAAGGAAACCAACCATTTACTTTAAAGTTTCATGCATAGCCATGACTATTTATTATGCCCTAGTTATTTAGCGATGTAGAAAGGTGCACTGCAGCAGATGTGCTTTTCAGCTGTTAGCATGCACGTGCGCACACCCACACCCACACCCACACACACACACACACACATACACACACTGGAGTAATGGCAGAAGCAACCTACAAAGTATGCCTCCGAGAAAACCAATTCACCCTAAATAAACACGGCCTTTATTTGCTTCTCCAGCTAGATAGAAGAAATCTTTCCAAAGAAATCTGGGATGCTTTCCGTCTCCAGACTCCATGGCAGCGGGAAGCAAATCCCCGCGCCCACTTTCAAGGGAAAAACACAGGTTTCCAAACCCATTGCAGAAAGGCCGAGGTTTGGGGGGGGAGGAAGGGGGGGAAATGACGCCTGTCATTGTCATGATCCCTATTTCGTGACTTGATCTCGCTATCAAACTTGCATACAACTGCGGTGAGAAGAAGTATCTCCGATCTCCCCCCACCCCCAAAGCCCTTGCCTTTGCCTTCAGACTCCAAGTCGAACTTCAGTCACAAAGCGGGGTCAGAGTGCTCCGGGCCAGAGAGAGCGAGAGAGCAGCGAAGCACCTGATTTCTGTCCCTCCCAGCCCCTCCGCTCACCATTTTCTCTCTCTCTCTCTCTCTCTCTCTCTCTCTCTCTCTCTCTCTCCCTCTATCTCTCTCTCTCGCTCTCTCTCGCTCTCTCTCTCTCTCTCTCTCTCTCTCTCTCTCTCACACACACACACACACACACACACACACACACCCTTCCCACCCACCCCAGAGGCCAAAACCCCGAAAGTGACCGCCTGACCTGCCAGGCTGTTGTAACAGTCGATTTCAATGCTGTCCAACAGTTGCCTCTGCTTGTCCGAGAGTTTGCCCAGGCCGGTAGCCCCCGTGGTAGAGGCAGTCGAAGCGGCGTCCTCGGAGTCTTCCTGGGCCAGCAGCAGCCCCTTCAGCTCCAGCACAGCCCTGTGATACTTGCCGATGGCTTCCCGGCACTTCTTCTCCTTGTAGCACTGAGCTCCTTGGCTTTTGAAATCCAGCGCTCTTCGGATCAACTGTTCGGGCTCGGCAGCCGGAGAAGCGGCGGTGGGCGCTGAGAGCTGGCCACCGCTGCTCCGATGCTGGCCCTCCGTTGCTGACCCGCCGCTGCCCTGGGCGCAGTGCCCGTCCCCTGGTGGCGCTGTTTTAGCGAACAAAAGTGATTCCGACCGCGGAGCACAGGCGCCCGGGGCGAGAGGCGCGGGGATGGCAGTGGCGGCACTGCCATCCCCACGCCTCTTGCCCCGCTCACCGGGCGTCTCTGCTCCGCGGTCAGCATCACTTTTGTTCGCTAAAACAGCGTCACCTTTTCTTTCTTTTTCTCTCTCTTCCTGCCCTTGCAACTTTCAGTCGGGACACTCTGCGGGAGCGCTTCCCTTTCCCTCTCCTCCTCGGCGGAGGCAGGGTCAGCACAGCTGCCGTGAGAGGACTCAGCCGGCACCCACTGTCACCTGCCGCTGCCTGGAGAGCCTTGGGCGCCCGGCGCAGTCTTCCGGCTTTCCTTGTGCGCGCGCTGCAGTCCCGCTCGCCGGGCAGAAAAGCGTCACCTTTCCTGTCCATTGGATGATTGCAATGCGTCACTTGCAATCATCCAATGCGCCACGTTTGGCGCATGTGCCACGGTTTGGGCACCACAGAGCCCGACATGCCTGCCTTAAAACTCCCTGAGTTTTAACTCCCCCCAATCTCGCACGCCCCCCTTTCAGGCCGATTTTTGGAAAGAATGCCCTAGTCGTGCATTCTTTCAAAAAATCGGGACATTTTAGAAACGCGGCGGGACGCGGGACAAATCATTAAAAAACATGGCTGTCCTGCCAAAAGCAGGACGTCTGGTCACCTTAATTTTATTCCATAATACAATAGGCATGACCAAAATATAGGTTGCTGTCTAAATCTTTTCCATTGAAGTCGCAGTGTTAAAATCTTCACTTTGACTGTATTTTTAGTTTTGTCTTCACAAGTTACATTATTGATGCTTTTATCATTACATTTATAATGAATGTGTTTATAAGTACCTAATTCGCAGAAGCCTGTAATGGCAAACTATTACATTATTATTGTTCAGGAAAATAATTTAATAATTGGCCATAGAGTTACCAGGAACTGAACAATATCATTTTTATGATAAATAATAGTTTTATCTACCATATTTTTCGGAGTATAAGACGCACCTTTTTGCCACCCAAAAGAGGGTGGAAATGTCGGTGCGTCTTATATACCAAATACAGCAATTTTTGGCCTCCCGAAGCCCCGCCCCCGCATCCAATTTTTGCAAAAAACAGGCTGTTTTTTTGCAAAAATGGGGGGGTTTGCCTTCCCCCACCCCCTAGGATTGCTCTGCAGGCTCCCCAGATCCTCTGCATGCCCTGTTTTTGCAAAAAAAACAAGCAAAAAATGGGCCAATTTTTTGCAAAAATTGGGGTGATTTTGCCTTCCCCCACCCCCTAGGAGTGCTCTGCAGGCTTCCCAGATCCTCTGCATGCTCTGTTTTTGCAAAAAAACAACAAGCGAAAAATGGGCCATTTTTTGCAAAAATTGGGGCGTTTTTGCCTTCCCCCACTCCCTAGGAATCCACTGCAGGCTTCCCAGATCCTCTGCATGTCCTGTTTTTGCAAAAAAATGAGCAAAAAAGGGGCCGTTTTTTGCAAAAATTGGGGCATTTTTGCCTTCTAATTACCCCATCTAGCATGACTGGAGGAGGAATTCTGGGAGTTGAAGTCCACTAGTCTTAAAGCTGTCAAGTTTGAAGTTTGTAAAAAGTGTACATGGTTGTAAAAAGTGTACATGGTTGTAAAAAGTATACATGGTTGTAAAAAGTATTCTGCTACACTGGTATTTTATTAAATAATATATTACTGCACCATTTGGTTCAGAATACTTTTTTCCTTGTTTTCCTCCTCTAAAATCTAGGTGCGTCTTATACTCCAGTGCATCTTATACTCCGAAAGATACGGTAAATCTCTAATTATTCCAAAGTATAAATATATTGTATACTAAAACCTTAGCAATCTAGAATGTTTTTAAAAGACACAAATTAACCAGGTTTAAATAGACAGGTTACAACATGGATAGTCTATATATGGATGATATGGAGTCTATGTATTAATTAATGCAATGATCTCTCAGGAAATTGTATGAGCATAGGAAAGGTGGATAATGTCAATAATGGAATTGGAAGTCTTAGGTCACAGAGAATTTTCTCATGATTGTCAATTGAAAATGATCTTATAATGGTTTTTCCATTGCTATGAAAAAGAATGTAGAGCAGGGCTCCCCAACCATTCCAGAGGATGTGAAAACTTGGGTTTAGAAGTTTCAAAATTATAGTGTATATGCATAATTATATGCATATAATTATTAATTTTTGTTAGGGGTGCGACAATATATCAGAAGCATTCTAGGGATGCGGGGTATAGAAAAGATTGGGAACCCCTGATGTAGATAAAAGAATGGTTTCTCTTCCCTAATGGAATAATAGACTAGATGAATCTAGCAGAATAATAATATGTAACTATTTAAATTATTAAATTAAAAGACATAAGAAATCTTGAGATATATTTCTTATGGATAAAATATACTTTATTTATTTCTACCATATAAGAAAATAGCACATCTGACTTCCGGTGGCAGCGCGGGATGTAGCAGTTGTAGGAGGACGATCCTCGTCCCCCGAGGCTGTTTTTTCTTTTGTTTTTCGATACCTTTCAAGGCACAGTTTGTTTGTAGGACAACGTGGGATAAGAGGTGAAATACCGAGCAACAGCGAGGCAAAGGCATTCATCTGCTGGGGCAAAGGAAACCCTCTCTATCGAAGATGAAAGCATCCGTCCCTGCTCTTAGAAGTATGGCGGGCCTGAAGCCACGGTGCGCCACATAGAGAGAAGGAAGCAACGGACAGCGGACCATATCCGACACACCAAATTGGAAACTCACAGGATTTGGAAATCGGGACCATAGGACGGAAAAACTAAGGAGGTCAACAAGTGATATAGCGGCGAGAATAACGGAGAGCAGAAATATGAGGGTGGAAACCAGACACGACTCCTATGGCAGAGCTGGAATAATACAATACTACTTTATTTTCCAGTGGATTACCGCGGATATTGGATTAATAGTCTACGGAGAATTGGAGATCGTGTGTTGAAGATTTTTTTTTTAAAAAAAATCAAACTCAATAACAATATATAGAGTACGGTGGATGACTCAGCAAAATTAGAACTCCATTGTGGAATATAAGATATAACGCTAGACGGTGAAAACAGAAAGGATCGGAACTTTTCTTGAAATAAAGAGGACAATTGAGACATATACAATAATAGCAGACATTGACATTGTGGTAAAAAAGAAAAAAACTTAATTTATACTTATTCTTTTTACTTTTTGTTTTGTGAATTTTAACTCTTTTAAGATCTGATTTATAGATATAAATTTTTCTCCTCTCTTCATTCCCTTTATTAGAAAACTAAGAAGTAATAATAAAATATTTATAGTATCTATTTATATAGAGAGAGTAAATAGTTAATATAATTGTATAATTTTTTCTTTCTTTTCTTTTTTCTTCTTCTCTCTTTCTTTTTTGACTCTATTAATATTTGTGACTATTAATACTGATTAAGCAATTTTTATAACTATTTTTATAATTATGTTACGTATTTAATGAATTAATCTTTAATTATATAAAAACAAATATAAATTTGCTTAGGTAGATAAGAAATATATAGAGACACAAATTGACAAATTGAAATATATACTATACATCTGATTTACTGTGAATATAATAATTGCTTATTAACTTTATATTTATATTAGCCATAAGTATCTTATCGACTATGGTATCCTTCTGCATCGCCTCGGTGAGGTAGGACTGGGAGGCACCGTTTTATGGTGGTTCTCCTCTTACCTCGCTGATAGGATGCAGTCGGTGTTAACAGGAGGACAGAGGTCATCCCCTAGGCCCCTGACTTGTGAGGTGCCTCAGGGTTCGGTCCTCTCACCCATCCTGTTCAACATTTACATGAAACCACTGGGGGAGATCATCCGTCGACATGGGGTGAGTTTTCAACAGTATGCTGATGACATCCAGCTGTACATTTCCACCCCGTCTCAATTCAGGGAGGCAATGGATGTGATGTGCCGATGCCTGGACAATGTCAGGATCTGGATGGGGAGGAACAGGCTCAAGCTTAACCCCGACAAGACTGAGTGGCTCTGGATATTGCCCCCGAAGGACTATTCCGACTGTCCCTCCTTGGTTCTTGGGGGAGAAAAACTAACTCCCTCAGAACGGGTTCGCAATTTGGGAGCTCTCCTAGATCCACAGCTAAAATTAGATCAACATCTTACAGCTGTGGCTAGGGGAGCCTTTGCACAGGTTCGCCTGGTGCACCAATTGCGACCATACTTGGAGAAGGAAGCTCTACTCACGGTCACTCATGCCCTTGTCACCTCTCGATTGGACTACTGTAATGCGCTCTACATGGGGGCTACCCTTGAAGAGTATCTGGAGACTTCAACTGGTGCAAAATGCGGCTGCGTGTGCTGTGGTGGGTGTCTCAAGATACACCCACGTAACACTCATACTCCGCCAGCTGCATTGGTTGCCCATTGGTCTCCGGGTGCAATTCAAGGTGTTGATCATCATCTTTAAAGCCCTACATGGCTTAGGACCAGGTTACCTCCGGGACCGCATCCTACCTCATACTTCCCTTCGACCGTTTAGGTCCCACAGAGTGGGTCTCCTTGGGGTCCCGTCAGCCAAACAATGCCGGCTGGTGGGGCCTAGGGGGAGGGCCTTCTCTGTAGGGGCCCCTTTTTATCTGGAACCAACTACCCCCAGAGATCCGAATTATCCCCACTTTGCTGGCCTTCCGAAAAGCCATTAAGACATGGCTCTTCCTGCAGGCAGGGTGATTTTGAGACAACTTTCCCCCATGTATGCATGGTTTTGTATGTCTTTTTAAACTCTTTTTAAATTGTTTTTAATAACTTTATTGTTTAGTTGTTCCTTAAAATGTTGTATGCCGCCCTGAGTCCTCAGGGAGTAGGGCGGCATAGAAGAACACTAAATAAATAAATAAATAAATAAATAAATAAATAAATAAATAAATAAATAAATAAATAAATAAATAAATAAATAAATAAATAAATAAATAAATAAATAAATAAATAAATAAATAAATAAATAAATAAATAAATAAATAAATAAAGTATATTTAAAGGATCTAGATTACTTTGTAAGAAACGCATACTTATATTTGGACTATTGAGTGTTTATATATATATATATATATATATATATATATATATATATATATATATATATATATATATATATATATATATATATATATATATATATATAGTATATTATTTATAGATTTATACATTATATTGCATATTTAACATTATATATGATATCTTGAGAATTATTTGATTGATTAATAACAGCCCAATTGAATATTATCTAAAAAAATAATATTAGAAATTGTCTTGAATAACTTTTGGTCTTAGATTTACACTAAAAGTAATAGTGAAACCATATGGTAATCTGGAATAGAATTTATAAAATTCTTGAGCAACAGAATAGCATACTAAAGGAGATGACAAGCAATCCAACAAGTATGTCAACAAGGGGGGGGGGGAAGGAGCATCAGTCCTGGCTGCAAGTTCACCTGCACCAGCTACTCAAAGGCAAATCGATGAAATGCTAATAATGGAAAAAGGGGATCAACATTAATACAAAATATGAATATTACCTTAAACATTGTTCAGGAAACTATGATAAAACTACAAGAACTGATTACAAATAATCATACAGAGTTAAAATCAGATATACATAAGCTTGATACAAAAATGGACATATTACAGGCTGAAATTCAAAAAAATGAACAGAGAATAAGTACAGTGGAAAAAAGGACTGAACAGAATGAAAAGAAAATAGAAAGGGTGGATCAGAAAATGACAGAATCTGTAAAGGAAATGGGAACCTCACTGATCCATCTAGAGATGGATAGGTCCTCCTATTTTTTGAGGTTTCAAAATATTGTCGAAGAAAGGGAAGAGGATTTAGGAGAAGTGATGACAGGAGTAGTAGCAGAAATTTTACAACAAGATAAGAATGAGATTAGGAGAGAAATAGATGAAATTTACAGACTGCAGACGAATTATGCGAGACGCCACCATCTCCCACGGGAAATACATATTCGATTTGCCAGGAGGAAGATTAGGGACAAGGTATACACAGCTACTCGAGGTGAGATGTTAACGTATAAAGGAAGAGAGATTAACATTCTGAGACAAGTCCCGAGAAGGGTGAGGGAACTTAGGAGAGACTACAGGTCTCTGACAGCAATACTCCAAAAAATATATATTCAATTTAGATGGATCATTCCCGAGGGGATGATAATCTCTCCGGAGGGAAGGAAGGTAAAAGTGGATACTTTGGAACAGGCGCAGGAGATCTATGAACAACTTACAGCAATAGAGGAAGAGTTGGAAAGTGGAGAAAAGCTGGAGTCGGCTAGCCAGGAGGAAAGACAGGAGACAGGGGAGGAGATGAGAGAAGAAGGAACTAGGGATAAGATAGACCAAAACCCAAAGGTAGAAAGAATTAAAACAAGAACACAGACCGCAGCGGAAACAAAAACACTTTGAAGAAATCCATACATAAAATAATAGGGAATGCAAAAAGAAATCAAACTTCTATCATTAAACATTAAAGGATTGAATAATATACAGAAAAGAAGAAAAATATTCTCTAAATTAATCAAACAAAAAGTAGAGATAATTTGTTTACAAGAGGTCCATATCAAACAAACGCAAAAAAAGTACTTAGAATATGCAAAGCTAGGGGAATTATATACATCTCTAGGGAGAAAAAAAGAGAGGGGTAGCTATATATACAAAATGAGGTTAAATAAAAGGAAATAGGATCAGATTTAAAAGGTAGATATATAATGGTGGAAATAGAAGTTGGAGTGGAAAAAATAGTATTAGTAAATATATATGCACCCAATACAAAACAGAAAAAATTCTATCAACAATTATATGAGAAATTACTATCAGTTAGCTATAAAAATATATGTAGAGTAGGAGATTATAATAGTATAGTCGACCCTAGAATGGACTACACTTCTAAGGGAAAAGGGAAAATCAAAAAAAGTACACTACCAGAATCTTTTAATGAAATGACAGTTGAGTTAAATTTGATAGATGCCTGGAGATTATTACATCTCAAAAATAAACAGTATACATTCTATTCGATTCCCCATAAATTTTTTTCTAGAATTGATATGATTTGGACAAGTAAGGAAATATGTAAAAATATAGATTCGGTAGAAATAACACCTAACATATGGGCAGACCACAATCCACTATTAGTGATATGGAAAGGAAAGAAAAGAGGAATAAGGAGATGGACTCTAAATACAAGAATATTACAAGAAGAAGAATACATAAAAACAATAATCAAAGAAATAAATTTATTTATGAGGGAGAATAAAAAACAACCTACTACTATTCAGAATTTGTGGGATACACTAAAAGCATATCTAAGGGGAATAACAATTGCATATATGGCAAAGAAAAATAAGGATAAATGGGCAGATTATAATAAACATTTAAAGGAAATCAAAGAATTAGAAGATAAACTCCAAAGAGAAACAGAAAATGACAATATATACAAATTATTATTGGAGGCCAGACACAAAACAAATTTAATAGAACAACAGGAGTACGCAAAGGATATTAGATTTGTCAAACAAACATATTTTGAGTCAGCAAACAAACCAAGTAGGTGGCTAGCCCATAAAATAAAAAAAGAAAGAGAAAACCGAAGTATATACCAATTAACAGACACAGCTGGGAAAATACAAAGTACAGAAAAAAAGATAAAAGAAATAGTTACAGATTATTATGGGAAGTTGTATAAACAGGATCCAGTTGATGTAAATAAAATAATTAACTATTTAGAAACAATAAATACATCACAAATAGAAGACATAGATAAGGAAATGTTGAATAAGGATATCACAGTACAAGAAATTCAGAACGCATTAAAAAGACAAAATAACAATAAATCTCCGGGACCCGACGGTCTACCAGGAGAATTTTATAAAAAAACTAGGAGATACATTCGAAAATATAATTGTAGAATTATACAACGATGCCCTTAAGGGAGCCAGGATACCAAATACGTGGAGGGAGACATATATAACCACAATTATGAAAGAAGGTGCCGAGAAAAACCAAATTCAAAATTACAGGCCAATTTCATTGTTGAAAGCTGACTACAAAATTTTCATGACAATTATGGCAGAAAGGATAAAGAAAAATTTAAATAAAATTATTAATTCGGATCAAAATTGATTTTTACCAAAGCGGCAAATTAGAAATTATACAAGATTTGTTTTGGATATTTTGGAATATTATGAAGTGCATCCAGAAAGGCAAGCAGCCCTTGTCTTCCTGGAGGTGCAAAAAGTGTTTGACAACGTAAATTGGCAATATATGTTAGGATTAATTCAAAAAATGAAATTTGGCGACAAATTCGAGAAAATTATGGAAACAATTTACACCTCCCAGTCAGCCAAGGTTATAATTAATCGTGATATGACACAATCATTTTCGATATCTAAAGGAGTACATCAGGGATGTCCGATGTCGCCCCTGCTCTTTATTCTAACATTAGAAACATTATTAAATAGAATTCGAAATAATCAGGAAATTAAGGGAACAAGAATAAAAAATGAAACATACAAATTACAGGCATTCGCCGATGATCGTGTATTTATTTTGGAAGAACCTTTGGAATCAGGAGAGAAATTAATTAGAGAAATAGAAGAATATGGAGAATCGGCGGGTTTGAAAATTAATAAACCAAAAACAAAAAATATGACAAAAAAGCAGAATGAGGAATTGGAAGGAACATTAGGTTTGCAAATAACAAAAAAATTAAATATTTAGGTATAATATTAACAAATAAAAATCCATCTATTAAAAAAGACAACTACGACAAATTAGTAAATCAAATAAAGTTAGATCTAGAGAAATGGAAAAAAATTACAAATTTCACTATTAGGGCGTATTGCCTTAATTAAAATGAGTATTCTACCTAAATTTTTATATTTATTCCAAACGATTCCTATAAAATTAGAGACTAAATTTTTTAATGAAATGAACAAAATTACAACTAAATTTATTTGGCTAAACAAAAAACCAAGAATTAAATTAACAAATCTACAGGATAATAAGAACAGAGGTGGCCTCGGACTCCCTGATTGGAAAATTTACTACAAGGCAGCATCTTTGACATGGATTAAAGACTGGATAAATTTATCAAATAAGAGACTATTAATTCTGGAAGGCCATGACTATTTGATGGGATGGCATGCCTACATATGGAAAGATGGACTTAAACTACAATCCAACTTCAACCAACATTTAATTAGAAAATCTCTCATAAAAACATGGTATGAAATCAAAAAGCAAAATTATATAAAAATTCCCAGATGGCTTTCACCCATAGAAGCCACAGTATATCCGAATTTAATTGATACAAGTAGAATTGTAAGATATAGTGATTTATTGGATATGACAGGACAGCTAAAGAGCTGGGAACAATTATTGGAACAAAATATTAGAATTGACTAGTGGCCCTACCTACAAATAAAATCAAAATATAATAAGGATAAAGAAGGAATGGGCATAGATACGGACCTGCGACAATTGGATAAAATCTTAATGGGTCCAGATGAAAAAATGATATCGAAATTATATAATTACTTATTAGAATCTGAAAAAATGGAAGAAATTGTCAAAGAACCAATGATAGCGTGGGCCAAAAACATAGGACATAATATCCACCTGGCTGATTGGGAGAAGACATGGAATATAAACTGTAAAATAACTAAATCTGTGGCATACAAAGAGAACTATTATAAAATGTTTTACAGATGGTATTTAGCACCATCAAGATTGGCAAAAATGTACCCAAATGCAAATTCGGCTTGTTGGAAGTGCAACAAAGAGATAGGCACCTTCTTTTATATGTGGTGGACGTGTCCTGAAGCTAAAGGTTTTTGGAATAAGGTTCATAAATGGCTACAGTAAATCACGGAAAGAACAATAGAATTCAATCTGGAATTTTTTCTGCTAGGAATAATGAAGAAACAATACCCTAAAAATATACAATACCTAGTTTTGCATATCATTACAGCAGCGAGAATAGCCTATGCCCAGTACTGGAAAAAATGTCAAATACCACCGGAAAATATATTGATCGACAAAATCTACAGATGTGCAGAAATGGACAAACTAACAATGGATCTTAAAGGACAAAGTAATTCGGACTATTACGAGATATGGACTAAATGGTATAACTGGACAAAAAGGAGAAGAGAAAATGAAGAACAAAAAAGGAAAAATAAAAAATCGTGAGACAACGTGAGAAAAGAGGAAGATATGTAAATATAAAAAGGATTGTATATTATTTGATATTATCAATGTATTATAATGGATGTGGACGTATGTTAAAATATTGTGATGTTTGAAAATAAAAAAATTTTTTAAAAGAAAAGAAAATAGGACATCTGCTTAACATTAACCTGCATGTTTAAGCTTAATTTTGGTTTAATTGCTAGAAATAGCACACATATATTATCATTCATTACCGTAGTTTCTTTAATAGATTCTTTCTTTATTCAATTCTTCCTGCATTATCTCAATTCTTCCTGCATTACTACCTAAATATTAGGAATATTTAAAGTACATTCCATTTGAGTTCATTGGAGATTATAACCTTACTTGCTTTTTCACCATTATTAATTATACTCATTTATTCTTTCGTTAAGGTCTCCTTGTGAAATATATTCTACAAAAGTTCTCAGAAGCTCGATTTCCTCAGAAAAGAAAGATGATAATCTATTCTGCAGTAAGTATCTTTAAAATTCAGCCAGCAGCCATCCAGCCAACTATAGAATGCAAACAATTCTGCTGCTGAACCTTAACAAAATTTAATGGTTGAAATCTGTGGAGGATCACAGTCTTTATTAAAGTAGTTTTGTAGTGACTTCTGGTCTCTTAATTTTGATGATAGAGAATTATGATAAAATAATACAATTGATTGGTAGTCTGACTGGTTAATTATATTCCAACAAGTCACTGTCAACTCTTAGCAACCATATCAATAAATTTTATTCAAGACAACGTACTCCCAACGTAAGTGTTTTTTTTTAAAAAAAATACTGGCACTATCAGTTATCAGATGTAATTATGACTTATTCTACCTACATCATTACCTCCAATTTTTTTCAATCTTTTCTTCTCTAATTACTAGAGCAATGTTTTCCAATCTGGGAGCTTCATTATCTGACCCTTAAATTTGTCTCAATGTTTCATTTTATGCTCATTCAGTTTTTCTGGCAACATTACAGTCTTTTGCCTTCTTCTGGGTTTTAGCTGATGTTCCCTCTTCTAGATTTCTCCCACGACTACCAAAACCACTCGCTTTCACCTCCATTATAAATTACTTTAATCAATCTCCCTCCTTCCTCCCTCCCCTTCTGATCTACCTATTCCTGCCAGCATCCTTTCAATGTCCCTGAAAATGTTAAGATGGTATATCAAGTGGTAATTCCCTGGCCTTGTTTTAAAGATACAGGAGTCCTTATTGGAAAATGCATAATATAACCTGTAATCTGTGTGCATTTGGAGCAAAGAGAACATTTGTTATTTACTACAGAAAAATAGTTGAAGAGGTATTCTCAGATTAACAATATTAGACATATGCATATCAGTATAAATGAATTGTAATTAGCAATATTCTATTCACAATAATATTAACAAATACCTTTCTCCCTCACTTTACAGCATGACACTACTCTTGGTGCTCTGCAGATGGCACTCAATATATACAATTATAAACTACCACCTTATGCCTCTTGCCAGATTTTTGAACAATATGAAGAAGATAATGGGCAAGTATTTAACATAGGGAAGGGCATACTTATGAGATCAATGTTTTTCCTAGTTCCTGGGTCTCCACAAAAATACCTTGGTGGGCAAATATATAACAACATTAGAAACAGGATATTTGTGAATACATATTTATTCCCAGATTGGGTGATCAGTATCAAGTTCACAGATCTTTCCACAAACATATACAAACACACAAATCCCACTTCCTGTCCCAAACTTTATTTTTCCACAACCTAATGTAGGTGTAATAGCTTTGTAGTAATTGCTTCTGTTAAAGAAAAGGGAATCAAAATCCTGCAGCTCACCCAGAAATTCACCAGTAGATCCTGAGCTACCTTCTTTCTATATATACTGTGATCTTCAGCTAGGATTGACAGATCTAAGCTGCAAAAATAAAAAAGAAGTTTTCTGCTTCTACATCATGGTAATGTAGAGTTTTGCAGTTGATCTGGTAGCTTTATCCTTAACAATCAATTGATTTTTGTTATCAAATAACAGCATCCATTCAATTTTGTCAAGAGTAGGAAAATGTTTTGTATTGATGGCCACATTTTGAATTTTGAGTGCTCTATTAAATACTATATTAAAGAGGAGGAACTTCCCTATTCACAAAATAGAGGATGTCACAAACATCAATTTATTAATAGGTGAACAAGTGAGATTTATCTCTGCTCTTTCCTTCCAGGGTGCTCTCTATTATGTCATCATCCCATAGGGCTATAGAATACTTTGCAGCTTCCTACAGCTTTCCTTCAAACAGAAAAGCAAGAACTTTGAACTTAATCTTCAAATATCCATGAGTTAATCTTTCTATGCTAAAGTAATAGTTTTCTGGGGCAGTTCTTTTCTGGAGCAGTTCAGAACAGTGTCATGAAATGGTACTCCTCTCCAAATCATAAAGTTTAAGAATCAGGTAGACAAACTGTGGTTCCATATGATTGAATTACCATATTTTTCGGAGTATAAGACGCACCTTTTTACCCTCAAAAACAGGGTGAAAACCTGGGTGCGTCTTATACACCAAATGCAGCCCCACCCAGCCACCCCCACCCTTTGGCCTCTGCCTGCCAGCAATTCTCCATAGTGGGTGGAGCCAGCCTCCAAGAATGGGTTAAACCTGCCCTCCAGCCAATCAGGACCGAGTTTCTTCAAAAGTATAAATAGGACCCTCTTGCCTTGGCACCCCCTCTTTTTCCTCGGTCCTGTAGCCATATAGGACAGTGCTTAACCCATTCTTCGAGTCTACTTCACCAACTATCCTTCAAACATCAAAATTCTACATTTTTAAAACCGTAAGTGCGACCTGTCAAAATTTCACCGTTTGACAGCTGTCAAATTTGACAGCTGTCAAATTTGATAGGTGGAGGGCGGCGCGTTGCGCTCCATCCGGTTGGAACCTCCACTGGGACTGCCTGCGGTGGTAAGGGTGCCCACTAACCAGCTTCAAGAACAGCTGTCATCGGTGCTTGCAGGGAGGGAGGTACTCCGAACTGTCATTTCTTCGGCCGCAAAAGCCCTGCGCTTGGGCAGCCGTTTTCCCCCCCTCCTGTCAGCTGGAGCCCAGCTCCAACAGCCGACCTCTCTCTCTCTCTCATCTGTGGCATCTGCTTCGGCTGCTGGAATCGAGCGGCAGGCTTTCCCTCTTCGGCCGCGTGGTTTCGAGCGGCGGTGAGCCGACCGTCAGCTGTTTGTCGGCAGCAGCTTTGACAGCCGGTCTGGGAAGCCGAGAGAGAGTGATCAGGCGAAAAATAGACCGGTTTCGCCCAGAAGACTGGCAAGCACCTTCCCAGCCCGAAGAGAAGCCTTGCAGCAAGAAGAAGCGGCTGGCACCATCTTCGTGAGCTGATTTCGGCGGGAAGAGCCGTTTGACAGCTCGTGACATCACGGTGGCCATTTTAGAGGCTCTGAAGCCATTTGACAGCTCTGACAGCTCCACATGTGGTTTTCAAACTTGCTTTTGACTGCCTGCTTGTTTCTGCTAGCTGTGCCTGCTCCACCTTTGTGGGCTTTTGCACAAATCATTATGGCAGAAAAGTCATCTAAGCAGGCAGAAAAGCCAATTAAGCAGAGGAAGGCTAAACAAAAAACACCCAAGCCAACCCCTGCAGAGGAAGAGGTGTGGGAGGGTGGAAACTCCTCTATGAGCCCTGGAACTCACAGGGACAGATCTCCCTTGCGCCCCACCTCTCCTCCTCCTCGCCCTAAGTCCCACAAATCTGACCAGGCGAGGGAAGGCTCTAAGACTCATTCCAAATCCAGTCACAAGAGCCAGCAACAACAGCTCCCACAAGACACATCTGTCTCAAAGGGCTCAAAAGTCACTCAGAGCACACCCCCTCTCAGGCTTAGCAGCTCATGTGACAATTTGTCACTGGACAATATGGATTGCCATCTGAGGGAGGTGGATGTCTGGGTGACAGTCTGGTGACAGTGATGAAGAGGTGCCCCTATGCCAGGGGACCCAAGACCCACCCTTGCCTGAACCGCCCTTGGACAGCGCTGCACGTGCGTATATGGACACAGCCATATGCAAGGGAGTGGAGGCTGCTCTCAGAGCCATGGCAGGGGCCACACGTGAGCAGGTAGCCCCTAGGATCAGCCCATGTGCAGTTCTCCCCCTGCCACAACAACACACCTTGCAGGCAGGGGTAGAGGACCGCGATGACTCATCTCCAGAGTCCGTCATATCAGTGGAAGACATGGCAACCGGCCAGGCGGAAGGTGAGCAATTGGAGGAGACCCCTCTGGACATTAAAATGTCAGATGATGAGGACATGGCACCCGAACCCCCTGTGGTTACGGGCCTTTTTCATCCAAGCCTCTTTAGGTCGCTCCTCCACAAAGCCACTTTAACGGCCAATCTTTCTACGGCCAAACCAGAAACACCGGCCGCCACAACACACGAGGACCCCATCTTCGAGGAGGCAACAACCTCCCATAACGAGGTAATACCTATCCCAAATTTTTTTGTGAACTCTCTTGTGAAGCAATGGCAGGCACCTGCAGCAGGACCATTGCCAACTGTGCAAGACAAGCGCTATTTCAATGTGGCCTCTCAACTGGCACAACACTTAACTATTCTGTCGGTAGACCCTCCTGTGAGGGCTCTATATGCTAACACCCAGATACCTGGTGAATCAGATGAACTTCTGCGCCCGGAGGAGCATAAGACGGAGTCGGCCTTGCAAAAGGCGCACCAAGCAGCAGCATGGGTGATAAAGGCGTCTACAACAGCGTCATTTTTCTGCCGTGTCTCACTCAAGTGGCTGCACGCGCTTCAGGAGCGCACACCGTCCACTGACATGCGCTCCCAGCAAGACATAAAGAAGCTCCTAGCGGCGGCTCAGTTTACGTCGGACGCCACCCTTCAAGCGGCCAGATTCGCGGCCCGCTCCATGGGGTCAACAGTAACAGCGCGGCGTATGCACTGGCTTCGTTCCTGGCCCACAGACGCAAAGCATAAGTGGAAACTGGCCACGGCTCCCATTGCCGGTCAGTCCCTTTTTGGACCCGCCCTTGACCCTCTGGTCACTGAAACTAAGGACCAGTGCAAGATCCTCCCCTCTTGCTCGAAACATCCCAAGAAATCCTTTTATAGGAAGGGATTCAGGGGTTCTGACCAGGGGTACACTCGGCCTCAGGGCCAGTCAGGGTACCAGGGGCAATCTGGGTACCAGGGGCAGTCTGGGTATCAGGGACAGTATGGGGCCCATCAATGCCCAGCCCCTGACAGAACTCCCAAGGGTTCACAGTCCAAACGGCCCTTTAGAGGGGCTGGTGGTCGCCCTTACCGCCAGTTCAAATAAAGCTGCACCGGTTCCTCCCATTGGGGGTCGCCTGGCATTATATGCCGGTCGGTGGGAGGAAATCACCAACGACGCATGGGTCTTGCAGACCCTATTGTTAGGGCTATTTCTTGAATTTCTTTCCACCCCACCCCCCCGAGGTTTTTCCTACGCTGTCCCTTGTCATCTAATCCTGCTAAATGGGTCCTTATGAATCAGGCCATCAAGCACCTGTTGGACATTCGAGCCATCCAACAGGTGCCCAAGGACCAGCAGGGACAGGGATTCTATTCCATATTGTTCGTAGTACCTAAATCCTCGGGCGGGTGGAGAGCCATTCTTGATTTAAAATGCCTCAATAGGTATGTCATCTATAAGAAATTCAAGATGCACACCCTACAATCAATTCTGGCGGGCATTAGGCCAGGCGACTTTCTCGCATCAATTGACCTTTCGGAGCCTTACCTCCACATCCCAATCAATTCGGACCACCGCCAATACCTCCGGTTTTGTTATGCAGGGGTGCATTACGAATATCTGGCGTTGCCCTTCGGCCTATCTTCTGCACCCAGGGTGTTCACGAAGGTCCTGGCTGCTTTGACAGCCCACCTGCAGGCTATTCCCGTGCGTGTCCAGTGCTACCTGGATGACATCCTCATCCAGTCTTCCTCTCTGTCCCAGGCAGAGCAGGACATCCAGGTAGTCCTTAACACCCTTGAGCACCACGGGTTTCTAGTTAACATGGGAAAGAGTCAACTGTCCCCCTCCACTAGGGTCTCTCACTTGGGGGCCATCATTGACTCTCTGGAGTGCAGGGTGAATCTGTCACAGGAGCGGAGGGACAGCCTATCGGATTTAGTCCAGCGTGTTCTGGCCCAAACCAGGGTTCCCCTGAAGCAGCTGTCCTCCCTCCTGGGAAAGATGATATCTGCGATTCATATCACCGCTTGGGCTCACCTGCATTCCAGAGACCTTCAGTGGTTTCTACTCCCTTTCCAGCGGGGCCGATCGCAGCGATTCCCCAGCCAGGGTCCAGCTCCCGGTGGTCGTGAGGAAGTCCCTCCGATGGTGGTCTTCAACCGCTCTCGCCAAGGGCACCAGCTTCCTGGAACCACAGAGGTTGACACTCACCACAGATGCCAGCACTACAGGTTGGGGGGCCCACATAGAGACTCAGGTCGCCCAGGGCACCTGGTCCAGTGCCGAGCAGAGCCTCCCCATCCACCTGTTTGCGCTGAGGGCTGTCAGGTTGGCCCTGTGTCACTTCCGGGACCGTCTGTCGGGCAGTCATGTCCTTGTCTTGACAGACAATGTAACAATGAAGGCCCATATAAATCGCCAAGGTGGGACAATGTCCAAGGCACTCATGGTAGAGGCCATGGCACTGGGGCTCTGGGCAGAGCGGCACCTGCAGTCCATCGCAGTGGAGCATATCTCCGGGGTGAGCAACACGACTGCAGACTGGCTAAGCCAGAATTCCATCGACCCGGCAGAGTGGTCCCTACACCCGGACATCTTCCAACAATTGGTCAGTCAGTTTGGTCTGCCGGTAATGGTCCTACAGTTAAAGGCGGAGGTGATCCTGTTAGCTCCACACTGGCCCAGGCAGGCATGGTTCGCGGACCTTATGTCCCTGTCCGTGTCACCGCCTTAGCGGATCCCGCCGACAGAGTGGTCGCTTGTCCAGGGGTCAGTTTCCCATCCAGAACTACATTGGCTACAACTGACTGCCTGGCACTTGAGCGGCTCACTCTGAAGCATCGCCTGGTTCCGGACAATATCGCTCAAATCATGTTGGCCTCTAGGAGGCCGTCTACTGAACGTATTTATTCGGCCACTTGGAAGGCCTTCTGTCGCTGGTGCACGCAGGTGGGGTACTCACCTGTCGATCTATCAATAATCAATGTAATACAATTTTTGCGTCAGGGCCTTGCCAAGGGTCTCTCCCCTAACACACTGCACCGCCAAGTAGTGGCTTTATCAATTGTCCTCTTGTGTCCAGCCGTGGACTCCCTTTCTGGCCACCCGCTCCTGAAACAATTTCTGAAGGGGGCATCCAACCTGTGTCCTCCCGTAGTCCATAGGTTCCCCACCTGGGACCTATCTAAGGTACTAACTGCTCTCACCGCTTGAGGCTGTTTGAGCCTCTCTCTACGGCATCTCTGATGCACTTGACTTACAAGGTAACCTTTCTTGTGGCTGTGACCTCAGCACGCAGGGTCTCAGAACTGGCCACTCTGTCTGTGAGGGGGGACCTGTGTGTTTTTCACCCCGACAGGGTGGTCCTGCACCTTCGGCCCACCTTCGTACCGAAGGTCAACACATACTTTCACAGGGCGCAGGAGATTATTCTACCCTGTTTCTACCAAACTCCTCTTAATGACACTGAGCGTGCGTGGCACCTGCTGGACGTCAGGCGTGCCCTGGACATTTATTTGCAATGCACCTCTAGCTTCCGACGAACTGAGGCACTCTTTGTGTCCTTTCGCCCTTCTTCCATGGGCTCCAAAGTATCATCCTCCACGGTGGGCCGTTGGCTTCGTGCAGCCATCTCCTTGGCCTACGAACAGATGTCTCTGCCCCGGCCCCCCGGACTTACAACGCACTCAACTCGCAGTGCGGCCACCACTGGAACGCCCGGGCCTCCATTGTGGAGGTTTGCCGTGCGGCCACATGGGCCTCTCCTACACCCTTCGTCCGGCACTATAAACTGGATGCCTATGCCTCGGAGGAGGCGGACTTTGGCCGGAGAGTGTTGCATCAAGGTGTGGGGGGGCTGGGTCAGTCTCAGCCAGATACAGGTGGCCCACCCTAGGGACACGGTATTTTGGTATGTCCCATTCTTGGAGGCTGGCTCCACCCACTATGGAGAAGGGACGTTGTTACTTACCTAATACGTCCTTTCTCATAGGGTGGAGCTGGACTATCTGGTCTCATTAGTCTATCATCCTGTACATATGTTCATGAGGTCTGTGTTACTGTTGTTGGTTTGCCTTTCTCTAATAAAAAAAAGTGAATTGGTCTAATGGGTAAGCACATTTGAGTTTGACCTTCTTCCCTCGTAAAAAGAGGGGGTGCCAAGGCAAGAGGGTCCTATTTATACTTTTGAAGAAACTCGGTCCTGATTGGCTGGAGGGCAGGTTTAACCCATTCTTGGAGGCTGGCTCCACCCTATGAGAAAGGATGTATCAGGTAAGTAACAACGTCCCTTTACCTCTTTGCAGCAAACAGGGCAAAGCACAAGAAGAGCACAAGAAGAGATAAACTGCCTCCCGACCTACAGCTGACGGAGGCTTGCAAGCCACGTGGTAAAATGAAACTAACTACAGTGGCTGTAATGTGACAAATTGCTGGGAGATAAACTGCTGGCAATATTAGACTGCTGAAATTGAAAGAAGGCAAGCTATAGCTGCTATGGCTCAGAGCTAGAGCTCTTGCCTCACAATCAGGAGGTTGTGAGTTCTATCCTAAGTAGAGGCAGATTCTGTTAATATGTTATTTTGTTAAATGTTTGTAGAGTGTTCAAATTATTAGACTTATTTTTTAAAGACTGCATTATTATTGTTCTAGACAACTTAACAAAATGAAGAAGCTTTTAAAAATAAATGCTTGCTCTGAAGAGGCCCAATGCTATTGTAATAGCAGAGAATACTTCCAGAAAGCCACATCAATTTTAAAGATCTGTAAAAGTATAATCTGAAATGTCCTGTTTTAGTATTAAGTATTAGTATTAAAAGAAGGCAGCTGAGAAACACTGACTTAATCATGTTTGGAGTAGATCTATTTAAATAATTGGGAGGAGTTAGTGTGATTACATTTAAGAAAACTTTCTGGGATTAATATACTGCCATAAATGTACATTTCTCCAATTCTTTGCTATTTCTATGGGTCAGGCACACATGCACAGAAATACACAGCAAACAGTGTATATCATCTGTACTGTTTGCTGTTTGGCAAATTGCTGGGAGGCAGAGGCCTTTTTTCCTTGTTTTCCTCCCCCAAAACTAAGGTGTGTCTTATACTCCGGTGCGTTTTATACTCCGAAAAATACGGTATATTTCTCATTTCTAAAATGAATTTCTAGATCTGTACTGCATTTTTTGAAAAAGATCCTTCAACATGTGATATCCCCCCCTTTTTTTCCCCTTGCTTCTGTAAATCAGAGTTCACACTATTGAAATGTATTTTCAAAATGACACTTCAAAAGAACCTTATCCCGTCACATTGCCTGGCTGCTCATGTGCATGTCCACTACAACAGTTTGCAAAACTGGTTTTTCCCATCTTGGTAGACAACTGGGAAAAAGAATGTGAGAAGATAGACATTGATGAAGGTAATATTATTACTATTCTATTATTAAACATTATTATTGCTGTTGTTCAATCTTAGCAAATTATGTAAGATGCTGCAAACAGAAGTGACTATAAAATATTATAAATATATTTTGACCTACAATTGGAAACCAGATGTGACTTTTAGAATGTTATTAAAGCACATCCTACATCCAACGAAAATTCATATGCATTTTCATATCCTATAACATTAAACTTGTCTTATGAGCTGCCTCCTTCCCATCAGTGATTGACATAAGCAGCTTTCCCACTGGAGTGAGATTGACAGACTATTGACTACTAGTAGGTTTAAATGTTTTCTTCAAGTTCTAGAAGGTCTCAGTGCAGCAGTTTCTTGTTCTGTACTGGATTCATTGTGGGATCGCTCAAGACAAGTAGATTTGGTCTTCTCACCAAGATCATAAACAAAGGTTTGGATGACAAAATTTGCCAGATTTCTCAATCATGTTGGGTTCTTTCACCATCCCTTCAGTGCAGGGTATAGCTGCAGACTAAACTGTCAAGATCACCAAAACAAAGTACTATTTATATGGCTGCCTTATTTATTTATTTATTTATTTATTTATTTATTTATTTATTTATTTATTTATTTATTTATTTATTTATTTATTTATTTATTTATTTATTTATTCCTTCCTTCCTTCCTTCCTTCCTTCCTTCCTTCCTTCCTTCCTTCCTTCCTTCCTTCCTTCCTTCCTTCTAATAAGCCGCCCAACTCCTGAGGGACTCAGGGCGGCGTACAACATGTAAGAGGAACAATCAATAAAAAGATAATAATATTAATTAAAAAGAATTTAAAAAGAATAAAAAAACATTGTCATCATTCATACATGGGCAGACACTGATGTTTCCCTTGGTCTAGTTTTAGCCCACCTGCTTGAAGAGCCATGTTTTCACGGCTTTGCAGAAGGCCAGCAGGGTGGGGATAGTTCGGATCTCTGGTGGTAGTTGGTTCCAAAGAGAGGGAGCTCCCACAAAGAAAGCTCTCCCCCGTGGTCCTGCCAACCGGCATTGCTTGGTTGACGGGACCTGGAGGAGACCAACTCTGTGGGACCTAACCAGTCGTAGGGAGGTATGTGGAAGGATGCAGTCCCGCAAGTAGCCTGGTCCTGAGCCATGTAGGGCTTTAAAGGTCATAACCAACACCTTAAATTGCAACCGGAGACTAATGGGCAGCCAATGCAGCTGGCAGAAAAGAGGTGTCACGTGGGCAGTAGTGGGTTCCTACAAGTGTGGTTCACTCTATAGCACCGGTAGCGGCCCGCTGGTGATGTCGCAGTACCGGTGCGGTCGGTTGCCAGTGCCTGGCCACCGCCATTTTTTTAAACAATTTTTTTAAATTTTTTTAAAAAATTGTCTTCTGCGCATGCCCAGAAGCTGAGCTTCCAGCACTGCACATACACTGCCTTCCTACCCCACAGTGAGGCCAAGCAGGGGAGGATGGCTGAGGGAGACGCTGAAAGAACGGGCGGCAGGAGCTATCTCCATTCCACTCCCTTCAGCAGTCCGAGAAACCACGAATGCGCGGTGATGATCCCAGGCATTTTCACACGTTTGAGGCTTCTCGAGCTGCTGAGGGGAGGGGGAATGGGCAGCAGGAGCCTAGGATCATCGAATGGGGAGAAGCATTCAGGCTGGATGGAGCCTCCTAGAAGAACCACTACTGTGGTCTTGCTGCTTCCCCTGCAGGAGGCTGCGTTGCGGGTGGGCAATGCCCCCCCCCGCTTCTCCGGCCGCTGCCAAGCTCTTGAGGCCCACGCCCACCCGGTCACATGGCTGGCAAGCCACACCCACAAAATAAGCCATGCCCACAGAGTGGTAGTAAAAAAATTAGGAACCCGCCCCTGCACGTGGGTGTATCTTAGTGCGCCCACCACGGCTCGCACAGCTGCATTTTGCACCAATTGCAGTCTCTGGATACTCTTCAAGGGTAGCCCCATGTAGAGTGCATTACAGTAATCCAGCCAGGAGGTGATGAGGGCATGAGTGATCGTGAGCAGAGCCTCCCTCTCCAAGTAAGGCCACAATTGGTGCACCAAGCAAACCTGTGCAAAGGTCCCCCTAGCCACAGCTGTAAGGTGTTGATCCAATTTAAGCTGTGGATCTAGGAGGACACCCAAATTGTGGACACATTCCGAGGGAGTCAATTTATCTCCCCCAAGAACCAAGGAGGGACGATCGACATAGTCCTTGGGAGGCAATATCCACAGCCACTCAGTCTTGTCAGGGTTGAGTTTGAGCCTGTTCCTACCCATCCAGACCCTAACATCGTCCAGGCACCGGCACATCACATCCACTGCTTCGCTGAACTGGGACGGGGTGGAGATATATAACTGGGTGTCATCAACATATTGCTGGAACCTCACCCTGTGTCGACGGATGATTTTACCCAGCGGTTTCATGAAGATGTTAAACAGGATGGGTGAGAGGACTGAGCCCTGAGGCACCCCGCAAATCAGGGGCCTAGGGGTCAACCTCTGACCTCCTGCCAACACCGACTGCGTCCTATCAGAGAGGTAGGAGGAGAACCACCATAGTACAGTGCCACTCACTCCCACCTCACCGAGACGACGCAGAAGGATACCATGGTCAATGGTATCAAAAGCCACTGAGAGGTCAAGAAGCACCAAGATTGAGGAATGACATCCATCCTGGGCCCGCCAGAGTTCATCCATCAGGGTGACCAAAGCAGTCTCTGTGCTGTAGCTGGGCCTGAAACCCGATTGAAAGGGATCCAGATAATCAGTGTCATCCAATAACCGCGGGAGCTGGAGTGCCACCACTTTCTCCACAACCTTACCCACAAAGGGTAGGTTGGAGACTGGACGAAAGTTCTTTAAATCCGCTGGGTCCAGGGAAGGCTTCTTGAGGAGGGGCCTCACCACCGCAACTTTTAAGGGCTGCGGAATGGATCCCTCTCTCAAAGAAGCATTGACCAATGCCTGGAGCCAGCCACGTGAAACCTCCCTGGTGGCCAAAACCAGCCAGGAGGGACACGGGTCCAACAAACAAGTGGCGGAGCTCATCGCTCCTATGGCCTTGTCTACATCATCAGGAGTAACCAGTTCGAACTCATCCCATATAACAGGACTAGGACCTGTCCCTGTCACCTCGGCCTGTAGTGCCAAATCGAAGTCCAGGTCCGACCGGATCTGAGCGAATTTATCCGCCAGAAACTGAACAAATTCCTCAGCTCTACCCTGCAAGGGGTCCTCGCCTCCTCCCGTTGTCAGGAGGGAACAAGTAACCCTAAACAGGGCGGCCGGGCATGAATTGGCGGATGCAATGAGAGAGGAAAAATGCAAGCGCTGCCTTGTAACTTTTTGTACTTTTGTCTTCTCAACTGAAGTCTATCATATGAGTTAGTATTGCTGACATTATGTTTTATTGTATTATGGTACTGCTTTAGAAAAAAAATGCTCCTGTTGCACATCTTGCTCCATTTTTTCCAGCTAATATATATTTTAAGATAATCACATTCTCTCTAAGTGAATTGACACCCAAGATTGTTTTACAGCCATGCATGATTAGCTGTGTTTAATTATGTTGAACTTTTTCTGACATTAATTATACCTATGTTTGCTTGGGGGGAAGACCATAACAAACAGAAGAAAAAAAAAGTTAAGTGAATTATAAAATAACAATGATAACAGCACAATGGATATGAAAAGACAGCTGTGTATATGAATGCAATAAAACAATATGTACTAGTTTTCTTTAGTTATACTATTCTTTCACCATGAAAACAAAACTATGCAAAGCAAAACATGATTCCATTTGATCAGTCTTCTGTGTAGCTTGTGTGTTCTATCTGGCTGAAGTATACTCAGCACCAGCATTTGATGGATTCACCATACAAGATTTCCTGATTCATCTCCAGGTTCATAAAAAAAAACCAGGATATGGCTTTCCAATGCATGTTTGTACTACCATTATTACTATATACCGAGGTATTTTTTCAATTAGAATGAAGCAATGTGTGTAGCAACTAGTCAAGAAGGCAAATGAATTATTCAAATGAAGTTCAAAGCATGAGTATGCTGTTGCAGCCATTCTCCATAGTGGGTGGAGCCAGCCTCCAAGAATGGGTTAAATCTGCCCTCTAGCCAATCAGGACCGAGTTTTTAAAAAGTATATATAGAACCCTCTTGCCTTGGCACCCCCTCTTTTTTCTCAGTCCTTAGCCAAAAAGGACAGTGCTTAACCCATTCTTTGATACTCCTTCACCAACTATCTACATTATTCTTCATTCTACAAATTATAAAGTCAATTGTGAGTGAATTTCTATTGCCATTTGACAGCTGTCAAAATCAAACGCTTGAGGGCGGCTAAGGGTTTTTTGCCCAGCTGAGGCCTGCTGCCCACCTGCAGGCCAGGGCCCCATAACAGGCTGAATCCATCTACCATGGGGTGCCCAAGGCCAGCCATCCAGTGTCTGCCAGGGAGAGAGGTACTTTGAACTAAAACTATATTCAACAAGCCAGCAGAAGCCTTGCGCTTGAACGGCCGCCGTTCCTCTCCCGTCGGCTGGAGCCTGCTCCCATAGCCGACTTGGTGCTCTCTCTCGCTCTTATCTCGCTCCCGATCAGCAATTACTACAGCTGATTTCGGCTGCATGCGATCGAGCGGCGGCAAACTTTTCCAAGCTTTCAGCCAGCCAACGAGACAGCAAGAGAGAGAGTGCCGAAGATTTTACCGTTTGGGCCACAGAGCCCTCAGGCAGATGGCTGCAAAAGTGACAGTTCGGCGGGAAGAGCCGTTTGAGTGCGGTGACGTCATGGTGGCCATTTTGAATTGACTCACTAGCCTGATTGACAGCTCCGAGGGACCACATGACCAGCCGAAGTTGCCGATCGTCCCAGAAACACTGCAGAGCTCTCCCTGCACCTCACGGCCGCCTGTCACAGCCAAAAAGGCTGCAAGCAAGGCTACACATATTCTGGGCTGCTTGAATCATGGATGATAAGCAACGTAAGTAGGGGAAGGCCAAACAAAAAACACCTAGGCCAACCCCTGCTGAAGAGGCCATTTCGGGGGGGTAATTCACCCCAGAGCCTCAATGTGCCCAGGGATAGGTCCCCTCTCCGCTCGCCCTCACCGGCTCGCAATAAGGCCGCAAAGCCAGGCCAGACAGCTGATGGCTCGAAGGCCCATGCCAGGGGCAGCCATAGGAGCCACCACCAGCAGCACACACAAACCACTGCTGCACCCCCCAAGGTCTCAAGAACTGCTTCATCCATTCCTCCCTCACACAGATCAGGCAGTTCATGTGACAATTTGTCACTGGACAATTTAGACTGTCTCTTAAGAGAGAGAGACGTATGGGGGGGATGCAGACCTGGAGGAGGTGGAAGCCAACCAGGGGACCCCGAACCTCCCACCAGATGAACCACCCCAGGACAGTGCCACGCAGCTGAAGATGGACGCTGCTATCCGTAAAGGAGTGGAGGCAGCCCTCAGGGCCATGGCCGGAACAGCGCAGAATAGGCCCACGGCCAGGCAGAGGTCAAGCGCAGTTCTCCCTCTGCCCCAGGACTTCACCACACAGGGCGAGGTTGAGGACCGCAACAGCTCCCCCCAGGGGTCCATCGCCTCCATGGAGGACTTGGAAGCAGATCAAGGGGTGGGGGAACCGTTGGAGGACGCTCTCGTAGACATCAAAATGTCTGATGATGAGGACATGGCTCCCAAACCTCCAATAACAACTGGCTTATTCCACCCAAGCCTCTTCAGGTCACTCCTTCACAAGGCCACGGCTACTGCCAGCCTTTAAATCTCCCAGGCGGAAAATCAGCCAACAGAGACTCAGGAGGACTCTATTTTCAAAGAGGCTATGACCTCACAAGCAGAGGTGATCCCCATTCTGAAATTTTTCGTAAACACACTAGTAAAGCAGTGGCAATCACCAGCCTCGGGACTGCTTCAAAGTGTGCAGGACAAGCGCTACTTTAATGTGGCCAACCAACTGGCACAGCATTTGGCCATCCCACCTGTAGATGCTCCGGTGAGGGCTCTCTACTCCACCACACAGCTGCCGGGCGAGTCGGACGAGCTCCTCTGGCTGGAGGACCGCAAAACGGAGTCGGCCCTACAGAAATCGCACCATGCGGCCGCCTGGGCACTGAAGGCATCCGCAACCGCTTCCTTCTTCTCCTGCGTCTCCCTCAAGTGGCTGCACACCCTACAAGAGCGCAACCCCTCTACCGACACCAGGGCACAACAGGACGTCAAGAAGTTGCTGGCGGTGGCGCAGTTCACCTCGGACGCCACCCTCCAAGCAGCGAGATTCACAGCCCGATCAATGGGCTCGACGATGACGGCGCGCCGCATGCATTGGCTCCGCTCCTGGCCAGCGGACGCCCGTCATAAGTGGAAGCTGGCCATGGCTCCCGTCACCGGTCAGTCCCTGTTTGGCCCTGCCCTTGATCCCCTCGTCACAGAGACCAAGGACAAGTGGAAAATTCTCCCTGCTTGCACGAGGAACCCCCAAAAATCTAACTTCTTCTTTAGGAAGGGATCCAGGGGTTCAGACCAGGGGTATACTCAGCCTCAAGGCCAGTCCGTGTACCAGGGGCAGTCTGGGTACCAGGGGCAGTCTGGGTACCTGGGACAGTACGGGGGGCGCCCACACCCAGCCCCTGAGAGAACCTTTAGAGGTTCCCAGGCCAAACAGCCCTTTAGAGGGGCCGGTGGTCGCCCTTACCGCCGGTACAAATAGAGCTGCACCAGTTCCTCCCATTGGGGGTCGTCTGGCATTATATGCCGGTCGATGGGAGGAAATCACCAATGACGCATGGGTTTTACAGACCCTATCATCAGGGCTATCTCTCGAATTCCTTTCCACCACCACCACCACCCCGAGGTTCTTTCTAGGCTGCCCCTTGTCATCCAATCCTACTAAATGGGTCCTTATGAATCAGGCCATCCGGCACCTGCTGGACATTCGAGCCATTCAGCAGGTCCCCAAGGACCAGCAGGGGCAGGGATTCTATTCCATCTTGTTCGCAGTCCCAAAATCCTCGGGCGGGTGGAGAGCCATTCTTGATTTAAAATGCCTTAATAAATATGTCATCTACAAGAAATTCAAGATGCACACCCTGCAATCAATTCTGGCGGGCATTAGGCAAGGTGACTTTCTCGCATCAATTGACCTTTCGGAGGCCTACCTCCACATTCCAATCAATTCATCTCACCGCCAATACCTCCAGTTTTGTTATGCAGGGGTGCATTACGAATATCTGGTGTTGCCCTTCGGCCTGTCCTCAGCGCCAAGAGTGTTTACCAAGGTCCTGGCCGCCTTGACCGCCCACCTGTGGGCTATCCCCGTGCATGTCCAGTGCTACCTGGATGACATCCTCATCCAGTCTTCCTCCCTGCCCCAGGCAGAGCAGGACATCCAGGTAGTCCTTAACACCCTTGAACACCACGGGTTCCTGGTCAACATGGGGAAGAGTCAGCTGTCCCCCTCTACCAGGGTGACTCACCTGGGGGCCATCATTGACTCTCTGGAGTACAGGGTGTACCTGTCCCAGGCACAGAGAGACAGCTTATCGAACTTAGTCCAGCGTGTTCTGGCCCAAACGAGGGTTCCCTTGAACCAGCTGACCTCCCTTCTGGGTAAGATGATCTCGGCCATTCACATCACCCCGTGGGCTCACCTGCATTCCAGAGACCTCCAATGGTTTCTTCTCCCTTTCCAGCGATCCGGTCGCAGCGCTTCCCCAGCCAGGGTCCAGCTCCCGACAGTGGTGCAAAAGTCCCTTCGATGGTGGTCTGCAGTCGCTCTGACCAGAGGAACCGGCTTCCTAGAGCCACAGAGGCTTACCCTGACAACCGACGCCAGCACCATGGGTTGGGGGGCCCACATCGAGTCCCAGGTTGCCCAGGGCACTTGGTCCAGTGCAGAACAGAGCCTCCCCATCAACCTGCTAGAGTTGAGAGCAGTCAGGTTGGCCCTAGCTCACTTCCAGGGCCGTCTGTAGGGCAGTCACTTGCTTGTCCTGATGGACAATGTTACGATGAAAGCCCACATCAATTGCCAGGGTGGGACAATGTCCAAGGCTCTCATGGCCGAAGCAATGACTCTGGGGTTCTGGGCAGAGCAGCATCTGCAGTCCATCACAGCAGAGCACATCTCCGGAGTGAGCAACATGACCACAGACTGGCTCAGCCAGAACTCCATCGACCCGGCAGAGTGGTCTCTTCATCCGGACATTTTCCAGCAGCTGGTCAGTCAGTTCAGTCTGCCGGTCATGGACCTCTTCGCCAGGAGAATGCCCAGTTGCCCAGGTTTCTAACCAAGTTCCGGACACAGGGGGCAGACACTCTTCATTGCGACTGGCCGCAAGGGCTACTGTACGCATTCCCTCCCCTTGATCCCCAAGGTCATTTGGAGGGTCCTGCAGCTGCGGGCGGAGGTGCTCCTTCTAGCTCCCCATTGGCCCAGATGGGTATGGTTCGCGGACCTTATGTCCCTGTCCATGTTACTTCCTTGGCGGATCCCGCTGACAGAGTGGTCGCTTGTCCAGGGGTCAGTCCATCATCCAGAGCCGCATTGGCTACAACTGACCGCCTGGCACTTGAGCGGCTCACTCTAAAGCCCTGCCTGGTTCCGGACAATATTGCTCAAATCATGTTGGCCTCTAGGAGGCCGTCTACTGAACGTATTTATTCTGCCATGTGGAAGGCCTTCTGTCGCTGGTGTGCGCAGGTGGGGTATTCTCCCATAGAACTGTCAATTATCAATGTAATCCAATTTCTGCGCCAGGGACTTGCCAAGGGTCTTTCCCCTAACATGCTACGCCACCAAGTAGTGGCGTTATCTACTGTACTTTTGTGTCAGAGCTTGGACTCCCTCTCCAGTCACCCGCTGCTGAGACAGTTCCTGAAGGGGGCCGCCAACCTGTGCCCTCCCGTAGTCCATAGGTTCCCAACCTGGGACCTATCCAAGGTATTAACTGCTCTCACTGCGGGCCCATTTGAGCCTCTCTCTGCGGCCTCCCTGGTCCACTTAACATACAAAGTTGTCTTTCTTGTGGCGGTGACTTCCGCATGCAGGATCTCAGAACTGGCCGCTCTGTCTGTGAGGGGGGACCTGTGCGTCTTTCACTCCAACAGGGTGGTCCTGCGGCTGGACCCGACCTTCGTACCGAAAGTAAACACTTACTTTCACAAAGCGCAGGAGATCATCCTCCCCAGCTTCTAGCAAACTCCACTCAATGACACTGAGCGTGCGTGGCACCTGCTGGACATCAGGTGCGCTTTGGACATATATTTGCAACGCACCTCTAGCTTCCGACAAACTGAGGTGCTCTTTGTGTCTTTTCGCCCTTCTTCCATGGGCTGTAAAGCATCATCCTCCACGGTGGGCCGTTGGCTTCGAGTGGCCATCTCCTTGGCCTACGAACAAATGTCCTTGACCCACCCCCCCAGACTCACAGTGCACTCCACACGCAGTGCAGCCACCACTGCAGCTTGGAACGCCCGGGCCTCCATTGTGGAGGTTTGTCGTGTGGCCACAGGGGCCTCCCCGATACCTTTCGTCCAGCACTATAAACTGGATGCCTATGCCTCGGAGGAGGCAGACCTTGGCCGGAGGGTGTTGCACCAAGGTGTGGGAGGAATAGGTCAGTCTCAGCCAGCTTCAGGTGGCCCGCCCAAGGGACAAGGGTACTTTGGTATGTCCATTCTTGGAGGCTGGCTCCACCCACTATGGAGAAGGGACGTTATTACTCACCTGATACGTCCTTTCTCATAGGGTGGAGCCAGCCTCCAAGTCCCTCCCTGTTCATGGGATTGGCTGGACTGTCCGTAATCATCCTTTTTCAATCTGTAAATATCTTCATGGAATCTTGTGCCGTGTTTCTTCTGGTTTTTTCTTCCTCTATTAAATACATTGGTTCAATGGGTAAGTACGTTTGAGTTTGACCTTCTTCCCTCGTAAAAAGAGGGGGTGCCAAGGCAAGAGGGTTCTATTTATACTTTTTAAAAACTCGGTCCTGATTGGCTAGAGGGCAGATTTAACCCATTCTTGGAGGCTGGCTCCACCCTATGAGAAAGGACGTATCAGGTGAGTAACAACGTCCCTTTTTGCTTCTCCACTTGCCACAGAACCAGGGAGGAGGGAAGGTTTGGAATGCCAGTTCCAGGCGACAAGAAACCATCCCGTGAGAACCAAGGTCATCTAACCATAAAGTCGACAAGGACTTGGACAGGTTTCCACAACAATACCTAGATGTCTAGTTGTAGAATGTGACCTGCACCAATGTGGGGGGGGGGGGAGGGAAGAAATTATTTAACTATGTGAAAACTGTGGGAATTAAGTAGAGCTGATTTTGCTTTCAATCTGTGCCAAAATGATGTACTCAATAAAGTTTTACATAGAGATTGGATTGTCTCAACAGTGCTTGCTTGGCTGGATTCAACAGTCAGAACCCTGACATTAAACCAGTTCTACCAAAATCCAACTAACAAACCAAAATTTTGGGGTCCTGAGCCCCGGCAACCTGTCTGGAAGAGCAGCGAAGACTCCGGGAAGATCATGGAGATGGACTGCAAAAGGGAACCAGCTGCAAAGAAAGTGCTGGGGGTGGCCCAGGCAGAAACCCAGGTGACGGTGACCCGCCCAAAGGCCTGAGCAGAGAAAATTGAGCGACAGGCAGTGGGGGACAAGGCCACAGCAACTGGGGAACTCTATCAGGCAGAGGAAGAATTCTGGCAGAAGAGGGCACCGAAGACGGCCAAAGACAAGTTCCCTTTGATTTCCCCTAGAATGTCACTTGCTCAAGTATCGAGATGGAGAGTGAAGAGGGCAGCGGGATGGGAGGAATCAGGTGAATGGAGATACCTGACAGCCTGCCGCAGCCCCTCAGTGGAGCAGCTGAGGGAGAGATTTCCTCAGTCTGGAGGTGCATGGAGCAGAACAGGGGTGGAGGATGAAGCCACTTGCTGAAGTGGTGGCCTTGCCAACCCCATCGCCGCCACCATTTCTGGGTCCAAGTCTGGTGGCCATCATCAGGGCTGCTAGTCCCCAGCAAGTGGCTGTGCCTCCACCTGATCTTTCTTCCTAAACTAGATATGGGGACAGCTAAACCAATTGCTTTCAATCTATGCCGAAATGATGTACTCAATAAAATTGTGCATAAAGAGATTGGATAATCTCAACAGTGCTTGCTTGCTTGCTTGGGTTTTTCAGTCAGAACCCTGACAACTATTTTCTCATGGAGTCTTGGTAGCAGGAGGACAAATTTGTATGCTCATACAATTTCTTTCCAAGCAAATTAAGTTTTATTATAGTTTACAGTAGGTCTGGAATATCATTTTAGGGTTTATCAAATCTGGAGCTATCCCACACCTGCCCATCTGCCTGCCCACTTTATGGCCTGCCTTCCTTGACTGGGGAATAATGAGTGGACATACCATACATTGCATTCTAGAACTCCAAGATCCTTTCAAAGTTACATAACATTCAGCAGCATCTTGTTAATTTTTAGATTATATAATCCATCCATTAATGGATGTATAAGTTATTTTGATATTCTAAATTGACTCTTAATTATTCCAACAGGAAAATTTCCTGAACCTGCTGATGATCCAGTGGTGCCAACAGAGAAGATGAAGATATAAAAGCCACTGCTGAGACCATGAGGCTTGAATTTCCAAAGAGTGCACTCCCTGAGCATAGGACAGAGGATAAACCCATGCAAGAACGCTAGCGCACATGGCATCAGCTTTTGGGGAGAGTAAGAAAGGCTGAAGTCTCCAGTTAAAGTTTCCAAGTTGTCAAGCAAGCAGAACTGGAGGCTTTGATGGCAGTTCAAGCTTTGATATTATCTAAGACCTGCTGCAATCTTACTCCAAGGGCACCTCCTCAGTCCCAAGAACACAAGACAAAAAAAATACAGAAATGCCTGTCTGGATGGAAGCCAGTTAATAAAGAAAAGCAACATGTTGTAGTTATGCTATTTTGTATTTAAAACTTTAACAGCAAAAAAATTGTTTAAAATGTTCTATTCTGTACATAAGATAAACTCAAGAGATTAAAACAAACCCATAATTTCTTTAGTTAAAGCATACTTGTGGAAAATTAGCTGAAAAGCATTGTTTAATACACATATATGCAGTTTGTAATACAAATCAATGAATAGAATTGTTTGGTAATCTGCAAAAAAGTTGATGTAATCCGTTTTGCTCTACTTGTAATTATCACTGTAGTCATGTGCATTTTCTGTAATTGTTTTTAAGGCTTACTTTGCCATTAATTCAACAGATTTGTTTTCTTAAAATACTTCTTAATGTTCATTAAATTAATATTTCAGTGTGTTGTGTAAATGCACTTTCATTTATCTATATTGCTGCTTTATATGGCTCTTCTGTGAGCCAGCTTGAAGTATTGGTATGTAAACAGTTTTGTGAAGAGCCAATATCTACCATATAAATCTCCTACATTTAATTTCCATCCCAAATCACCCAGAGTATAGCTATGAAGATTTATTTATTATAATAAATATGTTAGGACTTCCGGTTTGGATCGCGCCATCGCGAACGCTCCTCGTTGGGTGCCTTTCCGATTCTCATAAAAAGCCGGCAGAACAGCTGTCTGGCGGCTTTGAAATCTCTTCCCCGGGCAAAGGGGAGAGATGAGAGCTTGACAGGTGGGGTAGAGCCCCCCTAGTGCCCTAGGAGCCACTGGGTGGCCCTAGGAGCCACCCAGGGGCGCGAAGGGAGGGCTCCCCATGCAGCCTGTCTCCTGCTCCGGGAACCTGGAAACCTCCGCTTTTGTGGAGCAAGATGCCGTGACCACCACTGCTTCCAGAATGGGATTTATAATTATTTTTTGATTTAAAGAAGCAGACAGAGAGAAACAGGAGTGAGATGGGCAAGTACTGAAATTTCTTTTTCTTTTTCTTCAACTCCTCTGCTAACTTTCACTTCAGCAAGGAAACAAAGTAACAGTTAATAAGCAACAATATGGTGATTGAAGAAGGTGGGAGGAGAAGTGAAAGTGACTTTCGTTTTGCTAGAGGCTTTTTTTCTCATGGAAACTTTTGACTTTGAAAACTGGCTTTTCTTTCTCTGTCTCCTAACCCTGGATTAAAATTATAACTGATAGACTTTTAATAATAAAAGACTACCTGGTTTTGAAACTGGAAAGAATTTTAATTAGAGATTTGGCTTTTTTTTCTTTGTACTCCTCTGAAACACTACAATGGCTTCAAAATCCGGAAAGACTGTTTTGAGCAAGAGAAATGACTATCCCTCTGGTTATACTTCTAAAATGCAACTTACTACTGAGTTAACACCTCCACAGTCTTTGACACCTGAAAATTTATTAAGTAGTTTAAAGATTATGAAAAATGAACTGACTATGGAATTCAACCAAAAAATTAGTGAAATAGATAAGAAAATGCAGGCTGCTTTGAAGAATATGGATCAACAACTTAGGACGGATATGTTAGAGCAGGGGTGGCCAAACCGTGGCGCATGCGCCAAACATGGCGCATTCCACGATTTCAAGTGGCGCATCCACCGTCGCGTTCCTCAGTATTGTGTCCAGGGCAGCCCATTCTAAAAGAGATCGTCTCGCGAGTTTGAGAAGTTTGAACTCGCGAGACTTTCTCTTTTAGAATGGGCTGCCCTGGACACACTACCGAGGCACGCGACGGAACAAGTCCCAGGTAGGACACGCATCATGCAGCTCTCCCCGCCACGCGCAGAGCCGAAGGGGCAGTGGGAGGCGAGGAAAGGAAGCGACCGGCAGAGCTGAAGGGGAGGCTCTGCCAGCCGCCTCCTTTCCTTGCCTCCCACCGCTTTTCGGCTCTGCCGCCGCTGCTGCCTCCTCCTTTCCTCGCCTCCCGCGTGTGGAACTTGGCCCCAGCCCGCCGCTCCCCAAAGCCCGGAGGCGAGGAAAGGAAGCGGCCGGCAGAGCTTCAGGGCTCCTGAAGGCACCTGCAGTGCTGGGCTTTGGGGAGCGGCGGGCTGGGGCCAAGTTCCGCAGGCGGAGGCGCAGGCCTTCCTCCTCGGCGACCATCCCTCGCCCGGGCCGGAGCGCCTCGCCTTCGCCGCTCCTCCATGCCTGCCTCCCCGGGCGCGCTTTCTGCCAGGCGGCTTCAGGAACTGTAAGTAGTGCTTCCTTCGGTGCCCTTCCCCCGCCTGCAGCTTTCCAAGATGTCCATCCACTCCTTTATGTCCCCGGAGCTGCTCTGCGAGGGCCGGCGAGGGGAGCGAGCGAGCGCTTGGCCGGATGCGGCCGCCGCCTGCCCGTCACCCAAAGCCTCGCTCGCCCGGCTGCCCGCCACCTCGCTCGCCCGCCCACCTGCCACCCAAAGCCTCGCTCGCCCGGCCGCCCGGCCGCCCTCCAATGGAGGGAGCCAAGCTCGGGAACGGAGCCCTGCCAAATGGGGAGCTTTGGGGTTCTCTGGCAACACTGGGTTTGCGTGAAGAGCCAAAGCGGGGGATTCCCAGTCCCGGAGGTGAATGCGGTGCAGGCGGGCCCTTCGTGAGTGCGAAGGTGACCCTGCCTCGTTCTTTGTCGTAGGTCTGGGGCTGTTGCGGCGACGGACCCTCCCCTTCGGCTCCCACCACTTTTCAGCTCTGCAGCCGCCGCTGCTGCCTCCTCCTTTCCTCGCCTCCTGCGGTGGGAGGCAAGGAAAGGAGGAGGCAGCGGCGGCGGCAGAGCCGAAAAGCAGTAGGAGGCAAGGAAAGGAGGCGGCCGGCAGAGCCTCCCTCCTGCCTCCCCCCCGCCCACCTGGATGCTGCCATTTGCGTTCTTTTGCCCTCTGTGCATGCGCACAGCATTCTGCGCATGCGCAGAGGGCAAAACTCAAATGGCAGCATCCAGGCGGGCCCGCCCACCCAGGACGCTTGGGCCAATTGGCACATAGGACGCTTCAGGTTGGCCACCACTGTGTTAGAGGTTTGCAAAGGATTAGCAACAAATAATGAAGTTCTGGCAGATCGTATTGAAACAAATAAACAAGCTTTGGCAACCTCGGTGGAATATATAGATAAAATTCAAAATGACATGGCAAATTTTGAAACAGAGGTGTTGATGACGCAGTTCAGATCTATGGAAGTTGCTATAAGGGTGAGAGGATTGAAGGAGGGATTATATGAAGATTTGAAAGGAAGGATGGTTGATGCTTTGGACCAGGTGTCTGGAATGTCTAAAGTGGAATTGGCTACATAAATTGACAAGATATATAGAGTCAACTCGTGGTATGCAAAACAAAAACACTTACCAAGGGATATTGTCATATATTTTACTACAAGAGCCTTACGGAACAGAATTATACAGGCAACGTTCAAGAACAATCTTAAGGTGAATGGCCAGGAATTAATGATTTGGAAAGAAATCCCCTCTAAAATGCTTAAAGCCAGAAAAAATTACACCTTTCTGATTGATGAACTCAAAAGATTAAATTTACAATATAAATGGAAAGCACCAGTAGGAGTAGCAGTGAAATTTTCTGGAAAAAGATACCGGCTTAACACGATAAAGAAAGCTACTGAATTTTATGTCAATGTTTTAAAGGCTGATAAATCCAGAATTCCAGAGGAAGGATGTATGAAAGTAAAAGAGGAGGAGGAGGGGAAACCACCCCTGTCGGATCAAAAGGAAACAGATTTAAAGAATCAAAATGAGTGGCAGAGCCAGATAGACGGGGAAAAGGAGATGGAGGATCGGGATCAGATGGGAGGCGAGTTGATAAATTCAAAATCATCGAGCTATAAAAAGACACAACTATCAAGATACAAAAAGAGGCAGTGTTGAAATATATTGGATGGATAGAGATTAACATCATTGTATTTTTCCTTTTTTCTTCCCCCCTTTATATATATATATATATATATATATATATAATATATATATATATATATATATATATATATATATATATATATATATATATATATATATATATATATATATATATATATATATATATATATATATATATATATATATGTAACATTTTTTGCTGATAAATGAAAATAAAGGAATACTCGACAGAATAAACATATATATATATATATATATATATATATATATATATATATATATATATATATATATATATATATATATATATATATATATATATATATATATATATATATATATATATATATATACCGTATTTATCGGCGTATAACACGCAGTTTTAAAACTAAAATTACAAGCAAAAACTCTACCTGCGTGTTATACGCCGATCCCAGCTGATTCACCGCTCTGGGGGCAGCTCAAAAATGGGCGGGCGCATCCCTGCTGTTCTCCGGCCAGCGGCCGAAGGAGCCCTGGAGCCCTGATGCCGCCCTGCATCTCGGTCTCTTGGGGCTTGTCCGGCAGCCTGCTGGGAAGGCTGCGACGCAGGGAGGGAAGGAGCTGCTATTGCCGCTCCGGCATGTCTCTGTGGCTGACCGGGGAGCCGCGTCCTTGTTAACAATGGAGAAGCTGCGCGGAGCAGAGGCGCCTGGTGAGCGAGGTGAGTGGCTACATCGGTTGCAGGGTCCTGCCCGCGTCTCCCGCCCGCCCGCCTCTCATTCTTTTAAATGCTAAGGCAAGAGGTGGGCAAGCGGGCGGGAGACGCGGGCAGGAGCCTGCAGCCGATGTAGCCACTCGCCTCGCTCACCAGGCGCCTCTGCTCCGCGCAGCTTCTCCATTGTTAACAAGGACGCGGCTCCCCGGTCAGCCACAGAGACATGCCGGAGCGGCAATAGCAGCTCCTTCCCTCCCTGCATCGCAGCCTTCCCAGCAGGCTGCCGGACAAGCCCCAAGAGACCGAGATGCAGGGCGGCATCAGGGCTCCAGGGCTCCTTCGCCGCTTGGCCGGAGAACAGCAGGGATGCTGCCACGGTCGGGGACTCAGTCGGGTGGCTGCAGCCCCGCGGGAGACGGCAACAGAGGTTCCTTCTTTCTCCTACAGGGAGAAAGGCAGAAGGAAGGAAGGAAGGAAGAAGAAAAAGACAGACGGACAGAAGAAGAAAGAAAGAAAGAAAGAAAGAAAGAAAGAAAGAAAGAAAGAAGAAAGAAAGAAAGAAAGAAAGAAAGAAAGAGAAGTTAGGAAGGAAGACAGACAGAAAGAAAGAAAGAAAGAAAAAGAAAGAAAGAAAGAAAGAAAGAAAGAAAGAAAGAAAGAAAGAAAGAGAAGAGAGAGAGAGAGAGAGAGAGAGAGAGAGAAAGAAAGAAGAAAGAAAGAAAGAAAGAAAGAAAGAAAGAAAGAAAGAAAGAAAGAAAGAAAGAAGAAAGAAAGAAAGAAGAAAGAAAGAAAAGAAAGAAAGAAAGAAAGAAAGAAAGAAAGAAAGAAAGAAAGAGAGAGAGAGAAAGAAAGAAAAAGAAAAGTTAGAAAGGAAGGAAGACAGAAAGAAAGAAAAAGAGATGTTAGGAAGGAAGGAAAGAAGAAGAAAGAAGACAGACAGACAGACAGACAGAAAGAAAGAAGTTAGGAAGGAAGGAAGACAGACAGAAAGAAAGAAAGAAGGAAAAAACAAAGAAAGAAAGAAAGAAAGAAAGAAAGAAAGAAAGAAAGAAAGAAAGAAAGAAAGAAAGAAAGAAAGAAAGAAAGAAAGAAAGAAAGAAAGAAAGAAAGAAAGAAAGAAAGAAAGATGTTAGGAAGGAAGGAAGACAGAAAGAAAAAGAAAGATGGTAGGAAAGTGAAGATGAAGAATTTTTTGGTTTCCCAGAAAGCAATTCTTTTTTCATTCAAAGAGGTGCTTTTTCATTTCATATTTGCCTTATAAGAGGAGTTAATGTTATAGTTCATGTTATAATGTTATAAATATGAATCCAACATTAAGTTCAGACATTCCAAGTCATTTATTTTTAATTTAAAAAAAATTTTACTCAAATTTTATTGTTAAAATGGGGGTGCGTGTTATACGCCGGTGCGTGTTATACGCCGATAAATACGGTGTGTATATATATGTATATATATATATATATATATATATATATATATATATATATATATATATATATATATATATATATATATATATATATATATATATATATATATATATATATATATATATATATATATATATATATATATATATATATATATATATATATATATATATATATGTAACATTTTTTGCTGAATGCCCTGTATTCTCTCTGGGAAGTCCGGGGGGGAGGGGGGAGGGAAGGGGGTGGGCTAGGGGGGAGAAAAAAAATAAAAAATGTTTGTACTTTATATTCAATATTTAGCTATTATCTATGTAATTTTGTACTAATAAAACTTTTTGAATAAAAAAATAAATAAATAAATATGTTAGTCTTCAAAATAATATGTGTCTTAGTTTTTACTGCCATACATTGTATGTATTGCCATTTCATGATTTTTAATAAAATTATAAATAAGACAGCAACTCAACATAATTATTTTGGCAGTATATCCCATTATATGTCATTAACAAGATTACAGAGAAAAATAATTGGCAGGAAAAGTCAAACAAGAACTAACACTGGCATGTGTTATAAATATAATAATGCCAAAATGCTGAAATATATGTAGATATGATGCAATCTCTGTACTTTTGAACTTGCATTGCAACATCACACATAAGAAACAAAGTTTGCCTCTTAGGATTGTCTCTCCATTCACTTACAAAGTACGAACTTCTGAGCCAGGTAGTTCAAAAGGATTCCTTTATTAGCAAATGTGATAACATCCCATTCAAAGCAAGATCTGAATACCTTAGGCAAAGCTGGTACAGTTAAACCTTAGAGCCCCTCCCCATTAGGCAGAATACAAATCCTGACCAATATACAAGTGTGACAATCCCTTGCTCTGGGAACAGGATGAATATACAGTTCTCCAGGGTCTCTTCCATTCAAACCAGGTTAGATTACCCCTCATAAAACCTTTTCCCTCCTTGAAGAGATTTCAAAGTGACTGGTGCCAGGATATGTGTTGTAAATCTCAGTTGATCCAAGCAATGCTGATAATTCAAACTCAAGACACCCCCCCCTTCTCTTTTTGAATGGCAGAGTCACTGGATTCTGACAACTTGCTCCCTCTTGGATGCTTAGTAGAACAAGCAGCAAGGCAAGTATTAAACTTTAATTGTATTGCTGATGAAATAACAATAGTCTTCTGTTGATTCAGTAGTTTATAAATGAGGTTAAAGAAATAAAAATGTTTGATAAGACAAAATTAAGGGTTAGTATGTGTTTATTGAGAAAAGGTATTGTGGTCATTAAGAGTCAACAATGACTTGATGGTACATAATCACTCTTATCTGTAACCTAAACACTTGTCAATTCCAGACAAGGACCAAAACACAATTAGCCCTGATATACAGGATTGTTGTTGAACAACTTATCTTGCTGGGTTCTCCATAGTTTGATGATAGACTAACATTAATTGTCTCTGGTGCCCTAACAAAGAGAGAATAGCCTAAAAAAATCTACAAAAATGGGGCTGCTCTAAAAACACCATTTTATTTTTAAGCTTCCCTCCTTGCAGTAAAGATGGTGTAAGTCATGAGGCATTAAATGGGTCTAGGACAGTGATGGCGAACCTATGGCACGCGTGCCACAGGTGGCACACGGAGCCATATCAGAGGGCACCCGAGGCGTTGCCCTGTCAGCTCCACAGGCAAACCGGAAGTTTGGAAAAATGCACTTCCAGTTTGCTGTTGGGCTGTTTTTTGCACTCCGGGAGGGTTTAGGGAAGCTTCCTGAAGCCCCGGAATGCGAAAAATGTCAAAACAGGCAAACCGGTAGTTCGGAAAACGCACTTCCGGTTTGCCGTTGGGCTGTTTTTTAGCACTCCGGAGGGTTCAGGGAAGCTTCCTGAAGCCCCGGAGTGCAAAAAACAGCCCAATGGGCAAACCGGAAGTGCATTTTTCCGAACTACCAGTTTGCCCATTTTGCCATTTTTCACCGTCCCAGGCTTCGGTAAGGCCTTTGTGCGGGGGTGGGGTGGGGGTGCGCATGTGCAGGGGGCAGCGTGGGGGGTTGTGCGCATGCGTGAAGGGAGAGGGAATGGGTGTGGGCATGTGTGTGCGCGCTAGCGCGCGCACACACCCCCTTTTGGCACGCGAACCAAAAAAGGTTCGCCATCACTGGTCTAGGGCAACTTGCCATAGCCAACTCATCATGATCATCCCACTGCGGCCAATTCACCATGGCCATTTCACTGTGGACAACTCATCGTGGGACAACTCACTGCAGACAATTCCATGTGGGATAACGCAACATGATTATGTTATCAACATGATAAATGTTATCTGCCACTGTTTCTTTGACATTATTGCTATTGACAAAAATGGAAATAATGTTGAAGAAACAGTGGCAGTAACATTTATGGTGTTGAGTTATCCCACGTGGAATTGTCTATGGTGAGTTGGCCATGGCAAGTTATCCCACAGCAAGTTGGCCTTGGCAAGATGGCCTTGGCCATTCTGGGCATAAATAGGGTAGAAATACCAAAGACACCACTACTCCATCCTTAGTAACTCTGATGCTAATTGGATAGATATATACTGTATTTATGATGACTATATTTTCTTGAAAAAAAATAAAGGATAAACTTAAGAGAGGAGTAAATCTGAAAGAAGCTCACAAAGATTAAAAACTTTAAAACTTTTTAACTTTGATTTACAAAGAAAGCTTTCTACCTCAGTAATTGGATGCTATTAGGGCCGATTGCTTAATATATTGCAACATTCCCAAACTGTTCTCCGGGTAATGATAGGAGTGTTTGGATAACAGGATGCCTTTACCTCATCTCACCGGCTCAAGGTTGACTCAGCCTTCCATCCTTCCGAGGTGGGTAAAATGAGGACCCAGATTGTTGGGGGCAATATGCTGAACTCTGTAAACCGCTTAGAGAGGGCTGTAAAGCACTATGAAGCGGTATATAAGTCTAAGTGCTATTGCTATTGCTATCTCCTGAATTCTTTCAGTGTTAAATAACATCTGATTTGTCTCTTTGTGAATTCTAAATAAGTTATGGGGTTTTTTTTCATTAACATCCTAAATTCTATCCCCACAAGACTCTGGAAGCCCATTTAAATGAACATGCTTAATATTATGGTGTGTAAATATGTAACACATTTAACTTCATGTAACTGATTTTCTATACAAAGAGGCAGGAAGTTTTTGTTCTATCCAAACAATTTTTTTCTTTGTACTTTCCTTTAAAGTGTTAACTATAAAAGAAAACGCAAGTTGATGCTTAGGTTCTCTCTTTGCATGAGAGGATCCCTTTTTATTGGAACATTCTTAATAAATCATAATTAATTCATCTTCCTCTGCCAGTTTGCTTAAATGAGACAGGAGCTTAGAGTTAGATTTGGCCATTAAATTCCATCCTGTCAAACTTACCAAGTTACTAAGTGGCTAAGTGGCTAAGTGGCTAATTTATTGGTGTGGGGGTTGTTGTTGTTGTTGTTTGTATTTCACAAATGAAACTTTTTCCTGCCTTAGAAAAAAGTGATGGGGAAAAAGTTAAAATTTTACAAGATTTTATTGCAGTGTTTCTGAACCTTGGTTGGGTAATTTTGAAATTGTCATGGTTGAGAAACAATGACTCAGGGAGCATTATAAAGATGAATAATTATGCATGTCTCAAAACTGCACAAAAATTATGTTAAAGTTATGTTACCATAACTTCAAGTTGTTCCAACCGGACTACCGGACTACCGGACAGGCATGGGTGGGGCCAACCAGAGGTGGTTTTTACCGGTTCGGCAAACCAATTCAAATCACTCCTACCAATTCGCCCAAACCGGTCTGAACCAGTCGAATACAACTCCTGCATCTATGACACAAACTAAACTGTACGCTAAACTGTAGTTTGTTACATTTGGCTCAGGATGATGTACAAATGCAATGATGAACACTGAGATTTCATTTAGTGACTAGCATTAGATTATGAAAAGCAATTGAAATGGTGGCTCACTGTTTCCTGTTAGGGAAAATTACAGACTTTTATTTTTGTTTAAATGGGATAAGCAGGATTATAAAAGAAGCATGATTGCAATAAGGCTTCTAACAATTTGTCTTAACAATTTACAATCTTTTACATACTCTCTTGGAAAATAGATCCTACAGAACTTATTAATGCAAGCTCAAACTTTTACCTTTAGGTGCAGAGGCCCAAATGAAACTTTATAAAAAAATTCTTATATTTGGGAAAGAATAAAAATTGGCCTTCTACAATGAAGTTGAAATGAAGCAGACAAGTAATGGATAGAACATATCACTACTTTGGTTTTGCAGTCTTATAACATTAACCATGGTGAGAAATTGGATACTAGGCTATAAGTCTGAGCTAACTGAGCTTTTCTTTACAATAACCTTGTACGTGCATGCTTCAAAGAGCAGCCAATCTTTATGGAAACCTACATCCTCGTAGGATCCCTGCCCCGGAGATTGTTGGGTGTGAGACTCTCCTTCTGAAGTTGGACTTAGGGGTACAGGTGGGCCTTCTCTTAACGTACCTGCCTCCCAGCTGCGTAAGTAAGGCCCTGCCTGAGCTGCTCGAGGCAGTAGCTGGTTTGGCAGTTGAGTTCCCTAGGCTTATGGTGCTGGGGGACTTCAACTTGCCCTCCGCTGGTGAAACCTCTGGGATAGCTCAGGAGTTCATGGATTACATGACAACCATGGACCTGACCCAAGTAATCCAGGGTCCGACTCATGAGGGTGGTCACACGCTCGACCTAGTGTTTCTCTCGGGGCAGTGGAGAGATGATCCGAAGATAAGGGATATAGTCATCACCCCTCTGTCATGGTCAGATCATTTCCTACTGAGGTTGGATTCCGCAGTTCCATTCCTCCCCCGCAGGGAGGCGGGACCGACTAGGTGGTTCCGCCCCAGGCGCCTAATGGAACCAGAAGGATTCCAGAGGGAACTTGGGGAAATACCTGAAACCCTGGTACGCAGTTCGGCTGATTCCCTGGTGACTGGTTGGAACACCGCAGCATCAGGGGCTTTAGACCAAATTGCGCCTTTGCGACCTCTCTGCGGCAGTGGATCCTGGAAAGCTCCCTGGTTTACTGAGGAGCTCCGGGAGATGAAACACCAGAAGAGACGTCTGGAGCGCCGCTGGAGGTCCAGCAAAACCGACTCCGACCGAACACTATTAAGAATTTACATCAGATCTTATTTAGTGGCGATAAGGGCGGCGAAACGATCCTATTTCTCCGCTCTTATTGCATCCGCAGATTCTCGCCCAGCCGCCTTGTTCAGAGTGACTCGCTCCCTCCTTGCAAAAGGGGGGAGCGAGGAGCACTTGCAAGGCAGAGCTGAGGAATTTGCCGAGTTTCTGACGGATAAAGTCGCTCGGATTCGGTCGAACCTGGACTCTGGCTGGGCAGAGTCCATGGAGTTGACAGGGGCTAGTCTTAGTCCACCGTTGTGGGAGGAGTTTGGGCCTGTTTCTCCTGAGGATGTGGACAGAGCCATGGGGGTGATGGGGGCCTCCACCTGTTTATTGGATCCGTGCCCCTCCTGGCTGGTTTCGGCCAGCAGGGAGGTGACACGCGGCTGGATCCGGGCGGTGGTCATCGCTTCTTTGGAGGAGGGATCCGTACCGCAGTCATTAAAAACTGCGGTGGTGAGACCCCTCCTGAAGAAGCCTTCCCTGGATCCAGCCGACTTGAAGAACTATCGTCCGGTCTCCAACTTGCCTTTTTTAGGGAAAGTTGTGGAGAAGGTGGTGGCCACTCAGCTTCTGTGGCTTCTGGATGAAACAGATCATCTAGATTCCTATCAGTCGGGTTTCAGGCACGGCTACAGTACAGAAACTGCCTTGGTCGCTCTGATGGATGATCTCTGGCGGGCCCGGGATGGGGGAAATTCCTCCATCCTGGTTCTACTTGACCTCTCAGCGGCTTTCGATACCATCGACCATGGTATCCTTCTGCATCGTCTCGGCGAGCTGGGAATGGGAGGCACCGTTTTACGGTGGTTCTCCTCTTATCTCGCCGATAGGATGCAGTCGGTGTTGGCAGGAGGGCAGAGATCCACCCCTAGGCCCCTGTTATGCGGGGTGCCTCAGGGGTCGGTTCTCTCGCCCATCCTGTTTAACATTTACATGAAACCGCTGGGAGAGATCATCCGCAGACATGGGGTGTGTTTCCATCAGTACGCTGATGACACCCAGCTGTACATCACCACCCCGTCTGACTTCAGTGTGGCAGCCGATGTAATGTGCCGATGCCTGGACGACGTTAGGATCTGGATGGGGAGGAACAGACTCAGACTCAACCCCGACAAGACTGAGTGGCTTTGGATATTGCCTCCTAAGGATTATGACAACTATCCCTCCTTGGTTCTCGAGGGAGAGAAACTGACTCCCTCGGATCTGGTCCGCAACTTGGGGGTCCTCCTAGACCCACAGCTAAAATTGGAACACCATCTCACCGCTGTGGCTAGGGGGGCCTTTGCACAGGTTCGCCTGGTGCACCAGTTGCGGCCATACTTGGAGAAGGAGGCTCTACTCACGGTCACTCATGCCCTTGTCACCTCCCGTTTGGACTACTGCAACGCGCTCTACATGGGGCTACCCTTGAAAAGTATCCGGAGACTCCAGTTGGTGCAAAATGCGGCTGTGCGTGCTGTGGTGGGTGTGCCAAGGTACACCCATGTGACACCTATACTCCGCCAGCTGCATTGGTTGCCCATTAGTCTCCGGGTCCAATTCAAGGTGTTGATCATCATCTTTAAAGCCCTTCATGGCTTAGGACCAGGTTATCTCCGGGACCGCATTCTGCCTCATACTTCCCTCTGACTGGTTAGGGCCCACAGAGTCGGCCTCCTCCAGCTCCCGTCAGCCAAGCAATGCCGGCTGGCAGGTCCTAGGGGGAGAGCCTTCTCTGTGGCCAGCCCCGTGCTCTGGAACCAACTCCCCCCAGAGACCCGAACTATCCCCACCCTGCTGGCCTTCCGAAAAGCCGTTAAGACATGGCTCTTCCTGCAGGCAGGGGGAAGAGCTTAATTCCATCTACACTCTCCCCCGGGTATGTCTGGTGAGTGAATGGTGCTTTTATATTGTAATTTTTTAACTTTTATATTTTGATTTTAATTGAATTTATTGGTTTTCTTGTATTTTTTCTATGTTGTAAGCCGCCCTGAGTCCCTCGGGAGTGGGGCGGCATATAAGAAACCATAAATAAATAAATAAATAAATCTACTTATCATCTACATCTCAACTACTGATGATTATTCCCATTAGCATTGCCCTGTTAAGCTTAACGTGAATGTGAACATAGTGATCCAGAACTTAAACAAATTATTGCTTAATGTGAAACCTTATCTTTCAAGTCAAGTAACATAATATACCCCATATTAACTAGTTTCCTTTTTATCCATAATTTCCTTATGAGTTTGTGTGCACAGAATTGAGAAGATGTAATAATTCTAATGGTAACATACAGTAACTTCATGAAGGCACAATTCAATATTCAGCAAAAACTCTATGTAATATGCGGTTTCTAACTGTTGTTGCAATAATGTATAACTAATTGCCAGAATATTCAATTTTCAATAAATTTAGTCTGCTAGATGTAATAAGATAATAATATTTTTGTTCTACAAGAGAATATAATGGTTAAAGTACCAGGCTAGAAATCAGGTGACTGTGAATTTTAGTTCTGCCTTAAAGATGAAACCAACTGAGAAACTATAGACCAATCATTCACTCTCAGCCCTAGGTAGGAGGCAATGGCAAACCACATTGGAAATTCTTGCCAAGAAAACTTCAGGGACTTGTTTAGGCAATCTCCAGGCAATACTGACTTGAAAATGCATAGATATACTATTGTCCTATAATCCTGGTTATACTGTAATCAGTGGTTCCCAAACTTTTTCAGTCCACCGCCCCCTTGGTGCTACAAACTCATCCTCAGTGCCCCCCACTCCCACCCCTTCAGGTGGGCGTGGCTTGGTGGTCAGGTGACCGGGTGGGCATGGCCAACTTGTAAAATGTGGTCAAACTCACTTAACAATGCTCTTGCTTAGCAACCAGAATTTTGGGTTCAGTTGTAGTCATAAGTCTGTCTTTCTTTCTTTCTTTCTTTCTTTCTTTCTTTCTTTCTTTCTTTCTTTCTTTCTTTCTTTCTTTCTTTCTTTCTTTCTGTCTCTCTCTCTCTCTCTTTCTTCTGCAGTAGAAAGCAACCTCCCCCAAGGCAACTATCTTGTGACAGCAGCTATGAGATGCTCCTAAAATTCCAATTTACTCATCAACTCCCATGTCAGGGGGATTCCTGACATAGAGTTTATGGCTTATAAAATGGTTCCATGTGTGCAGGTATATCTTGATGAGAGAAAGTGAGGGTGTCTCTCAATGTGTAAATGAACATGAGAAACATCCATGCCTTTTCCACTCTTCTTTCTTTCTTTCTCTTTCTCTTTCTCTTTCTCTTTCTCTCTTCTCGGCGGCGGGAGAAGGAAGAAAGTGCTGGTGCTTGGCTTACTTTTCTGGCAAGGGTCCGAGGCCACCGGCACACCCATCCGCTGGCTCTCCAGGCAGAGCCACTTTCTCCCTGCCCCACCAAGGCCCCCACCAGCCCGGAGGCTGGCAGACCCCTGAGGCCGGCGGAGCTCCATAGATGCATGCCCTGACTCTTCCCAGCCTGCAAAGGCCAAAGCCAGGAAGGCGAGAGGGACGATGGCGGTGGCAACTGCGCTCTGTCCCAGCAGCGGCGCATCCCCTGTCATGTGCCATCCCAGAGCCTGGTCTCTGGGCTGGCGGGTCCTTGGCGGGTCAGGGAGAAAGTGGCGCTGCCTAGAAAGCAGGCGGATGGGCATGCTGGGAGGTCTCCAAACCTCTCCAGGAAGGTAAGCCGAGCGCTGGCTGGGCCCACATGCTCCTGCCCACCCCTCATTCCAGCTGACTCCTGGGATGTTTGTGGGAAGTGGCAGCAGGCAGAGCTGGGAAGGGCAGAGCCACCAGTGCAGGAGCACCTGGTGAAGAAGGCCAGGCAGGGAGGCGCGGCCAATTGTTTTGTTCACAGTGCCGTGGGGCGGATGGACTGGAAGAAGCGCGGTTGAGCAGGGCTGGCGCAGCGCAGCCTATTGTGCCTTCTCTTGCTTCACTCTCCATCTTGGAGGGCCATGCATCCCCCCTGCCAATCCTCCATACAAACCGCCCACCCCATTTCTGCAAAGGCAGAGCCCTGCAGGGCGATCTAAAGGGGGGAGGGGGATGCTGTAGAACATGCCGCCTTTCACCAGTGCCTCCCATGCTGGCTCGGCAGGAATTGGGGCTCCGAAGCAGCCCACTGGCTTCCAACCTGCCGCTGTGGGCCAAGTTCCCAGAGTGGCACCGGCGGTCGGCCGAGCCAATCCACAAAGAGAGCAGGTAGGTGGCCGGGTGAGAAGCAGTGGACTGCTTTGGAGCCCCAAGCACCGCGGAGCCGGCATGGGTGGAAGGCAGCCTTTTCTGCAGCATCCCCCTCCCCTCTTTGGATTGCCCTGCAAGGGGGGGCTCTGCCTTTGCAGAAATGGGGCGGTCACATGTGCAGCAGTCCCGGGACATCCGCTTGCCCTTCTGCCACCCCTCTCAGCATCTGCATTTCCACCAAGGGCTGCCCACCCACCCACTGGCTGGGCCAGGCTGGACGCCAACCTCGAAGGCAAGCGGGCATGGGGAACTGCCAGGAAGGCCCCGTGGAAGGCTGCCAAGCATGGCAGGGCTGTGAGGAAGGGAGTAGGCTGCTACTTCCCTTCCCCGCTGTCCCAACATGCTTTCCTACCTTCCATGTGGCCTCTTAGCACCCCCTGCCTCCCCCCTTGCCTCTTAGTGCCCCCCTAAGTAATCCCACCACCCACAGGGGGTGGTACCACCCACTTTGGAAACCACTGCTCTAGAATGTATATAATTCTTTAAAAGTTCAGGTACTTTTAAGACATTATAGTGCTATGTCCAGCATTTGTGGGCTGTGATTCATGATTCAAAACCCCATACAACTTGTAGTAAGAATTTGAGCGACTGAATCATTGGTTGAATGCACCATTAGTGAAATAAAAGCAAAACAAAGGTATGTTTCTGTCAGAATCCCAAAAGAGTGACTCTGCCATTCAGTTGAGAGAAGGGGGGTCTTGGGTTTGATTTATTAGCATTACCTGTATCAACTGATGTTTTACAACGTATATCCTGGTGCCAAGCATCTTGAGATCTCTTCATCTTGGGAGATGGTTTATGTGGGGCAATGTGGGATATTTCACTTGAATGGGGAATGGAAGATGCTCAGGGAAATATATGTTCATCTGGTTCCCAGAGTAATTGGTAAAAGAAAACCTTTTCACACTTGTGTATTGGCCAGGCTCTGCATTCTGGCTAATGGGGAGGGGTCTCTACTGCTTTAACTCTACCTGCTTTGCCTAAGGGTATTCAGACGTTGCTTGGAATGGAATGCTTTCACATCTGCTTAATAAAAGATCCTTTTGAACTACCTGCCTCAGAAGTTCTCGTTTTCTTAAGTTAGACAGAGAGGCAATCCTTACAGAAAGCAACATCTGCAAAATGGTCAACCCAGAGAAGCAATCTTCACTCTACTGAGGGGACCTTGCAAACCATGTCCAAACAAAACAGGGAACAGGAGGAAACCGAATGCTGGGGGGAAGCATCAACCATCACCCAGCCGGATGCCTGTTCCTTGCTTCCCATCGAAGAGGGTGAGGAAACTCTGGAGGACTCTGAAAAGCCCCGCTGGTCCATTGGCATCAGGAAGAAAGACAGCTGAGATGGGCAGAACCAGAGGAGTCACCCTCAACTGCGGAAATCGGAAACTGTGATGGGAATTGGAGCTAGAAGCCCTCTCTGACCAGGGGGAAGTCACCGAAGCACTGCTGAGAGAGGGTCATCTGAAGAGATACATAGCCCAGCTGGTGATGGAAACTTTGGAAAACCTCAAATCAGGGGGACCCCAGAACGACAGCTAAGGAGCACTGGGAGCACAGCAACTGCTGACAAGCCCCCGGGAGGCTGCCAATCGAGCGGATGGCGCAGCAGAGGACCCAACAAACCTTTCCCCCTGGGCAGCGCACGCACTGGCACCCATTCCCAACCAGCCCCAAGCCCCACAACTAGAAAGGAAAACTCCCCACTTGGGGTGAAGTTTGATGGGGATTTGCAACAATTAGAATCCTTTGTGGCACACATACTATCCTACATGCAAGAATATGGGCATGATTTTCAAACACAAGGATCCCGAGTGCGGGCTGTTACCCTAGCCCTGGAAGGAGGGGCCACCAGATGGATGGTGACCCTGCATAACGCCGACGCACCCGAACTGCGCAACTTTGACCATTTCATGAGGGCCCTGCGACAACATTTCAAGAACCCACTTGCACATCGCAAAGCACGCAATCGCATTAAGGTGGTGAAGCAGGGACAACGGCCAGTGGCAGAGTATATTAAACAGTTCCGGGACCTCGCATGTTGTGTGAACTGGCCAGAAGACATTCTGGTAAGCTGTTTCAAGGATGGGCTGAGTAATGATCTATATAATGCCTGCATGGCCAGAGGCACACCAAATCACCTGCATGAGTAGTACCTCACCGCCGAAGAAGCAGAGATCGATATGGCCAGAAACCAGTACCAAGCGGGGCGAGCATGGAACAAATCCCCACCCCAATGGAAGCAAGAGCCCTTCAAAAGGCAAAATGCTTTTTCTCCCTAACCCCCAACCTGTTTCAAGTGCAGAAAGGAGGGGCACCGAGCCACTGAGTGTCTTGTTCTCAAACACCCACCCGGAAACCAGAATGCCCGATGGGGGGGAGACCAGCGAAGCCTGTCCAGCGCGGGAGGGAAACTGCCCTGAGGAGCAGCGAGATGGTAGAACCTCCACCCGCCTCTTTGGAAAGAACATTCCGGCATCTCAAGAGGAGGAATCAAACTTGTTCGGAAGCGATCCAGAGGATGAACCACTGGTAAGCAAGCCAATTGAACCGCTTACCCTCCCTTTAAGCTTCCCGTGGCAGCTCTGTGGGAAGTTCCGAACCGCAGGCAATTGGAGACCCTAAATTTGGGTCGGAGCCACTCACACTGTGACAAACTGCAGGGGTTGTCGCAGACCCCTTAGGTAGCCACAATCCAGCTTCCCGGCCATCGACTGTTCAGAGGCGACAGAAAGTCGCGATTAGTCCTGACAGCGTGTGCTTGGAGAGAAGTATGAAGATTGGAGCCATCTGAGTCATCTGGGTGAGAGAACTGTTTAATGCTAATTAGCGGACTAGATCTAACCGAAGAATGGAAATAGTTATTTTTTTTTTGTTTTTAAAGTAAAAAGATTGTTACCTAAAAGAGTCGTGGAAAAGGGAAGTGGGACTTCAGCCACTTCCGAACTTCAGCAGCGGAATCAGCATTTTTAAAGAAAGATTTTTCTGTTTGGAATATTTTGATTAATAGAGTGCCTTTTAAAATTTAAGAAGAACAATAGATAATAATCTCAATTTGGACTGTGATATTTTGTTTTTACCATTAGAGTTTTTATATTTCCGTTTCAATACTGTGCTGGAACATTGTAGCTAGTACAAACACAGTGACACCTAGTGACTAACTTGGATACATTGTAGCTCTAGAGAACAGCTGCAAAATATTTATTATGTCTTATCTTTTTCCTTGAGAATATCTTTGTTTTGAAATAAGAAGGAGAATCACATTTAGACTGTTTTGGCTGGAACTAGTATTTGGCCTCTTGTTGGAAAACTGTTTTCTTTTTTTACACTTTCAACTATTACTTTTTACTTTTTATTTGTAATTTGAACTGTACTTTGAAGGCCTTGTTTTTACTGTTTGGTGGATAAGTGGATTAGGGCAAGAAAAGCCTGAAGAAATATATATATATTAAGCTATTTGTCATACTGCTTTTTTTTCATTTTGGAGTTGATTTTTATTGATATTGGTTTTGGATTTGGACTATTGGATAAAGGAATTTTCCCCTTTTTTTCTCTTTCTTTTCCACCTTCCTCTTTTTTTTCTTTTTTCTTTTGGAATACCTATATTGGACTTCATTTTTTTTCTTCTCTCAAAATTTTTACTGTTGATTGGCTTGATCTTACTGGACATTGGATTTTTTCTTTCACTTTTTCTTTGGATATTGGAATTGGAATTTTTTGGTTTTTTATTTTTTTGGCCTTTTGTTTTTCTCTTTAGTCTTTCTTGCTTTTTCTCGTTTTTTGTTTTTGATTTTTATATTCATATCTATTGGATTAATTTTTTTATTTTTATTTTTTTTAATATTGGATTACAAAACTACAATTTGGATTACAAATATTTGTTAAAATGGCGATGAGAAAGTTACCATCACACCTCTCATCATCATCAACTTCATCAACACAAAGTCCCGTCCAGAAGACGACCAACACAACAACGCAAGGAAATAGATCTAATATGGAATTAAAAAATATGATGCAAGCACTATTTGAGGACTTTAAAACAGATATTGTCGGCAAGATGGAAGAGAGTATGGGCAAAGTAGAGGGAGAATTAAAAGAAATGAAGGGTTTGATGGAAAAAAATGAACAACACTTACAGAAAGCCGAAGGAGAAATTCAAGACAATAAAAAGAAGATACTGGGGGAGCTGCTTAAAGAATTATTTAATAATATTCAAAAGGGAGGTAATGTTCCCCCAACATGGAAGACATCTTTTATTTCTCTGATCCCAAAAGAGGGCTTAGATGGTACAGATCCAAAAAATTATAGACCGATTTCACTTCTAAATATAGATTATAAAATTTTTACAAAAATTTTAGCGAATAGGTTAATGACAGTTATGCAACAAATGATACATTATGATCAAACAGGGTTTTTAACTGGTAGGCAAATGAAAACTAATGTTAGACAAATTGTTAATTTATTGGAGTATTTGAGAAGTAATAACCAGATCCCCGCAGCATTAGTATTCCTAGATGCTGAGAAAGCTTTTGATAGATTGAATTGGCGGTTCTTACTAAGATTAATAGAGAAATTACAATTGGGAGACTATTTTGTACAATTTATTGGGGCAATATATCAAAAACAAATGGCGCAAATAATAATCAATGGTGGACTAACAGATGTTTTTAGCATAGAAAAGGGAACAAGACAAGGATGTCCCCTATCTCCTTTGTTGTTTATTTTGAGTTTAGAAATATTACTTAATAAAATAAGAGAGCTTGATACAATAAAAGGAATAAAAATTAGACAGGAAGAATATAAGCTTCGAGCGTTTGCGGACGATCTGGTTGTTACTGTAACTCAACCATTACAATCTATTAGGATTTTGATGGATACAATTAATTTATATGGACAAGTGTCTGGTTTTAAAATAAATATAGCTAAAACAAAAATAATAGTTAAAAATATGACAAAAAACCAAAAAGAAGAAGTAGAAAAGGTAACTGGCTTTGAGATAGCTCAAAAGATTAAATATCTAGGGGTTAATATTATGTCCACAAATACAAAATTATATCAATATAATTACGAACCACTGTGGTCAAAAATACAGAGGGATATGGAAAGCTGGGAGAAATTACAATTGTCATTGTTGGGTAGGATAGCTGCTGTTAAAATGAATGTTTTACCAAGGTTTTTATTCCTCTTTCAAATGATACCAATACTTTAAAAAGATGAAGTTATAAAGGAATGGCAGAAGGATATAAATAAATTTATCTGGGCTGGGAAGAAGCCAAGGGTAAATCAGAAGATTATGCAGGATACACGTGAAAGAGGTGGTTTAAAAATGCCTAACTTGAAATTGTACTATGAAGCAGCGGCCTCTCAGCAGTTACAGATTGGATTAATTTAACAGAAGAGAGTGTATTAAACATTGAGGGATATGGTTTGGTTTTTGGGTGGCATGCTTATTTAATATATGATAAAAAAGTAGATAAAGCTTTTAAGAGCCATATATTAATTGTGTCTGGAAAAAGCATCAATCTAAATTAAATGATAAGTTACCCTTATGGACAGTACCCAGACACGCGATAGAAAATATAAATATTGAACAAAAATTTGATAAAATTATATATAAAGAACTTCTTTCTGAAGAGGGAAATTTATTTCAATTAAAATCGTTTGAGAAATTAAGAGAAGAAGGTATAATCAGAACATGGTTTCAATACATACAATTACAAGTTAGATGGAGAGACGATCAAAAAACTGATATTCTGAAAAAAGAGGACAATTTGATTGTACAAATAAAAGATAAGGGCCCAATGCATATAAAGAGATTATATAATATTTTATTGGAATTAGATTCAGAAACAGAATTAGTTAAGGATTGTATGATAAAATGGGCTCAGAATATTGGTGAACCAATAATGATGGATACATGGGAAAAGATATGGGTCAGAAATGTTAAATTCACGCAGGCACAAAATTTGAGAGAAAATTTTTATAAAATGTTTTATAGATGGCATTTAGACCCAAAAAAGTTAGCTTGTATGTATCCAAATTTAGATTCTAAATGTTGGAGATGTGAATGTGGGGATGCTACATATTTTCATATATGGTGGACTTGTAAAAAGATCAAGGCATTTTGGATAAAAATACGGTGGATTATACAAAACATTTTAAAGAAAAAGATTAAGTTTACACCACAATTCTTTTTGTTGGGGATAATAACGGATTGTTCTGTTATAGAGACTAAGCTGGTTTTGAATTGCATATCTGCTGCCAGATTGTTGGTAGCACAATACTGGAAGAAAGAAGATATACCTACAATTGAAGAATGGACGTTGAAAATGATACATTTGGCCAAAATGGCCAAGATTTCACCATATTTAAAGAACCACTCAAATGAAAGATATATATTGGAATGGAATAGGTGGACTGAATATATTCAAAAAAAGTATCAGATCAAAACAATTTAAATAGTTTATTAATGATAGAAATTTGTGAAATGATATACTATATTTTCAAGCTTTTGGATTGTTAAAGAGTTAAGGATGAATGGGTATTTTTGAACTAATAATTTCTTTTTTTTCTTTTATAGTAAGTTTTATGTTAGTTTTTTTTAGATTTATACCTTGTGCTTTTTCTGGGAAGTCCGGGAGGGGGGAGGGGGGAGGGGGAGGGGGAGGGGGGAGGAGGGGAGAAAAATGGGGGGGAAATGTCTGTACTTTGTACTTATAAAACTTTTCAATAAAAAAAAGAAGATACAAGATTTTTTTAAAATAAATTTTATTAATTTTCAAATCTTTTCTATAAAATGACAATTACCAATAATTCTTTAAGCAATTCTACATTGTTACAGAATTCAACTTTTGTTAAAGTGTTAATACATTACCTTTGATCTTATTTCATTTGTCATACTTACATATACATTAATATTTACATATTTACATACTGCAGTATTCTTTTAACTATCTCTTTTCTTTTTTCTAAGTTCAATCCATTGATACCATTTTCCCCAAATATTATAATAGTCTGACTCTTTTTGGCTCCGTAATTCTATTGTAAGTCTGTCCATTTTGGCACATTCGTAATTTTTTTAAATTATTTTGCTTTCTGCAGGAACTTCTGAGTTTTTCCTGGCTACGGTAGTAATATGTAATATTAAGTATTTAATATTTTGATTATGATCTTTTTGGAATATTCCCAAGAGGAGACGTTCTGGTGTGAATTCTATTGTTGCTTTGGTTATTTCCTGCATCCATTTATTTTTTATTTTATTTATTTATTTATTTATTTGTCAAACATGTATAGGATAGTAGTAGTTTGTATAAACATAAGTAAAAAGTAACGATAAAAGAGACAATAGGACAGTAGGATAAGGACTGTAGGCACAGTGGTGCGCTTATGCATGCCCCTTACAGACCTCTTAGAAATGGGGGGAGGTCGACTGTAGACAGTCTAAGGTTACAATTTTTGGGGTTTGGGGAAGAAACCACAGAGTCAGGTAGTGCATTCCAGGCATTGATCACTCTGTTGCTGAAGTCGTATTTTCTGCAGTCGAGTTTTGAGCTGTTTACATTTAGTTTGAATCTATTACATGCTCGTGTATTGCTGTGGTTGAAGCTGAAGTAGTCATTAACAGGAAGGACATTTTGGTATATGATTTTATGAACTACATTTAGATCAGATCGGAGGCGACGTAGTTGTAAATTGTCTAATCCCAGTATTTCAAGTCTGGTGGAATAAGGTATTTTGTTGTGAGCAGAGGAGTGAAGGACTCTTCTTGTGAAATCTTTCTGGACTCTCTTGATTGTATTTATGTCTGATATGCAGTGCGGGTTCGAGACAGGTGAGCTGTATTCCAGAATTGGTCTAACAAATGTTTTTGTATGCTCTGGTTAGCAATGTAATGTTGCCAGAGAAGAAGCTACGCAAGATTAGATTAACAACTCTTAGTGCCTTTTTGGCAATGTTGTTACAGTGGGGTCTAGCACTTAGGTCGTTGGATATGAGTACTCCAAGGTCTTTGACAGAGTGAGGGTCATCTACAAGTTTGTTTCCTCCAAGTTTGTATTTTGTATTCTGATTTTTTTTTTTGCCAATGTGTAAGACAGAGCATTTGTTGGTTGAGATTTGAAGTTGCCAGTTGTTTGACCATTCTGCTACATGATCAAGGTCTTTTTGAAGGGTAGCAACATTGTCGGTGGTGTTAAATAGTTTAACATCATCAGCAAAGAGAACGCAGTTGCTTATAATATGATCACAAAGATCATTTATGTAGAGCAGGGGTGGCCAAACTATGGTTCTTTGAGGACCTGTGGACTTCTACTCCCAGAATTCCTGAGCTAGCATGCATGGCTGGCTCAGGAATTCTGGGAGTTGAAGTCCACAGGTCCTCAAAGAACCATAGTTTGGCCACCCCTGATGTAGAGTATGAAGAGTATTGGTCCTAGAACACTGCCTTGAGGGACACCACTGTTGACAGGAGAAGATTTGATATGGCACTTCCTATTTTGACCACTTGTTGTCTGTTAGACAGGAACTCAGTTATCCAATCATGTAGGGGTCCAGAGATGCCATAGGATTTTAGTTTCAGAAGTAGTTTGTCGTGTACTACTGAATCAAAGGCTTTACAAAAGTCTATGTAAATTGCATCTATTGTTTTACCCTGATCAAGTTGAGTGGTCCATATGTTTTTGCAGTGCAAAAGTTGCAGATTACAGGATAATTTTTTCCTGGAACCAAATTGTTTGTTGGAGAGTAGGTTATTAGTTTCTAAGTGGAGTGTAATGGATTGGTTTATGATTGATTCCATGACTTTACAGGTGACACAACCCAAAGAGATTGGTCTGTAATTTTCAAGGTTACTTGGATCTCCTTTTTTGAAGATAGGGATGACTGTGGCTAGTGACCATAGGTTGGGTAAGGAGCTAGTCCTGAAGGATTTTTTAAAAATTATGCTTAGAGGTTCAGCCAAGGTTGAGGAGAGCTTTTTTAAGAAGTATGCACATAGTCCATCGGGTCCAATAGATAGAGATGGTTTTTGGTTGTGTAATGCCTTTCTAACGTTATCTTCTGTAAAATCGATTTGTGTTAGATCTTTGAAGTTAATTGTGGTACGACTAGGAAATATTGGGCATGAGCCATTGCTGTTTACAAAGACTGAGCCGAAGAATGTGTTAAAGAGGTTGGCTTTAACTGTTTCATCGTTATAGTCTTTGCCATTTGGTCCTTTAAGGGGTGGGATGGATCTTGAGTCTTTGAGTTGGTTGTTTACAAAGTTATAGAAGGCACGTGTGGACTTCGTGCATAGAAGGTTTTCTTCTTGATTGATGTGATAATTGGTGCATTCAGTCTTTATTTGGTGACACAGATTTTTGTAGCGGCTTTTAAAGTTTGCAACGTGGCCTGTTTTATTTTTTCACCAAAGATATCTTTTTTTGGATTGGAGCTTCCTTATTTTTATGGGTAATTTGTTTTTCTTGGTTTTGGTGATTATTAGTGGTACATGTAATTTAATGACTCTTTGGATTTTGAGCAAAAATATATTGTAGTCGTCTTCGGCAGTATTACAGCCAGGGAATAGTGTATGCCAATCAAGAGATGAGAGGTCGGCTTCTATGATATCATAGTTGGCTTTTTTAAAGTTGTAATTGGTTATCCCATTATTGAGGTGGTTTCTGTAAGGGCATATATTGAGACAAAAGTCAATCATGCTGTGGTCACTGTTGGAAAAGGGTTCTTTTATTTGTAGTCCGTAAATTGAGTGTAAGTTGTTGCATTTGTATTATGTATTATGTATTCTGCTGAGTGTGGAAACAGAAGCGGAGGGGGGTTTCAGTCCAACCCCAGGCTCAGTATGAATGGTGTGTATGGCCTGCCGGGAGAGAGGGGGACCAGTGGGGAGGGGTATGGGATCTCTGGTGGAGCGGAGAGTGGGAGCATTATGGTCATAACAGGGAGGGGTAGGTATGGCGGGAGCAGAGGGGTAGGCCGCTCTCGGGGAACGAGAGCTTGCTGTCTCCAAGTGATCTCTTGTTCTGGCCCCTCAGGTTTGGTTCCATCTAGCTCAGCCCAAGTACCTGGTAACCAGGGATGTCAGGGCCCTGGGCTCAAGCTGCTGCTGTTGAATGCCAGGTTGACTACTAACAAGGCCCCCCTTGTACGGGATCTAATCCTGGAAGAGGGGGCGGACCTGGCATGCATTACTGAGACCTGGCTGGGCCAGGAGGGGGGGTTCCCCTCTCCGAGATGTGCCCGGACGGGTTCTCAGTTCAGCATCAGCCGCGACCCCAGGGAAGGGGTGGAGGAATGGCTATTATAGCTCGCCAGAATCTATGTCCTCGAAGGATCCCTGCCCCAGAGATTGTTGGGTGTGAGATGCTCCTTCTGAAGTTGGACTTAGGGGTTCAGGTGGGCCTTCTGCTATCGTACTTGCCTCCTAGCTGCATGGCGAAGGCCCTGCCTGTTCTGCTTGATGCGATAGCCGGGCTGGCGATTGAGTTCCCCAGGTTGATGGTGCTGGGGGACTTTAACCTGCCATCGCCTGGCGAAACCTCAGAGGCAGTCCAGGAGTTCATGGCTTCCATGACAACCATGGACCTGACCCAAGTAGTCCAGGGTCCAACTCATGAGGGTGGTCATACATTTGACCTTGTGTTTCTCTCGGGGCAGAGGAGAGATGATCTGAGGCTGAGGGGTTTAGTCACAGTACCCTTGTCATGGTCAGATCATTTCCTTCTGAGGTTGGATTTCATGGCACCACTCCTCCACCACAAGGAGGCGGGACCGATTAAGTGGTTCCGCCCCAGGCGCCTAATGCAATCCGAAGGATTTCAGAGGGAACTTGGGGAAATACCTGAATCCCTAGTACACAATTCATCTGAGGCCCTAGTGGCTGCCTGGAACCAGGCGGTGACAGGGGCTTTAGATTGGATTGAGCCTTTGCGGCCTCTCCGTGGCAGCGGATCCAGGAGGGCTCTTTGGTTTACCGAGGAACTCCGGGAGATGAAGTACCTAAAGAGACGCCTAGAGCGACAATGGAGAGCTAGTAAAGCTGAATCTGACTGGACACTTTTAAGAACTTGCATTAAGTCTTACTTAGTGGTGATACGGGCGGCAAAATGCTCTCATTTTTCCGCCCTTATTGCGTCCTGCCCAGCCACCCTGTTTAGGGTGACTCGCTCCCTTCTTGCAAAGGAGGGTGGCGAAGATCCCTTGCAGGGCAGAGCTGAGGAATTCTCTCAGTTTCTGGTGGATAAAGTCATTCAGATTCGGACAGACCTGGACTCCATTTGGACAGGCAGACCGAGACGACAGGGGCGAGTCTTAGTCCTGTTATATGGGAGGAGTTTGAGCCTATCACTCCTGATGATGTGGACAAGGCCATAGGAGCGATGAGTGCCTCAACTTGTTTATTGGACCCATGCACCTACTGGCTGGTTTCAGCCAGCAGGGAGGTGACACGTGGCTGGCTCCAGGCTGTTGTGATCGCATCTTTGAGAGAGGGGTCCGTCCCGCAGCCCTTAAAAGCTGCAGTGGTAAGGCCCCTCCTCAAGAAGCCTTCCCTGGACCCAACGGATTTAAAGAACTTCCGTCCAGTCTCCAACTTGCCCTTCATGGGTAAAGTTGTTGAGAAAGTGGTGGCGCTCCAACTCCTGTGGTTATTTGAGGACACTGATTATCTGGATTCCTTTCAATCGGGTTTCAGGCCCAGCTACAGTATGGAGACTGCTTTGGTCACTCTGATGGATGATCTCTGGCAAGCCCGGGATGGAGGTCATTCCTCCATCCTGGTGTTACTTGACCTCTCAGCAGCTTTCGATACCATCGACCATGGTATCCTTCTGCATCGTCTTGGGGAGGTGGGAGTGAGGGGCACCGTTCTATGGTGGTTCTCCTCCTACCTCTCCAATAGGATGCAGTCGGTGTTGACAGGAGGGCAGAGGTCGGCCCCTAGGCCCCAGGTTTGTGGGGTGCCACAGGGCTCAGTCCTCTCCCCCATCCTGTTTAACATTTACATGAAACTGCTGGGTGAGATCATCTGATGACACGGGGTGAGGTATCAACAGTATGCTGACGATACCCAGTTGTACATCTCCACCCAGTGTCAGTTCAGTGAAGTGGTTGATGTAATGTGCCGCTGCCTGGATGATGTGAGGGTCTGGATGGGAGTGAATAGACTCAGGCTCAACCCTGACAAGACTGAGTGGCTCTGGATATTGCCCCCCAAGGACTATGTCAACTGTCCCTCCTTGGTTCTCAGGGGAGAAAAATTGACTCCCTCAGAACAGGTTCGCAATTTGGGTGTTCTCCTAGACCCACAGCTAAAATTGGAGCAACATCTTTCAGCTGTGGCTAGGGGGACCTTTGCACAGATCCGTCTTGTGCACCAATTGCGACCCTACTTGGAGAGGGAGGCTTTGCTCACAGTCACTCATGCCCTTGTCACCTCACGGCTGGACTACTGTAATGTGCTCTACATGGGGCTACCCTCGAAGAGGATCCGGAGACTACAATTGGTACAGAATGCAGCTGCGTGAGCTGTGGTGGGTGTACCGAGATACACCCACGTAACACCCATTCTCCGCCAGCTGCATTGGTTGCCCATTAGTCTCCGGTTGCAATTTAAGGTGTTGGTTTTGACCTTTAAAGCCCTACATGGCTCAGGGCCAGGTTACCTTCGGGACCGCATCCTGCCACATACCTCCCTACGACCAGTTAGGTCCCACAGAGTAGGCCTCCTCCAGGTCCCATCAGCCAAACAATGTCGGTTGGCGGGCCCACGGGGGAGAGCCTTCTCTGTGGGAGCCCCATCTCTCTGGAACCAACTCCCACCAGAGATCCGGACTATCCCCACTCTACTGGCCTTCCGCAAAGCAATAAAAACATAGCTCTTCCGGCAGGCGGGGTGAAGAGAGTATTCCCCCATGTATGAATGGTTTTTAAATGCAATGTAATGTTTTTAAAATGCTATTTTATTGTATCATTCTTATCTCTGTTGTACGCCACCCTGAGTCCTACGGGATTGGGTGACCTACAAGAACTTTTAATTAAATTAAATTAAATTAAATTAAATGTATTTTATTCCGACTTCTGGTGGTACCGTTTCCCGTTCTAAGAAGCAAAAAGGACAGTGCTCTGTCCCCAATGCTTCTATTTTCCTGTCAGGGGACCAGATTTGGTGCAATCGGACACGAAGAGTCTGATCGATGGAGAGGGGAAATACCTAAGTCTTAGAGGCAACTTGCTATTGCCTTGTAGGACGGGGCTAAACCCCTCAACTCTGACTGGAAAGAAGAACCGGCAGTTTCTGACTGGCCATTGCGGAGACGACCACAAAGAAGGAAGGAGAAAAGACAAAAATAAGCTACATCGGAGATTTTGAGATTACCATAAGATCGGAGGTGTGGAGGGAGTGAGCTTGAAATTGAGCAACAGATGAGGAGGCGGCAAACCAAACTGAACTGCTGTAAGAGTTGAATAAACGCTGAAAGACCAGAGTCACTTGTGAGTGACGAGGCAAAAACCTTAAGAGCACTTTTACCAGTGAAAGGATTGGAGCTCCGTAGAATACACATTGAGAGAACTCTAAACTTTGAAGCTAAAGATCCTGAATTGCAGCTATACTAAAGACAGAAAGCTTTGGTCTCTGCTGTGGGGATTTGGATCCTGTTTCTCCTGAGAGGAATAGAGATACGAACGTACTTGTGACATTTGTGATATCTGAGCAGCCATTTCCAAGACACTTTGTAGCACTTAAAGAGACAGTGAATAAGAATGGATACTTTTCTGTTGAAACGGCTTTTACTTTAACTACTGATTGAAACACGAAAAAAAAGATAAAAGAACTATTAATTGACTGAGTTTATAACTTAAAAAAACTTTTTGAACAGTTGGGAATTCATTGCAAAGAGACTTCTTGTCAGAGTTCAAACTCTGTCATTCAGAAGGAGAAGGGGGGAGCCTGGCTCTGTTTGTTCAAAGGGGTATACATTTCCGGATCCCAGGCATCTGAGAGTTCTTCATCTTAAGATAACGGTTTATGGGGGAGTATCCGGATCCCAGACACATGGGAGCCTCTTCATCTTGAGAGAATGTTTTATGGGGGGGGGGTAATTGAGAGGGAAGAACGGATCTGAGGAGCGGATCCATTTGTCAAACATTTGTGTATTCATTATGTAGAATGGGGTGGGGTGTTAGCTTAAAAGACCTGTCTTGCCTGAGGGCATGTTAGACCTTGCTTTGTTTTGAAGTGGTTGTATCCAGATGCAAATAAAGGAAATCCTTTTGAAAAACCTTTGACTGGACTCAGAAGTTCGTACCTAACTTTGTGACTGAAAGACAATCCTTACAGAAAGCAAGGTCTGCAAAATCGGTCAACCCAGAGAGTAACTTCGCTCTACTGAGGGGACCGTGCAATCATGACCGAGAAAAACCGGGAGCAGGAAGAAATTGAATGCTGGGGGGAGACACCAATCACCCCCCGGGCGGAAGCCTGTCCCGCGCTCCCCAGCGAAGAGGCTGAGGGAGATTTCGAGGCCTCTGGAAAGCCCCGCTGGTCTATCGGCATTGGAAAAAAAGACAGCTGGGATGGCAGAACCAGAGGTGTCACTCTTAACCGGGGAGATCGGAAGCCCCGTTGGGAATTAGAGCTAGAAGCAGCCATGGATCAGGAAGAACCCACCGAAGCGCCTCTAAGGGAGGGGCGGTTGAAGAGATACCTGTCCCAGCTGGTAATGGAAACATTAGAAAATCTCAACATCCGAGGGACCCCAGAACGACGGATAACGAGCGCTGGGAGCACAGCAACCGCTGAGGAAACTGGGGGGGTCAACAACCTCTGGGGAGCAGGCGTGCAAATGGAGGACACGGCAGGAAACCCAACAAAACCCCCCAGGGCAGCACACGCAGCGGCACCACTTCCTAACCAACTCCAAACTCCACAACTAGAAAGGAAAACTCCCCCCCTGGGGGTGAAATTTGATGGGGACCCACAACAATTGGGATTTTTCGTAGCACATGTGCTCACCTATATGCAAGAATATGGACGTGAGTTCCAAACCCAGGGATCCCGGGTGCGAGCAGTTACCTTAGCCCTGGAAGGAGCCGCGGCCAGATGGATGGTAACCCTACATAACGACGACGCACCCGAACTGCGCAATTTCAACCAATTCATGATGGCCCTACGACGACGATTCGAGGACCCGCTGGCAGACCGCAAAGCACGCGACCGTATTAAGGTGGTGAAACAGGGACGACGACCAGTGGCGGAGTACACTGAAGAATTCCGGGACCTCGCATGTCGGCTAAACTGGCCAGAAGACATCCTGGTAAGCTGTTTTAAGGATGGACTGAGTGACGATCTGTATAATGCCTGCGTGGCTAGGGGTGCACCGAATCATCTGCATGAGTGGTACCTCACCGCTGAAGAAGCGGAGATTGATATGGCTAGGAATCAGTACCGTACGGGGAGAGCATGGAAGAAATCCCCACCACAATGGAGGAAAGAACCCTTCAGAAGGCAACAGGGCTTCCCCCCTAAACCTCCAATTTGTTACAAATGCGGGAAGGAGGGACACCGAGCATCCGAATGCTGGGCCCAAACACCCACCCGGAAACCCGAACGCCAAACGGGGGAGAGACCAACGAAACCCATTCAGCGGGGGAGGGAAACAGCCCTGAGGAGCAGCGAGATGAAGGGACCACCACCCCCTCCTCCTGCTGAAAACAACACCCCGGCATTTCAAAGGGAAGATCCAGCCACGTTCGAGAGCGATCCGGAGGATGAAGCACTGGTAAGCAAACCAATTGAACCGCTCACCCTCCCACTCAGACTATTTATCCCTAACCAAGAGGGGGGAAAAAATATCTCCGCTTTAGTAGACTCAGGATGCACCCGTTGCTTAATCAGCCCAACCCTAATCAGGGAACTGGAAATCACAGTGAGAAAGCTGAGGAATCCCATCGCGTTTTGCCAATTGGATGGGTCTATAGCAGGGGGGGAGCCGGCTGCTTTTGCCATGGAACCCCTGAAAATAGGCATTGATAACCACGAAGAGAAACTTACGTTTATAGTAGCACCTGGCATGGAGTAGCCACTAGTCTTGGGACTCGCATGGCTGAAAAAGTGGAATCCAGAAATAAATTGGGAACAAGGCACCATAAAATTCCAAACGCACGTAACTACTATGGAGGATCCACAGATAGAAACTGAAGGAGTTGAGCGCAGGGAAACAGCCATGCCGGGTCATAGCGTGGAAACTGACGGCATACCCAAGGAATACAAAGACCTGGCAGAAGTCTTTAGCGAGGCAGCGTCAGATGAACTTCCCCCGCATCGCGCATCCGACTGCGCAATAGAAATCTTACCCGGGGCTAAACTACCTAAACCAAAAATGTATAGCATGTCACCGGGGGAGTTAGAGGAACTGAGTGCTTTCATTGAGAAAAACCTAGCAAGGGGTTTCATTGAACCAGCCAGACCAAAGATAGCAGCCCCGGTGCTATTTAGAGAGAAGAAAGATGGCACAAAACGCTTATGTGTTGACTTCAGGAACCTAAACTCGATAAGTGTTGAAAACATGTATCCCCTCCCCCTGATGAAAGACATGCTGGCCCACCTCAAAAAAGGGAAAATCTTCTCCAAACTAGACATCAGGGAGGCTTACTACCGAATCAGAATTAAGGAGGGGGATGAATGGAAAACGGCATTCAACACCCCCCTGGGATGTTACCAATTCAAAGTGCTCCCTTTTGGGTTACAAGGGGCACCTGCAGTTTTTATGCAATTAATTAATGATGTATTACGGGAACACTTATACAAAGGGGTTCTCGTTTACTTAGATGATATTCTATTATACTCAGAGACCGAGGCTGAACATGTTAAATTGGTGAGGGCAGTGCTGAGCAAACTCCGCGAGGCAAAACTTTATGCCAAACTCTCAAAATGTGAATTCCACCGAGAAAAAATTGATTACTTAGGGTACCGTATCTCACACCAGGGCATAGAAATGGATCCTCAAAAAGTACAGGCAGTACTCGATTGGGAAACGCCTCGCACACGCAAACAGCTGCAAAGTTTCCTGGGGTTTGCAAACTTCTATCGCCAATTTATCCCCGCGTTCGCTCAAATTGCCCTGCCCATCACAAAACTACTAAGAACAAAGGGGGAGGGAGATCCTAAACCGAGACAGCCCGTGAATTGGACAATGGAATGCCAGGCAGCGTTTGAGAAGCTAAAACGGCTGTTCTCAACAGAACCAATTTTGAAGCACCCAGACCCAGAAAAACCTTTCATAATACAAGCTGATTCTAGCGATGTGGCAATAGGGGCAATCCTACTCCAGAGCAATGAGCAAGGACAACTACAGCCATGTGCATATACATCCAGGAAACTAAGTGAAACTGAACAAAGGTGGGCGATCTGGGAAAAAGAGGCTTACGCGGTGCGATGGGCACTTTTAACTTGGAGACAATTCTTAGAAGGAAGTAAGATCCCTTTTGAGGTCTGGACTGACCACAAAAACTTAGAAGCCTTAAAGACACCAAGGAAACTGTCTCCTAAACAGGTTCGTTGGGCGCAATACTTCAAACGGTTCGAGTTTACTCTTAAATTTATCCCTGGGGGGAAAAACTTTCTGGCAGATGCACTGTCCAGAAAGCCACAATATAACTGTGTGAAATCAGAGGTTTTTAAACCTATATTACAAACAAATCAACTGGCAGCAAAAGTAATCACCAGGTCCCAAGGAGGAAAAGACAAATTGAGGGACGCAGACATCACTCACGCATTTAAACAAGCATTAGTCAACGATGAATGGGTTTTGAACCACAAATCCAGCTGCGTGATGAAAGATGAATTAGCATGGATAGGTGACAAACTGTACGTACCCGCTAGCCAAAGATTACGTTTAATGGGAAGGTGCCACGACTCTAGGTTGGCTGGACATTTTGGCTTTGTAAAAACTTTACACTTAATAAAAAGACAATTTTGGTGGCCTTCGTTGAAAAAGGACATAGAAAGCTATGTAGCAAGTTGCCCCATTTGTGCTGCAGCAAAAAGACGTCAGGGGAAAACTCCAGGGCTTCTACAGAAAGTAGCTGAGCCGTCAGCCCCATGGGAAGAAATTGCTATGGATTTTATTGTGGAACTACCGGATAGTGGGGGAAACACTGTCATTTGGGTTGTGACAGACTTGTTTTCAAAACAAGCACATTTTATTCCTTGCCAAAAGATTCCAACAGCCAAAGGCTTGGCTAGACTGTTTCTAATACACATTTATCGTCTTCATGGAGCTCCTAAAAGGATAATCTCGGATAGGGGAGTCCAATTTACCTCCAATTTTTGGAAGGCGTTTTTGGACCTACTTGGCACTGCCCAAGGGTTGAGCTCGTCACATCATCCTCAGACTAATGGCAATTGCGAGAATTTGAACGGTGTTCTTGAACAGTACCTAAGATGTTTTATTAATTTTCAACAGGACAATTGGACTGAACTTTTACCATTTGCAGAGGTTGCGTTTAATAACTCTGTACATTCAAGTACAGGTTTTACACCTTTTAGAGTAGCCACGGGGCAAGATTTCTGCCCAATACCGGAATTACCCACAGAAAAACCAACTATCCCCTCACTTAAGGAGCGGATAGAAAAGTTGCAAAACACATGGCCAGTAGTCAGGTTGGCTTTACAGGAGGCTAGAGAGGCTTTCAAAATTCAAGCGGACAAGAAAAGAGTAGAGGCTAAACCTTTCCAGGTGGGGGATAGAGTATACTTATCTACAAAATTCTTGAGATCGTTACAACCATAAAAAAAATTAGGACCTAACTTTATTGGGCCTTTCACTATTAGCAGGATCATTAACCCAGTAGTAGTTGAACTGATTCTTCCAAAAACACTTAGACAAGTCCACCCAGTATTTCACATTAGTCTACTCAAGAGAGAGGTAACCTCACCACTTAGACCGGTGGCAGATACACCACCTGCTCCAATCATGATAGAAGGGGAACAACATTTTGAAATCAAGGAAATTCTGGACTCCAGAATCCACAGAGGGAAGACCCAGTATCTGGTAGCCTGGAAACATTTGCCTTCATCACAGAACGAGTGGGTCGCTAAACAACATGTGAAAGCCCCCACCCTATTGAGAAAATTCCACTCCAAATACCCTAGCAAACCTTGCTAACATATCATAATTGACTCTGCTTATGTCTTACAGGTGGACCTTCTTTTCTTTTGAGAGGCAGGATGTCAGAGTTCAAACTCTGTCATTCAGAAGGAGAAGGGGGGAGCCTGGCTCTGTTTGTTCAAAGGGGTATACATATCCGGATCCCAGGCATCTGAGAGTTTTTCATCTTAAGATAACGGTTTATGGGGGGGTATCCGGATCCCAGACACATGGGAGCCTCTTTGTCTTGAGAGAATGTTTTATGGGGGGGGGTAATTGAGAGGGAAGAACGGATCTGAGGAGCGGATCCATTTGTCAAACATTTGTGTATTCATTATGTAGAATGGGGTGGGGTGTTAGCTTAAAAGACCTGTCTTGCCTGAGGGCATGTTAGACCTTGCTTTGTTTTGAAGTGGTTGTATCCAGATGCAAATAAAGGAAATCCTTTTGAAAAACCTTTGACTGGACTCAGAAGTTCGTACCTAACTTTGTGACTGAAAGACAATCCTTACACTTCTCTTTGAAATAGCTGAAATCATTGTGGAGAACTGGGGTCACAGTGAAAGTGAGAAGCAAGGACAACAATTTAATTACTTACAAATCAAATACTGTGGGGTGAGACTGATTGATATTACCATCCAGTTTTTCCTTTTGGATTAATTCTTGGACTGAATAAATTGTTTAATTATCTATAAATATTTATCTTAAAACTGTAAAACCTATATTAACTAATTTGATTGGATGTATTAGTAATCCTTAAGTTAAGATATATATATATTATTTTGATTTAATTTTTTTTAATTTCTCTATTACAATTAAGTCATCTTTAAGCTTTATTAGTCTATCTACTGGTATCTAATTATTAGTTATCAATTAATTCACTGGGTATATTATTGCAATTTTTCATAGGAATTAGATTTGTATATTGAATTAAAATAGATTGTTTAGAATAATATAAAGAAAAAAAACAGAAAACCGTGATTTGATATTAGCTTAGAATTACATTGTCTAATCATATTGGCAAGGTGTTTGTATATGCATTTGTGGAAAAACATTAGTCAAGCATTTAATATGTCTAGTACATCCATGATCACCAAAGTTAGTAAAAAACAAATACCAATTCTGTTATGTTCTGATTAGAGCTGGAGGTTTTCACTCAGGTCCAGCAATACTGAAGGGAACATGCTGGACCCTCATTGGTTATTTCAAAATGGTTTAGTTACAATTGTTACTGTCAGCTCCTATAAATAGGAGCCCTCTCTGAATGTGCTTTGCTGGTTGTACATCTATTGCAATAAAGAGCTGTTTGTCAAAGTCGGTCTCCTGTGCTGAATCCACCATCTAACAGTGGCGACGAGGAAATTGGGAGCAGGAGAACAACGACAAGCCCCACGGGCTTTACAACCAGTCAGGCGACTCATTCTTTGCCTACTACTTTTCTGATATCATGTCAGCATTTCACTCACCGCCGCCATTCGACCCGGCCCAAGAGAAGTGGGAGTCGTATATGAGGCGTTTTGAGTGCTTCCTGGAAGCAAATGACTTACTAAGCCTGGCAGACAATAGGAAAAGAGCTTTATTTTTAAGTCACTGTGGGCCAGAAGTTTTTGATACTGCAGAGGCCCTGTCTGCCCCAGCGCTGATTAACACAGTGCAGTGGGACACGCTTCAGGAGATGCTTAAGACCCACTATGCACCGACTCCTTCTAAAGTCGTACGTCGATATGAATTCCGTCAGCGCATGCAGCGGGAAGGAGAGACTATCAACCAGTACGTTGCTGCTCTCCATAAGGCGTCTGGTCATTGCGAATTTAGTGACCTAGACGATATCATGCTGGACCAGTTGATCTGCGGAGTTTTGGACCTCCGCCTGCAGCGCCGTTTGCTAGCTCGGCCTAAACTCACTTTGGCAGCTGCACTGGACGAGGCCAGGGCTGCTGAATCGTCCACCAACGCGGCTGAATCACTCCACCGTGCTGCCCCATCCAGAAAAGAGGCGAAAACGGCACCAATAACTCAGCCAGCCATCCACATGGGGACGCTGGACGACGATGTTAGCAGCGATTATGAGATCTACAGGACTGAACTGCGTCGCCAGCCCCACCCGCAACCGCCCAGCGAGCCTTTCTGGGGGTGTGCTAGCTGCGGGGGACGGCACCCGAGATTTTCCTGCAAGTATCGTGGTGTGACATGCCAACGGTGCGAGCGGCATGGACATTTGGCTAAAGTTTGCCACGCCACACTGCCAAATTCGACTGCGCGTGCGCCTGAGCCTTCGCGGGCTGAACCGTCGCCGAGGGTTTGGCGCGAAGATTCAAAATGACGCCAAAGATATTCCAGGCCGTTGCCGGCTGCCTATGATTCGCATGTCGACAGTGCCCGTTCCCTGGGTGGGAAGAAGATCATGATGTCCGTCGTCGTCGAGGGTGTGCCGTTTCAAATGGAATTAGATACGGGCTCGGCTGTGTCTATCATCGCCTGCAAAACTCTCAAGAAAGCCGTGCCTGGGTTCTCCACTGACCGCATCTGAAACACTGGGTTCTGCCTGTCGGACTACTAAGGGAACAGGATTCCGGTTCGTGGCCAAGCCAGTGTCAAGGTCCAATTTAAACACTTTTCCGGACCATTACAGCTCATCATTGTGGACGGTGACCTTCTGAGCCTTCTTGGACTGAGCTGGTTCGAAGCCCTTGGGCTGGAGGTCTCCGGAGTTAACTCTGTCGGGACGGAGAAATTAGACGACCTGTTTGACGAATTCCGTGACGTATTCAGCGAAGGGTTGGGCAAGTATGTGGGGACCCCAATCTCTTTTAGCCTGGACCCTAATGTTGCCCCAATCCGCTTGAAGCCCCGCCGGGTTCCCCTGCCCTTGAGGGAAAAGATTGACATTGAACTTGATAAATTGATCAAGCAGGGGGTACTCAAACCTGTGGATCATGCCCGGTGGGAAACCCCGATTGTCACGCCAATTAAAGGAGATGGTAGCATCAGGATATGCGCTGACTACAAGTGCACGGTGAACAAGGCGTTGCAGCAGAGCGCCTACCCTGTGCCAATCGTGCACCAATTGCTCCACTCGTTGGGGTCCGGATGCCTGTTTGCTAAATTAGACCTGGCACAAGCGTACCTGCAGTTACCTGTATATGGCCCCACGGCAGAAGCTCAGACCATTGTGACCCACAGGGGGGCATTTAAATGCCACAGATTGCAATTTGGGGTTAGCGTGGCCCCGGGGTTGTTCCAAAGTGTAATGGAACGTCTGTTGCAGAATATCCCCGGGGTCGTGCCCTACTTCGATGATGTTCTCATTTCGGCTAAAGACATAGGCCAGCTACGCTGTCGGGTTACAATGGTCCTTGAGAAATTACGAGCTGCCGGGCTGAAAGCGAAACGCAGCAAGTGTGTCTTGGGAGTCCCTGAAGTGGAATTCCTGGGGTATAGAATAGACGGGAGTGGTATCCATCCCATGGAAAGTAAACTGAAGGCCATCCAGAAGGCCCCGGCGCCCAGAAATCAGGCAGAGTTACAGACTTTCTTGGGTCTTCTTAACTTTTACAGCTTATTCCTACGTGATAAGGCAACGGTCGCAGAGCCCTTGCACAGGCTGCTAGCTAAAAACACTCCCTGGGTGTGGGGCCATAGGGAGGCTGCCGCGTTTAGCGCAGTTAAGGGGTTGTTAACCAACAACAGTTTCCTGATCCAATACAATTCCACTTTGCCAGTGGTCCTTGCTTGCGATGCTTCCCCAGTAGGGGTTGGGGCTGTTCTGAGCCATCGACTTCCGAATGGCCTCGAGGCGCCAATAGCGTATTACTCACGCACCTTGTCTAGCGCCGAAAGAAATTATGATCAGCTAAATAGGGAAGCTTTGACCCTAGTAGCAGGGGTTAAGAAGTTCCACGAGTATTTGTTCGGTAGAGACTTCACCCTGGTCACAGACCACAAGCCTCTGTTGGGGTTGATAGCGGGGAATCACCCCACTCCAGCTGCTTTGTCCCCCCATTTTGCTCGTTGGGCCATCTTCTTGTCGGCATACTCGTATCAGTTGGTTCACAGGCCCGGTAAAAACATGGGGAACGCGGACGCATTAAGCAGGTGCCCATTGCCCGAGATACTGTCAGACATAGCTCCAGAGGCCCCGGTACTGTTGATTGACCTAGCAGACTCAAGGTTAGTCACCTCGGCTGAGGTGGCCAGGCACCCGGCCAGAGACTCCACCCTCCGGACTGTCCTTAACTGGGTGTGGAGGGGGTGGCCGAGAGGCCCAGTCAGGCCCGAGTTCAAACCATACGAGCTTAGACAGCACGAACTGTCAGAGCAAGGGGGATGCCTCTTGTGGGGGGACCGGGTGGTCATTCCCGCCAAATTGTGCACTGACGTACTACAAACCTTGCACGAGGGCCATCTGGGAATTGTGCGAATGAAAGCTTTAGCTAGGGGTTATGTGTGGTGGCCAAAGATGGATGAGGAGGTTCAAGAATGGGTAAACAAATGCCTGCCATGTCAGGAATCCAGACCGGCACCTCCCAAAGCACCGGTGCATGACTGGGACCTTCCAAAAAACCCATGGTCATGGCTTCATGCCGATTTCGTGGGTCCATTCCATGGGCAAATGTTCCTGATAATTGTAGATGCTTATTCCAAGTGGCTCGAAATCTTCCCTATGCGGTCGATCACTGAGGAGTCTGTCATTAAGATCTTCAGGCGTCTATTCGCTACCCATGGCATTCCGGACACATTGGTAATGGACAATGGCCCGCAGTTCACGGCCACAACTTTCGAGGGCTATCTGGCTAGTCAGGGAATCCGCCATGCATTGTCCGCCCCATTCCATCCTGCAACGAACGGCCTGGCGGAACGCTTCGTGCGATCGGCCAAAGAGGGGTTAGCTAGATTGGGACCTGGAGATTGGCAGGAAAGAATAGACAAATTCCTCATAACTCAACACATAACCCCAAGTGCTACTACGGGGTTAATGGGCCGCAGACTCCGGTCACTCCTGGACCGGTTACACTCTGACTATGTAGTAAAAACCAAGACAGAAGGGACAAAGAAAACCAGGGTCTTTTCCACAGAGGACAGGGTGTTTGCTCGCAACTAAGCCGAGGGGCCTTTATGGCTGCCAGGGGTGGTCGAGACAATTTTGGGACCCGTGTCTTATGCGGTCCGGTTACAAGACAGCCGCTTATGGAAGAGACACATAGACCAATTAAGACAGAGGGTACAGGAAGACCCCTCGGGTTCTGGAAATGTAACGCCGTGCATTCCTTTCCTAGCTAAACCACGTCCAGATGTCTCGGAGGCTTTGGAGTGTGAGACGGCAGGCCAACAGAGTCCCCCTGTCGAGTTAGGCCCTGAGGCGGAAGAACCCAAGAGCACTCCAGCTCAAGAGATGCATGACACAGCCCCCAGGAACGAAGCGGCTAAGTCAGACCAGGCTGCTGTAGTTCCCCCGACTGAAGTATGCAGGTCTGAACGGGAGCGTAGACGCCCCGCCTACCTTCGTGATTTCGTATGTCAGATGATTTCATCTAGAGGGGGAGGGATGTTATGTTCTGATTAGAGCTGGAGGTTTTCACTCAGGTCCAGCAATACTGAAGGGAACATGCTGGACCCTCATTGGTTATTTCAAAATGGTTTAGTTACAATTGTTACTGTCAGCTCCTATAAATAGGAGCCCTCTCTGAACGTGCTTTGCTGGTTGTACATCTATTGCAATAAAGAGCTGTTTGTCAAAGTCAGTCTCCTGTGCTGAATCCACCATCTAACAAATTCCACCTCCACAAATGCCAGGGTCTCCTCACCAACAAAGATCAACAGAAACCATGTTAGCAAAAGAGAAATTGGCTTCATTTACAAGTCTTCAATCTATTCAAGACACTTTGATAATGATGCAGGAACAAATGGCTAGAACACAAACGTCAATTGAGAACAATAGAGATGAGCCAAGACAACATCAGGCAGAACTTAAAATAGAAATGAATGTAGTTAAAGATAAGGTGAATAGTGTGGATGAAAAGGTAGCAAATATCCAGCAGACTTTAACTGAAAATGTACAAAAGGTCAAAATATTAGAAAATAAGATGGAATTGGTGGAGCAAAAAGTAACCAATATGGAGGAGAACAATGCCCTAACGATCAGAAACTTGGAAGATACCCTAGCCCAGTGATGGCGAACCTTTTTAGGTTCGCGTGCCAAAAAGGGGGGGTGCGCGTGCTAGCGCGCACTCGCATGCCCACACCCATTCCCCCCCATGCATGCGCACAACACCCCCCCATGCTGCCCCCTGCGCATGCGCACACACCCCCACCCCCGCGCAAAGGCCTTACCGGAGCCTGGGGCGGTAAAAAACGACGAAACGGGCAAACCGGAAGTTCGGAAAAATGCACTTCCAGTTTGTCTGTTTCATCATTTTTTGCATTCCGGGGCTTCAAGGAGCTTCCCTGAACCTTCCGGAGTGCAAAAAACAGCTCACCGGCAAACCGGAAGTGCGTTTTTCTGCACTTCCGGTTTGTCCGTTTTGTAGTTTTTTGCATTCCGGGGCTTCAGGGAGCTTCCCTGAACCCTCCGGAGTGCAAAAAAACAGCTCACCAGCAAACCGGAAGTGCGTTTTTCCGCACTTCCGGTTTGCCGGTGGGCAAAGCTCGCGTGCCCTCCGCTATGGCTCTGCGTGCCACCTGTGGCACGCGTGCCATAGGTTCGCCACCACGGCCCTAGCCCATCGGGAACTTGAGCGTGCTTCATATTATTTAAGGTTTCAGAATATTTTGGAAGATAAAGAAGAGAATTTAAGGGGAAAATTAGCAGAAACACTGGCAGAGATTCTCCAAATTGATTCACAAGCGATGACCCAAGAAATTGACAAAATATATAGAGTGAGCACAAACTATGCGAGAAAAAATCATCTTCCTAGGGAAGTTCATATCAAATTTATAAGGAGAGCAGTCCGGGATGATATACTTAAGCTGATTAGAAACGAGGCCATCCTATACAAGGGCAAAGAGATTATAATTCTAAAACAGATACCCCGTAGAATAAGGGTTTACCGAAAACAATACCAATTTTTAACATCTCAGTTATCAAAAAACAAAATTATGTTTCGATGGTTGATGCCAGAAGGGTTATTAGTAACGTGGCAGGATAAAAAACACAAAATTTCATCAATTGAACAAGCACAAGAATTCTTTGATCTATATTGTGAATCAGAGGATGAACAAACCAGTAAAGATAGTAGAGAGGAATTAGAAAGTAGGAGTCAGGAGGAGGTGCCACAAATGGAAGAGAATGTTCCAAAAGAAAGGAAAAAGAGACAGGAAGAGCTAGAAGGAGCAAAAAGTAGAACTTTTAGAGAAACAAGGAATACTAAAAGGAACTACAGACAGTAATGGCAGAAGAGCTCAAATTAATATCATTAAATATAAATAGCTTAAACAATCCCCCCCCCCAAAAAATCCCAAATATTTTCTAAATTTTAAAAAAACTTGATTGTAATGTGATCTCCTTACAGGAGGTCCATATTATAAAAGAAGACCAAAGATTACTGGAGAAGCCAAAATTAGGCAAATTATACTCAATGTTACCAAAAAAAATATTATGGACAACAATGGTTAAAGAATTGTTGATATTATAAAGAGTAATGACTGTCTAGAGCAGTGATGGCGAACCTTTTTTTCCTCGGGTGCCGAAAGCACGTCTGCACACGCTATCGCGCATGCGCGAGTGCCCACACCCATAATTCAATCCCTGGGGAGGGTGAAAATTGGCTCCCCTGCCCCCCGGAGGCCCTCTGGAGGCTGGAAATGGCCCATTTCCTAACTGCTGGTGGGCCTGGTAGGCCCCCTGGAGGCCCTCCAGAAGCCGAAAACACCCTCCCAGAGCCTCCGTGTGAGCCGAAAATCAGCTGGCCGGCATGCACATGCACACTGGAGCTGAGCTAGGGCAACAGCTCGCGTGCCAGCAGATATGGCTCCACGTGCCATCTGTGGCACGCGTGCCATAGGTTCGCCATCACTGGTCTAGAGCTTGGATATAGTGAAATGACTGATAAATATCATTCTAAGTGTTCAACTATATTTATTTATAATTACATTTATATTAAGAAATTAGCTCTCTATATACCAGAATTATAATAGATTATTTATAATAGATTTTCCTGTTTGACTACGATACTATTTTATACTTTATTATGGACCTTATCTTGAAAAAATCATCAAATGAAGAAAGAAAGAACAAACATGACTTTTATTTTGGTGAGAAAGAACAATTGATCAACTGAACAAGGGTCTGGAAATGGAAGAACCAAAGACTCACGATAGGAACTTTCAAATTAATGAATTATTGATTTTTACTTATAATAGTTTTTTTACTATGACTTTTATAGCTTATTACAACAAATATAAATTGACAATGGTATTTTAGAAAAATAAATGTGAATAATAACTACTAAAGTAGTTAAGAAATAGGTAACAAACCTTACCATAACAATCTCACTATTTCAAAAAAGATTTAATGAAATTATATTAGTAAAAGAAAAACGAGGGTCAATTATTAATTTACTATATTTTATGGAACAAAGTCAATTATTAGTAGAAGTAAGAACATGCTATATATTTTAAGACCAAGTAAACAAATAGAAAGGTAAACATTTTCACTTACGGATAATAATTAAAAAAATGTTATCCGATGAAAGCTTATTGTATAGAGGGGGATAGAACACTCCTAACTGTATGTTTTATGTGTGTATTGTTTTATGTTGTATTTTTGTGTGTGTTTAATAAAAAATTTAAAAAATGAAAAAAATAAAAAAAAATAAATGTATTTTATTCCAAAAAATTTTCTTTTTGGGACACAACCACCACATGTGAAAGAAGGTACCTTGTGTTTTTTTGCATTGCCAACAAATCGGGCTCAAATTTGGATAAATTTTGGCTAGTCTACTTGGGGCTAAATGCCATCTATAACACATTTTATAATAATTTTCTTTATATGATGTTGATTTAGATAATTTAAGATTTCTATTCCATACCTGTTCCCAATCTGCCAAGTGGATGTTATGCCCTATATTTTGTGCCCATGAAATCATGGGACCTTTGACCACGTCTTCGTTCTTTCAAATTGTAGTAGATAATTATAAAGTTTGGAAATGATTTTATTTTCTGGGCCTATCAGAAGTTTATCTAGAATTGTTGGTTCCAATTCAATTCCATTTTCCTCCATGTCTGCCTTATATCGAGATTGTATCCGTGCATATATCCACCAGTCGATAATTATATTTTGTCTGTTTAACTCTTCTCTACTTTTCAGTTGTCCGGTTCCATCTAATATGTTGTTATATTTTATCATTTTATTTCTGTCAATTGTATTTGGATATATAATTGCTTCCATTGTGGACAACCATTTTGGAATCTTGATATAATGTTTTCTTTCTATTTCAAGCCAAATTGTAATTAGCGCATCCCTGACCGTATGTCCTCCACTCTTCTACTCGCAACAGAATTCCTTATTCCATCAGACTTGAAATTTTAGGCTTAGACAACTTAGAGCTACGTCACCTTCGATCTGATGTAAATGTAATTCATAAAATCATCTGCCACAATGTCCTACCTGTCAATGAATACTTCAGCTTCAACCGCAACAATACAAGAGCACACAATAGATTCAAACTCAATGTAAACCGCTCAAAACTCGACTGCAGAAAATACGACTTCAGCGACAGAGTAATCAGTGCCTGGAATGCACTACCTGACTCTGTGGTTTCTTCCCCAAACCCCAAAAACTTTAACCTTAGACTGTCTACAGTTGACCTCACCCCATTCCTAAGAGGTCTGTAAGGGGTGTGCATAAGCGCACCATCGTGCCTACCATCCCTGTCCTTCTGTCCTATTGTCTAATTTTTACCTATACATACTTTGCTTTTGTTTATGTTTATATCATACCTGTTATCTTGTACACGTGTTGACAAAATAAATAAATAAAAATAAATAAAATAAAGTATTTTGAGATCTTATCTTTATTCCATAAAAAGGAATGCCAGCCTAAGAGTAGATCATGGCCTTCTAATGTTAAGATGCAGTTGTTGTTTAAGTTAATCCAGTCCCTTATCCATATTAGTGCAGCTGCCATGTAGTACAATTTCCAATCTGGGAGTCCAAGGCCACCTCTACTTTTATTATCTTGTAAATCTATTTTTTTGATTCTTGTTTTTTTGTTTTGCCAAATGAATTTTGAGGTTATCTTATCTAAATTTATGAAAAAAGTTCTATCTAGTTTAATTGGAAATGTCTGGAACAGATATAGCAGTTTAGGCTAAATATTCATTTTGGTGATGGATATGCGACCTAGTAAGGAAATTTGCAAATTTTCCCACTTTTTAAGATCCGATTCTATTTGAAGTATCAACTATTTATAATTGTTGTCTTTTATTGATGAGCATTTGTTTGTTAAGTTGATACCAAGATATTTAATTTTCTTTACTACTTGTAGACCCAATTCTTTCTCTAATTTTTCTTCTCATTTCACCGTCATGTTTTTGTCAATAATTTAGTTTCTTGTTTATTTATTTTAAGATCTGCTACTGAACCGTATTTTTCTATTTCATTAATCAAGATTGGGCCTGTTTCATGTGGATCCTCCAAAAAGAATACTAGGTCATCTGCGAAAGCTTGTAACTTATAGTCTTCCTTTTTAATTTTAGTTCATTTGATATCCGAATTTTCCCTAATTTTATTTAATAATGTTTCTAAGGATAGAATAAAAAGTAGAGGTGACATTGGACAACCCTGTCTAACTCCTTTTTGGATTTGAAAAGTTCTAGTTGTGCTTCCATTTATTATCACCTTGGCAGATTGGGAGGAGTATATGATATCAATCATTTTTGTAAATTTGTCACCGAATTCCATTTTTAAATTAATAATTTCATATATTGCCAATCTATGTTGTCAAACGCTTTCTGTGCATCGAGGAAGACAAGAGCTATTTGCCTTTCTAATATTCCAAAATATTTAAAACTATTCTTATACTTGTCCTAATTTGTCTCATTGGCAGAAATCCATTTTGATCCAAATGTATAATTTTATTCAGTATTTTTTCATTCTTTCTGCCATTATGTTCATAAAAAATTTATAGTCAAGAAGATTTTATCTTCTTTTATAGAAGATACAAGAATTAGATGCACACTTGACAGAATTTGATAAAAGACAAGCAAAGATAAATATAACCTCAGAGATGGACCGTTCTGAATACTACTTATGGTTTCAGAATGTGATAGAAGAGAAAGAGGAAAATTTAGCAGAAATAATGGCTGAAATGTTGGCAGAGGCAATGGGTGAAAATAAAAAAAAATTATTGAATGGTATTGATGAAATCTACAGGGTGAATACCAGATACGCGATGAGAAATAAATTACCAAGAGAGGTTCACATAAGATTTATAAAAAAAGCACGGAGAATGGAGCTTCTACAAAAATTGAGAAATGCAACCCTTAAATATAAAGAAAAAGAGATTGTAGTACTGAAGCAAGTTCCCAGAAGAGTTAGAGATCTAAGAAGAGATTACCAATTTTTGACCAAAAAACTGATTGAGAGAGGAATTAATTTTAGATGGTTGATACCAGAAGGGATAATGGTGTTATGGCATGGACAGAGAATACGATTGGATACAATTGACAAAGCTGAATGTTTTCACAGACAAAATTTTGTATACAGCAAAGAAGCGAGAGAGAGAGAGAAGCAAGAGAATTAAGAGCACAAAAAGAGGAGAGAGATGAAATGCTAAAGCAACAAGCTATTCAAGAAGAGATACAAGATAAAGAATTGGAAGGAGCAGTAGCTATGGAGCTAAAGGACCAAAAGGAAATAAGGATGACAAGATCTGTTAAGGCATTAAAATAAAAAGAAAACCATGGATGAAGAGATTAAGATGATTTCAATGAACATAAATGGAGTGAATTCAGCTTCAAAAAAAAGAATATTTAATAAATTGAAGAAATCAAAAATGGATATTATTTGCTTACAAGAAGTACATATTGGAAAGCAACACAAGAAACTATTAGAATATGCGAGATTGGAAGAATTATATTCGATACTAGCAGATCAAAGTAAAAAAGGAGTAGTATTGTATATACAGAAAAAATAAATTCAAAATGTATCTATACTGATGAAGAGGGAAGGATTTTAATGGTAGAAATATTAATGAATAATAACAAAATACTATTAGTTGCAATTTATGCACCGAATGAGAGCCAAGATAAATTTTATGCAAAACTACATCAAAAAATAATTGAATTAGACTATGAAAATGTATGTATGCTGGGAGATTTCAATGCCATTGTACAGGTGGATTTAGACTACAAAACGTCCCAAAAGAATAAGACTCAAAGGAAAAAATTACCAAAATCTTTTTTTTACTATGGTGGATGAATTGAATATATTTGATGCATGGAGACACAAATTTCCAAGAGAAAAACAATATACATTTTATTCCTCTAGTCATGGTCAAGGATAGACATGCTGTGAATGTCCTTGGAAATGTTAACCAATATACAATATATAAATATTGAAACAGGCACCTGGGCGGATCATAACCCCATAACGATAACTTGGAAAGGGAAAAGGAAAAGAACGAGATGGACTTTGAATCAGGAAATATTAAATGAAAAAGAATTTCAACAGTTCATAGAAAAAGAAATGAAATTGTTCTTTAAAGAAAACTGGCGGAGCGATACATCTCTACAAATTCTATGGGATACAGCTAAAGCCTACTTTAGAGGATTGGCAATGACTTATTTGGCTAAAAGAAATAGACAAAGACGAGAAATTCAAAAAAAAAGAGGAATATAAAAAATAGAAGGGGAATATAAAGATTTGGAGAAGAAACAAAAGATTTGGAGATGAACAAAATAAAAAGATTAAAACAATGATGGACCTAAAAAAACATAAATTAAATATGATAGAAAATGAAGATGTAGCAAGAAAGCTAAAAATTTCCGAACAAATTTTTTTGAACATGCTAATAAACCAGGGAGATGGTTAGCCTACAAGATGAAGAAAGAAAGAAGGAAGGAAGGAAGAAGGCATGGCCAGCGCCGCAGCGGTACAGAGCTTTCCTAGTGTCCTGTGGGAAAGCCCCGAGTCTGCGCCGCCCGGGGACCCGGTCCGGTCAGGACCAGGTCAGAACCACCCAGGTGGGTGGGGAAGAAGAGGAGCGCCTGTCGGTGGATTGGGGGGGCTGCAAACCCCCCAGGGAGCCGGCTTTGTCTCCTCAACCGGCGGCGTATGAAGACGACCTTCCGTGTCGTCCTTAGCCACGGCAGTTCATATCTGCAAGGATTTGAAACGGTGATTGGAGTCATTTGGGAAAGAAAATTTTTGAAATATGTGCTGGAGAAGTTGAAGAAGACAGAGGCTGGTGAGTCACACTGCCCAAAGAAAATTTTAAAAGAAACGTTCTAATTTAAAGGGGGGAAAAAGAGACCGGAAATCAGGAAGCGGCTGTTAATATGTGGATACAATGGTGGAACAAAATTAAAGGGACCTGTAACTAAAGCCCAACTATTAAAGATTTAGAATTGTGTTTTAAAGACTGATAATGATGAAAGAAATTTGGAAAGTAAACTTGGAAGGAATAATTGGAAAATTAGAACTGATTGAAAATGGAAGACTTTAATAGGACAGAGAAAAGAAATTTGATTGGACAGTGCCATCTGATGGTTGGAAAAATTGTTTTTGTGGAAATACTTTTATGGTGTTTGGACAGCAGCGGCCTTGAACAAAGAACAGCTGTGGACTTTGAATAGAGCAGCTGTTATTGTATAAAAGATAACATTTGGATTGAAACAGAGAAGAACAAAAATTGGACTGAAACTTTTAACAATAGCAATAGCAATAGCACTTACACTTATATACCGCTTCATAGTGCTTTACAGCCCTCTCTAAGCGGTTTACAGAGTTCAGCATATTGCCCCCAACAATCTGGATCCTCATTTTACCGACCTCAGAAGGATGGAAGGCTGAGTCAACCTTGAGCCGGTGAGAATTGAACAGCTGAACTGCTGAACTAGCAGTAGCCTGCAGTGCTGCATTTAACCACTGCGCCACCTTGGCTCTTATCAACAAATAAACAACAACAACAAATAAAGGAGTGGAAAGACTGTTTAGATTATTTGGATAAGACTGACTTTGAACAAAGATTGATAATAAAGGAACAGAAGGACTTGGCTCTCTAACTACAAAATGGAATGGAAATTTACAATTGAAAAAGACTGTGGACTACATCTTTGTTAGCAGCTGGATAGACTGTTTGGACTATTTGGATAAGAATGAATGTGAATAAAGATTGACAAAAAAGGAACAGAAGGACTTGGCTTTGTGACTGTGGATTACATCTTTGTTAGCAGCTGGATGGACTGTAAAATTAAAAATCTGTGACTCTGAAACAGTTTGACTTTGTTGAATATTAAAGATGGAGAAAATTGACTATGAAGAACTGGCTGAGTTTATGAAGGAGCTTTTTGAAGATTTTAGAAGAACTGTATTTGGAGCTTTGGAGACAGGAAAAAATGAAGTACAAATGAAAAAACTGGATAAGAGAATAGAAGAAAAGAAGAGTGAAGAAGATATTATAAATGATGATGAAAAGGGAAATAATATTGAAAATGCAATGCTGACTATTGATTATGATAATGATAAATATTCCACTGGGTTAAACAGTGAAAATAGAGATAAAGATAACTGTTACAATGATAATAGAGATGATAATATTAAGAATAACTATGTTCAGATTGATGATAAAGATTTTGAGATATATAAAATGGAAAAAATAATGGAGAAAAGTAGATATATGCAGAAAGTAAATTTAAGAGGAAAAGAGCGTGGGGAAAGAGAACTTATTGGTATAAAATTAAAAGACAGAGGGAAGAGAATTTAATCAAATGGGGTGGAGAATATATATATATATATATGTGTGTGTGTGTGTGTGTGTGTGTGTGTGTGTGTGTGTGTGTGTGTGTGTGTGTGTGTATGTATATGTATATGTATATGTATATGTATATGTATATGTATATGTATGTATATATATGTGTGTGTATATATATATATATATATATATATATATATATATATATATATATATATATATATATATATATATATATATATATATATATATATATATATATATATATATATATATATATATATATATATATATATATATATATATATATATATATATATATATATATGAATTAGTCGAGAAATTAAAAGGGAATGGGACTTCCGGTTTTGGAGCGCTTCATCGCAGACATCCCTCGTTGGATGCCTTTCCGATCTTTGTTAAAAGCCGCCAGAACAGCTGTCTGGCGGCTTTAAAATCTCTTCCCCGGGCAAAGGGGAGAGATGAGAGCCTGACAGGAGGGGTAGAGCCCCCCCAGCGCCTTAGGAGCCATCTGGCAGGGCGCGAAGGGAGAGCTCCCCATGCAGCCTGTCTCCAGCTCCGAAGATCCGGAAACCTCTGCCTCTGCAGAGCTAGATGGAGTGACCAGCCGCTGCTTCAAAAATGGGATTTATAACTACATTTAAACTATAGAAGCAGACAGAGAGAAACAGGCGTGAGATGGGCAAGTACTGAAACCTCTTTTTTTCCTTTTTTTTTCAACTCCTGGGTAAGCTTTCACTTCGGCAAGGGAACAAAGGAAACAGAGTAACAATATGGCGATTGAGAAGTGAAAGTGACTTTCGTTTCCCCAGAGGCTTTTTTTTTCTCTCTCTCTCTCTTATGGAAACTTTTAACTTGGAAAAATGGTTTTTTCTTTCTCTGTCTCCTAACTCTGGATTAAAGTTATAATAGAAATATTTTCAATAATAAAAGACTATCTGATTTTTAAACTGGAAAGAACTTTAATCAGGCAACTGGCTTTCTTTCTTTTTTGTACTCTTTTGAAACACCAATGGCTTCAAAGTTTGGAAAGACTGTTTTGACTAAAAGAAATGACTATTCATCTGGATATATTTCTAAAATGCAACTTAACACTGAGCTAACACCTCCACAGCTTTTGACACCTGAAAATTTATTAAATAATTTAAAGATTATGAAACATGAACTTACTTTGGAATTTAACCAGAAAATAAGTGAGATAGACCATAAGATGCAGGCTGCTTTGAAGAATATGAATCAACAACTAAGATTTGATGTGTTAGAGGTTTGCAAAGGCTTAGCAACAAATATTGAAGTTTTGGCAGAACGTATTGAAACAAATAAACAAGCTTTGGCAACTTCGGTGAATTACATAGATAAAATCCAAAACGACATTGCAAATTTTGAAAAAGAGGTCTTAATGACTCAGTTCAGATCTATGGAAGTTGCTATAAGGATTAGAGGTTTGAAAGAAGGATTATATGAAAATTTAAAAGGCAGGATGGTTGACATATTGGATCAGGTGTCTGGAATTTCTAAAGCGGAATTGGCTACACAAATCGACAAAACATACAGAATTAACTCGTGGTACGCCAAACAAAAGCATCTACCAAGGGATATTGTCATATATTTTACCACAAGAGCTTTACGGAACAGAATTATACAAGCAACGTTTAACAATAATCTTATGGTGAATGGTCAGGAACTAAAGATTTGGAAAGAAATCCCCTCTAAAATGCTTAAAGCCAGGAAAAGCTATACTTTTTTGATTGATGAATTTAAGAGATTAAATTTACAATATAAATGGGAAGCACCAGTTGGAGTAGCAGTGAAATTTTCTGGAAAAAGATACCGGCTCAACACGATAAAAAAAGCTACTGAATTTTATGTCAATGTTCTAAAGGCTGATATATCCAAGATTCCAGAAGAAGGGTGTATGAAAATAAAAGAGGAGGAGGAGGGGAAGCCACCTTCGATGGATCAAAAAGAAATAGACTCAAAAATCCAAAAGGAGTGCCTGAATCAGATAGCTGGGGAAAAGGAGATGGAGGTTTGGGAGCAGATGGGAGACGACTTGACAAATTTGAATTTATTGAACTATTAAAAGATGAACTATCAAGATACAAAATAATGTGATGTTGAAATATATTGGATGGATAGAAACTAATATGATTGTATTTTATCTTTTCCCTATCTAATGATTACTTATGCAATATTTAGTTAAGTTTTATATAACTTTGAGGTTATTTTTAATGTTGATAATATTAGATATATATAGTTTGTTGAAGATTTGTTTATTGTTTATTCTTCTTTTATTTTCTTTTTTTGTTTATTGAAGTTAGCGAATTAATTTAGAATAATATTATCTTATTAATATCATGATGAAATTTAATATTTGATGATTACTTATGTAACATTTAGTTAAGTTTTATCTTAGAGGTTATTTCTAATGTCAATAATATTAGTTTAAGATTTGTGTATTTTATATTTAGTTATTACTTATGTAACACTTACCTTGTATAAGATAGAGGACTGAAGGGAGGAGGTAGGAGGTTTGTTTGTTTGTAGTGTTAAAGAGTTTTCTCTTTCTTTCTTTCTTTTTTTTTATTCTCTTTCTTTTTTTTCTCTCTCTTTTTTGTATCTTTACTATTGTATACAAATGCGATATATTAGTACTGTATAGTTTGGAGTTGAAGTTTTTTTAAAAATAGTGTTCTTTTTTTCCTTTTTCCTTTTTCTTTTTATTAACAATTTAAACTTATTATTATGCCCTGTATTATCTCTGGGAAGTCCGGGGGGGGGAGGTGGGGAGGGAAGGGGGTGGGTCTGGGGGGGGGGAAATAAAAATGTTTGTACTTTGGATTTAATATTTTGTTACCACTTATGTAAGTTTGTACTAATAAAACTTTTTTGAGAAAAAAAAAAAAGAGCTTTACGGAACAGAATTATACAAGCAACGTTTAACAATAATCTTATGGTGAATGGTCAGGAACTAAAGATTTGGAAAGAAATCCCCTCTAAAATGCTTAAAGCCAGGAAAAGCTATACTTTTTTGATTGATGAATTTAAGAGATTAAATTTACAATATAAATGGGAAGCACCAGTTGGAGTAGCAGTGAAATTTTCTGGAAAAAGATACCGGCTCAACACGATAAAAAAAGCTACTGAATTTTATGTCAATGTTCTAAAGGCTGATATATCCAAGATTCCAGAAGAAGGGTGTATGAAAATAAAAGAGGAGGAGGAGGGGAAGCCACCTTCGATGGATCAAAAAGAAATAGACTCAAAAATCCAAAAGGAGTGCCTGAATCAGATAGCTGGGGAAAAGGAGATGGAGGTTTGGGAGCAGACGGGAGACGACTTGACAAATTTGAATTTATTGAACTATTAAAAGATGAACTATCAAGATACAAAACGATGTGATGTTGAAATATATTGGATGGATAGAGACTAATATGATTGTATTTTATCTTTTCCCTATCTAATGATTACTTATGCAATATTTAGTTAAGTTTTATATAATTTTGAGGTTATTTTTAATGTTGATAATATTAGATATATATAGTTTGTTGAAGATTTGTTTATTGTTTATTCTTCTTTTATTTTCTTTTTTTGTTTATTGAAGTTAATGATGAAATTTAATATTTGATGATTACTTATGTAACATTTAGTTAAGTTTTATCTTAGAGGTTATTTCTAATGTCAATAATATTAGTTTAAGATTTGTGTATTTTATATTTAGTTATTACTTATGTAACATTTACCTTGTATAAGATAGAGGACTGAAGGGAGGAGGTAGGAGGTTTGTTTGTTTGTAGTGTTAAAGAGTTTTCTCTTTCTTTCTTTCTTTTTTTTTATTCTCTTTCTTTTTTTTCTGTCTCTTTTTTGTATCTTTACTATTGTATACAAATGCGATATATTAGTACTGTATAGTTTGGAGTTGAAGCTTTTTTAAAAATAGTGTTCTTTTTTTCCTTTTTCCTTTTTCTTTTTATTAACAATTTAAACTTATTATTATGCCCTGTATTATCTCTGGGAAGTCCGGGGGGGGGAGGTGGGGAGGGAAGGGGGTGGGTCTGGGGGGGGAAAACAAAAATGTTTGTACTTTGGATTTAATATTTTGTTACCACTTATGTAAGTTTGTACTAATAAAACTTTTTTGAGAAAAAATAAAAAATAAAAGGGAATGGATGAAGATATTGAAATATTATGGAAATGTTTTGTTTCTTTTCATTTTTATTTGAGTTATTATTTTATTAAGAGTTGCATTTTTTCTGTCCTTTTATATATAGATTAATATTATTTAATGAAGTATGAGAAGTATGAATGATAAATATGAATACTAGGAAAAAAGCGAGAATAAATCTAAAAATGTTACAAGATGCAAGGACTAGTGGTGGATTTGGACTACCGAATTGGGAGCTTTATTATCATGCAGCAGTATTGACATGGATGAGAGAATGGATTTTATTAAGAAATCAGAGACTTTTGACATTGGAAGGACATGACTTACAGATAGGCTGGCACGCACTTATATGGTACGGGAGAAATAAAATACATAGCTATTTTCAGAGACATTATATCAGGAACTCTTTATACTTAGTATGGGGGGAAAGGGGGAAATATTATATGAGTATACCGAGTTGGATATCTATAATAGAGGCACTAATTCATCCAAGCAGAGTGAATTGGCACAATATACCATGATACAAGGACATTTTGACAGATGAAGGGAAGTTGAAACCAATTCAAGAATTAGAAGAACAAAGAATTAAAATGGATTGCTTTATGAGATTACAAATACAGACAAGATACGAAAAAGATAGTAAATCAGAGGGTAATATGTTGGAGAAGATTGAACTAGATGAAATACTTATAGGAACAGATGAAAAACTAATTAAGAAATTATATAATTATTTACTTTACGTTGATTTAGAATTTGAACAGGTGAAAGACAATGATAAAATGTGCACAAAACTTTGGCTATACAATAGAATTAGATAAATGGAAACAACTTTGGGAAAGGAATTATAAATTGACTATGGCAATGGCGTACAAAGAAAATCTGTACAAAATGTTCTATAGATGGCACATGTCACCAAAAGAATTGCTAAAATGTTTAAAGATAAGACCATGAAATGTTGGAAATGTCAACAAATACCAGGTTCTTTTCATCATATGTGGTGGACATGTGCAGAAGCAAAAAAATATTGGACTCGTATACAGACATGGATAGAAAAAATGGTGAAACAAAATATAGAGTTAAAACCAGAGACATTCTTGTTGGGCATTTTGCTGGAGAAATTTAATAAAGAAGATACATATTTAATTATACATGTGATAACAGCAGCGAGAATTGCATTTGCGCAAAAATGGAAAGGAGCTAAGATTCCATCAGAAGAAGAGACACTTAAGAAGATTTTGGACTGTGCCGAGATGAATAGATTGACAATGAAAATTAAAGACAAGGAAGATTCTGGATATTATGATGTTTGGTTGAAATTTTATAATTGGATAGAAAGTGAATATAGTTAGAAAACTGAAATAGAATGAATATAAAATTAAAAGATTAGAAGTGATGAATAAATGGGGGACTTCAGATGACAAAATTAGAATCTTAAGGAGGTAGTATTAATGTTAAAGTGTATACCCATAGCAAGGATAATGATAATAAATATGTTATAAAAATATTAAAAAGCAGAAGGAACACCAATAGATCATAAATATTTAGTAATATATTATCAGTCTGCTAAATATAAGAGATATTAGAATGGAGATCTCTCAAGGGAAGGTTTAGAGCAGCGGTTCTCAACCTCGGGGTCGTGACCCCTTTGGGGGTCAAACAACCCTTTCACAGGGGTTGGGAGACTTCGCCCATACACCGCCATTTGGGTTCTTTTACCTCTGCGCATGCGCAGAACATTTCACGCATGTGCAGAGAGAAAAATAACCCAAATAGTGGGGGCGGGGGTCATGGCGGGCACAGCGGTGGGATGGGGTGCGGTGGTGGCATGTGGGCAAGGCATGGGGCACAGCATTAGGAAGGTTGAGAACCACTGGTTTAGAGGGAGAAAGAGGAAGTAGTTAGAGAGAGGAGAAGGGGTGGAGAGAGGAAGGAAAGGAGGAGAGAAGGGAAAGAAAGTTGATGGAAGAGAGGGAGATAGTGGGAGGGGAGTGAAAAGTTAAAACAGAAATACAGACTGATGAACTGATAGCAGGGAACAGGTGCAGAATAAGATATTGAATTACAAATGATGAGATAGAAATACCTGACTCAGAAGTTCTCGCTTTCTTAAGGTAGACGGAGAGGCAATCCTTACAGTTTCCTTAGATATAATTGAATTCCATCTGTCCAAAGTTTGAGTCCTGTATCTGATGAAAAGGATGATGAAGCATTTTTTAAGTTACTAGATTAGAGTACAATCAAGAAGTGAGAAATCATGACTATATGGACTGTTAGATCATGGATTCAACACAGGAAACCGACTTTGACAACAGCTCTTTATTTGAGACAAGAAGCACAACCAGCAAAAGACCCTCTGACAGCTTGCCTTTTTATAGGGGCTGTCAGCAACACTTGTAACCAATTCAAAACATAACAACCAATGGGGGTCCAGCACTTTCCCTCCATAATGCTGGATCTGGGTGAAATCAGTTATTCCTAGCCAGAACATAACATCCCTCCCCCTCTAGATGGGCTCGTCCAGCAAACGTAATTGCATAGGTAGGCGGGGCGTTTACGCTCCCACTCGGACCTGCGCACTTCAGTAGAGGGGAAGACCGCAGCCCGATTGGACTGGTCTGCTGCAATTCCAGGAGCTGTGCTTGGAAGCTCCTTAAATGTCTCGCTCTCGGTTCTCTCCGCTTGTGGACTTAATTCGACTGAGGGACGCTGCTGGACTGCGGCTTCGCCAGGTAGGCCTTTCAATACATCTGGGCGTGATTCAGCTAGGGAAGAAATGTAAGGAGTTACCTCACTTGGGTTTATTAGGTCTCCTTTAATTCTAATTCTTAACTGATCAATGTGTCTTTTCCATAGACGGACGTCTTGCAGCCGGACCGTGTAAGACACAGGCCCTATGACAGTTTCTATTACCCCTGGCAGCCATAGGGGCCCTTCAGCATAATTGCGGGCAAACACTGTGTCCACTGTGGCGAGTGACCTTGTTTTCTTTCTGCTTTCTTGTTTTGCACTGGTTGCGTAGTTTGGATGTAAGCGGTCCAGGAGTGACCAGAGCCAGCAGCCCATTAGGAGCTCTGCTGGGCTGCGGCCAGTTGTGGTGCTGGGAGTTATGTGCTGGGTTAGGAGGAATCTGTCTATTCTATCCTGCCAATCTCCGGGCCCCAGTCTGGCTAACGCTTCCTTGGCAGATCTCACAAATCGTTCCACTAGGCCGTTCGTGGCCGAGTGGAACAGAGCAGATAAAGCGTGGTGGATTCCTTGGCTAGCCAGGTACCCCTCAAAAGATGTGGCTGTGAATTGCGGGCCATTGTCCATTACTAATGTGTCCAGAATGCCATGGGTTGTGAATAATTGCCTTAAAACCTTAATGACAGACTCGGCAGTGGTCGACTTCAAAGGGAAGATCTTGAGCCACTTGGAATATGTGTCCACGATAATTAGGAACATTTGGCCATGGCATGGACCCACAAAATCGGCATGAAGCCGTGATCATGGGGCTTTTGGTAGATCCCAATCGTGCACTGGGGCTTTGGGAGGCACCGGCCATGACTCCTGACAGGGTAGGCATCGGGCGACCCACTCCTGGACTTCTGCGTCCATCTTGGGCCACCACATGTACCCTCTAGCTAAGGCCTTCATTCACACAATTCCCGGATGGCCTTTGTGTAATGTTTGAAGTATTCCAGCACGCAGGCTGGTGGGTATCACCACCCTGTCTCCCCATAGGAGGCATCCCCCTTGCTCTGACAGTTCATGCTGTCTTAGCTCATATGGCTTGAACTCGGGCCTGACAGGGTCTTTCGGCCACCCCCTCCACACCCAGTTCAGGACAGTCCTGAGAGCGGGGTATCTGGCCGTGTACTTGGCCACCTCAGCCAAGGTGATCAGGCCTGAATCCTCTAGGTCACTTAAGAGCACAGGGGCCTCTGGGATGATATCCGACAGTACCTCAGGCAACAGGCACCTGTTTAATGTGTCTGCATTTCCCATTTCTCTCCCAGGCCGGTGTTCCAGGCAATAGGAATACGCACATAGGAAAATGGCCCAGCAGGCAAAACGGGGGGACAAGACAGCTGGGGTGGGGCGATCCCCTGCGAGTAACCCCAATAGAGGCTTGTGGTCCATTACCAGTGTGAAGTCTCGCCCAAACAAGTATTCATGGAATTTTTTAACCCCCGCTACCAGGGCCAAGGCTTCCTTGTCCAGCTGACTATAGTTCCTTTCCATGCTGGACAAGGTTCTTGAATAATAGGCTATTGGAGCCTCAAGCCCATTGGGGAGCCAATGACTTAGGACAGCCCCGACCCCTACTGGGGACACATCACTAGGACCACCGGCAAGGTGGTGTTGTACTGAATCAGAAAGCTTTCGCTGGTCAGCAATTTTTTTACAGCTCTGAAAGCGGCATTTTCTTTATGGCCCCACACCCACGGAGCGTTCTTAGCGAGCAACCTACGGAGGGGCACCGCAATGGCTGCTTTATCTCTTAAAAATAGGCTATAAAAATTAAGAAGGCCTAGGAAAGCCTGCAGCTCCGCCTGATTTTTAGGTGCTGGGGCTTCCTGAATGGCCTTCAGTTTACTCTCTGTGGGGTGGATGTCTCCACCATCAATTCTGTACCCCAGGAACTCAACCTCTGGGACCCCCAATACACATTTGTTGCATTTGGCTTTCAAACCCATGGCGCGTAACTTCTTGAGGACCATTGTGATTCAACAGCGTAGCTGGTCACTATCGTTCACCGAAATAAGAACATCATCAAAGTAGGGCATGACTCCGGAGATGTTCTGCAACAGACATTCCATCACACTCTGGAACAACCCGGGGCCACACTAACCCCGAAATGCAATCTATGACATTTAAATGCCCCCCTGTGAGTCACAATGGTCTGAGCCTCTGCTGTGGTGCCATCTACTGGTAGCTGCTGGTACGCCTGTTCCAGATCTAACTTGGCGAACAGGCGTCCAGACCCCAACGAGTGCAGCAATTGATATACGATTGGCATGGGGTAGGCACTCTGTTGCAATGCCCTGTTTACAGTGCACTTATAGTCAGCGCATAGCCTGACGCTTCCGTCCCCTTTAAGGGGCATGACAATGGGCATCTCCCACCGTGCATGATCCACTGGTTCTAGAACACCCTGCTTGATCAGTCACCATTCACGATGATGAGCTGGAGTGGTCCTGCAAAGTTGTTGAACTGGACTTGCACGTTGGCCTGACCGAAGACTGGAATCCGGTTCCCCTGGTAGTCTGACAGGTGGAATCTGGTGTCCTGGATTCGGTTAGAGTAGAAGCTAGGCGCAACTCTTTTGAGAGTCTTCCAGGCTATGATAGACACCTCTGAGCCCGTGTCTATCTCCATCTGCATCAGTGCTCCCTTGATGAGGATGGTCACCATCAGCTTCTTTCCGCCCAGAGAGCTGTCTCTATCAATTTGTGTGTTGTTGGTAGCCGGTTGCATTCTTGGGTATCTTTGGCATGGCTTTGGATTTTCACGCCAAGATCTCGGTGACAGCTCAGCTCGCGGAGCATCGCACGCCTGCGTGTCCCTGTTCGGTAGCGTTGCACGGCTAACTCGTGCTAGATGGCCCCTCCTCTCACACCTCTGGCATGTAACATCTCTGAATCTACACGAAAATCTTGGGTGTCACCCCCCCACAGCTGGGACACCCATGGGGGAAATCTCTGGGCGGCAGTGGTGGAGGCAGGTGTCGCAGCTCAGTACAGGAAAGGTCATCATAGCTGCTCACATCATCATCCAGCATTCCCTTATGGACGGTCGGTACAGTGGGTGGCATAGGCTTCGCTTCCTTCTTGGATGAGGCAAAATGGTGGAGAGATTCAGCCGCTTTGGTGGACGACTCAGCTGCCCTGGCTTTGTCCAGCATGGCAGCCAAAGTGAGGTTAGGACGAGCTAGGAGGCAGCGCTGCAGGCAGATATCCAGAACACAGCAGATCAATTGGTCTAGCATTATGTCGTCCAAGTCGTGAAATTCAGTGTCCAGACGCCTTATGGAGAGCAGCAATATATTGATTGATAGTCTCTCCTTCCATTTGCATGCGCTGCTGAAATTCGTAACAATGCACAACCTTAGAAGGGGTTGGCGCATAGTGCGTCTTCAGTGTCCCCTTCAGCACATCCCATTGCACTGTGTGGACAGGCATCGGGGCAGAGAGAGCCTCTGCGGTGTCAAAAACCTCTGGGCCACAGTGACTCAAAAATAATGCCCTTTTTCTATTGTCCACCAGGCCCAGCAGGTCATTAGCCTCGAGGAAACACTCAAAATGCCGCATGTATGAGTCCCACTTCTCCTGGGCATGATCGAACAGCGGAGGTGGATGAAAGGCAGACATGACGCCGAAAACAAGGCAGGCAAGGTGTGAGATGCCTGGCTGGTTGTGAAGCCCGTGGGACTTGTCGTTGTTCTCCTGGTCCCGAATTCTTCGTCGCCACTGTTAGATCGTGGCGACGAAGATAGACAGGATACCGACTTTGACAACAGCTCTTTATTTGAGACAAGAAGCACAACCAGCAAAAACTCTCTGACAGCTTGCCTTTTTATAGGGGCTGTCAGCAACACTTGTAACCAATTCAAAAGGTAACAACCAATGGGGGTCCAGCATTTTCCCTCCATAATGCTGGACCTGGGTGAAACCAGTTATTCCTAGCCAGAACATAACATGGACTATTATGACCATTCGCTCAGTGACAATACAAAATTATTGTGCCAAATGAAGGGATATGCAACCTGTACTCGAAGTTATGGCTGTTGCAGCACCCCCACAATCACATGATGAAAATTCTAGTGATTGGCAATCTGCCTGACCTCACGATCCATTGCAGGGATGCTGAAACAGTGCTGATCTGCCTATCTTTCTCCTCATCTCAGCCACCACCTTGGCCTACCAATGTGTACAAAATTGATCTGTGCCCAGAGGCTTTGAATCTGTTTCCCACCCTGCCAGGTCCCAGAGTCCTTGGGCCTGCTTTCTGCCTTGCTATGTTCCATAGGCCTTGGGATTGCTTCCTGCTCCATTTACGTTATCATTTTTCCACAGCTGCCAAACAGGCATACCCAGTCAATGCAATCTGCAGGCTTCCTACAGAGGCACTTCATGCCATTCTGTAAGTGGTCACCATACTGACAATCTCTTGGAAAAGTCCTTTAATCTTCATAATCTAGGTTTAATTAATTTCTTAGAAACTGAATAATACAAAAAAATTAAAGACATTTAATTTCAATAGTCTAATATCTATCTATGTCGCTATCACCTTTAAATAGAAAGGAGGAGAGAGAAAAAGAGAGAGAGGTTTTTGATTTCTTAATTTCCAGGCTATGTTTAAACATTTTTTATCTTTCTTTTCTTATTCCTTGGGGTTCTTTCTTTATTTGTTTTGGTTTTGGTTTTTAGGTAGTTTGATGAAAGTAAAATGCTCACAACATTAATATCACATAGTATAACAAAGGCAAAGATTATGTTATATAGATAGTCCTCACTTGAAGATGGTAATTGGGACTGGCAACTCCATTGCTAAGGGACACAGTCATAAAATGCAATGTCATGTGACTGCACTGACTTACAATGATAGTTGTGACAGTTTGAGTTGTCTTTGTTAGGCAAATCCTACACAGTCACAATATTCCGCTATCACCTGATCACCATTTGTAACCTTCTGCCCTCTTCCCCACTGACTTTGCTTGTCAGAAGCAGGGCAGTGAAGGTTGCAAATAGCAATCATATGACTTCAAGACACTCTAATCATTGTAATTGCAAGCCATTTGCCAAGTAGCCAAATCATGATTACATGACTGTGGGGATGCTGCAACAGCCACAACAGTCACAACTACAATTATGAGTCCCTTGATTCAGTACCATCATAAGTTTGAATTGTAGAATGGTCATTGAACAAAGACTACCTGTTTTTCAAATGACTTGTAATGCATAGGGTATCAATATTTATCTACAGAATATTGTACTTAAGAAAAAGTGAAGAATTTTGAGTATCTGTCAAAGATTAGCCATCTTATCTGCACAGAAGATCCAAGTCTTATTGCATATTTCTTGACTTTCTTATAGAGGTCACATGCACATTCAAAGAAGTGGGAAGAGAACTACCGTATTTTTTGGAGTATAAGACGCACTGAAGTATAAGACGCACCTTAGTTTTGGGGGAGGAAAACAAGGAAAAAAGGCCTCTGCCTCCAAGCAATTTGCCAAACAGCAAACAGCAAATAGCACAGATGATATACACTGTTTGTTGTGTATTTCTGTGCATGTGTGCCTGACCCATAGAAATAGCAAAGAATTGGAGAAATGTACATTATGCCAGAAAGTTTTCTTAAATGTAGTCACACTAACTCCTCCCAATTATTTAAATAGATCTACTCCAAGATAAGTCAGGATTTAACTCTAATACTAAACAGGACACTGTTACATTTCAGACTATACTTGTACAGAGCTGTTAAAATTAATTAAAAGTTCTGAAAGTATACATTATTCTCCATAGTGGGTGGAGCTAGCCGCCAAGATTGGGATTTGGCACAGCCTTCTAGCCAATCAGGACTGAGTCTGTAAAAAGTATAAATAGTGGCTCTAGGGCCTAGTTCCCCCTCTTTTGACTCAGTCCGAGCCAAGGACTAGTGCCTTTTTTTCCAACTTCAAAGAGTAATTAGCTAGAGAATACTATCTGATAACATCTGGATTCCAAAAATTGTAAGTCTTCCCTGAACGAGCCCCCCCAGTGCTCTGATCCTCACACTGGGGAGAAGGCAGCCTGGCCTTAGGCCAGCTGTCGCTCGCCCCTCCAGCCGAAGGCCCAATCCAATCCAAATTAATTTATATATATATAACATCACATTCCGGCTGCGTTGGGAGTGGGAAAGGTCCCAAAATTGGCATTGGGGACAGCTATTGGGCCCTACACGAGGCGGGCAAGTAATTTGCCGGTTATTCATACAGCAAAAATATTTTTTTCCTTTGGCCGCGTGAGGAAGGCTCCCCTCACTGCCTCGTGCTAGGATATTAAAGCCACTGGGTGAGGCTGGCAAGCAATTTGCCGTTCCTAACGTGCTGTACGTTGCCCTCCAGTTTGGCCTGTACAATCTAAGGTTTAAATTGGCGGCCGCCTGCAAAGCCCTACATCTAAGGGCTTGGCTTATCTGATCGGGAGAGCCCTTATAAACTGCGGACTATTTTTTAAAGTGAGCCTGGGCTGATTCGAATGGAAAGCTGCTGATCGGACTCTTATCACCTAATCCGATCTATTTTGAGGCCGTTCGCTTCCGTTGCGGGCGTTCCAAGCTGCTGCCGATCGTGACCTCCCCCCAGCAAGCCATTGCATCGGGACCTGTCAAACTGCCGATCGTGCCCTTATCAGCCCTCCCGATCGATTCTGAGGCCGCTCGCATCATTCCGAGCATTCCCAGCAAGGCTGCTCCTTCGCATTCTTATCTACAAAGCCGATCTCCCTGCTGCCTGCTGATCGAAGCGCGGAGCTAATTACCGGCCTCAAAACCGACAGACAGACTTCTACTGCAATTAGAAGCCGTTCTGAGCCTTGCCTTTGCCGTTTGCCTCTCTGAAGAGAACTGAGCAGCTGCAGACGTCTCCTCCGTTGCTCCGGCGGCCATTTTAAGACAGCCTCATGGGCAATGGCCATTTTGAATATTAAGTGGCCCCACCCTCACCAGTGTCTACCTCCCTGCAGCAATGGCAGACAAGGCCGAGAAGCCCCATAAGCCCACTAAGGCAAAATCTAAGACCTCCAGGGCAGCTACTGAGGATAGGAGCCCCCAAAGGGATGCCTCCCCCTCAACAGTGAGAGACAGATCCCCAGTTAGGCCTAGTTCTCCTGAGGTACCAAACTCTCACCACAGGCCTAAAATTGCCTCCAAACAGCAGACCCAGGCTGGGGCTGGGGCTCACCAGAAGAACCAGGGGACACCCCAGGCACCTCCTCAGGGTGGACACCAATGCCCTGCCCGCCCTTCTGACTCCTTGTCGCTTGACAATGTCAACCCCTGTCAAGCTGAACCAGAGGTATGGGGCCCGCAGGTGCAGATTGACAGGCCCAGACAGGGGGCTAGGGGGGGAAGGTCCAATGAAGACCCACTACAGTCCAAAGAGGTGCAGGACTGCATCAATGCGGCAATTAGACAGGGCATAGAGGCTGGCATCAGGGCTATGGCAAAGCACAATCCACCCCAGGCTACTAGATCAGCATCCCCCGATAGACAACAGCAGGATAGGGATTATTACCCCTACCCTGAGCTTGAGGAAGGGGAAGAGACATATGATGAACCACTTGAGTTTCCTGACAATTTGGAGGACGATAAGGAACAAGGTACATTATTTCTGGATCAGGGGCAGGAGACAGGCAGAAGTTGAAGGCCCGGAGTTAGCTATGTCAGAGGACAAGGACTTGGCCCCTGAGCCTACTACCTCCTCAAGCCTCTTCCAGCCAGCCTAATTCCACTCCTTACTGCATAAAGCAAAAATCACAGCAAACTTGCAGCCTCCCTCAGCGGGGTCTGACAAGGCCCCCACTGTTGACCCTTTATTTGAACCCTCAGCCTTGCTAGCTGACGTGGTCCCGGCTCCAAAGCTGTTTGTGGAGACTATTCTCAAACAGTGGCAGTCCCCCACAGCGGGCCCCCTGCCTACTAACCTGGACAAAAAAATTTTTTAACATCGACAATGCCCTGGCACAACACTTGCCAATGCCTCCAGTTGATGCTCCTGTCCGGGCTCTATATTCCAACTTGCTGATGCCCGGCGACCCGGAGGAACTTCTCCGACCAGAGGACCGGCGTGCAGACGCTTCACTCCAGAGAGCCCACCAGTCGGCGGCATGGGCGATCCGAGCGGCCACCACTGCGTCCTTTTTCTGCAGAACCACCCTCAAGTGGCTCCATGCCCTGCAGGGCCATCTCCCACCATCAGACACCAGGGCGCACCAGGACCTAAATAAGCTCCTGGCAGCCACCCAGTTTACCTCTGAAGCCACCATACAGGCTGCCCGCTTCTCGGCAAGATCCATGCGGTCCATGGTGGTGACATGTTGAATGGCCTGGCTTCGCAGCTGGCCAGCAGATGTGAGATACAAATGGAAATTAGCATCTGCCCCGGTAGCTGGGCAATCCCTATTTGGTGAGGTCTTAAATTCTATTGTTACCGAAACAAAAGATAAACGTAAGGTACTTCCCTCAGTCGGGCGGAAAAACTCATTCCGCCCCACTCCCTTCCAACGTAGGAATTATAGAGGGGCTAACCAGTTCCAGAACCGTTACCAAGGGCAATCACAGGGGCAATCCCAGGGTCAATCCCAGGGGCAGTATGGGTCGCGTCAGCGCTTCTCGGCTGATCGCCCATTCCGGGGTAACCAATACAAACGGCCCTTTAGAGGGGCCGATGGTCGCCCCTTCCGCCAGAACAGATAAACCTCCAGCCGATCCTCCCATAGGGGGTCGCCTGGCACTCTATGCCAGTCGATGGGAGGAAATCACCAACGACGCATGGGTTTGTGAAACCCTGAAGTCAGGACTTTCTCTGGAGTTTCTCTCCACTCCCCCAAGGTTTTTCCTTCGATGCCCCATCTCATCAAATTCAGAAAAATGGGTCCTCATGAATCAGGCCATCCAGCACCTGTTGGAGATTCGAGCCATCCAGCAGGTGCCTGAGGACCAACAGGGGCAGGGCTTCTACTCCATTTAGTTTGTAGTGCCCAAATCCTCGGGAGGCTGGAGAGCAATATTGGACCTTAAGTGCCTCAATAGGTACATCGTCCATAAGAAGTTCAAAATGCACACCCTGCAGTCAATTCTGACAAGTATTAGGAAGGGAGATCTACTGTCATCCATAGATCTTTCGGAGGCTTATCTCCACATCCCAATTCGGCCATCTCACTGCCAATACTTGCGGTTTTGCTACGCAGGGGTGCATTATGAATATGGGGCGCTTCCCTTTGGCCTGTCATCAGCGCCAAGGGTCTTCACCAAGGTCCTAGCGGCCTTGACCGCTCACCTTCGATCCATCCCCATCAGGGTCCAGTGCTACCTGGATGACATTCTCATCTCCTCTGTCTCTCCTTCTCAGGCCGAGAGAGATGTCCAGGTAGTGCTCTCCACACTCACCCAACATGGCTTCTTGGTCAACCGCTCCAAGAGCCAGCTGGTCCCCGCCACCAGAATTGTCCACCTGGGGGCGATCATTGACTCCCTGGAGTGTAAGGTGTACCTGTCCCAGGAACGGAGAGACAGCCTATTGGAATTAACCCAGCAAGTTCTGAGGCAAAATTCAGTCCCACTGAACCAGCTGTCCTCTCTCCTGGGCAAGATGATTTCGGCAATCCACATTGTCCCTTGGGCCCATTTACACTCCAGGGACCTCCAATGGCTCCTTCTGCCCTACCAACGTCAACAGCGAGCCAATTCCCCTGCCAAGGTGAGACTCACACACCCAGTCAGAGAGTCACTGAAATGGTGGACCACATCTGCAGTTCACAGGGGTACCTGCTTCCTTCCCCCACAACGAATCACTGTAACCACTGACGCCAGTTTGTCAGGATGGGGGGCCCATGTGGGATCGCAGGTAGCACAGGGCACCTGGTCACAAACTGAGGCGACTCTCAGCATTAACATACTAGAATTACGTGCTGTTTTTCTTGCCCTGCAGCAATTCCAACTCCTGCTGGAGAATTCGCACGTACTGGTCCTCACGGACAACGTGGCCACCAAGGCCCACATAAACAGACAGGGTGGGACCATGTCCGGACAATTGATGTTGGAGGCCATGCTGCTGGGGTTGTGGGCAGAGCGCCATCTCCGGGGTGAGCAACACCAGGACAGACTGGCTGAGCCGGAACCTGATCGATCCGGCAGAGTGGTGCCTCCACCCAGACCTTTTTCGCCAACTTGTGGATCGTTTCGGTCTGCCAGTAATAGATTTTTTTGCCACCCCGGGGAATGCTCAACTGCCCAGGTTCCTGACACGGTATCAAACTCAGGGGGCAGAAGGGACGGATGCCCTCTGCTGCCTTTGGCCCACAGGATTACTGTATGCCTTCCCTCCCATCCCCATCCTTCCACTAGTCATCCGCAAGCTGCTGGAGGAGCGGGCCGAGGTGGTCCTTCTGGCCCCCCACTGGGCAAGGAGAGCCTGGTATGCTGACCTGGTCTCCCTGTCAGTCTCCCCTCCATGGAGGATCCCTCAGACAGAGTGGTCGCTTGTCCAGGGGTCAGTGTAGCATCCAGAGCCTCACTGGTTGCAACTGACCACCTGGCACTTGAGCGGCTCACTCTGAGGAGCCATCAGATCCCTGAGAACGTCATGGAGGTCTTGCTTGACTCCCGCAGGCCATCCACACAACGTATCTATGCAGCCTCTTGGAAGGCTTTTTGCTCATGGTGTGCGGGGGAGGGTTACTCACCTCTGGACCTCTCTGTCATAAACGTTCTTCAATTCCTCCGCCAGGGGCTGGCCAAAGGTCTTGCCCCAAACACTCTCAAGCGCCAGGTTGCTGCCCTGTCCATGGTGCTGTCTTGCCCATCTCTGGGAAGACTCTCTGCACATCCCTTGATCTCCAGGTTCCTTAAGGGTGCAGTGAATAGATGCCCTCCTGTGGTGCACAGGTACCCCACCTGGGACTTGTCCAAAGTGTTACTAGCACTCACGAGGGGCGCATTTGAACCTTTGCAAACCATCTCAATGGCCCACCTAATGTACAAGGTGGTCTTTCTGGTGGCTGTCACATCTGCCCGGCGCATCTCTGAACTGGCAGCCCTTTCCATCAGGAGTGACCTCTGTGTCTTCCACCAGGACAGAGTAGTGTTGCGGCTGGATCCCACCTTCCTGCCAAAGGTAAACTCTTATTTTCACTGGGCTCAGGAGGTGGTGTTACCCTCCTTTTACCCTTCCCCTTCTTCTGACATTGAAAGGCAGTGGCACCTCCTGGATGTGAGGCGCGCACTGGACACTTACATACAAAGGACCTCTGCTTTTCGCAGAACTGAGGCCTTGTTTATTTCTTTTCACCCCTCTTCCTTGGGGCGGAAAGCATCTTCTCCCACGGTGGGTCGGTGGATTCGTACTGTAATTAACATTGCATATGAACAAATGTCCTTACCACGACCCACCAGGATTACGGCCCATTCCACACACAGTGCGGCCACCACTGCGGCGTGGAACACCAGGGCTTCCATCGAGGAGATCTGCCGGGCAGCCACATGGTCATCTCCAACACCATTTGTCCGGCACTACAGACTGGACGCTTTCGCCTCTCAGGAGGCTGACTTTGGGTGAAGGGTGCTGGAACAGGTAACATTGGAGGGCGGCGGTCCCAGCCAGGTTCAGGAGGCCCACCCTGGGGACTAAATTGCTTTGGTATGTCCCAATCTTGGCGGCTAGCTCCACCCACTATGGAGAATGAGACATTGTACTTACCTGAGACGTCCATTCTCGTAGGGTGGAGCTAGCCGCCAAGTCCCTCCCTTCTATTCTACGATCTGGCTGGATGGTGTTTGTTTCTCCTTATTCTGAGTCATTAGGTATGTAGGAAATAGTTGTTTAGGATTCTGTACATAGGTAATTAGTTCTTAGGTATTTAGTTTTCTTGCATTGCATCAGTGTTGTATTTGTCAATAAAGCTTGTTGGATTCATAGGCACGTCGAGTCTGGCTTTCGTCCCTCGTCAAAAGAGGGGGAACTAGGCCCTAGAGCCACTATTTATACTTTTTACAGACTCAGTCCTGATTGGCTAGAAGGCTGTGCCAAATCCCAATCTTGGTGGCTAGCTCCACCCTACGAGAATGGACGTCTCAGGTAAGTACAACGTCTCATTCTCTATTATTTAAAAGAAGATACAATAGCACTAGGCCTCTTCAGAGCAAGCATTTATTTTAAAAAGCTTCTTTATTTTTTAAGTTGTCTAGAACAGGGGTCTCCAACCTTGGCAACTTTAAGACTTGTGGACTTCAACTCCCAGAATTCCACAGCCAGCAAAGCAAATAATAAAGCAGTCAGCAAAGCAGTCTTTAAAAAATAAGTCTAATAATTTGAACATTCTACAGACATTTAAAGTTATTTACTTACCCCCTTGCATCCAGTTCAGCAGAAAATAAAAATCTGAGTGTCTCTCCCATCTATTTGCCTCTTTGCAGCTAGTTTCAGTTTCATTTTAGCATGTGGCAAATCAGCTGGTGGTCAAGAAGCTGCTAAGGACTTGCTTGTCTTAACAGGCTCTTCCCTGTTTGCTGCAAGCAGGTAAATTGCTGGAAGACAGAGGCCAAAGGGTGGGGGTGGGTGGGGCTACATTCGGTGTATAAGACGTACCCAAGTTTTCACCCTCTTTTTGGGGGTAAAAAGGTGCACCTTATACTCTGAAAAATATCGTAAATAAAAAGAAGCCAATCCCTAACAATTGAGAATATTCTGGATGTCTCTCAAAACCTGGTTATGTCATTGGCATGGGGGGAACATAAAGAAAGAGTGAAGAACTGAGGCGGTTCCATTGTGTTGACTCTGTTTATCCTCTCTTAGCCTTCCATTACAATTTTAAAATTTTCTGGATTGTAGTTTTTAAAAAAATAAAAATATATTTATCACTGTATTTCATGCTTCCCAGAGTTATAGTTTTGTGAGATGGATGGCCTTATACAGTAAATTGGATGGAAGAATGGATGGACACTCATTTCTGTGGATAAAAAACAAAATCCTGATGGGCTTTGATGGCCTTACACAAATGATCTAATGTTTGTTTATGACTTTGATATAACCTTCCTTCTGTACTTCATTTAAGCATCATACCTATCATGTTTCCTCGAAAATAAGCCCCAACCAAAAAATAAGCCCTAGCATGCTTTTTCAGGATGCTCATAATAAAGCCATACTCCCAAAATAAGCCCCAGTTAAGATCGTCAGCCCTCGGGGGGTGGGGTAGCCAGCACAGGAGGTGCAAGCACGCAGGGGCTGTCAGTGTCTCTTGGCTGGCGCAGCCCATGCAGCACAGATTGTCTGAGTGCTGCAACCATCAGGCCAGCCCATCAAGCAGCAGGCAGAGGCAGAGGGGTGGAGCAGTGAGGGGAGTCCTGGCTGCCTCTTGAGGATGGGGGCTCCCCACCCTTCCTGTTCACTGGGGCCAGGATGGGGCAGCAAGCAGGAGGCTCATCCTATGTGTGCGACAGAGCTAGAGGACAAAGTTGGATGGTGGGGCCTTGAATTCACAGGGGCCATGGTGCAGCACCATCCCTACCCTGTCACCTGCCTCACCTCACCTCACGGCAGAAGTACCAGAAACAGGTGGAGGCAGAGGCACAGGGGAAGGCATACAATCTGGCCCACTGGATGCAACATGCGACCACCTGCCCCATTATAGCTGGGGGCAAGCAAAAACAGACGGTGGAACAGAGTGGGCAGGTGGCTGTGCAGATACATGCCCTCAAATGCCTGATGATTGTGCAATCTTTCATCAAAAGAAGATTACTTATGCCCTTAATATACCCTTAATATTTTCATATTTGCTTTAGATTTCAATTTGCTGTCAGCCCAGAAAACTGTGGCCTAAGCAAACCATTAGTATAAAACCATGGCTTACAAATCATTCTATCCATATTCTTTGTGAGTTTCCATCTTTCTCCTCAGTTTCCTTATGGGTTTATGTGCACACAAATGAGAACATATTGTAATGTTTACAGTAACATATCCAATCTCTTACTAACTTTGTGAACGGACTGTTTGGTATTCAGGTAAGATTATATGTAATTTAGATTTTGTGATTGTTGTTTCAGTACTATGCAAATAATTGCCCCAACAATGTTTAATTTTCCATGCATATAACTATTTGTTATATTAAGATAATGGAACATTTTGCCTTCTTGTTTTCTCTCAGTGATCATGTTGCAAATCAATTATTTTTATTGTTATTCTGGACCATTACTTGCTATTCTCAAACTTCATGTTATCTATAATTCTCTGTTGCAATTTAATGCTTATGTACCTATAATCCTGTAATTTACAAGTAAAGATATAAAATCATTGTGTCCAAGAGTCCTTCCGGGGGTGGAGCCAAAGCGGGAGGTTGCAGGAGAACTGACCTCTGCTCCTTTCACCCAAACTTTTGGGGAAGCCTTGGACCCCTGACCCAGTTCTTCGAACTTTTCTGTCGGGTCGGTGAAAGCTGAAGATCTCAGGAACTTCCCCAGCCCATTTGAGCGAAAAAGACGGTCTGCTAAGACGACTGGGAGGTTCAAAAAGCTCTTGGCTCAGAGGACGCCGTCGGCTTTAAAATGGCAATATCGGCGTTGGAGAGCTCTTCGTATTAAGAATCTTGCAAGCACTTGCTGGGAAGATGCTGCCTGGGTCTGAGGGGATGCGAGCGAGTGCCAGATATGTTTTACAGCTGGATTGGCATCTTTTTGGGCAGCGACTTAACACCAGTTTGCCGACCGTTAAAGAACTTGCGCCAGGCTTCTTATCTACAAGATTGCCGCAGGCGCCTACCGTCTCTTTGCTGCTGCCTGTTATTGTTATCGCGACTAACCCCTCAGCAATAACTCTCCCGAAGATTAGAGCAACAGGGTTAGACCAGGCACTTTTCCATCAGGACTGCTGCTGTTGCCTGACGTGTGTGCGACAACCGGCCTTTTGGCAACGGCTTTTCAGGCGAGTGGACCAGCTAAGCTCTTACGTGTCCAGGTCGTGACTGTATGTTCTATCACTGTGACGATTTATATTGGACATTAATGCCGCCAGCACAGACCCAATGTGGCCTCTCTCAACTGTCCCTCTGGATTAGTTCTCTTTTCCGCTTTAAGTGACGGCTCCGCAGGAGAGTTTCTATTGTCACGGTTGCCGATGTGGCCGCGAGGCCTTTTTTGGCTGACACAGCCCGGGCTTCATCATTGTTTTTATCCACATTGGAATCGCTGAGTGGTTCGAGAAGAGGGTTGCCAGATGACACTATGGGCTTGAGCCCTATTATTACCAACATTGTGGGGGAGAGCAGTAGTCAATTATGGACTGTTTTGGAAACCTCTAATGATCACTGTAGATCTTGTGGTGAAAGGCAAGGATGAAGAACTAATCTTGACTGGCTTGGAGGCTGCACATATGCACTCCCTTTTGGCGCTAGTATTGTCTATTAACTATTTGAAAATTTTTATCCTGGAAGTGGTGTGGTTGATGTGGACTTTGCTTGTTATGATTGAATGAACAGTTGTTTAGATTGTAGAAAAATGGCTTGTTAGAATGAGTGAGCCGGGGACTGGGGTTCGGACCCCCTCTGCTGAGTGTGGAAACAGAAGCAGAGGGGGGTCTGACTCTATTACCTGGCTCAGTGAGGAAGGTATGCATGGCCTGCAGGAAGGAAGGAGGACCAGTGGGGAGGGGGACGGGATCTCTGGGGGGGTGGAGAGCCAGAATATTTCGGTCATGATAGGGAGAGGTAGGTATAGTGGGAGCAGAGGGGTGGGCCGCTCTCGGGGAATAAGACCTCGCTGTTTACAAGCAATCCCTTGTTCTGGCCCCTCTGATGTGGTTCCATCTTGCTCAACCCGAGTACCTGATGACCGGGGTTTTCAGGGCCCTGGGCTCAAGCTGATGCTGTTGAATGCCAGGTCAATTGTCAACAAAGTCCCCCTGATATGTGATTTAATCACTGACAAGGGGGTGGACCTGGCATGCATAACTGAGACCTGGCTGGGCCAGGAGGGGGGAGTAGCCCTCTCCAAGATATGCCCAGATGGGTTCTCAGTGTTGCATCAGCCACGACCCCAGGGAAGGGGGGGAGGAGTGGCTATTATAATGCGCCGGAATCTGCATCCTCGTAGGAGCCCTGCCCTGGAGATTGTTGGGTGTGAGATGCTCCTTCTGAAGTTGGACTTAGGGGTTCAGGTGGGCCTTTTGTTAGCGTACCTGCCTCCCGGCTGCATTACCAAGGCCCTGCCTGAGCTGCTTGAGGCGGTAGCAAGCCTGGTGGTGGAGTTTCCCAGGCTCCTGGTGCTGGGGGACTTTAACCTGCCTTCGGCGGGCGAAACCTCTGATGCAGCTCAGGAGTTCATGGATTCCATGACAACCATGGACCTGACCCAAGTAATCCAGGGTCCGACTCATAAGGGAGGTCACATGCTTGACCTAGTGTTTCTCTCGGGGCAGTGGAGAGATGATCTGAAACTAGGGGATATAGTCACCACCCCGTTGTCATGGTCAGATCATTTCCTACTGAGGTTGGATTTCACAGCCCCACTCCTCCCCCGCAGGGAGGTGGGACCGACTAGGTGGTTCCACCCCAGGCGCCTAATGGAGCCAGAAGGATTTCAGAGGGAACTTAGGAAAATACCTGAAACCCTAGTCCACAATTCGTCTGAGTCCCTGGTGGTTGCCTGGAACACCGCAGCATCAGGGGCATTAGATCGGATTGCGCCTTTGTGACCTCTCCGTGGCAGTCGATCCCGGAAAGCTCCCTGGTTTACTGAGGAGCTCCGGGAGATGAAACGCCACAAGAGACATCTGGAGCGACGCTGGAGAGCCAGTAAAACCGAATCTGACCGAACACTTCTAAGAACTTTTATTAAATCTTATTTAGTGGCGATAAGGGCGGCAAAACGATCTCATTTTTCCGCCCTTATTGCATCTGCAGATTCTCGCCCAGCCGCCTTGTTTAGGATGACTCGCTCCCTCCTTGCCAAAGGGGGAAGTGAGGACACTTGCACAGTAGAGCTGAGGAATTCGCTCAGTTTCTGATGGATAAAGTCGCTCAGATCTGGTTAAATCTGGACTCTGGCTGGACAGAGCCCATTGAGTTGACAGGGGCAAGTCTTAGTCTAGCATTGTGGGAGGAGTTTGAGCCAGCCACTCCTGATGACGTGGACAAGGCCGTGGGTGCGATGAGCTCTTCCACCTGTTTATTGGACCCGTGCCCCTCCTGGCTGGTTTCGGCCAGCAGAGAGGTGGCACGCAGCTGGATCCAGGCGGTGATCAATTCTTCTTTTAGGGAGGGATCCATGAGACCCCTCCTTAAGAAGATGTCCCTAGATCTGGCGGATTTGAAGAACTTTCATCCGGTCTCCAACTTACCTTTTATAGGTAAGGTTGTTGAGAAGGTGGTAGCTTTTCAGCTTCTTCGGTTATTGGAGGAAACTGATTATCTAGATTCCTTTCAATCGGGTTTCAGGCGCGGCTACAGTACAGAAACTGCCTTGGTCGCCCTGATGGATGAACTCTTGCAGGAATTATTCTTCCATCCTGGTGCTACTTGACCTCTCAGCGGCTTTCGATACCATCGACCATGGTATCCTTCTGCATCGTCTTGGCGAATTGGGAGTGGGAGGCACCGTTTTACAGTGGTTCTCCTCTTACCTCGCTGATAGGATGGAGTCGGTGTTAACAGGAGGACAGAGGTTGTCTCCTAGGCCCTTGACTTGTGAGGTGCCTCAGGGTTTGGTCCTCTCGCCCATCCTGTTTAACATTTACATGAAACCGCTGGGGGAGATCATCCGTCGACACGGGGTGAGTTTTCAACAGTATGCTGATAACACCCAGCTGTACATTTCCACCCCGTTTCAATTCAGGGAGGCAGTGGATGTAATGTGCCGATGCCTGGACGATGTCAGGATCTGGATGGGGAGGAACAGGCTCAAGCTTAACCCCGACAAGACTGAGTGGCTCTGGATATTGCCCCCTAAGGACTATGTCAACTGTCCCTCCTTGGTTCTTGGGGGAGAAAAACTAACTCCCTCGGAATGGGTTCTCAATTTGGGAGTTCTCCTAGATCCACAGCTAAAATTAGACCAACATCTTACAGCTGTGGCTAGGGAAGCCTTTGCACAGATCCGCCTGGTGCACCAATTGCGACCATACTTGGAGAAGGAGGCTCTACTCACAGTCACTCATGCCCTTGTCACCTCTCGATTGGACTACTGTAATGCGCTCTACATGGGGCTACCCTTGAAGAGTATCTGGAGACTTCAACTGGTGCAAAATGAAGCTGTGCGTGCTGTGGTGGGTGTCTCAAGATACACCCACGTAACACCCATACTCCGCCAGCTGCACTGGTTGCCCATTGGTCTCCTGGTGCAATTCAAGGTATTGATTATCATCTTTAAAGCCCTACATGGCTTAGGTCCAGGTTACCTCCAGGACCGCATCCTACCTCATACTTCCCTTCGACCGGTCAGAGTGGGTCTCCTCCAGGTCCCGTCAACCAAAGAATGCCGGCTGGCGGTGCCTAGGGGGAGGGCCTTCTCTGTAGGGGCACCCGTTCTCTGGAACCAACTACCCCCAGAGATCTGAATTATCCCCACCTTGCTGGCCTTCCGAAAAGCCATCAAGACATGGCTCTTCCTGCAGGCGGGGTGACTGAGACAATTTTACATCCTAGGTCTCCCCCATGTATGTATGGTTTTGTATGTTTTTTAAATTCTTTTTTAATACTGTTTTTAAATTATTATATTGTTTAGTTGTTCTTTAAATGTTGTATGCCACCCTGAGTCCTCAGGGAATAGGGGGGCATATAAGAACACTAAAATAAAATAATTAATAAATACATTATAATTTAGGACAATTTTCAAATATAAGCTTGCCTGGCGAATAAGTTCTATAATCAAATATAATTTTTTCATTCATAGAAGCTCAGATTTAAAACAGTATTAAAAATTAGCACATACTCTTTATTTATCAATATTTTCTTGATTCATAGATATTTATATAAGACCTTTCTTATTATTTGAGGTAATAGGGGAACTGGGATGTTCCCATGACCACATGGCCTTGCCAATTCTCTGAGACTTTTGCAAAATATTGACAGTCTGGTTGTTTCTACTGTAGGCTACTGTTCATGGTAGGTGGAATTAACAGTTTATCCTTGGGCACCAGGGTTCTTCTGTTTGCTGGGATTGTTTGTTTTAATTTTGTGAGCCAGAGTCACTTGTGTGAAATGGTTGCCTATATAAATTTTATAAATATTTTTCCTGAAGCCGTTGTAACTTTGAGCCATTGTTAAATGAACAGTTATTAATTGAGGAATACTTTATTTATTTATTTGATTATATTTCTATGCTGCCCAATTCCCAAAGGACTCTGGGCGGCTCACAATCAGGACAAATATGAATCAATACAGAAAAGAACATCATAACAAAATTTGAAAGCATGTTTAAAAATTTAAAAACAATCAATTACTACATTCATTCAGGGGCGACCTTACTGATTAGCTCTGTCGGGTCACTGGCACCAAGCCTGCCAGAAAAGCCAGGTCTTAACGGCTTTCCTGAAGGCCAATAAGGTGGGGGTGGTACGAATCTCCGGCAGTAGCTGGTTCCAGAGAGCCATGGCAGCAACAGAGAAGGCCCTCCCCTGTGGCCCCACCAGCTGACACTGTTTAGCTAACGGGACCTGAAGGAGCCCAATCCTGTTCGATCTCACCGGTCATTGGGAGGTACATGGTAGGAGGCGGTCTCGGAGATAGCCTGGCCCTAAGCCATGTAGGGCTTTAAAGGTGATAACCAATACTTTGAATTGTGTCCGGAGACCAATAGGCAGCCAGTGCAGCTCGCGGACGATTGATGTGATGTAGGTGTATCTAGGTATGCCCACAATCGCTCGCGCAGCTGCATTCTGGACTAGCTGTAATTTCCAAACAGTCTTCAAGGGTAGCCCCATGTAGAGCGCATTGCAATAATCAAGATGTGAGGTGATAAGGGCGTGAGGGACCGTGAGCAGTGCCTCCCGATCCAAGTAGGGTCGCAATTGGTGCACAAGATGAACCTGCGCAAAGGCCCCCCTGGCCACAGTTGTTAGATGTTGGTCTAATTTGAGCTGTGGATCCAGGAGGACACCCAAATTGCGAACCCATTCTGAGAGGACTAGTTTCTCTCCCCCCAGAACCAAGGAAGGACAGTCGACATAGTCCTTAGGAGGCAGTATCCACAGCCACTCAGTCTTGTCCGGGTTGAGCTTGAGCCTGTTGACCCCCATCCAGACCCTCACTTCGTCCAGGCACTGGCACATCACATCCACTGCCTCACTGAATTGACGTGGGGTGGAGATGTACAACTGGGTATCATCAGCATATTGCTGGAACCTCACCCCGTGTCGACGGATCTCACCCAGTGGTTTCATGTAGATGTTAAATAGGAGGGGAGAGAGGACCGAGCCCTGAGGTACCCCACACATGAGGGGCCTTGGGTCAACCTCTGTCCCCCCGCCAACACCAACTGCGACCGATCAGAGACATAGGAGGCGAACTACTGTAATACGGTGAGAGCAGCTGAGAGGTCAAATAGCACCAAGATAGAGGATTAACCTCTATCTCAGGCTCACCAGAGATCATCCATCAGAGTGACCAAGGCAGTTTCCATGCTGAAGCCAGGCCTGAAACCTGATTGAAAAGGGACGTTGTTACTCACCTGATACTTCCTTTCTCATAGGGTGGAGCCAGCCTCCAAGAATGGGTTAAATCTGCCCCCTAGCCAATCAGGACCGAGTTTTTTAAAGGTATAAATAGAACCCTCTTGCCTTGGCACCCCCTCTTTTTTACGAGGGAAGAAGGTCAAACTCAAACGTGCTTACCCATTGAACCAACATATTTAATAGAGGAACAAGAACCAGAGAACACAGCACAAGATTTCATGAACATATGTACAGATTGAAAAGGATGATTACGGACAGTCCAGCCAATCTCATGAACAAGGAGGGACTTGGAGGCTGGCTCCACCCTATGAGAAAGGACGTATCAGGTGAGTAACAATGTCCCTTCTCCATAGTGGGTGGAGCCAGCCTCCAAGAATGAGACATACCAAAGTACCCTGTCCCTAGGGCGGGCCACCTGAATCTGGTTGAGACTGACCCAGTCCTCCCACACCTTGATGCAACACCCGCTGGCCAAAGTCTGCCTCTGCAGAGGCATAGGCATCCAGTTTATAGTGCCAGACAAAAGGTGTCGGGGAGGCCCATGTGATAGCACGGCAAACCTTCACAATGGAGGTCTGGGCGGTCCAAGCCGCAGTGGTGGCTGCGCTGTGCGTGGAGTACACTGTAAGTCCGGGGGCAGGGCAAAGACATTTGTTCGTAGGCCAAAGAGATGGCCGCGCGAAGCCAATGGCCCACCATGGAGGAGGATGCTTTACAGCCCATTGAAGAAGGGTGAAAGGACACAAAGAGCGCCTCAGTTTGTCGGAAGCTAGAGGTGCGTTGCAAATATATGTCCAGGGCACGCCTGACATCCAGCAGGTGCCACGCACGCTCAGTGTCATTGAGTGGAGCTTGGTAGAAGCTGGGGAGGATGATCTCCTGCGCTTTGTGAAAGTAAGTGTTTACCTTCGGAACGAAGGTGGGGTCCAGCTGCAGGACCACCCTGTCGGAGTGAAAGATGCACAGGTCCCCCCTCACAGACAGAGTGGCCAGTTCTGAGATCCTGCGTGTGGAAATCACTGCCACAAGGAAGACTACTTTGTATGTTAAGTGGACCAGGGATGCCGCAGAGAGAGGTTCAAATGGGCCCGCAGTGAGAGCAGTTAATACCTTGGATAGATCCCAGGTTGGGAACCTATGGACAACGGGAGGGCACAGGTTGGTGGCCCCCTTCAGGAACTGTTTCAGCAGCAGGTGACCGGAGAGGGAGTCCAAGCCCTGACATGAAAGTACAGTAGATAATGCCGCTACTTGGTGGCGTAGCGTATTAGGGGAAAGACCCTTGGCAAGTCCCTGGCGCAGGAATTGAATGACATTGATAATTGACAGTTCTACGGGAGAATACCCCACCTGCGCGCACCAGCAACAGAAGGCCTTCCACGTGGCCGAATAAATGCGTTCTGTAGATGGCCTCCTAGAGGCCAACATGATTTGAGCAATATTGTCCGGAACCAGGCGGTGCTTTAGAGTGAGCTGCCCAAGTGCCAGGCGGTCAGTTGTAGCCAATGCAGCTCTGGATGATGGACTGACCCCTGGACAAGCGACAACTCTGTCGGCAGAATCCGCCAAGGAGGTGACATGGACAGGGACATAAGGTCCGCGAACCACGCCCGTCTGGACCAATGGGGAGCCAGAAGGAGGACCTCCACCCGCAGCTGCAGGACCCTCCAAATGACCTTGGGGATCAAGGGGAGGGGAGGGAATGCGTACAGTAGCCCTTGCGGCCAGTCGCAACAAAAAGAGTCTGTGCCCTCTCCCCCCTGCGACCAAAACCTGGTTAGGAACCTGGGCAACCTGGCATTCTCCGGGGTGGCGAAGAGGTCCATGACCGGCAGACCGAACCGACTGACCAGCTGCTGGAAAATGTCCGGATGAAGAGACCACTCCGCCGGGTCGATGGAGTTCCGACTGAGCCAGTCTGCCATTGTGTTGCTCACCCCAGAGATGTGCTCTGCTGCGATGGACTGCAGATGCTGCTCTGCCCAGAGCCTCAGTGTCATTGCCTCGGCCATGAGGACTTTGGACATGGTCCCGCCCTGGCGATTGATGTGGGCCTTCGTTGTTACATTGTCCGTCAGGACAAGCACGTGACTGCCCAACAGACAGCCCTGAAAGTGAGCTAGAGTGGTCAGTGGTCAGAGTCAGCCTCCATGGTTCCAGGAAGCCGGTTCCTCTTGAGAGAGCGGCTGAAGACCACCACCGAAGGGATTGTCGCACCACTGTCGAGAGCTGGACCCTGGCTGGGGAACCGCTGCGACCGGATTGCTGGAAAGGGAGAAGAAACCATTGAAGGTCTCTGGAATGCAGGTGAGCCCACGGGGTGATGTGAATGGCTGAGATCATCTTACCCAGAAGGGAGGACAGCTGGTTCAAGGGAACCCTCGTTTGGGCCAGAACATGCTGGACTAAGTCCGATAAGCTGTCTCATCCAGATAGCACTGGACACGCACGGGGATAGCCCGCAGATGGGCGGTCAAGGCGGCCAGGACCTTGGTAAACACTCTCGGCACTGAAGACAGGCCGAAGGGCAACGCCATATATTCGTAATGCACCCCTGCATAACAAAACCGGAGGTATTGGCGGTGAGATGAATTGATTGGGGTGTGGAGGTAGGCCTCCGAATGGTCAATTGAGGCGAGAAAGTCGCCTTGCCTAATGCCCGCCAGAATTAATTGCAGGGTGTGCATCTTGAATTTCTTGTAAATGACATATTTATTGAGGCGTTTTAAATCAAGAATGGCTCTCCACCCGCCCGAGGATTTTGGGACTACGAACAAGATGGAATAGAATCCCTGCCCCTGCTGGTCCTTGGGGACCTGCTGAATGGCTCGAATGTCCAGCAGGTGCCGGATGGCCTGATTCATAAGGACCCGTTTAGCACGATTGGATGACAAGGGGCAGCGTAGAAAGAACCTCGGGGGGTGGAAAAAAATTCAAGAGATAGCCCTGACGATAGGGTCTGTAAAACCCATGCGTCGAGGTGGCACAGCGGTTAGAGGCAGGTACTGCAGGCCACTTTAGCTGACACTGATCCGCAGGTCAGTGGTTCAAATCTCACCGGCTCAAGGTTGACTCAGCCTTCCAACCTTCCGAGGTAGGTAAAATGAGGACCCAGATTGTTGGGGGCAATATAAATATACATTGCTTACTGGTGTAAACCGCTTAGAGAGTGCTTGCACTGTGAGGCGGTATATAAATCTCACAAAAAAAAAATTTCCTCCCATCGACCGGCATATAATGCCAGGCGACCCCCAATGGGAGGAACTGGTGCAGCTCTATTTGTACCTGCGGTAAGGGCGACCACCGGCCGCTCTAAAGGGCCATTTGGCCTGGGAACCTCTAAAGGTTCTGTCAGGGGCTGGGCGTGGGCGCCCCCCATACTGTCCCTGGTACCCAGACTGCCCCTGGTACCCAGACTGCCCCTGGTACCCAGACTGGCCTTGAGGCCGAGTATACCCCCGGTCTGAACCCCTAGCTCCCTTCCTAAAGAAGAAGTTAGATTTCTTGGGGTTCCTCGTGCAAGCGGGAAGAATCTTCCACTTGTCCTTGGTCTCTGTGATGAGGCGATCAAGGGCAGGGCCAAACAAGGACTGACCAGTAGCCAGCTTCCATTTATGATGGGCATCCGCTGGCCAGGAGCGGAGCCAATGCATGCGGCGCGCCATCACTGTCGAGCCCATTCATCGGGCCACAAATCTCGCCGCTAGGAGGGAGGCGTCCGAGGTGAACTGTGCCGCCGCCAGCAACTTCTTGACGTCCTGTTGCACCCTGGTGTCAGTAGAGGGAATGCGCTCTTGCAGGGCATGCAGCCACTTGAGTGAGACGCAGGAGAAGAAGGAAGCTGTTGTGGACGCCTTCAGTGCCCAGGCAGCCGTCTGGTGAGATTTCTGTAGGGCCGACTCTGTCTTGCGGTCCTCCGGCTGGAGGAGCTCGTCCGACTCACCTGGCAGCTGTGTGGTGGAGTAGAGAGCCCTCACCGGAGCATCTACAGGTGGGATGACCAAGTGCTGTGCCAGTTGGTTGGCCACATTAAAGTAGCGCTTGTCCTGCGCACTTTGAAGTGGCCCCGAGGCTGGTGATTGCCACTGCTTTACTAGTGTGTTTACGAAAATTTTCGGAATGGGGATTACTTCTGCCTGTGAGGTCATAGCCTCTTCAAAAATAAGGTCCTCCTGAGTCCCCGTTGGCTGATTTTCCACCTGGGACATTGAAAGGTTGGCAGTAGCCGTGGCCTTGTGGAGGAGTGACCTGAAGAGGCTTGGATGGAATAAGCCAGTTGTTATTGGGGGTTCGGGAGCCATGTCCTCATCATCAGACATTTTAATGTCTAGGAGAGTGTCCTCCAATGGATCCCCCACCCCTTGATCTGCTTCCAAGTCCTCCACAGAGGCGATGGACCCCTGGGGGGAGCAGTCGCGGTCCTCAACCTCGCCCTGTGTGGTGAAGTCCTGGGGCAAAGGGAGAACTGCGCTTGACCTCTGCCTGGCCATGGGCCTATTCTGCGCTGTTCCGGCCATGGCCCTGAGGACTGCTTCCACCCCTTTACGGATAGCAGCGTCCATCTTCAGCTGTGTGGCACTGTCCTGGGGTGGTTCGTCTGGTGGGAGGTTTGGGGTCCCCCGATTGGCTTCCACCTCCTCCAGGTCTGCATCCCCCCATGTCTCCCTCTCTTAAGAGACAGTCTGAATTGTCCAGTGACAAATTGTCACATGAGCTGCCTGATCTGTGTGAGGGAGGAATGGATGGAGCAGGCTTTGAGACCTTGGGGGGTGCCGCAGTGTTTTGTGTGTGCTGCTGGTGGTGGCTCCTATGGCTGCCCTTGGCATGGGCCTTCGAGCCATCAGTTGTCTGGCCTGGCTTTGCGGCCTTATTGCGAGCCAGTGAGGGTGAGCGGAGAGGGGACCTATCCCTGGAGAAATTGAGGGCGTGGGGTGAATTGCCCCCCCCCGAAATGGGCTCTTCAGCAGGGGTTGGCCTAGGTGTTTTTTGTTTGGCCTTCCCCTGTTTATGCTGCTTATCAGCCATGATTCAAGCAGCCCAGAAGAAATTTAGCCTTGCTTGCAGCCTTTTCTGGCTGTGACAGGCGGCCGTGAGGTGCAGGTAGAGCTCTGCGGTGTTTCTGAGATGATCGGCAACTTCGGCTGGTCACGTGGTCCCTCGGAGCTGTCAATCAGGCCGTGAGTCAATTCAAAATGGCCACCATGATGTCACCGCACTCAAACGGCTCTTCCCGCCAAGCTGTCAGTTGCAGCTGTCTGCCTGAGGGCTCTGAGGCTTGATCTCTCTCTCTCTCTCTCTCTCTCTCTCTCTCTCTCTCTCTCTCTCTCTCTCTCTCTCTCTCTCTCTCTCTCTCTCTCTCTCTCTCTCTCTCTCTCTCTCTCTCTCACCGGCTAGCTGTAAACTCGTAAAATTCGCCGCCGCTCGATTGCATGCAGCCGAAAATCAGCGGTGGTAATTGCCAATCGGGAGTGAGATAAGGGTGAGAGAGAGCACCGGGTCGGCTATGGGAGCAGGCTCCAGCCGATGGGAGAGGAACGGCGTCCGCTGAAGCGCAAGGCTTCTGCTGGCTTGTCGATTATTTTCTGGACACAAGTACCTCTCTCCCTGGCAGACACTGGATGGCTGGCCTTGGGCACCCCGTGGTAGATAAGTTCAGCCTGCTATGGGGCCCCGGCCTGCAGGTGGGCAGCAGGCCTCGGCTGGGTAGGAACCCTTATCCTCCCTCAACCCGGTTGATTGTGACAGCTGTCAAACAGGGAATAGAGTCACTCATGATTGATTTTATAAATTGTAGAATGAAGGATAAAGAAGATAGTTGGTGAAGGAGTCTCAATAAATGGGTTAAGCACTTTCCTTTTTGGCTAAGGACTGAGAAAAAAAGAGGGGGTGCCAAGGCAAGAGGGTTCTATTTATACCTTTAAAAAACTCGGTCCTGATTGGCTAGGGGGCAGATTTAACCCATTCTTGGAGGCTGGCTCCACCCACTATGGAGAAGGGTCTAGATAATCAGTTTCATCCAATTCATTCATACTTATAGATTTATATTAAGAATGTTGTGGATTCTCACTTCCCAAAATAATTTTTGCAGTCTTTATCTCTTACAGAACCCTATTAATGAAGTAGACATAGCTATGAAACCAAATGTTGAAATAATCATTAAATTATTTTGTCTTTCAGGGGCTCCAATTCCTCTCATTGTTTTTTTCGACTGACTCACATGGAATCCCTGTAAAAACTATAAATGAAGCTATAAATAAATATGCACTTTCCTGTAAACTACACAAAACTGACTGGTTTTTGTCAGTGTAAGGTATAGTATATTATGAGCAAGGTTAATATTTAAGAATCAGCTAAGTAAAGTATAATAGAATAAAGTAACCTATAGTACAGCGGTTCTCAACCTGTGGGTCACGACCCCTTTGGGGGTCGAACGACCCTTTCACAGGGGTCGCCTAAGACCATCGGAAAACACATATTTCCGATGGTCTTAGGAACCGAGACACCGCTCTTCTATCTGTCTCCAGGCGGGTCCATCCGCATGCAAATAGACTACTGCAAAAAAAATCTGTACCATGGGAACTTCTGAGCATGCGCAGAAGCTGAATTTCCAGCACTGCGCATGCGTCACCATCTTGTTTTCAGCTTTTTTTGCAATTTTTTTTAAAAATTTGGCGCTGCTCATGCGTGCATGTGCAAAGTGCACACACGCTCATGAGGCATGGCCACACAGCGCAGAAGGAAGCAAACCAGCAGCAAGGTAAGTTAGAACCCACCCCTGAGTTTCCTAATAATTTTATTATTTTATGGTTGGGGGTCACCACAACATGAGGAACTGTATTAAAGGGTCGCAGCATTAGGAAGGTTGAGAACCACTGCTATAGTAGAAAGAATGATTTTTCCTCCCTCGATTGATCTAATGCATCTTATTATGCTTAGAAACATCAGGCAGCAATATGTAGAAGCCTGTATATTAACTGTGGGATACTAATGGGATGTCCAACCATTACTGCTACACTTGAAGGTGGTTCATCATAATCCAACTCTTTTAGGGAGGAAGATTGGGGCTGGGAAATAGAGAACCTTTGTTCTATAAAAGTCAAAAATGTGCCTGAAAGACCATTTTTGTTGCCTGCTATGATGATTCCAACCAGCGGTGGGTTGCTACCGGTACGGTATGATTCTACGAACTGGTAGTGGCAATAGTGGGAGGCTGTGCCCACCCGCCCCGGACGCTTCTGCACATGCGCAGAAGCGTCGCACGCAAGCGTGCGCACAAACCAGTAGCGATGGGATTTAGAACCCATCACTGATTCCAACCTTATCTGTTGTGAATGTGTGCAATCTGGGAGGCGGGGTGGAAATAGAGTTGAAGCTGAGCCCAGTCACATGTACATTTAAGTCACTGGGTAGGATCCATGGATTATTGCTGTAAAAAAGTGGTAGTCTCATGTACTGAGCATAGGCTGGCTCACAACTGCTTCAATGTTTCTAAATAAAGCCAGCCAAATGGAAGTTCTTGCACTGATTATGTGCCATCAAGCAATCACATTTAATCCCATTGGAAGTTTACTGAATACACCTTTATTAAGTGTCATATTATATGACAATATAATAAATAATTTGTTATTTTCTATCAGTACATGCTACTGAGTAAAAAATTCTAGGAAAAATATGGGCACAAACTAGAGGCAGCCTCAAAAGTGAAGTTATTCTGCCATATTGGAATTTTTGCCTTTTCTTCATACATAGCTAAATGAGAAAAAAAATCAGAAGACTATTGCCAAATTAGATTTCAGTATGAAATGTACAGAGGAATTCTATACTCCTGTGTTTCCTCTTTATAAAGCAAAGGCAAATTCATTTCACATTGAGGTAAGCTTCCTGGAGAGCCAATAGGTTGGTATGGGGAATGATTTGGAGTAAGTAATCCAGAAGCTTCAAGCCTCTTAAAATCTATGTCCAAATCATAAAAATTATAAAAGACCCCCCATTTTTTGCATAAAGTTTTCCAATATTAATTATGGTTAATGTATATAACCTGTAAAATAGTCTTAATGTCATAATTTTTGGACTGAGGTAGAGGCACTGATCTGGCTATATGGCACATTGGGTTGGATTCATGCAGTTGAAATGTGAGGAAGAGATTACCATCAAATGCTTGTGGAACTGATTTCTCATATTCCTCTAATCCATAATGGGTCTGTTTGATTTCACTGTAGACATTATATGAACCGAGCCATTTATTCAATGCACTATGATTTAGTGAGACATATGGTAGGGTAATGCAAGAAGCTCCCTATTTGTGCCTGCTTCCTACTGAATACTTTAGAAGCATTTAGAATTTAGAAGATCTGGACACCAATGACAGGTATTTCAGAAGTACGCCATACTATCCCATTGTATTTTTCAGCTTTTCCTTGTATGCACAGATGTAGAAGAAAATCTCTACATCTTAACGAGAAAAGGAAAATACAAGGGGGGAGGGGAGGTTTCAAGATAAAATATCCATGGAGTCTCCACCCCTTTCTTTGCTCTTTAAAAAGCACAGGATTTCCTTGCCAACTGTTTCTCCCAAAAGCTTTTTCGTGCTACTATCAAACACATGCATGATGAATCTAGTGTTCATTTTCCATAGTTTGGGCTTCTCACTTAGCCTCTTCTTTGGTCTGCTTGTGCACTGTGCAGCAGGAAGGCACTTGAAATTTACTGTAATTGTAAGTACACAGTTCCTTCTCTTTGCTGACTGTGTGTCCTTTAAAATTTAGCTATGCTTTTCTTTCTAGATCCCACATTTAGATTTTGATTGCCCTGTAATATTTATTTATTTATTTATTTATTTATTTATTTGTTTATTTATTTATTTATTTATTTATTTATTCTTTCTTTCTTTCTTTCTTTCTTTCTTTCTTTCTTTCTTTCTTTCTTTCTTTCTTTCTTTATTATAGCAATAGCACTTAGACTTATATACCGCTTCATAGTGCTTTACAGCCCTCTCTAAGCGGTTTACAGAGTTCAGCATATTGCCCCCAACAATCTGGGTCCTCATTTTACCCACCTCGGAAGGATGGAAGGCTGAGTCAACCTTGAGCCAGTGAGATTTGAACAGCTGAACTACTGAACTAGCAGTAGCCTGCAGTGCTGCATTTAACCACTGCACCATCTCGGCTCTTATCTATTGTTTGTTTGTTTGTTTGTTTTGTCAAGCATGTATTAGATAACAGATATAGGTATAAACATGGTTATTAATACATGAAATAGATACAAATAAAAGGGGACATTAGGACAGGGACGGTAGGCATGTTGGTGTGCTTATGCACACCCCTTACAGACCTCTTAGGAATGGGGTGAGGTCAACAGTAGATAGCCGAAGGTTAAAGTTTTGGGGGCTTGGGAAAGAAACCACAGAGTCAGGTAGTGTATTCCAGGTATAGACCACTCTGTTGCTGAAGTCGTATTTCCTGCAATCGAGTTTGGTGTGGTTTATCTTAAGTTTGTATCTATTGTGTGCTCACGTATTGTTGTGGTTGAAGCTGAAGTAGTCATTGACAGGTAGGACATTGTAGTAAATAATTTTATGTGCTACACTTAGGTCAGACCTAAGGCGGTGTAGTTCTAAATTGTCTAAGCCCAAAGTTTCAAGTCTGGTGGCATAAGGTATTCTGTTGCGAACAGAGGAGTGGAGGACTCTTCTCGTGAAATATATCTGGACATTCTCAATTGTATTAATGTCCGATATGTAGTGCAGGTTCCAGACAGATGAGCTGTATTCAAGAATTGGTCTGGCAAATGTTTTGTATGCTCTAGTTAAAAGTACAATATTACCAGAGAAGAGGCTACGCAAGATTAGGTTAACAACTCTTAATGCTTTTTTTTGCAATGTTGTTACAGTGGGCTCTGGCACTTAGATCATTAGAGATGAGTACTCCAAGGTCTTTGACAGAGTGAGGGTTGTCTACAAGGTCATATCCATCCAGTTAGTATTTTATGTTCTGATTTTTTTTTTGCCAATATGTAAGACAGAGCATTTGAAGTTGCCACTTGTTTGACCATTCTGACACATAGTCAAGGTCTTTTTGAAGGGTAGCAGCATTGTCCGGTGGTGTTGAATAGTTTTACATCATCAGCGAAGAGAACGCAATTGCTTTTAATATGATCACAAAGGTCATTTATGTAAAGTATAAAGAGAGTTGGTCCTAGAACACTGCCTTGGGGGACACTGCTGTTAACAGGTACAGGATTTGATAGAGAGCTCCCTATTTTGACCATTTGTTGCCTGTTTGACAGGAATGCAGCTATCCAATTATGCAGGGATCCAGAAATGCCATAAGATTTTAGTTTTAGAAGTAGTTTGTTGTGTGCCACTGAATCAAAGGCTTTACAGAAGTCTATGTAAATTGCGTCTATTTCTTTGCCTTGATCAAGTTGTGTAGTCCATATGTTTTTGCAGTGTAGGAGTTGCAGATTACAGGATAATTTTTTTCTGAAACCAAATTGTTTGTTAGAGAATAGGTGTTGTCTCTAAGTGGAGGGTAATGGATTGGTTAATGATTGATTCCATGACTTTGCATGTGACACAGCATAAAGAGATTGGTCTGTAATTTTCTTTTTTTAAAAAAAATAGTTTTTATTTGGTGTATAAACATTAAAAATGACATACATACATTAAAGACGACATTATAGGTACATATATACATATAAACTTATACGGTAAACGTCTTCACATTTGTTCTCTTCTTTATATATTTTCTGTACAATTGTATCTATCTATATATATTACCTTTCTATTTTGATATTTATTTAACTATAAGTTAATTATGACTTAATAGATATATACATGCGTTGTAATAAATATTCATATTTGTTATTCTGTAGGGTAGTGAGTTATACATTGTAATCTATCAGTCTAAGCATTTCTATGATTCTATCTTTCCGTTTCTCTTTTCAAACCAATTATAAAAAAGATTCCACGTTTCAAAGAATTCTGAATTTTCTTTCTGTTTCAGTTCTAATGTTAGTTTATCCAGTTCTGCGCATTCTAGGATTTTTTTATTGTTATGTTCTCTGTCGGTACGTCTCCTTGTTTCCAGTGTTGTGCTAATGTTATTCTTGCCGCTGTTAGTATGTGGGTTATGATATACCAGTGTTTCCTTTCTATATTTTGTTCCAACATCCCTAATAAGAAAATTTCCGGTTTAAACATTATTTTTAAGTTGGTTATTTCTTGAAGCCAGGTATGTATTGTTTGCCAAAATCTTTTGGTTTTAGGACCAGTCCACCACATGTGGAAATATGATCCATTTTTATTTGGGCACTTCCAACATTTGGGGTTCATGTTTGAATACATTCTGGCCAATCTCGCCGGAGGGAGGTGCCATCTATGGTACATTTTGTAAATATTTTCCTTGTATGCGGTTGATTTGGTTATTTTCAAATTTTTAATCCAGGTTTCTTCCCAATGTTCCAAATTTATTTCGTATCCAAGGTTTTTATTCCAACTGGTCAAATTCCCTTTAACCTTTTCTTTTTCCATTTTACAATTTATTAAGAATTTATATATTTTAGTTATCATCTTTTTTTCTGGTCCCAGTAAAATTTTATCTAATTCTGATTTCTTTTTGGCTATTCCAAATTTTTTCTTGTCCTCCTGTAATCTATTTTTAATTTGATAGTATGGCCACCAGTCTATTCCGAGATTGGTCTGTAATTTTCAACTAGGCTGGGGTCTCTTTTTTTGAAGATAGGGATGACTGTGGCTAGTGACCATAGGTTGGGCAAGGAGCTGGTCCTGAGAGATTTTTCGAAGATTATGCTTAGAGGTTCTGCTATGGCAGTTAAAAGCTTTTTTAAGAAGTAGGCACATAGTCCATCGGGTCCAATAGATAGATGGTTTTAGACTGCGTATGTTTTCAATGTTATCTTCTATAAGTCGATATGTATTAGATTGTTGTAGTTATCGGTGGTACGACTGGGAAATATTGGGCATGAGCCATAGCTGTTTACAAAGACTGAGCCGAAGAATGTGTTTAAAAGGTTGGCTTTAACGGTTTCATCATTACAGTCTTTACCGTTAGGTCCTTTTAGGGATGGGATAGAACTCAAGTCTTTAAGTTTGTTGCTTACAAAATTATAGAAGGCACAGATGGATTGTGCCTTCCTGATACGTGATTTAATCACAGAAGAGGGGGCTGACCTGGTGTGCATTACTGAGACCTGGATGGCTCAGGAGGGAGGAATAGCTCTCTCTAAGATATGTCCAGACGGGTTCTCAGTGCAGCATCATTCTCAACCCCAGGGAAGGGGGGGAGGAGTGGCAACAATAACGCGCCGAAGTCTGCATCCTCGTAGGATCCCTGCCCCGGAGATTGTTGGGTGTGAGACGCTCCTTCTGAAGTTGGACTTAGGGGTCCAGGTGGGCCTTTGTCTAGTGTACCTGCCTCCCAGCTATGTTGGCAAGGCCCTGCCTGAGCTGCTCGAGGCAGTAGCCGGCTTGGCAGTGGAGTTCCCCAGGCTTATGGTTCTGGGGGACTTTAACCTGCCTTCGGCGGGCGAAACCTCTGGGGTTGCTCAGGAGTTCATGGATTCCATGACAACCATGGACCTGACCCAAGTAATCCAGGGTCTGACTCATGAGGGAGGTCACACGCTCGACCTAGTGTTTCTTTTGGGGCAGTGGAGAGATGATCTGAAGATAGGGGATATAGTCACCACCCCACTGTCATGGTCAGATCATTTCCTACTGAGGTTGGATTTCGCAGCCCCATTCCTCCCCCGCAGGGAGGCGGGACCGACTAGGTGGTTCCGCCCCAGGCGCCTAATGGAGCCGGAAGGATTCCAGAGGGAACTTGGGGAAATCCCTGAAACCCTGGTACACAATTCGGCTGATTCCCTGGTGACTGCCTGGAACACCGCAGCATCAGCGGCGTTAGACCGGATTGCGCCTTTGCGACCTCTCTGCAGCAGTAGATCCCGGAAAGCTCCCTGGTTTACCGAGGAGCTCCAGGAGATGAAACGCCATAAGAGACGTCTGGAGCGCCGCTGGAGAGCCAGCAAAACCGAATCTGACCGAACACTATTAAGAACCTACATCAAGTCTTATTTCGTGGCGATAAGGGCGGCAAAACGATCTCATTTTTCCACTCTTATTGCGTCCGCAGATTCTCGCCCAGCTGCCTTGTTTAGGGTGACTCGCTCCCTCCTTGCCAAAGGGGGAGTGAGGAACACTTGCAAGGTAGAGCTGAGGAATTTGCGCAGTTTCTGTCGGATAAAGTCGTTCAGATCCGGTTAAACCTGGACTCCAGCTGGGCAGAGTCCTCTGAGGTGACAGGGGCAAGTCTTAGTCCACCGTTGTGGGAGGAGTTTGAGCCTGTTTCTCCTGAAGATGTGGACAGAGCCGTGGGGGCGATGGGTGCTTCTACCTGTTTATTGGACCCGTGCCCCTCCTGGTTGGTTTCGGCCAGCAGGGAGGTGGCACACGGCCAGATCCAGGCAGTGGTCATCGCTTCTCTGAGGGAGGGATCCGTTCCGCAGCCATTAAAAGTTGCGGTGGTGAGACCCCTCCTGAAGAAGCCTTCCCTGGATCCAGCCGACTTGCAGAACTTTCGTCCGGTCTCCAACTTACCTTTTTTAGGTAAAGTTGTGGAGAAGGTGATGGCTACTCAGCTTCTGCGACTACTGGAGGAAACAGATCATCTAGACTCCTATCAGTCGGGTTTCAGGTGCGGCTACAGTACAGAAACTGCCTTGGTCGCTCTGATGGATGATCTCTGGCGAGCCCGGGATGGGGGAATTTCCTCCATCCTGGTGCTACTTGACCTCTCAGCGGCTTTCGATACCATCGACCATGGTATCCTTCTGCATCGTCTCAGCGAGTTGGGAGTGGGAGGCACCATTCTACGGTGGTTCTCCTCTTACCTCGCCAACAGGATGCAGTCGGTGTTAACAGGAGGGCAGAGATCGTCTCCTAGGCCCCTATCATGTGGGGTGCCTCAGGGTTCGGTCCTCTCGCCCATCTTGTTTAACATTTACATGAAACCGCTGGGGGAGATCATCCGTAGACACGGGGTGAGTTTTCATCAGTACGCTGACAACACCCAGCTGTACATTTCCACCCCGTCTCAATTCAGTGCGGCAGTTGATGTAATGTGCCGGTGCCTGGATGACATTAGGACCTGGATGGGGAGGAACAGACTCAGACTCAACCCCGACAAGACTGAGTGGCTGTGGATACTGCCTCCTAAGGGCTACGACAACTGCCCCTCCTTGGTTCTTGAGGGAGGGAAATTAACTCCCTCAGAGCAGGTCCACAATTTGGGAGTCCTCCTAGATCCACAGCTAAAATTGGACCATCATCTTACTGCTGTGGCTAGGGGGGCCTTTGCACAGGTACGTCTGGTGCACCAATTGCGGCCATATTTGGAGAAGGAGGCTCTACTCACGGTCACTCATGCCCTTGTCACCTCCCGTTTGGATTATTATATAAAACTGACAACAGTAATAGCATCCATATCTCCAACAATCTTTTCCAAGATTGTCTTTTGCTGTGAATGTTGAAAGATACTGTCCAGGGTAAAATATGAAAATTTCCCCTACCGATTCTGTGGGTGTGGCTTATTTTGTGGGTGTGGCTTGGTTTCTGGTGGGTATGGCTTCAGGTGGGTGTGGCTTGGTGGTCAAGTGACCAGATGGGTGTGACCTGGTGGTCAGGTGACCAGGTGGGCATGGCCAAGTCGACATCACAAAGAGCTGAAAAAAAACTTTTACACTTTACACACACACACACACAACACACAACAACACAACTGGCTCACACACCATGCAAAAGCAGCTGTACTGACTCACACACCATGCAAAAGCACACAAAATGGCCCCTGCCACAAGCATGAGCCTCACAGAGCAACAAAGAGCTGGAAAAAAACCTTTTACACTTTACACACACACACACACACACACACACCACACAACAACACAATTGGCTCACACACCATGCAAAAGCAGCTGTACTGACTCACATACAATGCAAAAGCACACAAAACGGCACCAGCAACAGATTTAACACATTTAACAATTTTAACAGATTTACAGAGTTGGAAGAAGGGACCTTGGAGGTCATCTAGTCCAACCCCCTGCCTAACCAGAATTGCAAAAGCACACAACATTCCATATTTTATTTTATTTATATTTTAGATAAAAGCAGCTAAATTTAAAACTTCCTAAATTTTAAATGGCTATGTCTAAAAAAAATTCCTTTAAAACCCCCAAGAAAATAACCCCCCCATTTACTTTTTTTTAAAGCAAAAAAAACCCCAGTTACTTACCCCAGGGTTGGGCAAACTACAGCTCTTTGAGGACCTGTGGACTTCAACTCCCAGAATTCCTGAGCCAGCCATGCATTGAAGGAATTGAAGGAAGGCAGGCAGAATCAGTTGCTAACAAGAGATGGATTGCAGGCTGCAATGCGATGGATGGATGGATTTCTTTGGTGTGCAACTGGTTCTGCCTGCCTTCTTCCTTCAATTGAGTAAATGAGTGGGGATGGTGTTTGTTTGTTTTTTTGCTTTAAAAATGGCGAAGCAAGCTATGCGTGGAGAATGTGAGTAAAGAAAGGCTGTTCTGATTAAACAAAGCAGGAATATAAAAGGTGGTGCCTTTTGGAGAGGAAGGATCCCAAGCAGCATATTGCATGTTTTTCACTCCGAGCAGCCCGGACTGAAAAACGCTGCTGGGAGCGTTAAGAAGGCTTGTTAAGAAGGCTTAACAAGCTCCAAACTCTGACTGCAGGCGGGCAATTTTGAGGGCAGGCTTCTTTTTCAAGGACAGTCATAGAGGGAAACAGATGAGTGCACCAGAGTACCAGATTTCCACCACTCGTGCAGGGAAGGCAACTTGCCTGCCTGAAGCAGCCTTTGTAAGCTGGCCACGGGGACACCGGGAAGGCAGGCAAGCTGCAGAGCAGAAACTGGGCTGGGCAGGACGAGCAAGAGGCAATGGGGGACCGGTTCAGGGGCGTGGCCAGCCAGCTATCGCTGGCGGTTCGGCAAACCAGGCCACATGTCTGCTACCGGTCCTCTGGAACCAGGCCGAACTTGGAGGATTTCACCCCTGATACTATCCAATACATTTTGGTCACCACACTATAAAAAGATGTTGAGATACTTCATCTAAACTGCAGAGGAGAGCAACCAGGATGATTAGGGGAGTGGAAACTAAAACATATGAAGGAATTGGGCATGGCTAGTCTAGTGAAGAGAAGGACCAGGGGAAACATGAAAGCAGTGTTCCAGTATCCAGTATCACAGAGAAGAGGGGGTCAAGCTATTTTCCAAAGCACCTGAAGGCCAGACAAGGAATAATGGATGGAAACTAATCAAGGAGAGATTCAACCTAGAAATTAGGAGGAACTTTCTGACAGTGAGAACAATCAACCAGTGGAACAACTTGCCTTCGGAAGTTGTGGGAGCTTCAACACTTGAGACTTTCAAGAAGAGATTGGACTGCCATTTGTTGGAAATGGTGTAGGATCTCCTGCTTGAGTGGGGGGTTGGACTAGATGACCTACAAGATCCCTTCCAACTCTGTTAATCTGTAAACATCTAAAGGTCAGCAGGTCAGGAAAGGCTAGTTAAGAAGATTATCTTTTTTCCATCATTTGAATAAATGAAGATAAGGCCAATCACAGCCTTTTGGGAACTGAGCACAATTTCAATAGCGGGTAGGCAGGCACATGAACTGTAGTCCTGTGGAAATCTTGACTGTTCTACAGGTAAAAAGTTGCAAGCATGAAAACAGCTGTTCTTACATAATTTTGGGGTGCTAAAAACGAAAATAACATTTAAAAATGTATATTGGCTCTAGTTTCCATGATATAAGCAACCAACTAATGAAGTAAGGTTTATAAAATGCATGATGCAACTTACACCATAGATTACATAGTCAGTATTGGTGACCAATAGAAAACCGCCACGCGTACCAATATGATGCAATATTAGCTAATATTCTGTCACCAAATTCTATAAAAGTCACAGTATCTGTTGCTTGGCGAGTTAGACAGCGTCTTTAAACATTGTTTTATGCTAGTAAATTTAGTTATGCCTCGAACCTGTTTAAATAAAGCAGATAATTTCTGCTATATTTGCGGTGAAGTTACTTTTGCATCCCAAAAACGAAGGATCACAACCGTGATTAAGAAAGCCTACAACTTGTATTTCGGTTGCAAAATAGGAGACCAGGACAAAATCTGGGTGCCACACATATGCTGTAATTTATGTGGATCGAGACTTGTCCAATGGTTGAATGGGAATAAGCCTTCTATGCCTTTCGCAGTACCAATGATTTGGAGAGAACCAACAGATCATGTCAGTAATTGTTATTTTTGTATGGTGCCTCCAATTGAGAAAGGTCTTACTAAGAAAAAAAAGTTGTTTGTGCAGTATTCAAACATTCCATCAGCAATACGTCCAGTACCTCATGGAGAAGAACTACCAATTCCAAAAGCACCTGAATCTTTCGTAGTTGAGTCCAGTGAGGAAGAACCTCAGGAAGTTTATAGTGATGAACCAACAGTCTTACATGGCCCGGATTATCTGCCATCCACATCCGCTGAACCGCACCTCATAACACACATGGAATTGAATGACCTAATAAGAGATCTGGATCTTCCGAAGAACAAGGCAGAGGTTTTAGGTTCAAGACTAAAGCAGTGGAGTCTCCTGTCAAGTGATGTTCGTAAAGATCCATGAACTTATTAACGATGATGAGTTTCTTTCTCTTTTGCAAGGCAAGGAAAAGACTGCATGGATAGCATTCATGTCAGTGACATCAAATTGTCTTGGAAACAATAAAGCAGCAAACTACAAGGAAGTGGTTGAAAAACTCATCCAGGCCTACAAAAATCTTGGTTGTAACATGACCTTAAAAATTCATTTTCTACACTCTCATCTGAATTTCTTTCCATCAAATTGTGGAGCAGTGAGTGACGAGCATGGGGAGCGCTTCCATCAAGACGTTGCAGCTATGGAAAAAAGATATCAAGGTAAATGGAGCCCATCAATGCTTGCAGACTACTGTTGGACAATTGTAAGAGACAATCCTTTCCTTGAATACAAAAAAAAAGTCAAGAGAAGCAAAAGGGACACAAGCTGAAGGCAAGATTAATGAGAAATTTAAACTTTTGAACATTTTAAACTTGTTTACTAATTTAGTTTTTCTTGATAAACATATACAATAGATTATTTCATGTATTCACTGTTGCGAATATAATTCACTTAATTTTAATAAAAATATACGGGTTTATATATACGTATTAAGTTTTGGCGCATTATTTGCCTAGTACCTGTAGTTGGAAAATGTAAAATGTCTGTTGCATGAAAACTAGAGCCAACTAACGAATTTCATTATTATATTTGAATTCAGCATGTGAAATTCATTAAGAAATGGCACATGTCATTTCTGAAACTAACAAAAATTGTAAATTTGTAGAACAATCAATTATAATCGATTGATTGTGCAATTAAGTTAACTTTTAGTGATTACATAGGCATATTTTTTTCCATGATGATATATCCCTAACTCATCATCACTTTAACAGAGCCCAATGTTGATACTAGTCATTCTTTTTTCTTTCCATATGTCTCAAAATTAATGAAAATTTTGCAGAGACTAGGTCTTTGCATAGTAAGATAACTCGATCCTGGTCATTTGTATCTCAAGTGAAAACTCAGATTGAATTGTTCATGAACCATTTGTGTGTTTTCTTGTGTGATAAAAATATTGCAATAGAAAAAAAGGAACACAGGCAAACCACAAACAATAAATCTTACTTTAAGATTCAGAGGTTTATTTTCATGAGCAATTGAGAACATGAGAAAAGCCATCAATAATAATACAACTTACATCAACAACCCACTATCACAGTGATCACCACACTACAAAAAAGACATTGAAACTCTAAAGAAAGTACAGAGGAGAGCAACCAGGATGATTAGAGGACTGGAAACTATAACATACGAAGAGCGGTTGCAGGAACTGGGTATGGCCAGTCTAGCGAAGATAAGGACCAGGGGAGACATGATAGCAGTGTTCCAATATTTGAGGGGCTACCACAGAGAAGAGGGGGTCAGGCTGTTTTCCAAGGCACTGGAAGGACAGACAAGGAATAATGGATGGAAACTGACCAAGGAGAGATTCAACCTGGAAATAAGGAGAAACTTTCTGACGGTGAGAGCGATCAACCAGTGGAACAGCTTGCCTTCAGAGGTTGTGAGAGCTCGAACACTTGAGACTTTCAAAGGGAGATTGGACTGCCATTTGCCCGAAATGGTGTAGGGACTCCTACTTGAGCGGAGGGTTGGACTAGATGACCTACAAGGTCCCTTCCAACACTAATAATCTGTAATCTAAATCCAGCAAGGATTAGCTATGGCTAGAGGCCCTGATCTCATCCCAAAACATTATTTTTATACTTTTCTACACACATTTCACAACTTACTTCCTTGTTCTGCCTTAGTGACAGACAGTCTCCACATATACCCATGTACATCTCAAACCTCTGCCTTCGTCTAGTTTCAGTTCCCTATTTCTCACAGTTTCAACGTTCTAATTCCAAATATATCTCAAAACTACTGTACATACTTTGCAAAATCACATTTCACAGCAACAGCTCAGCGAAATTACAAATAGTTCTGATACACTTTGCAATCTTTCTGTCTAAAACTTTGGTTCATGTAACTTTTAGGGCCTTCGGAGACGTATATAATCAAACCCCAATTTTCCTTCCCTCACACTTGGATGTTCACAATATTTGTCATCTCAAATACCAAAATTCAATGTATCAATATTCTTTTTATTCTGCTTCTTCAAACTCGAATTTTTGCTCACATAGTGTATCACAAAAAATACTATTGCTTGCACTATTCTGTTCTTTGAAGATATAGACACATCACAGCATCTGAATATTTTTTCCAATGCCTGCATGGATGGTGTACCAAGTGCCAGTCTCTAAAGTTTTTTGGGGGGGGGAGGAGGAATTACATTCAAAACATGGGCAAAATGCTGTGCTACCACCAAATCTTGTGGGATTTTGGTTGTCCTTCCCTGGAATTTTAGTAACCATGTGAGATTTCTCATTTTAAAAAATGATTGTGTGGATCAGTGATTGTTGAGGGCTTTTGACTATGGGGTCCTTGGTGCTCTCTGAGCTTAGTTGTTTTCTTACGGCTGTTTCATTACCCAACTAGGTAACGTCATCAGTACTTTAATGGAGTAGGGTTTGCTCCTTTTTTTATATGCTAGTGTCTTGCACCAAGGACCCAACAGTTCAATCCTGAGCTGCAAATATTCTATTGATGTTTTTTACTGTCACACAGAGACCCACCAATTTGTTGGATGCCATAACATTTTAAGCAAATGAATGACAATGAATCAAGCAGATGGATGTAACTATCCAAATCTAATCAAACAATAATCAAGGAGATTCTGAAATATTTGATCTTACCTAACTGGAGGAAATCATTTTGTTATTCATTTTCAATGTTTCATCTATATTACTTTAGAGAGAGACTGGAAAGGACTGCACTTTCCTGATTCAGAAATTTCATTGCAAGTTCTGGTATTTAATTATAATAACATGCTTTGTATCAAATTCAAGTTCCTCTAACAATTAATATTGTCTCCAAACACTTTTACCAGCTTTATCGGCATGGTGACAGATCTCCTCTTTCAAATTTTCCCAAAAATACAATCAGAGAAGATGCCTGGCCACGGGGATATGGACAACTGACTAAGGTTTGATAGATATTCTTAAAACATGTTCATTAACCCAGTATTATGTATTTTAATTCCATTTTCCATAGCTTCCTTTGTCCAAGGCTATGCTCAAATATTCAACATTTATTGACTTAGAGAATATCTCATACAAACTTCACAGCATAACTTTTTTAGGATTTAATAGATCGTTTAATTTAGTGGCAGGTCAAAGGGTTTATTGTTTGAAGATATTTAACTACATATTATATTATTCCTAACACAGATCGGAATACAGCAGGCATATAACCTTGGGAAGTGGTTAAAAGATAGATATAAGAACTTCTTAAGTCCTTCATACAATCCAAAAGAGGTAAGAATGGGAAATAAACGTCTTCATTTCTTATATATCAGTAATAACACTTTATTTGGAATGAACTGAAGGTCAGTTAGCTCATTTATGGATACTTACCATATACCCATGATGGCGAACCTATGGCATGCATGCCAGAGGTGGCACGCAGAGCCCTCTCTGCTGGCACGCGCGCCATCATCCCAGGTCAGATCTCCGTGGCACTTCTTTCGGGAGCTTCTGTTTCCCAGCAAACGACGAAACAGAAGCTCACGAAAGAAAAAGATCTTACCTCTTGCTGTGCTGCTGGTGTTGGGATGCCCCGCCTCCCGCTGGCTAGCTGGTCTTTGGGTCTCTGCTGTGAATGTGCACATACTGTATCCGTGCATTCACGCGTATGTCTGCACATGCACACACGCGCATGCTCCTTTCCATTTGGGCATGTGCGCACGCAGTTTGGGCACTTGGTGTCTAAAAGGTTTGCCATCACTGCCATATTCAGTGGACAGGTCTAACAATTACAAAGCTGAAATAGGCTGCATTTGATAGATGGAATGTCCAACATCAGTATAACAGTTCTATATATGTCTGAAATTGTAATTCCCAAGAAATGCAGACATTTTTCCTGTGACGAGGTTGTTTCTTATTTCTTGTCACTCCTTTCCTATCCCAATGGTAGTTATTCTGATGGCAGGAAGAAACAAAGAAGCCCAATGAACCGTCTACAGTCATTCTTTTTCTTACCCTTGCTCTGTATCTTTCTCCCCATCTCTCCATTTTATTTCAGGAAACAGGAGAAAATAGAAAGATACAGGGGGGGAGGGATGTATTTTCATCACTCTCCCAAATGCTTGTTTTTTTCATTGCTTGTAACAAAGAATGCATGGGAATCAGATATTTGAGCTTTCATCATGTAAAACAATATAAATTTAGACAGAATTGAGATCCCTGACTGGATACACATGTAAGACACTACCATATCATACTGATGGCATTTAAAGACAAACATTTCTTCATTCAAAATTTATCACACAGTCTTTTTACTGGAATTCATATTATTCACACTAGCAATGTACATGTCCACATATGATGGCAGGCTCTGAATCAGATTAAACAAGGAGATAAGCAAATGCATAACATAATTTTAAAAAGCAGGGTTCACATGATGTGGAAGTTACAAAGAAGATCCGGTTAGGCAACTCTTTATTTTTTTTTCTAGATTTATGTTCAAAGTACAGATTATGATCGAACCTTAATGAGTGCTGAAGGAGTCCTGGCTGGTCTCTTTCCTCCTTCAGCCAAAGAAGAGTGGAACCCAGACATTCATTGGCAACCTATTCCAGTTCATACTGTGCCCCTTTCAGAGGAAAAGGCAAGGAAGCATGTTATATTTTAACTTTTAATAGTACCTTGTACCCTGTGATGCAGACTAGGATAAGATGGCTGAACATGTGAGTTACAATACCTGTGAGTTGATGCCATTTCAGATTGCAAGAAAGGTACAGATCCTTGAATATTCCTATATATAGAAAATTAGAATGCTGGAAAGAAAGGTAGCTTTGTCTCTTACCAAAGGAGGCAATTATGGAATTGCCCATGGAACAACTTCCTCTGGAGATTTGTACTACCTCAATCCTGTTGAGCTTTTGGAAATGGCGTTGTATACTTACCTGAACGCCCCTTCTCGTAGGGTGGAGCTAACCTCCAAGAATGGGTTAAACCTGCCCTCTAGCCAATCAGGACTGAGTCTGAGATAATAAAAGTCGTCCCTGTGTCTCGGTATCCCCTCTTTGATGAAGGACGAAGTCAGACTCCGCGTGCAGCTTCCAAACCAGTCAAACAGATATACGCGAGTCACAGCCCCTCAAACCAGCCTAGACCACATAGACAAGGGAGGGACTTGAAGGTTAGCTCCACCCTACGAGAAGGGGCGTTCAGGTAAGTATAGATGTCCTTTCTCCATAGTGGGTGGAGCTAACCTCCAAGAATGGGACATACCAAAGCAGTCTGTCCATTGGGTGGGTAACCAAGGCTCGCAAGCGACCCCAGCATTTTGCACCACCTGGTGCAACACCCGTCATTGAATGCCACCGCCGCTGAGGCGCAAAGGTCTGACCATAGTGTTGGACGAACCTTGCTGGGAAGACCAGATGGTTGCAAGGCAGACCTTCCCATTGATGCCTGTGTGGACAAGGCTGCAGTGGCGATGGTACTGCGGGTCGAATATGTGGGAAGGAAGGCTGATGAGCAGTCGACGCGATATCTGAGCGACCACGGCGACCCATTGTAAAGGAGGATGCCTACAAATCCTGGGATCGGGCCGAAGGGAACGAATGGCAATACCTCAACGGGAAAGGAGGAGGTACGATTTATTTATATATTTATTTATTTGGTTGTTTTTATATGCCGCCCCACTCCCTTAGGAATCCAGTATAGGATTACGATGCCTATAATCCTGCAAGGCACGACATGCGTCAAGGCTGTGCTACAACCTCTCAAGGTGTCTTGCTGGGAGCACCCCAAACTGGACAGGACAAGCCCCCGTGGGCAAGGAACAGAGGAATTAACCCTGGAACTACAGCCATGCTACCTGCCAGGGAGAACAACCCTTCCCCAGGCCTACCCTGACGAGTAAGACCGCAAGAGCAGATAGCTCATGGACAGAGGAGTCGCTTTCAAAGATTGTCAACTACAATCTAACGGCGGGGCGACAAAGATCACCAATGTTCATACTGGGGAACCACCGGGGGGAGATAGGTCAAACTCCCTCTCCAGGAGCCCGGGTATCATAGGGTGATCTGGTATAGACTGCAAGGAGTGCCCTGATAGTACCGCCAAAACCCCTGCTACATGTCGGCGGAGCATGGTGGAGGAGAGGCACCCAGCCAACCCGTGGCGCCAGAATTGAAGCACTGAACTGATGGATAGTGCAACAGGTGAACAGCCACCTGCATACCCCATTTGGGCGAAACAAGGATAGCCCCTGAACGGAGTAGGATCACGGATAGGTCCGGCGACCTTCCGCTTTAGTATTGGAGAAGCATTGAAAACTCCAGCTGTTGAATAGAAGTCAGCAGGTCCATAAGGGCCCGAGAATAGGACCAAGATGATCAAAAGCTCATCCAGATACACTGAACTCGAATGGGGGGGCCTTTCTCGGTATTCGTGAGGGCTGACCCAAACGAAGCAAAAATCCCGGAATCAAATGACTATCTATGGGACATGGCCTGGCATTGAAGAAGAGGCCCCAAGAAATGGAACTCAAACACCGCCTATAATGCAGGGTAATGACATGGAGAATGGCGTCAGTGAGCTCACATGACGCAAGGAATTTGCCCTTCCTCACGTCGACCAGGAGGGGAGGTCATTTGTGTGTCCTAGAGAAGCGATAAAGGGCCTAACGGGTTAGGCCTTTAAGATCCAATGCTGCCCGTCGCCCGCCCCCGAGGCTGTGGGAACCACTAGCAAGGACGTAATGCCATGCTCTCGTTGACCCTCAGGAGCCACCTTGGTGGCGTAAATATGAAGCAATGGTGAATATCTGGCTCCCTGAGGATCCCCCAACCAGTGTTGTAGACCCTGAGCACAGTACAGGAGACCACGGGGTGAGGGGCGGAGCTTCAGAGCAAGACCAACCTGGATGGAATCTCGAGCGCAAGTCACTGCAGCAGACACCCTTCCTAGATCCGTATACAGAGATATATGACCAGCCGGCCTCCTAAGGGGTGTTCCGGGATGCCCCCGCTGGGGGCTGCAGACTGAATTGCGGCATCTACCTTCCAGAAAGCCATTCACCTGTAAAAGGACAATCCTTGTCCTCCCTGTGGCGATGTGACCTCTGCTGTCGTCCTGACCCCTCCTGGGGCCTGTGGGGAGGAAACCGTATCAGGTGTATGATATGAGTGATGCCGGACAAAAAAGGGATGGAGTTGGCCTAAGAGTAGATTTCTGGGAGACCAACAGAAGGATCACGCAAAGGCCCTGGTTTTCGTCCCGTGAGGAGAGAGGCATCTGCCGTTAGCAGAGCTGCGGCTATCAAATGCTGACAGCGTACTCCAGGCGTTGTGTCTGCAGCACACGTGGCCAGTTAAGGATGCAGTGGCAACCGGTCTCGCTGCCCCTGTTGTTGCAGGGGGCACCCATGGCAGTGGTTTCTAGTCACCACCGGTGCATCAGCAGCTGGGATCCAACCCGTCGCATTCTGATCGGGGGCGGCATGATAGAGTCGCCCTATCATCAATGACGCGCCAGACTCTGGTTCTGGATCCGGCCAGTGGCGTGTGATAACCTCTGCGGATGGCTTGGACACAGGCACAACCTCAACCTGCGGAATCACCTCCAGGGACCACAGACGTTAGGGGCCTTGCCTGAGTGGCCAGGATCCGAGACTACTGGAATCTGGGCGAGTACGAGGTCTACCTTGTGTAAGAGGAGTCGGACTAGACAACCTGACAGGGGGCTTGAGATGGGCTGGTGTTCCACCGGCCTGCCCTCGTCCAGACTCCACTCAAGTAGAGGAAGACTATTATTGAACTAAATCAAGCTATTCAGCTCGCAATAGCTAGCCATCCCCACATAGGATTTGAACTGGGGCAGACTTGCCCCGTTAGGCAACGCTTGTACCCGCAAACTCACAGTTCTCATTCCTTCTGATACCTAGAAGCACTCTCCGTGGTGCGGATAGTCGGAGCTATCATCATAGTCTGTCACCTGGCGTATAGTGAGCTGGCGCCAGGTATAGGCAACTGTGTTTACAGTCAGCATTGAGGCATTAAAGCAAGGCTGTGGAGTCCCTGGGCAGTATCTGCGTAATGACCCCTGGGATAATCGCCTCCCTATTGTCGGGAGGCGCCTGAACGTTCACTGAAGGCCTTGGCCCAGCGGCTGCGGAATGGAGAGGCACTGCCAGGGCCATCTGCCGACGTCGCCTAGGTGCTGCCGTCTTCCCAGGGAGGGGCATGTAGGATTGAGCACCCCCCCCCGCACGGCTCCACATTGAAATTGACAGCTACCGAGGTCAGGAGGGGAGAGCCTTAGATGGCCGGTATAACTGCGCTTGGCTAGCAGGGGGGGAAGCTGCCCGCTTGATTGCGCGACTGCCCTGTGTGATCCCCTGGACTTATACCATCTTTTGATCCCTGATGTGGGGCCTCATCCGTAGAGGGAGCCTCTGAGGCCAACCTGATCCCAACAAGTAAAATGAATGGACAGGATAAACATGAGTTTAATTGACAAGAGGCACAGCATATGGTCATGCCGGTGGGACGTAGGCAGTGACAGCAGTGCATCAGTAGGGGCAAAAAAGCCTTAATCCCGATGCAGCCTCAGCTGCTGTAACCTATAGGGGCTATCATTGCTTTTCTGTGGCGGGCGCGGCAAACTGCCAATGTAAAGGATCGTAAATAGTCAGATTAGGAGACCAGAAAGTTTCCCAGGGTGTCGTTTTAAAAGGAGGATCTTCCTCAGAAGAATGGAGAAAACTCCATGCTGTGAGCGGGATTTGAACTTGCGCAGGGAACCCCCTATTGGAGTTCACGTCCAACGCCTGAACCACTCAGCCAGCACAGCCGTTTGTAAGGAAGGCTGTCAGCCCCTCCCCTGAGGCCTGTGACTGTTACAGCTGGGCAAGGGTGGCTACCTAAAAAGTTCCCTCGCCTGGGACAGCTGGCTGAGGAACCGTTGTGGGACTCTGTGTAGCTCGCAAAATCGCTGCACGGGCCCAGAGCGCTGCGTGGCCAATCAATCCCTGAATTGCAGCAGCTCGTGACACACCAGGGAACCGATCAAATTACAGTGCTGAGGCGTGGCTGGGAGGAGCGGTGTTGATGACCACAGAGCCTTCGCCAGTCTTCTGATGCCGTTATAGATGAAGGGAAAAGGCCTTAAGACTGATTGCCCGTAGGGAGTCTGCGGCTGCGTACGCAGCTCACAGGAGGCCTGTTAAGATCATATTGCTGTGGCACAGCTGAGCAAAGCGCTGCCAATGACAGCCGAGCCCCTGCCCCCGCCGCTCGATGCATTGTAAGCATCTGCTGAGCCCAGAGCCCCGGCAGGCAGATCAAGCCTTGAATGCGGCTGCGCATGGTGCTCGAGGGAGCTAATAATAGCCCTCAGCTGCGGCGTGGTTTGTAGAGGCGGTGCCGATGTGCGTGGAGCCGCCATGGAGCCCCCCAATGTAGTTTAAAATCAATCAAGGGGGGGAAGCCCTGAGCCTAATTGCCCGTAGAGAGAGTGCAATATCTTCTCATCCCTAGTTCCCCAACTTGGTGCGATGTTGTCCACTTTGGGCAAAGGAGTGCTGGCAGTTTGACATTTTTGCCAGTCGGCTCAGGGCATGCTCGTGGCCGTGGCCTAAAGATTCCGAGCCTTCTAGACCTTATGGAGTGTGCCCTGTCACGGATTGCCCTCCCCGAGACTTGACAAGACCTGGCCTTATTCCCATACGGCTGTATGTCCTTTCTCAGGCCCTGGGAGCATAGAATGCTTAGGCCAGTCGGGAGTGACAGAGGAATCGCAGCCCGTGGGGTTCCGCCTGTGAATGGCTGAGGGGGGGAAGGAGAGTTATATATCTCCACTGCGTCATGTGCTTCTGGGACAGGCCGATCACCCTGTGCAGTTTCCCCAATTTTGTTCTTCTCTGCCAGTTCTCCTGTGGGGAGGGGGACATGCAGAGGCTCCTGAGTTCAGCGGTAGAACTAAACAGCCCGAGTGAGCAACCGAGGAACGAGTCACCATGTGTGTCTTAAAGACGGCTGCTGCTATCGAGATGAGTCAGGGCCTCGCTGATGTGACACTGCCAAGATGGACGTCGGAGTAACAGTTAATTACCTCAGAGGGCGGCAATGGCCTTCGCGCCAAGCGCAATGGGATGCCAGGCCAATCAGTAGATAAGGCTACTTCCAGATAGTCATTCACACAGATACCGCTCTATTACCTTTCTTTCTGTGCAGGAGTTTAAAGAGCCGGCCCGGCTATCGGGGCACAAGTCCCAGCCGGAGGGAGAGGAACGGCAGCCGTGCAAGCGCTTGACTTCTGCGGCTTGAAGTCACTCACGAACAGAATCATCTCTCCTTTAAGCAGTTAGTAGCCTTTGAAGTACAGCAGGCCCAATTAGTTTTACAAGTGCCAATTTGAGGCAAAGGGCCATATTAATAAACTTCTAACAGCCGGAATGGGAGAGCTAAGCTCTTAAGTGTTAAATTCCTTGGCTGGAGGCCCGGCAAATGGCTGGGCTAATGCCCGTAGCCACCCTTTACCCAGGAGTCGATTAGAGCTGTCACTGGGGAGGAACTCACTGCAGATAATTTTAGCGATGCGAAGAATTCACCTCAGAGAAGTTGGATGACTGGAGAACCTTCAAAGATGGGAGCAGAAAATGTGTGTCCTTTTATGGCTAAGAACTGAGTCAAAGAGGGGGTACCAAGACACAGGGACGACTTTTATTATCTCAGACTCAATCCTGATTGGCTAGAGGGCAGGTTTAACCCATTCTTGGAGGTTAGCTCCACCCACTATGGAGAAGGTTTTTTCCTAAGGGTTTGGAGGACAATTCACCTGACTCGGCCCACCCATCTTGCCGTAGCCCACTTGCCGCGGGACAACTCACTACAGCCAATTTGCCACAGGACAATTTGTCATGAGACAACTCAATGTGGGATAACTCAAGAGAGGGACAAGTGAATTGCAGGGCCTTTGTCTTGCTTTAAGTTTGAGCCTTCTCAATTTAGAAGTCCTTGAGGCTGAATGCAATTCTCTTGTCCCTCTCTTGAGTTATTTAATTGTCCCGCATTGAGTTGTTCCACAGTGAGTTGGCCATGATGAGTCAGCCATGATGAGTCAGCGACAAGACAGCCATGGCGGGCCATGGGGTGAGTTAGCTGCAGTGAGTTGTCCTATTCCGGCTTTGGGATGTTAACAGAGCTCAGTCTGCATTCAGTCTGCATTTATTAAAGAGTTTTTAATCTGGTATCTCTATTGTTTTTATCATTTTTTAAAATATTTGCTTTTATACATAATTTTATCTCATTCACCATCCAGACTTGATTGCAAGATGGGCAGCCATATACATTTGCATAATAAACACATCAAGAAATGTGTGCATTTCTACCTTCATTTTGCAGTAGTTCAGTGACTTCAGATAACTGAATTTGTTTTTGCCAAGGTAAGCTGAAGTCTGCCAGCTAGCAATTCATTATGTTCACATATCATTTATATGTGATATGTGACAGTATATGCATGCAGTCACACTCACATATGCACACACTTGCAGCAGGCAGTAATATTCTGATCAAAAATTTAGGGCAACAGGATTATTTTTAAACTTAACTACTAAGTCTAAAATAAAAATATTACGAGAGGCCCAGCTGACTTCCAATAAATAGGGTACTGACCATGCTTGAACAAGATTCCCTACAGCATAAGCATTTCTCAGTTAACAAAACATGTGAGTCCATTTTATCCATGTAAATACCTAGCTGCCTTGAACACAGATAGTAAAACTAATCCCCAAAATAACATGAATTCAAACACTTTTGCAAAGAGTTCAGTGGTTTCATACAATAATTCCCAAAGAGGAGGTAAATTCTAAAACATTCTAGTCTATAAATGGGAGTAAATAAGTGATTTTTTAAAAAATTGAATTATTATTATTTTTAATGCCAAGAGTCAGAATGTATCTTCTGGCAGAACTCTGAAACAATATGATTTACACACAATGCGGACACCTTTACAACTCCATATAATATATAATGTGAAAAGGAGATCTTGTGTCTTTACTAATAGTACAAATTGCAGTTAGGTTAGCTAGATGGACTATGAACATAAAAATGATTATATGAAGAGGCCATTCTAGTTATTTAATCATGATTTTTTTTTGTAGTTGTTAAGATATCCTAATTTTAAATGCCCAAGTTCTAATGGATTACTACAACAGTTCAAAAAAGAAATACAATCCAAGAACCTCTTGCAAAAATACACGGTAAGAAACAGAAACAAACAAATAAACAAAAAAATAACCATGTTTCTTCTGTTACCTTGAAAGGCATTTATATTGTCAAAAAATGTAAGCTTAAATTCATGTTACTGCTATTGTTGTTTGAAGATTTTTCCATTAGGCCTAGAAGTATAAGCTCCCCCAAAATAAGAAGTGAATGGAGTGACACAAAAGGAAAACAAAAATGTAGTTTCAGCTGGGCAAAGTCAAGCTCCCCATTGGCTGCCTTTGGGCACAGAGTCAAAATTTAATTCATGTGGTTCTTTTGCTTGCCTGCCAACACAAATATGATGTTGTACACAGGGGCGGGTTGCTCTCTTACCTTGCTACCGGTGCGCTGCGCGTGCATCACCACGTCTCATGTGCACACGCACACGCTACATGCGCATGCCCCCTCATGCAATTTTGCTTCCACGCATGCGCGGAAGCAAAATCGCATTAAAATCTTGTGAGGGGATGTGTGCGCATGCGCGATTTTGGTGATTTTTTGCTTCCGCGCATGCGCGGAAGCAAAAAAAACGCCAAAATCTTACACAGACATGCGTCCCCTCGCAAGATTTTGCTTCTGCACATGCGCAGGAAGGGAAAAAAAGCCCAGAAATTCTGAAAAAAAGATAGTGGCTCCTAGGGACCGGCAACCGACCGTACTGGGTCGGTAACCTCTTGATGACATCACCAGCCCGCCGCTACCGGTGCGATAGAGTGGACCGGACCAGTAGGAACCCACCACTGGTTGTACACATATAATCGAGACTTATGTTATACCTCGCAAATGTAATCAACTAATATCAATTGTGTGGGAAAAGAACTATTTTGAAAGTTGGGGAAACGGCTAAACATTTCCTGCCTGAAGATAAGACTTTCTGTTGATTTTTATCTAGATAAATCCATTACTGCTGTTTCATTTACTTGTGATAGGGTGGTAAAGTTTCCATGAAGGGGACACAGTCAAAGGAGGATACAGCAGTTCAAGCAAGGAGATAATTAACATATTTCCATTAGATTCTTTTTATGCTCAAAGTAGCTCCCAGTACAACTTTGTTTATTCAGAAAACAACTTTCTTTATTCACAAGTCTATTCACTATTTACCATCTTCATTTAACTTTTAAAGTATTGAATTGTTTACAAGAAAAAAATTGGAAGAGATTAAGATCTCCACTCACAATGCCACTGATTTTACCTCACTTCTTTGCTGTCTAAAAGTATGAAAGCTGAGGGACTTTTTTTCCTTCTTTTTCTGTATTTCAAATATTTAATTCTTCAGCCAGCTGAAGAAAAACTGAATTTTTAGTTTTTCATTTTGGCAGAAGCTGCAAAATTCACTCTGAAGTGCAGGCTATTGCATCCTCCCAACTCAACAGTTCTCTTTTGTTGTATCCACCCACCATCTGTGCAGAATGAAATTGACAATTGTTTTCCTTTCTGTATGCAGATCCTACTGGATGTAGGCAGAGTTTTATAAATGTGTGTGTGTGTATATTATACATAAACACAAATATAGATATCCAAAATTAAATTAAATTTATATAGACATATAAAGCTCAAAATGCACATATATGGAAGGACAAGAATTTTAAAATTAAAATTCCTTTCTTGCACCACTTTACACCTGATTTCTTTCATAGGGTTCTGTGGTGCCCACATACAGGTACTGAATGTAAAAGAGTTAAGTTGTTGTATAAAGTTAAAGTGTGGTTAAATGGAATTGTATACACAAGTAAGTATGGAGCCAAACAGCTTTTAAATGTATGGTAAGTAGAAAGGGGGATGTGTTTATCCCAGTTCTCCAGAAGGGAGGGGGGATAGATTTCATCATAAGGAGCCAGCCAATCGGATCATATATAGCAGGGTCAGGAACTATAAAAGGCCTAGTTGGAAGAGCTGAGGAGAGCTCTGTTCCTGGTAACTTCCAAGAGGGAAGGTTTATAGTGATTCTCTGCCTGAGTTTAACTGTCCAAAAGGGAAGTTAACAGAAGAGAAAATAGACTCTAGGCAGTTCTGTGGGAAGCAAGTGCCAGGGTCAGGGGACTTTATTGATTGATATATTGTGTTATTTGTAGATAGAGATAAACGGTGAAACGTGCTCTAATCTATAGGCCTTAATCCAAAGAAAACTGGGTTTTCTTAGATTTGGTCAGGAAAGCTAGGAGAGTTCTCTGAGGGGAAGAAAAGGAGTAAAAGAATTGAATAGCTGGTTGTGGCTGTAAGAAATTTACTTGACATTTACTGAGAAGTTTGTATTCAAATAAACTGCTTTCTTGTTTGTTCAAGAAACATCTCAAAGTCTTTCTATTTCTCACAAAGTATATCTTAAACAACTCTGCAGAGCATAGGGATATTGTAACAGTAAAATCAAACCTCTAAGGAGAGAGAGAAGTGAAACAGAGGGCGTTACCCTTGGTCAGGGAGATAAAAAAAAAGAAAATTAAACATAAATCTATTCTGAGCACTATTTTTACGCTACCAAGACATAAAAAACAATAAACCTGACTGGAGGGGGAACAGACAACCCTCGCAGGTTGAAATAGGAAAATATGACTTTGCCTAGATTAAAGAATGTTGCTGTTTGGAAACCCAGCAGATTTTTTTGTAATTTTTGTAATTCTTTTTACGAAAAGAAAAGACTGGACATGTACCATTTTAGTCTTTTTAAATAAGGTACAAGGGTTCCTTGAACTGGAGAAATGATGAAATGGTACTCACCCCTGGACTTAACTGAAATAAGATAGATCTATTTCAACACTGTGGTTATAAGAACACCCTAGAAGACATTAATGATCAGGCCCATTATTGACTCACTAAGTGGACATCTTTCCTCTTTGAAGTAGCCAACGAATTTCAGGAATTAGCCTGTAAGGAAAAAAAGAGCTCTATTCAAAATGTACTACAGCACTCAAGGCAACATAAGGGTAAAACAGTAGAGTTCTTGTAGCTTTTGGAACTTGGTTATTTGCTTGTAGACATTTCATTATCTGACTAGGTAACATCATAAGTGCTAGTGAGTGTGATGAGTGTGTGTGATGAGTTCCCAGTTTATACACCAGTGTTTATGGGAGTGTGGTTTTCTTCCTAGTAGTTTGTAAATAGGATATTGTTTTCTGTTTGCTTATTTATTTATCTGCATGAATTCTTTGATTGGTGTATTATTTTCTGGTTGATTGCTTGTCTGGTGTTAAACCTTACTTATCTGGGTGTTAGCTGCTGGGGAAGATATATTCAGGTCTTTTTGTTTCTCTCTTAACTTTTTTCTGATATTTTTTAATTTTTTAATTTTAATTTTTATTTTATTTATTTATTTTGTCAAGCATTTGTAATATTACAGTAAAAGTATAAACATGTATACATGATATGGTTTTGAGTACATGGGAACATTAGGACAGGGATGGTAGGCACGTTGGTGTGCTTATGCACGCCCCTTACAGACCTCTTAGGAATGGGGTGAGGTCAACTGTAGATAGTCTAAGGTTAAAGTTTTGGGGATTTGGGGAAGAAACCACAGTGTCTGGTAGTGTATTCCAGGCATTGACCACTCTGTTGCTGAAGTTGTATTTTCTGCAATCGAGTTTGGAGCGGTTTACCTTAAGTTTGTATCTATTGTGTGCTCATGTATTGTTGTGGTTGAAGCTGAAGTAGTCATTGACGGGTAGGACATTGTAGTAAATAATTTTATGTGCTACACTTAGGTCAGACCTAAGACGACATAGTTCTAAATTGTCTAAGCCCAAAATTTCAAGTCTGGTGGCATAAGATATTCTGTTGAGAACACAGGAGTGGAGGACTCTTCTCATGAAATATATCTGGACATTCTCAATTGTATTTATGTCTGATATGTAGTGCGGGTTCCAGACAGATGAGCTGTATCCAAGAATTGGTCTAGCAAAAGTTTTGTATGCTCTAGTTAAAAGTACAATATTACCAAAGAGGCTACGCAAGGTTAGGTTAACAACTCTTAATGCTTTTTTTGCAATGTTGTTACCGTGGGCTCTGGCACTTAGATCATTAGAGATGAGTACTCCAAGATCCTTAACAGAGTGAGGGTCGTCTACAAGGTCATGTCCATCCAGCTTGTATTTTGTGTTCTGATTTTTTTTGCCAATGTGTAAGACAGAGCATTTGTTGATTGAGATATGAAATTGCCACTTGTTTGACCATTCTGACACATAGTCAAGGTCTTTTTGAAGGGTAGCAGCATTGTCCAGTGGTGTTGAATAGTTTTACATCATCAGCGAAGAGAACCCAGTTACTTTTAATATGATCGCAAAGGTCATTTATGTAAAGTATAAAAAGTGTTGGCCCTAAAACGCTGCCTTGGGGGACACCACTATTGACAGGTACAGGATTTGATATAGCTTTCGATATTTTGACCACTTGTTGCCTGTTTGACAGGAACGCAGTTATCTGTTTATGCAGGGGGCCAGAAATGCCATATGATTGCAGTTTTAGAAGTAGTTTGTCATGCACCACTGAATCAAAGGCTTTACTGAAGTCTATGTAAATTGTGTCTATTGCTTTGTCTTGATCAAGTTGTGTAGTCCATATGTTTTTGCAGTGTAGGAGTTGCAGATTACAGGATAAATTTTTCCTGAAACCAAATTGTTTCTTAGAGAGTAGGTTGTTTGTTTCTAAGTGGAGGGTAATAGATTGGTTTATGATTGATTCCATAACTTTGCAGGTGACGCAACATAAAGCGATTGGTCTATAATTTTCGACTAAGCTGGGGTCTCCTTTTTTGAAGATAGGGATGACCGTGGCTAGTGACCATAGGTTGGGCAGGGAGCCGGTCTTGAAAGATATTTCAAAGATTATGCTTAGATGTTCTGCTAAGGCAGAGGAAAGCTTTTTTAAGAAGTAGGCAAATAGTCTATCTCCGTGATGGCGAACCTATGGCACGCATGCCACAGGTGGCACGCGGAGCCATAGCGGAAGGCACGTGAGCGTTGCCCACCGGCAAACTGGAAGTGCGGAAAAACGCACTTCCGGTTTGCCGGTGAGCTGTTTTTTGCACTCCGGAGGGTTCAGGGAAGCTTCCTGAAGCCCCAGAATGCAAAAAATGACAAAACGGACAAACCGGAAGTGCGTTTTCCGAACTTCCGGTTTGCCTGTTTGGTCGTTTTTTACCGTCCCAGGCTCCAGTAAGGCCTTTGCGCGGGGGTGGGAGGGTGTGCACATGCGCAGGGGGCAGCATGGGGGGGATTGTGCGCATGCGTGGGGGGGAGGGAATGGGTGTAGGCACACGTGTGCGCGCTAGCGCGGGCACCCCCCCTTTTTGGCACGCGAACCAAAAAAGGTTCGCCATCACTGGTCTATCTGGTCCAATAGATAGAGATGGTTTTAGGCTGCGTAGTGCTTTTTCAATGTTATCTTCTGTAAAATCAATTTGTGTTAGAGTGTTGTAATTATTTGTGGTACGACTAGGAAATATTGGGCATGGGCCATTGCTGTTTAGAAAGACTGAACCGAAGAATGTGTTTAAAAAGGTTGGCTGCTCATCATTATAGTCATTACTGTTAGGTACTTTTAGGGGTGGGATGGATTTTGAGTCTTTAAGTTGGTTGTTTACAAAATTATAGAAGGCTCGAGTGGAATTGGTGCATAGAAGGTTTTCCTCTTGTTTGATGTGATAATTAGTGCATTCAGTCCTTATCTGGTGGCATACGTTTTGGTAGCGATTTTTAAAGTTAGCTACGTAGTTAGTTTTGTTTTTTCGCCAAAGAGATTTTTTTTTTGATTGGAGCTTTCTTATTGTTATGGGTAATTTGTTTTTTTAGTTATGGGGGTTATTAGTGATACGTATAATTTAATTATTCTTTTGACTACAAGCAGGAAATGTGATAATGGTCTTCTGCAGTATTACAGTCAGTGAATAGAATTTGCCAATAAAGAGATGAGAGGTCAGTGTCTATGAGATCATAGTTGGCTTTTTTAAAGTTATATTTGGGTATTCCATCATTATGCTGATTTTTGTAAGGATGTATATTGAGACAAAAGTTAATCATGCTGTGGTCACTGTTGGAAAAGGGCTCTTTTATTTGTAGTCCATAAATTGTGTTTGAACTATTGCAGAAAATGAGATCAAGGCAGTTGTTGAGTCTAGTGTTGTTAGTTACTAGTTGATCCAGTCCCAGATTAGTAACAACATTGCACAGGGTTGCATGTATAGGTTCATTTGTACATTCGTTTAGGGTCCAATTAATAAGAGGTAGATTGGGTCACCAAGAAAAATAAGATGGTGGGGGCAGGAGGTTGCCCATGTTAGTAATGTAGTTAACTTATTTGCATGTACAATGTCATGATCAGGGGCTCTGTAACAGAGAAGGAAGCGAAGTGTGGTATTTAAGGACAGCTCGCAGACGATGGTCTCAGGGAGAGCGAGTTCATGTGTAACTTGAATATTTTTTTGATTTAGGGACTTTTTATAGAATATAGTCACTCCACCTCCTCTATGAATTTCACAATTGGACTGGTAAACATGATAGTCTCTGGCTGTGATAATGGAGTCTGGGAGGGATGTGCTTAGCCATGTTTTGCAGACAAATATAATGTCGAATATAGATGTATTTAGTAAGATGAGGAATTCGGGCAACTTGTTTACGATGCTTCTTGCATTAATTAACTTGCATTTAAGGTTAGTAGTTGTTGGTATAGAGGAAGTAAGGGACGTGCATACCTAGTTTTGGATGTTGGGCAGGGGCGGGTTCCTAAATTTTTTACTACCACTCTGTGGGCGTGGCTTATTTTGTGGGTGTGGCTTGCCATCCATGTGACCAGGTGGGTGTGGCTTGCCTGCCATGTGACCGGGTGGGGGTGGCTTGCCGGTCATATATTAGTTATTTCAGAGAGATATTACTACTATTTTTGCTATTTTATACCTTACATGAAAAGCTTTGCATACAAAGTGTGTGTTACACCATGGCAGCACAGCAACCTTTATATGCAGAAAATGCTATAGTTAAAAGACAAGCAAGTCTCATACAGCATTTTTGGTTTCAGTCATGGATTCCTTAGACGAAAATATTGAGGACTGTTAAAAGAACAGTATCTTTTAACAGTCCTCAATGTTTTCGTCTAAAGAATAACAGTATAAAACTGTATAAAATTAACAGTATAAAAGGTTAAGCTTTCGGAAAATGCCCACTTTGGGAAGCTTTAGGCAAAAGCGAAAGAAAAGTGTCGAATGCAAGCTTCTTATCATTTTCAAGTGAAGGGATGGGGAAAGACTTAATTGTCAGGTTTCTGGGCATGCGCAGAAGAATTTTTTTAAAAAAAATGGTGGCGCCCAGGCACCGGCAACCGACTGCACCGGTACTGTAACATCACCAGCGGGCCGCTACCGGTGCTATAGAGTGGACCGCACTGGTAGGAACCCACCACTGATGTTGGGATGTTAAATGACTGGGGTTGTATGATTGCGGGTTGGATGTTGGGATGTTGGATGATGGGAGGTTGGATGTTGGGGTTATTTTTTTAAATATATCTTTTGAATGATGAATAAAGGTGGTTTATCTCTATGTATCTATTGATGGCTGATTTGTCTGAATGCCAAGCTTCCAGGAATTTCCTAGCAGTTTTGGATTAGTTTGTTCTTGGATGCTCGGTTTCTGAGTTTAAACTATTATTGAGTTGTTCATCAGTTGTGAGATTAAGGAGCTTTCATTGTACCTTCTGGCTGTTAATTGTTGTTCCTGAATATGAATCTTCTGCCTATCTGACCTATATAGTGACTGTTACAATCCTTACACTATGTTTTCTGTTTTCTTCTAGATCTACTGGTCTTTTGGATTTCTCAGGATGTTTTGGAGGGCTTTTATTGGTTTATGTGCTATGGCAATACCATGTGGTTGTAATCATCTTTGGTTGCTTCAGAGATGCTTCTGATGTATGACAATATTATTATTTTCATAGTTTCTGTTAGTTATATTATAATACACGGGTGTCAAACTCATGGCGTCATGTGACGTTTTGCAATATTTTTCCCATTCGTGGAGCTGGGGTGGCAAGGCTTGCGTGTGACGCATCTGGCCTGCAGATTGCCAGTTTGACACCCCTGCTATAATAGATGGAGTGGTTGAGCACATTTTAATAAAGTTGCAGATATCCATTTTGTTGGATGATTTATCTGTTTGTTGTTGGATGATATATTTATTTTTAATTAATTTTTTGTGGATGAATTCATTTATTTATTGAATAGTAAGAAGCTACCAAGGAGAAAAACCACATTTTCATCAACACTGGTAAGGCAAGCTACTGCTATAAAGAGGGAACAAAACCCACATTCACTAGCACTGATGATGAGTTGAATATCAAAACATCTATAAGGAAACAACCAACATCATAGAGCATAGGGACTCCAGTTCAAAACCGAACTACAGATATGTTCTTCTATTAATACTTTATGAAAAAGAAAATGATGTACTTGATGTGCCTGGGGTTTTTTTACAATCAGTAGTTGATGACTATAAACAGATGATCTTATTGTTTCTGTGATAAGAAAACTATTGCTGGCCCATTTTTGTATGATAGTGACAGGGCATGGTTTAAGCCAGGGGTGTCAAACTCTTGGCGTCATGGCAGCATCACGTGACGTATCGTGACTTTTTTCCCCTTCGCCAAACCGGGCATGGGCGTGGCCAGCGTGTGATGTATCCGGCCCACAGCCCGCAAGTTTGACAGTCTTGTTTAAGCATAATGCTAGGATAATAGATTACAAAATATTAGAAAAATAAATAAGAAAGCTGCAGTCCTTAGTTAACAGGGAATACTTTCAGGTGGGATCTTTGTAAACTTTTTTTCTCACAGATTATAAACCTTCAGCTCTTCAAGGTCAGTTGGCCTAGGAAAGTAAAGTCATGTAGGGCAATGCTACTTTTATTGCAAAGATACAGTTAACAGAATCTTGCAAGTCTGAATGCATTTCTCTCTTCCTCCCTTTATCTTCATGAGAACTAGGAAGGATTTTTTTCTGAGATGTTTTCTCAACTTACATTTTTGCCCTGAACTCAGTTCTCTTTTAACTGACTATTGTCTTGTAGTTCTTTCTCCTTCTAGGCCAGGGCTGTCAAACTCCTGGCCCATGGACTGGATGCGTCACGTGCTGGCCACGCCCACAGCCAGTTTAGTGAAGGGGGGAAAGTCTCGATACATCACGTGACACTGCCATGATGACGTGAGTTGACACCCCTGTTCTAGGCCATTCCTTCTTCCCTTTTAGGCCTGAGGCGTTGTGTAAGAAACTAGAATGAAATGTCCATCCATTCTTCATTTGTCATATTTTGGTCAACTCTATTTCCCAGATTCCATGAGTCCCTTCACAGGATCTTGGGTAAAATGCCAGTTTTTTTTAAAAAAGCAAAATAAATATCAGCCAAAGTACAAAGATGACTTGTCCCATGAGTACTGTATTTTTTTCGGAGTATAAGATGCACCTTTTTACCCCCCAAAAGAGGGTGAAAACTTGGGTGCGTCTTATACACCGAATGTAGCCCCACCCACCCAGCCACCCCCACCCTTTGGCCTCTGTCTTCCAGCAATTTACCTGTTTGCAGCGAAGAGGGAAGAGCCTGTAAAGCCAAGCAAGTCATTAGCAGCTTCCCGACCTACAGCTGATTTGCCACGTGCTAAAATGAAACTGAAACTAGCTGCAAAGGGGCAAATAGCTGGGAGAGACACTCAGATTTTTATTTTCTGCTGAATTAGATGCAAGGGGGTAAGTGAATAACTATAAATGTCTGTAGAATGTTCAAATTATTAGACTTATTTTTTAAAGACTGCTTTATTATTTGCTTTGCTGACTGCTTTATTATTTGCTTTGCTGGCTGTGGAATTCTGGGAGTTGAAGTCAACAAGTCTTAAAGTTGCCAAGGTTGGAGACCCCTGTTCTTGACAACTTAAAAAATAAAGAAGCTTTTTAAAATAAATGCTTGCTCTGAAGAGGCCCAGTGCTATTGTATCTTCTTTTAAATAATAGAGAATAATGTATACTTCCAGAACTTTTAATTAATTTTAACAGCTCTGTACAAGTATAGTCTGAAATGTAACAGTGTCCTGTTTAGTATTAGAGTTAAATCCTGACTTACCTTGGAGTAGATCTATTTAAATAATTGGGAGGAGTTAGTGTGACTACATTTAAGAAAACTTTCTGGCATAATGTACATTTCTCCAATTCTTTGCTATTTCTATGGGTCAGGCACACATGCACAGAAATACACAGCAAACAGTGTATATCATCTGTGCTGTTTGCTGTTTGCTGTTTGGCAAATTGCTTGGAGGCAGAGGCCTTTTTTCCTTGTTTTCCTCCCCCAAAACTAAGGTGCGTCTTATACTTCGGTGCGTCTTATACTCCGAAAAATACGGTATATGGTTGTATGTACAGATGACTGAGTATTGTAGTTTCATCTTTCAGCCACTGATACGAAGACTTGCATACTACCTGGGATATGACAAGCAAAAACTGCTGGATTTTCAAAATATGTTACTCTGGAAAGCATATGATACTTTAAAAATTCAGGTACTTTTAAAACATTGTCATGCTATCTCCAGCATCTGTGGGCTGTGATTCATGATTCAAAACTCCATACAATCTGTAATAAGAAATTGAGTGATCAAGTAATTGGTTAACTGCACTGTGAGTGAAATAAAAGCAAAACAAATGTGTGTTTCCTTAAATATAATTGAATTCCATCTGGCCAAAGCTCTGGTCATCTCTGACTGACCGCAGTTTGTTTCCAGATACAAAAATCATTCAACACATTTGAAAACAGGATATTTAAAATACAACATTCTCATCTCAATTTGTTTACCCATTGTAATCTTTATTATTTCAGTTGCATTATATACCATATTTTTTGGAGTATAAGATGCACCCGAGTATAAGACACACCTTAGTTTTTGGGGAGGAAAATAGGGGGAAACAATCTGCCTACCAGGTATTCATCTGGCTAGCGTCCTTAGTCTGGTCAGCTTCAGCACATTATTTTATCCCCTGGTTAGAACTTAAAAAAACCTTCTTCGGAGAAAGTAACAATGAAAGAGCATGCAAGCCAGTAAGAGCTGGGAAGATCATTAGCACCTGGTTAGGGCTAGAAAAAAACTTATTTGGAGCAGCTTCAGCACATTATTTTATCTCCTGGTTAGGACCTAAAAAAACCTTCTTCTGAGAGAGTAACAATGAAAGAACCTGCAAGCCAGTAAGAGCTGGGAAGATCGTTAGCACCTGGTTAGGGCTAGAAAAAAACTTATTGGGGCAGCTTCAGCACATTATTTTATCCCCTGGTTAGGACTTAAAAAAACCTTCTTCTGAGAGAGTAACAATGAAAGAGCCTGCAAGCCAGTAAGAGCTGGGAAGATCGTTAGCACCTGGTTAGGGCTAGAAAAAAACTTATTCGGAGCAAGTAGAGCAATGAAAAAAAATTCTGCAAAGACTTAGGGCTGGAAAAACATTCTTTGGAGAGAGTAACAATGAAAAAGCCTGCAAGGTAAGAGCTGGGAAGATCTGTTAGCACCTAGTTAGGGCTGGAAAAAAAAGCTACATTCGAAGTATAAGATGCACCCAAATTTTCAGCCACTTTTAGGGAGGAAAAAGGTGCGTCTTATACTCCAAAAAATACGGTATTCAATCTATTTTGAAAAAAATGAATACAAAAGATATCAGATTATGTTAGTAAGTAGTATGGAAAAGATTTCCTACCTATCTTTTTTGTTGGCATACCTGGATAACTAAGCTCCCATAAAATGTCAGTTTTGGAGATCTAGATAGTCACTAAGACAGGTACATGAATCTGACTCTCTAAGCCAAGCAGGAGTGAAATCCAGCAGGTTCTGACAGGTTCTGGAGAACTGGTAGCGGAAATTTTGAGTAGTTCGGAGAACGGGTAGCGGAAATTTTGAGTAGTTTGGAGAACTGGCAAATACCACCTCTGGCTGGCCCCAGAGTGGGATGGGAATGGAGATTTTGCAATATCCTTCCCCCAGGAGGGGGGAGGGAATGGGGATTTTGCAGTATCTTTCCCCTAGAGTGGGGTGGGAATGGAGATTTTGCAGTATCCTTCCCCTGGAGTGGGATGGGAAAGGAGATTTTGCAGTATCCTTCCCCTGCCATGCCCACCAAGCCACATCACGCCCACCAAGCCACGCCCACAGAACTGGTGGTAAAAAAAATTGAATTTCACCACTGAAGTCAAGCCATAATTTTATCTTATTAAGACAGAACAGATTATGTAGTCCCCACAAATAAACTGTTAATTAGACAAAAGGTATTTGACCTTGTGCAATCCCTGCAGAACCCCAGAATTGCCTACCACTTTCTTGCAAAAATATTCCAAAAATTATCCAAAGATAATTGCTGAATCTTAGAAAGTATTGGAATTCTCATCACAAGATTTTTTTCAAGTGTCATGAAATCTCATGAGATCTTACTTGCCTCATTCCTGGAAATTTTAGCTATTTAAACATTAGGGGGAAATGGATCTTTGTGCAATTTGTGAGAAGTTGAGAGCATTATATGGGAATGGATCAGTAGATTCAGAGAGTCTCATTTTTATCTAACAAAATGGATAAAAGTAAGAAAACTACTGCCTACTTAAACTATTTACACACACAAGTAAAGCTATTCCCATACATCAGAAACACATCTCTATTTTACAAAAACTAAATGCAGGCAGCAAATTTCTATTCCTGAAAAACAAACAGATTCTTTCATTTCACTCAGGGGAAAACATGTATGTATGTTCGAAAAGCCTTATTAAAAGATTTTCAGTTCACTTTTGCTGCCTGTAATAATAATAATGGCAGTGAGGCTTTTTCTATTCAGGAAAGTCTGTCTGTATGCAAAATAATAGAAGACATGGGATTATTACTAAGCATGGCTTGCTGTTTTTTGTCTTCCCTTATTACTGTAGGAAATACACAAACATTCTTTACCAAAATGGGCTGATAAAAGGACTATGGACCAGATGAAATCACTGCTGGAATATTTGATAAATGTCGCTTTTGGGGGACCATTAAAAAATGAGAAATCAAAACTACAAGGAGGCAAGTATTCTTTTAATTGCAGATTTATTTGTTTGGCCTGATTTTCAGATTTATGAAAATATATGTCATAGTAGTAGCCTTGACATATGAACATATAAAAAAATTATTGTGCATAATTTTTTTTCAAATGTCAATAGACTTCAGAGATCAACTTTCACTTCGGCATAAGTAGTGGGTTCTAAAACCCTTTGCTACCGGTTTGTGCGCGCGCAAAATATATAGTTTTTATTAAGAATTAAAATTAAGAATTTTAATTACAAAGGTAGCCACCTCATCCCATGGTGATGAATAAGCACACAGCGGTCTTATGTAGATGTTTAATAGGGGAAGAGAAAACACTGATCCCTATGGCGTGCCATACAGTAGAGTATGAATCTGAAGTCTATCTAAAAAATAAATTGCCTCATCATTATAATGTACTACAGATAAATAGCAGAAATATGTTTTGAAATGCTTTTCTAAAAAGTATTTAATTTTTTAAATTAGGTTAAATTTAATTATTTAACCAAGTATTGGGGGAAATGCATAATAAAAAACTAAACAGTACAGATAATAATGTTATTTATGAACATATTTCTTTAAAATAACAAGATCAGAAGTATATATACCGCATTTTTTGGAGTATAAGACGCACCGGGGTATAGGATGCACCTAGATTTTAGAGGAGGAAAACAAGGAAAAAAGTATTCTGAACCAAATGGTGTAGTAATATATTATTTAATAAAATACCAGTGTAGCAGAATAATTTTTACAACCATGTATACTTTTTACAACCATGTATACTTTTTACAAACTTCAAACTTGACAGCTTTAAGACTAGTGGACCTCAACTCCCAGAATTCCTCCTCCAGTAAAGTGACCAGATTTTTTTTTAAAGCAGGACGGGGGGCGGGCCCGCCTGGGCGCCGTCATTTGAATTTTGCCCTCTGCGTATGTGCAGAACGCTGCGCATGCGCAGAGGGCAAAACAACGCAAATGTCGGCGTCCGGTGGGGGGGAGGCGGGAGGCCTTTCCTCGCCTCCCGCCTCCCCTTCGAGAGCCGGCAGTGGCTTGGGCTGGCTGGCTGGCTGGTTAGATACGGAGTCTTATGGTCCGGGTGAAGATCGGTCACTACGTGCTGGGGGACACGCTGGGGGTCGGCACCTTCGGCAAAGTCAAGAAATACGGGGCACGGGGTGGGGCAGGCAGGACGGGGTGCCAGGTTGCAGGCCGGCAGTGGCGGAGGGTCGCTTGAACTCGCTTCCCACCATGGACCGTGTTCACGCGCGGCGGCGGTGACAGCAGCAAGCCGGGAGCGCTCGCCCGGAATTGGAGTCAGCGAGCAGCCGGGCATCGGGGCTCTTCCCCCACCTTCTCCATCCTCCAGGGTCGCCACTGCGTGGGTTCCGTCTCTCCGGTGGTGCCTGCGTTGGAAGGGAAGGGGGGGAAAGGCGGCCTGCGGGGCTTGGCACGGCTGGGAGTTGCGAGGCGGCGTAGCAACCGGGCTGTTCCTCCGGGTGTGCTAAAGTGCTCGAGTTTTTTCTCTCACACACACACATGCACAACCTTCCAACAACCGGGAAGTCGTGCTGGGAGATCCAGTCCGACCCGGTCGTTGGAAGGTTGTGCATGTGTGTGAGAGAGAGAAAAAACTCGAGCACTTTAGCACACCCGGAGGAACAGCCCGGTTGCTACGCCGCCTCGCAACTCCCAGCTGTGCCAAGCCCCGCAGGCCGCCTTTCCCCCCCTTCCCTTCCAACGTAGGCACCACCGGAGAGACGGAACCCCCGCAGTGGCGACCCTGGAGGATGGAGAAGGCGGGGGAAGAGCCCCGATGCCCGGCTGCTCGCTGACTCCAATTCCGGGCGAGCACTCCCGGCTTGCTGCTGTCACCGCCGCCGCGCATGAATGCGGTCCGCGGCGGGAAGCGAGTTCAAGCGATCCTCCGCCACTGCCGGCCTGCAAGAAAACGGCATTACTTTTTGACTCACCCTCGTTATTCTATTCTGCAAAGTTTTAGATAACCGTTAGAGTATAAATTCAGATTAAGAAAAGCGGAGGATTAAAGTGAAGTGGGATAGGATAGGGGGTCAAAGGCCATAAAACAGACCAGAGACAAAGGAATAACGATCTGCGTGTGACCATCCCCGAACAACTATCCGCCGCGTCCATTTAACAATCCTTTCTATACCTTCCTCGCTTCTCTCCGCGAACTAAAGAGTTAACTTTCATGGGCTCCCAACTTCCGACGCCCGAGTGCATCCTCGGCTCACCCTTGAACAGCCAATCAGCGTGGGGCGCCGACAGCATCGATGTCATCTCTCCGCGCCCGCCTTGCAGAGAGAAAGGCATGGGTGGGTGTTGTCGTAGGTGACCAGACGTCCCGCTGTTTCGGCATTCTTTCCAAAAAAGCGTGACTTTTTGGAAAGAATGCGGGACGCGGGACACACGCTTGAAAAGCGTGTCTGTCCCGCCAAAAGCGGGACGTCTGGTCACCTTATCCTCCAGTCATGCTAGCTCAGGAATGGGAGTTGAAGTCCACAAGTCTTAAACTTGTCAAGTTTGAAGACCCTTGTACATCTAACCCCTAACCCAGGGGTCTTCAAACTTGACAGCTTTAAGACTAGTGGACTTCAACTCCCAGAATTCCTCCTCCAGTCATGCTAGATGGGGTAATTAGAAGGCAAAAACACCCCAGTTTTTGCAAAAAAACGGCCTGTTTTTCGCTCTTTTTTTTTTTTTTTTTTTTTTGCAAAAACAGGGCGTGCAGAGGGTTTGGGAAGCCTGCAGAGCACTCCTAGGGGGTGGAGGAAGACAAAAACGCCCCCATTTTTGCAAAAATTGGCCCATTAAATAGGATGCGGGGGCGGGGCTCCGGGAGGCCAAAAATGGCTGTATTTGGTGTATAAGACGCACCGACATTTCCACCCTCTTTTTGGGGGCAAAAAGGTGTGTCTTATACTCCGAAAAATACGGTAAATACTTTTAAAATCTTATGTGTTGGTAACATTTAAACATGGACATTAATATTTCTATCCAAAGAAATATTTCTATATATTGACATATTAGGAAGTGCTTATTTTCATGGCATATATTTTTAGCATGTTGTAGTTTAATTGATACAATTTTTAAAATGCAGAAAAATATCAGTAAAGTTTTTCCACTAAAGTTTTCTTTGCTCTCAATATAATTTTTTTTAGATAATTCTATTTCATATTCTTTTTAACTAAGAAATATATTACTTTTTCATTTAAAACTATATTTTATTTGCTGTAGAAAATCTGGAAGCTTAATAAGTAGAATACTTTATCTTGCCATGAATTTATGACTCTTGGAAAAATGAAGAGTAAAGTTTCATTACATTTATTTTCTAAATTCTTCAAAAAAAAATTGGCCAAAATGCTTAATGAAATCAAAAATCCATTTTACATGGTGAACACATTTCATACAGTCTAGAACAGTGATGGCTAACCTTTTTGTCGTCACGTGCCAAAAGCGGGGGGAGCGCAGGGGGGTCGTGCGTGTGCATGCCCACATCCATAATGCAATGTCCCCCCCGCGCACTCACACGTGATCCACATGTTCCCCTGCCCTGCTCATGCATGCGTAACCCCCTGTGCTCCCTCCATGCATGCACGCCACCTCCTGTGGGGCCTGAGGTTGGAGGGTAGGGTAGGCGGGCGGACCTCAGGAGATTGCTGCACTGGGAAGCTGTGTGTTCTCAGGCCTCCTGCCCATCTATGCTTCTGCAAGGCAGAAAGGCATAAAAGTCTTCACCTGCGCCTTTTGGGCCTGCCTCTTGGCTTCCGAGCACAAACCTGGCTGGGGGAAGCGCTGCCTGCTACGCCCCTCAAGTGCAGCCGGGCTTGGAAAGCACCGTATGCTGAAAGTGAAGCACAACCTCCTTTCCGGCTGCAGCGGAGCCAATGAGTCAAAAGAGGGCCAGGTGGATGAGCGGTGAGGGCTCTGTGAGCAAGGGGGGAACAAGGGGGAGTGAGAGTGAAGGCGAGGAGTTGCGTGTTAACCAGCAGGAGTGGGAAAGGTTTTGTGGGCATTGCGCACGGCTCTGCCCTCTGCCTTCCTAGCTGGGCAATGAAGCAAACTGCACACAGCTGGCAGCATGACTTTCACTCGTCTTTTTCTGGGCACTGGGCTTCTGCTTGTAGGCACTGGCAGCAGGTGGAGGCAGGGGGCTGCTTCCCCCCCCACCAAAGGGGAGAGCGAGGGGCATCCGCAGCACTCCATCCCACTGTCTCTCAGCTTGCCTATGACTGTGCTGATCAAGCTCCAGCACAGTGTGTTAGGATTGCCTCCCTCCCTCATGCTCCGCTGTAGCTGGAAAGGAGGTCGTGCTTCACTTTCCGCGCACAGTGCTCTCCAAGCAGCCAGGTTTGTGTGCCAGGCAAGCTGACCCTCCAACTCACAGAGTTGGCAGAAGCAGCACGTTTCAGTTCTTCAGAAGCGGCATTTTTGGCACACGGCAGGATTTTGAGGAGCTTCATCTGCTTCTGCACAGAGAGCTTATTACTGGTGGTGAGGGCTTATGGAGGGCGGAGGAACGCGTGCCAGTTTCCTTTTCATGGCAACTGGCTTAAGAACCCTGGGTGTGGGAGAAGAGAGAGAGAAAGTCTCTCGATTCCTGTGCATGTCTTTTCAATTTTCACTAAGTTTAAACGTGTGTCTCTGTGTGTGCGGTGGGGAGCGGAGCTCTTCCCAAGAAGAGATACGGCAATCGCTGTGTATTTCAGGGCAGTGAGAAGACTCGGTAAGAGCTCCGCTACACACACATTCACACACTTCTGCTTGTAGGCATCAGCAGCAGGTGGAGGCAGAAGCATGGGGGAGGCAGGCAATCTCAACGCCCTGTGCTGGTGCTTGTTCGGCGCGACTACAGGCAAGTTGAGAGACAGTGGGATGGAATGCTGTGGACACCTCTCGTTCTCCCCTTTGGTGCAAGGGGCACGCCACTCCCCCCGTGCTCCCCCCATGCATGCATGCATGACCCCCGCCCACCCCCTGCACATGCGCACGACCCCCCCATGCATGCACGCACATCTCCTGCAAGCACCCCGCCCCCGTGGCAAAGACCCAAAAATCAGCTGGTTGGCAGGAGGCGCACACGCATGCACAGTGGAGCTGAGTTGGACGACGGCTCGCGTGCCCGCAGAGAGGTCTTCGTGTGCCACCTGTGGCACGTGTGCCATAGATTTGCCATCACAGATCTAGAAGGATGTTGGTGAGTATAAAGATATTTTTATGGGGTTCTAATAGTGTTCATAAATTATTCTAATAATTTTATACCACAAAGAATTGCAAACTCACCAAATTCCTGACCAAGTCCTTTTTCCATATTTTTCTTCTATTTTCAAATTCCACAGCACTCATATTTTTTTTAATCTCCATGAAGGTATCCTTGTGAAACATATTCTGGAAAAAATGATCAGCGCCATTAACTGCACTAAAGGACTTAAAATGATCATGTATTCATCAGTAAGTATGATCATTTATACCACTTAAGAGTTATGCAGTTCACAAACTCTTGCTGTGACACAGCCATTCTTCTTATTAATAATATATTAATATTCAGCAGCATAGTCCTTGTGAGTTGGAAGAATTGACATGATCTCTAACTTTCTGGTGACTAATTGGGAAAGAGATTATAAAATAGATGCAGAATATCCAAATTTAATATGCATGACTGAAATGTGTAAATAACGGTAGAAATACGTTGCAATAGAATATCAAATATTTCCATATTAGCAATCGGCAGCATCATCTGGCCATTATTGTAGCAATATCATACTAATATTAGTGATAAGCCACCACAATGATGAGTGGAAGAATTTATAAATTGCCAGTGGGAATATGCTTGAATATGCTTGTAGGGATCAATAGATTCAAAAGAACCAAAGGATCTCACCTTCAATTGCTGAAAAATTCTTTCTTTCAGCTATTCTCTCAGATAGCAATAGACTTATATACCGCTTCACAGTGCTTTACAGCCCTCTCTAAGCAGTTTACAGAGTCAGCATATTGCCCCCAACAATCTGTGTCCTCATTTTACCGACCTCGGAAGGATGGAAGGCTGAGTCAACCTTGAGCCACTCAGAATCAAACTCCTGGAGTGAGCAGTGAGTTAGCCCTGCCTCCATTCTAACCACTGCACCACCACGGCTCTGATAACCTTCTGATAACTTTCTAAGGTAGTTCTCTTTGCAGTTAAAGTAAAGAGCTCTACAGTATATTTATTTACAGGCAGTCCTTGACTTATGACCACAATTGAGCTCAAAATTTCTGTTGCTAAGTGAAACATTTGTTAAGTGAGTTTTGGCCTGTTTTACGACCTTTCTTGCCACAGTTGTTAAGTGAATCACTGCAGTTGTTAAGTGACTCTGGCTTCCCCATTGACTTTGCTTGTGAAAAGGCCACAAAAGGTGATCACATGACCTTGGGACATAGCAACAGTCATAAATATGAACCAGTTGCCAAGCATCTGAATTTTGATTACATGATCATAGGGATGCTGCAAAGGTCATAACTCTGAAAAATTATCATAAGTCCCATTTTTCAGTGCTGTTGTAACTTTGAATGGTCACTAAACAGTTGTAAGTCATGTACTACCTTACTTAAGAGTCAGATCTACTGAACTACAGTATGTGGGATTTACTTTTATTAAGATATGCTAAGGATTTCCCAGTCAATCTCTGATAGGGATTATCAGAAAATCTTATAGGGATTGACTAACTTTGGCCTAACTAAACAATTATGGGAAAAATGAGGGCCCCTATATGGATATGGCCACATTACACAAGTGAACTGCACTGATTTGGAAAGATAATTTGGAAAGGGTTATTTTATTTCTTTTTTTTAATGTTAGGGCTTATTCAACCATTTTTATGTTTGTCATCTAAAAGTGACAAAGTACTATTACTACTATACTATATATATATGGGCTGCAAAATATTTGTTCTGTTTGAACCTGAAACAATTGTGTCACAGAAATGAAACTGGGGAATAATGGGTTACCCACTGAAGTCATGGCTGACTGAAATAGGGAACTTCTCTACATTTGCCTCTTTAGAGTTAAGAAGTTTGAGATGTTAATACACTATACATACACAATGTAATGCTTTACCATTTTGACATTTTTCTTTCTATTTTAGCATGATATGACAATCATTGCCCTGCAAATAGCACTTGGTGTTTTCAACCATTTGTTACCTTCTTATGCTGCTACCCATATTTTTGAGCTATATGAAGAAAAAAATGGGCAAGTATTAATTCACAGATACGATAAATAATCATGATTTACTGAGTAAGATTTTGCATTGTAAATATATCCACATTCTCACAGTGCACTGAATTCAATTTACAAGAACATATCCATTTGGAAGATGGAAACTTGTGGTTCTCATTTATATGTCCTATATTGGCTGTTTGGCCCCCACATCCTTGTTTAGATCAATTTATTTTCATTGTGTGAAAATAAAAATAGGAATTTGTGCTATAAACCATATATTGTTTTGCCTTTCTTCCTCTTTGGGATGATACATATTCAGAAGTCATACCATTGAGATGTATTATCGGAACAACACTGCTGTTGAACCTCATATGCTCCATTTGCGAGGATGCTCAAAGTCTTGTCCATTGGAGAAGTTCCAAAACCTGGTTACTCCTATTTTGCCAGCAAAGGAATGTTGAAAAAGGTAAGACAATATCATGTTTCCATCTATCTACCTGAGATTTTAATAAGATGTTGGAAACAAATTTAACAAGAGGTTTCCTACATTTCCTTAATGTACATCTCTTTAATGTAGTGCTTTCCAAGCATTTTTCTTCTTTACCAAAATGGCATGTGTTAAGATGAGATAAAGTTCTATCCGTCCGGCTGCTACCGTGTTAAGGAAAGAATATCTCATAGAGGCGATATTTGGATCTTTTCCTTGGAATTCAAACACTTAGAAATAAAACCAAGATTAAATGTCTAATAGAAAATATTTATTTGAGTACAAAAACAATAAATCCTGAATAATCTACATCTTTGCTACGGAACACAACCTCCCTGTTCGGAAGGCACATCAGAAGGGAATTACAGTAATGGTGGATTAGGAATGTAGACATGCGCAAACATCATATCACGTGTTCTGCTTATATTGGGAAGTACCATAATATTGGAATAGGGATGCATCACCCTGCATAGACTCACAACTGACAATATTCACATCATGACAGCATGTAAAAAGTCCTTTTTACTGTTTATCAGAAAGTCCTTATTTAAATATCTCTGTGATTGGATAATGGATTTGTGTGTCATAAAAAAAATATTTTTACTCAATTTTGGGTCATTTATCCAGGTTTGGGAAGCACTGCTTTACTATAATCCTGAAATAGGTATTCTTCTTTAGAAGTTAGGTTTTAAACTTTAGGAATCCAACAACACATTTTATCGTGTTGTATTCTGAAATATTAAAAGCCTACTAGCCAGGGGTAGGTTCCTCCCAGTTCGGACCGGTTCGCCTGAACCGGTAGCAACCCACTGGTCATGTTATGATGACATCACCGAACTGGATCGGTCGGTGCCGGTCCGTGGGCGCCGCCATCTTTTTTTAAAAAAAAATTAATTTAATTTGTTTATTTTATTTTTTTTCTTCTGCGCATGTGCAGAAGCCGAGTTCCGGCACTGTGCATGCAGTTGCCATCTCTTTTTTTGGCTTTGGTTTTTTTCCCATTACTGCACATGCGCATGCACGCAAAGCGCACACATGGCCGCGCGGGAGGGAGCGAACCGGCAGCGAGGTAAGTTGGAACTCACCCCTGCTACTAGCCTTTTTGCACTTCTAAACTACCCCACTGCTGAATGTAGGTTTCAGATATGTCGGAAAGGAGTCTACTCTGTCTCCTTACATGAGTCTAATTAATTGGTATGAAGGAATAACAATTCAGTGTATGTTTTGTAGAGTATCAAACTATGGGAGAAACCAATTCTCCAATCAATTGCTAGGGAGAAATTTCCTGTCAATGAGGACAATTAATCAGTGAAATGGCTTACCTCTGGAAGGTGTAGATCAGTGCTTCCCAAACTTTTACAGTCCACTGCTACAAACTCATCCTCACTGCCCCCCTCAGGTGGGCGTGGCTTGGTGGTCAGGTGACTGGGTGGGCGTGGCCAACTTGTAAAATGTGGTGAAACTCACTTAACAATGCTCTTGCTTAGCAACCAAAATGTTAGGCTCAATTGTGGTCATAAGTCTTTCTTTCTTTCTTCTCTCCCTTCCCCCTCCTTTCTTTCTTTTTCTTTCTTTCTGTCTTCTTTCCTTCCTACCATCTTTCTTTATTCCTTCCTTCCTACCATCTTTCTTTCTTCTTTCTCTTTCTTTCTTTCCTTTTTCTTTCCTTCTTCCCTACCTTCTCTTCCATCCCTTTCTTTTTCTGTCTTCCTTCCTTCCTACTATCTTTTTCTTTCTTTCTGTCTTCCTTCCTACCTACCATCTTTCTTTCTGTCTTCCTCCCTCCCTCCCTCTCTCTTTCTTTGTATCCTTTTTCTTTCCTTATTCCCTCCCTTCCCTCCCGCCTTTCTTTTTCTGTCTGTCTTCCTTCCTTCCTATCATCTTCCCCCTCGAGGAAGGCTGGGTGGGGAGGTGCACTGATTGTCTCATTGGTGGCTTGGCCAAGGAAGAGGAGCGTGTTTGAAAATGCTGCCAGAGGCAGCCCAGAGCAGCCGAGCCAGTCCCGCGGGGGGTGCGCTTAGCTGCCTCTCGATTGCTCTCTCTCTCTCTCTCTCTCCCTCTCCCTCTCCCTCTCCCTCTCCCTCTCCCTCTCCCTCTCCCTCTCCCTCTCCCTCTCCCTCTCCCTCTCCCTCTCCCTCTCCCTCTCTCTCTCTCTCTCTCTCTCTCTCTCTCTCTCTCTCTCTCTCTCTCCGGCCAAAAGAGTACCCACCACAGAAAGAGTGACTGCCAGCCACGAGAGCGACAGCAAGCGAGAGGCGGGTGCGCACACATCCCGTGGGACTAGATCGGCTCCTCTGGGCTCTGCCTACGGCAATTTAAAATGTGCTTCTGTCTGCGAGGAAGAGGGGCATGTTAAAAATGCTGCCGGAGGCAGCCCAGAGCAGCTGAGCCGGTCACACAGGGTGTGCGCTTAGCCGCCTCTTGATTGCTCTCTCTCTCTCTCGATCCCCTGGCCAAAAGAGTACCCGCCACAGAAAGAGTGGCTCCCGGCCGCAAGAGCAAGAACAATAGTAAGCGAGAGGCAGGTGCACACACACACACCGCGGGACTAGATCGGCTCCTCTAGGCTCTGCCTATGGCAATTTAAAACGCACTTCTATCTGTGAGGAAGAGGGGCGTGTTTGAAAACGCTGCCAGAGGCAGGCCAGAGCAGCCAAGCCAGTCCCGCGGGGTGTGCGCTTAGCCGCCTCTTGATTGCGCTCTCTCTCTCTCTCTCTCTCTCTCTGTCTCTGTCTGTCTCTGTCTCTGTCTCTCTGTCTCTCTGTCTCTCTGTCTCTGTCTCTGTCTCTCTCTCTCTCTCTCTCTCTCTCCCCCCCTGGCCAAAAGAGTACCCGCCGCAGAAAGAGTGACTGCCGGCCGCGAGAACGACAGCAAGAGAGGCGGGTGCGCACACACCACATGGGACTAGATCAGCTCCTTTGGGCTCTGCCTACGGCAATTTAAAATGTGCTTCTGTCTGCGAGGAAGAGGGGCATATTGAAAACGCTACCAAAGGCAGCCCAGAGCAGCCAAGGCAGTCCCGTGGGGTCTGCGCTTAGCCGCCTCTCAATTGCTCTCTCTCTCTCTCTCCCCTGGCCAAAAGAGTACCCGCCACAGAAAGAGTGGCTCCCGGCCACGAGAGTGAGAACAATAGCAAATGAGAGGCAGGTGCACACACACCCCGCGGGACTAGATCGGCTCCTCTAGGCTCTGCCTATGGCAATTTAAAACGCACTTCTGTCTGCGAGGAAGAGGGGCATGTTTGAAAACACTGCCAGAGGCAGCCCAGAGCAGCCGAGCCAGTCCCGCGTGGTGTGCGCATAGCCGCCTCTCGGTTGCTCTAGCTCTCTCTCACAGCAAGGGGGAGAATCGGGACAGGCAGAAGCCGCCAGGTAAAGAGCAACCAGAATCGAGGGAATCCTCTCCCACAACAGCTGAAGAGCAGTAAAAATCATATTTTTACTCCCAGTAAAGAGAAAAGTATGCAAAATAATGTGGCTTAAGGACCATGAATAATTCATTTTATTTCAAAAAGCCCACGAGCAGCTAAGGAATCCTAGCACTTTTTAAAATGCCCGCCCTTTTATTGTCACCAGCCTGCACAGATTACAATCTTGAGAGCATAGGATCTGGGCACATAATGTGCCGATGGGAAGCGCATGTTTTTAAATGAGGTGAGAGTGGCGCTGGATGAAATATGGGAAAGTTGTTTCATTCCTGGTCAGCCAACAAGCTAGGACCCCAATCTATTTACGGCCACTCAGGGGCCGCCTGGTACAGTATATTTTGGCGGCCCATTCTGGAATCGCTCTTGTAATCACAGCAACTCTTGGCTGTCGCTTCTCCTCCGCACGCATGCCCCAGACGTTTAGACTGCCGGCAACGAAGAGCCCCCTCAGCCAAGGATCCAGTGCCTCCAGCTGAAGGCGGGGAGGGGGGTGTAGGCCTTCCGTTCACCGTCCTCAGCCCCATGAGTGACAGTAGCACTGGGAAGGGGAGGGAGTTGCCCCCGTCTGCTTTCTGTGCAATGTTAAGAGCTTCTCTGCTTGGGACGTGTCTTGCAACCAGCGGCCCATGCCTGCTTCCACAAAGCCCAGTGCCTTCAGTGGCAACAGGTATATATAACTGGTCGAGAGGGCAGGTTGAGGGTACCCAAGCTTTGGTGCCCCTTGAATTAGGACACCACTTCTCAGTCTCTCAAGGAGCCCTGGCGTGAGCCGCTCAAGCCTTATGTGGCCCATCTCGCGGCCTGCCCAGCCCCCACCCCACTCCACTCCACTCTGCTCCGTCCCACCCAACCTGTCACCCCCAAAATGCATCCCACCATGAGATGGGCGTCTTACTGGAGTTTAACAACTCCTTGTGTCTGTCGGCTGGTCTCTTTAGGGAAAAAAGCTTGCAAAATACAGAAACTCTTCTCGCTGCGAGAAGTGGTTAATTGCTCACCGTCACGAGAAGAGTTTCTGTATTTTGCAAGCTTTTTTTCCCTAAAGAGACCAGCCAACAGACACACAAAGCTGTTAAACTCCAGTAAGACGCCCGTCTCACAGCCTGTCCAGCCCCCACCGGGAAAAGAGTGGCGGGAAAAGTGGCGAGCAGGCGATTGGGTGGACATGGGCGGCAGCGCGGGGACAGGACCGGCGAACCACCTGCCGCCCCCCTGGCCCCACTTAGCACCCCCCTGCCGCCCCCCTTGCCTCTTAGCACCCCCCTAAGTCATCCCACCCACCCCCAGGGGGCGGTACCCCCCACTTTGGGAACCACTGTTGTAGATGCTCCATCATTGGAGGTTTTCAAGACAGCCATTTGTCCAGAATGGTATAGGACACGGGTGTCAAACTCGTGGCCCATGGGCCAGATGCGTCACACGTTGGCCATGCCCAACTCCGGTGTAGCGAAGGGGGGGGGAAGTTGTGATACATCACATGAAGACAACGTGTTGTTGCAAGTTTGACACACCTGGTATAGGATCTCCTGCTATGGGTTGGATTAAAAGACCCCCATGGCTCCTTCCAACCCTGTTATATTATGTTCTACAGAAACCATTCTCTAGAAATCAAACTAATACCTTACATATTTTCTGGAAAATATATTGCAGGGCACTTATGGTTTAATCACAAATTAGTATATACTTCACATATCTTATCATCAATCAACCACCCACATACATGCATTGGCTATTAGTCTTGATGGTTAACAATTGTCTTCAGTATCAGAAGCAGTATATTTCAAATACAATGAGTCCCAAAAGTCTTAGTGCAGTTTTAAAAACTTTAAACTGCACTTTTAAGAAACACTGTATATGTTACTAGGGATCAAATGTATAGTTAGTTTGTCCACATGTCCCAAATATATATTTATAAATATGACATTGAGCATTCTTGCATTTGGATCTCCTTTCTCATCATTTTTTCCCAGAAAGAAATCAAAGCAACGTGGAACATCTTGAATGGAAGGTCAAAGATTATCAGAACAGTAAAAAATGTTTTTAAGATATCCAAAATCAAATCACATACCTTATTAATCTTCTACTAATTAAAAATAAAAAATAAAGGGAAAAAACATATTTTTTTCATCCTGATGTTTTCTTGTGAATAATAAAAGCTTAAGCCTTGCATCCCCTGAAATTGTATACAGTTAAATAATGTTCATCAAAATTCTGTGCAGAGTTTTGAAAACATCCCCATGCCCTGTTGTCTGATTGTCATGCCAAAATATCTCTTCCTATGGGGAAACTACTATTCTGCTCTTTAAGGTGCCTCCTCCATTGCAAATGGAGTTACAGTATTTGTTACGGCTTCCTTGAGGTCATCCATTGGGGCTGTGAGAAGTGGTCCAGAATGTTGAGCTTTTATCCTGCTGATTAGGTCCTGATGTGGTGGGGTAGCTCCCAAGCTATCAGTTGGAAATGTGATGGCTATAGAATTGTTGCTGATACTTGTTCCACTTGACAATATTCTCGTTTGTGAGAGAGAACATTTGGCATCAAGTTCTTTGAACCTGAGATATATTAAATGTAAAAATCAAAGCACAAGAATAATTGGCTCCATCTGATTTCTTTGGGTGAAAGCAGCTTGGTCTATTGGTGTATAGGTGTTTTTTTAAAGAATAGAATAGAATGAGACGTTGTACTTACCTGAGACGTCCATTCTCGTAGGGTGGAGCTAGCCTCCAAGATTGGGTTTGGCACAGCCTTCTAGCCAATCAGGACTGAGTCTGGAAAAAGTATAAATAGTGGCTCTAGGGCCTAGTTCCCCCTCTTTTGACGAGGGACGAATGCCAGACTCGACGTGCCAATCACAATTCCGCAACCTTTATTGAAAATTAACAGTCGACAAACAACAACACAAAAGTGTAACAGGCTAACTACCTAGAAAACTAACTACCTAGGTACAGAGACGATCCTATGGCACTAATTCCTACATACCTAATCACACAGAAAAAACAAGGACTGCCCAGCCAGAGCAATGGAAGAGAAGGGAGGGACTTGGCGACTAGCTCCACCCTACGAGAATGGACGTCTCAGGTAAGTACAACGTCTCATTCTCCATAGTGGGTGGAGCTAGCTGCCAAGATTGGGACATACCAAAGTAGTTCAGTCCCTAGGGCGGGCCTCCAGATTCTGGCTGGGACACACATCAACCAACATTACCTGTTCCAACACTCTGTGCCCAAAGTCAGCCTCCTGAGAGGTGAAAGCGTCCAGTCTATAGTGCCGAACAAACGGCGTTGGGGAGGACCAGGTGGCCGCGCAGCAAACTTCCTCAATGGAGGCCCTGGTATTCCACGCTGCAGTGGTGACAGCACTACGTGTGGAATGGGCAGTGATCCTGGTGGGTCGTGGCAAGGACAGCTGTTCGTAAGCAAGAGCAATGACATTATGAATCCAATGACCCACAGTGGCAGAGGAAGCTTTCCGGCCGATGGAAGCAGAATGAAAGGAGATGAACAATGCCTCAGTCCTATGAAAGTCAGATGTTCGCTGTAAATAAATGTCTAGGGCGCGCCTCACGTCCAGGAGGTGCCACTGTCTCTCAATGTCAGAGGAAGGAGAAGGGTAAAAGGACAGTAACACGACCGCCTGAGCTTGTATGAGTTTACCTTTGGCAAAAAGGTAGGGTCCAATCTCAATACTACTCTGTCCTGGTGGAAAACACAGAGGTCACTCCTCACTAAAAGGGTTGCCAGTTCGGAGATGCGGCGGGCAGAGGTAACAGCCACCAGGAATACCACCTTGTAGGTGAGGTGGGCCAGGGGAACAGATTGCAATGGCTCAAATTGACCCCCCGTGAGTGCAAGAAGTACCTTGGACAAGTCCCAGGTAGGGTACCTATGTACCACAGGTGGACAGCAATTGACCGCACCCTTGAGTAATCTGTGGATCAAGGGGTGGGCTGACATAGGTCCCAAGGACAGGCAAGACAGGACAGTGGACAAGGGTGCTACCTGGCGATGGAGGGTACTGGGAGAAAGACCTTTGGCTAACCCCTGGCGGAGGAACTGGAGGACATTGATGATTGACATGCCCACCGGGGAATACCCGTCCCGGGTACACCAGGAACAGAAAGCCCGCCAGGAGGCAGCATAGATGCGCTGCGTGGATGGTCTACGAGAGTCTAATAGGACCGCCATGACGTCCACTGGGACCTGACAGCTCCTCAGAATGAGCCACTCAGTGCCAGGCAGTCAGTTGCAACCAGTGAGGCTCTGGGTGCTGAACTGACCCCTGGACAAGCGACCACTCTGTCAGGGGGATGGGAAACCGACCGAGAAACCAGGTCAGCATACCAGGCTCTCCTGGGCCAGTGAGGGGCCAGGAGGATCACCTCGGTCCTCTCCTCCAGAAGCTTCCTGATCACATGGGGGATGATGGGTATGGGAGGGAACGCATATAGCAGCCCCTGGGGCCAGATGCAGCTAAGAGCATCCGTTCCCTCCGCCCCTGGGGCTCAGTACCTGGATAGGAATCTGGACAGTTAAGAGTTCCCCGGGGTGTCGAACAGGTCCATGACTGGCAGACCGAAGTGACCCACCAGCCGCTGGAAGAGGTCTGGGTGGAGGCTCCACTCTGCCAGGTCGATCTGATTGGCGGCTCAGCCAGTCCACTCTGGTATTGCTGACCCCAGAGATGTGCTCCGCAGAGAGCGACATCAGTTTCCGTTCCGCCCACAGTCCTAATTACATGGCCTCTGTCATAAGTTGCCCGGACATAGTCCCCCCCCTTGTCTGTTTATGTGGGCCTTGGTGGCCACATTGTCCGTGAGGACCTATACATGGTTGTTTGCCCGGAGAGGACTGAAGTGCTGTAGGGCAAGAAGGACAGCTCATAATTCTAGGAGGTTTATGCTCAGGGCCGCCTCTGTCTGAGACCAGGTGCCCTGGGCCACCTGAGACCCTGCGTGGGCCTCCCAACCCAGCATGCTGGCGTCCGTAGTGATGGTGATCTGACGTGGAGGCAGAAAACCAGTGCCCCTGTGGACCGCTGTTGTTGTCCACCATCGGAGCGACTCTCTCACCTGAATCGGGAGCCTCACCTTGCTGGGGAGGTGGTGCGTCTGAGACACTGAAAAGGGAGGAGAAACCATTGAAGGTCCCTGGAGTGTAAGTGAGCCCCGGGGTAATGTGGATGGCAGAGATCATCTTGCCCAGGAGGGAGGGCAACAGGTTCAGTGGAGCCAAAGTTTGGCGCAGAACTAGCTGTGCTAAGTCCAATAGACTGTCTCTCCGTTCCTGGGACAGGTACACCTTACACTCCAGTGAGTCAATAATGGCCCCCAGATGAACGATTCTGGTGGAGGGAATGAGTTGGCGCTTGGTCCGATTGACCAAGAAACCATGATGAGTGAGGGTAGTGAGCACCACCTGGACATCTCTCTCAGCCTGAGAAGGAGAGGCAGAGGAGATGAGGATGTCATCCAGGTAGCACTGGACCCTGATGGGAATAGACCGTAGGTGGGCGTTCAGGGCAGCCAGGACCTTGGTGAATACCCTTGGCGCCGAGGATAGACCAAATGGAAGTGCCCCATATTTATAATGCACCCCTGCATAGCACAACCATAAGTATTGGCAGTGAGATGGCCGAATTGGGATGTGGAGGTAAGCCTCTGAGAGATCTATGGATGTGAGTAGATCTCCCTTCTGAACACTTGCCAGAATTGATTGCAGGGTGTGCATTTTGAATTTGTTATGGATGACATACCTGTTGAGATGCTTGAGGTCCAAGATGGCTCTCCACCCTCCCGAGGATTTGGATACTACAAACAATATGGAGTAGAAGCCCTGCCCCTGTTGGTCCTCAGGCACCTGGTGGATGGCTTGAATGTCCAGGAGGTGCTGGATGGCCTGATTCATGAGGACCCGTTTTGCAGAATTTGATGACAAGGGGCAGCGGAGAAGAACCTCGGGGGGTGGGGGTGGAAATGAATTCATGTGAGAGCGCTGAAGCCAGGGTCTCACAAACCCATGTGTCATTGGTGATTTCCTCCCATCGACTGGCATAGGGAGCCAGGCGACCCCCTATGGGAGGATCGGCCGGAGGTTACTTGTTCCGGTGGAAAGGGTGACCGCCGGCCCCTCTAAAGGGCCCTTTGAATTGGTTAGCCCTGAAGGGTTGGCCCGAAGAGAATCTCTGACAGGAACTGTATTGCCCTTGGCTATGCCCCTGATACTGTCCCTAGTAGTTACCCTGATGTCTATTGGAAGACTGGAAGGACCCCCTGAAAGCCCTCCTGGGCAAGGGGATGGCACAGAAAGGGGCTTTCCGGGTGGCCGAGGGAAGGACCTTGCGCTTGTCCTTAGTCTCAATCAGGATGGGATTCAGGGCCTCACCAAATAAGGACTGCCCGGTGATCGGGGCAGAGGCTAATTTCCACTTGTACCACATGTCAGTTGGCCAGCTGCGAAGCCAGGCCATCTGGCACATCACCACCGTGGACCCCATTGACCTAGCTTGGACATCCACTTGAGCTGCTGATGATTGAGCAGCAGGTTGATTTTGGCTTGTGGGTGGAGCTGTCTGGTTCCAAATGCCAGAGGGAGCTAATGAGAATTCCCTGGCATCCAGGGAACTCCCGTCCCCTAGGTTCCCCTTCCTGGGGGATGCTAGGTAGGAATGAGTAGGGTAGAGTACTCTGGATTGGGTAATTTCCTTTGTAAAAGGCATCATTTTAAAACTCAACTCCAATGTTCTCTTTGTCTTAAAGTTCAGTTCATGAAAAAACAACTGATATTTCAAATACTGAAAAAAGTGATAGTTTGTATATAGTTCCAGTTATGCTGGGCTCACAGACTCCAGAAAAAAGCTTGGTTTTAAACTGTTACTGGAGTGAGTGCTCACTAGGCTGATTTGTTCCTTTTATGTGAGATCTGTAACTTACTACTTCTAAATTCTGCTGAAAGCCCTTGTTCAAGCCATTTTTAAAATATAGATAGAATCTTCATTCTAAGTTGATATGTTTAGCTTGTTATTGTGATATGAATACCTGAACATGCTTTAACAGGTACTCCTGAGGCAGACCTACAGACAGCTAGTCTGAATTTTTGTCAGCTTAATTCGAATAACAGTATCCATATTTATCTAAGGCCTCTGCCAACAAAGTAGGCCTCAGAAAGGCCTGGGTAAATTAGTAGGTCCAAACAGTCACTTAAAATGTCCACCGCCCTTAAATGAGGCCAACAAGATGGCAGTTCCCCTTAGTTGGTCTTTCAAAATGGCCACTGCCCATATTAGGCCTTAAAAATGGCCACCGGCAAGAAAGGGCATCCAAAATGGCCACCGCCCTTGATGTGGCTTCAAAATGGTCTCTGCCCACTTTTGGTATTTGAAACAAAATGGCCACGCCCCTAGTGCCTTCAATTCTGAGGGCAATCAAAATGGCTTCCACCTTGTGGGAGGCTTCAAGATGGCCACCGGCACTCTCAAAGGCTGCCTGCACACTTACCAGGCTGAAGACAAGCAGAGCAATGCAGAGAAGCTCAAATGGAAGCAGACGGTCCAGGCACCAGAGACAGGTACAGACAGGGCCTTGGATCAAAGGAGCCTTGCCAGATTGCTGGCTCTTGTCAGCCATTGCACAGAAGGCAAGTTAAATAAAGGAGGCCTCAAAAGAAAAAAGATTTTTTTTAAGTGGGTGGTCCTGTGTAATTCAAAATGGCAGCCACCCACAAGGCACTCCTAAAATGGCTGACTGTCTCCTGAGGCAATTAGTTCCAGCAGAGGAGAAAAGAGTCTGCTAAGGCCTAGCCACTAACTGTCAGTTTCTGAGTCCCCTGGAGCAGACTGACTGATTTCTGAGGTTTCAAGCAAAAAAGAGGGAACAAGCCCTCAGCAAGCAGCACCCAGATTGCCAGCTTCCTCTGCATGCAAGCACAAGACAGGGAGCAAAAAAGGAACCAGCAAAAATATTGCTTTTGGCTCAGCTTGGCTCAACATTGCTTGCCAGGCAATGGGCAATTCATCAATTCATGCTCTGAGCCCACTGGTCGCGCCACGAGCGGCTTTGCAGGAGGGCTAATCAGGCAGGCAAGAAGAGCAGGCAAACAGCAAAAGGAAGGCCCGATCGGCGATTTTGACAGCAGCAGGTATTCAGGGTCTGCTGTATGCTCGATTCTTGCCCTGATCAAAGTGTCCAGTCCGGTGGAATGGAGCACTAAGAGATGGACCGCTATTGCGCTATTGCTGTAATCAAAGGCCAAATTTTGAGGGCAAGGGAAGAATTTTTTTGATAATCAGTCAGGAATGCCCTGGCCTGCGCAATCCTACACAAGGCAGTGAGTACTTCCCTTTCTCCTCACGCTGTCAATCCAGGTTATTCAGCAAATGGCTTGCCAGCCTCGTGTAAAGCCCAATTATAGGTGGTGGCAAGGCCACCACTGTCCCAGGTGGTCAAATTTGGGACCGTTCCCACTCCCTCCAGGCTGGAATAGATGGTATTTATATAATAGAATGGATTTTGTAAATGAATTGGGCCTCGGCTGGAGGGGCGAGCAGCAGCCGGCCTAGGGCCTGGCTGCCTTCTCCCAAGGTGAGAGAGCGATGGTGCCTGGGGCTCGTTAGGGAACTTACAGTTCAGAATATCAGAATTTCAGAATCAATCAGTAGATAGTTGTTCAGATTTAAGGTGAAAAGGCACTAGTCCTTGGCTAGGACTGAGTCAAAAGAGGGGGAACTAGGCCCTAGAGCCACTATTTATACTTTTTCCACACTCAGTCCTGATTGGCTAGAAGGCTGTGCCAAACCCAATCTTGGCGGCTGGCTCCACCCACTATTTATTTTTATTTATTTTTTATTTATAATTAAATTTATATACCGCCCTTCTCCAGGGGACTCAGGGCGGTGAATAGCCAAGTAAAAGCACAGTATAAACATTAAAATATGTATACATTTAAAAGAAAATATTAGATGTGGCTCTGATTTAAGACAATACAATTAAAATTTGGTAAAATCTTAAAAACCCCAAAAACGTTTTCACGCCAGCCCGGCTTGATAAAAATAGTACGTCTTGAGGGCACGGCGGAAGGTGGCGAGGTCATGAATAGTTCTTAAATCTAGAGGGAGCTGGGTCCAGAGGGTGGGTGCTCCCACAGAGAAGGCCCTCCCCCTGGGTGTCACCAGCCTATGGAGAATAGAATTCTTTATTGGCCAAGTGTGATTGGACACACAAGGAATTTGTCTTTGGTTTATATGCTCTCAGTGTACATAAGGAGAATAAAATACATTCATCAAGAATAAAAAGATACAACACTTAGTGATAGTTAAGGTTACTAATAAGCTATCAAATTGTACTAGAAAACAAATAAAAACAATATAAATTGAAAGATACAAGCAACATGGTTATAGTAATAAGTGGGAAGAGATAGATACTAGTAAGGAAGAGAAGCATAATAGTAATACAGTCTTAGTAAATTATTTGACAGTGTTGTGGGAATTAGTTGTTAAGCAGAGTGATGGCATTCGGGGGAAAACTGAAACAATTTGTTTCCAGGATGTGAGGGGTTTTTAGGTATTTTCACAGCCCTCTTATTGACTCATGCAGTATACAGATCCTCAATGGAAGGCAGGTTGGTAACAATTGTTTTTTCTGCAGTTCTAATTATCTGTTGAAGTATGTGTTTGTCTTGTTAGGTTGCAGAGCCAAACCAGACAGTTATGGAGGTGCAGATGACAGACTCAATAATTCCTCTGTAGAACTGAATCAGCAGCTGTTTGGGCAGTTTGAGCTTTCTGAGTTTGCGCAGAAAGAACATTCTTTGTTGAGCTTTTTTGATGAAGTTTTTGATGTTAGGTGTCCATTTAAAGTCTTGAGATATGATAGAACCTAGAAACTTGAAGGACTCTACTGTTGATACTGTGTTGTCTAGTATTGTAAGAGGTGGTAGTATAGGAGGTTTTCTTCTAAAATCCACCACCATTTCTACGGTTTTGAGTGTATTTAGTTCAAGATTGTTCTGGTTGCACCACAAGGCTAGTTGTTCAACGTCCCGTCTGTATGCAGATTCATCGTTGTCTTGAATGAGACCAATCACTGTTGTAGCATCTGCAAACTTCAGTATTTTAACCGAGGGATCTTTTGAGATGCAGTCAGGTGCCTGTTCAGCATGGTCGCAGGCAAGCCGAGAGATGGTGGGACGGAGTGAGTGGTACGACTGTTTCGACTGCAGAAAATACGACTTCAGCAACAGAGTGATCAATGCCTGGAATGCACTACCTGACTCTGTGGTTTCTTCCCCAACCCCCCAAAACTTTAACCTTAGACTGTCTACAGTTGACCTCTCCCCGTTTCTAAGAGGTCTATAAGGGGCATGCATAAGAGCACCACTGTGCCTACCGTCCCTGTCCTACTGTCCTATTGTCCTCTTTTATTGTTACTTTTTACTTATGTTTATACAAACTACTACTATGCTATACATGTTTGACAAATAAAATAAATAAAATAAATAATAAATAAATAAATACGTTGGGTTTGCCTTTGCCTCTGCCTGGCTCTGCTATATACTTTTTGCCCAGAGGGAGATGAAGTTTCGTCTGCTTGCACACAGGATGATTTGAAACGGACCTAATCGCTTCATTTCAAACTGTCCCATTTGCAGGTATACGAAGCTTTGAAACTCTGTCATTTCTTCGTCTGGGCGAAAAGTGTTTGGTCGAGTGAAAGAGCGAGTGAAGGAAGAGGGTGCCTTTGCCTTCTGCCTTTCCCTGCCCAGGCTCTGCTCCCCCCAAAAAAATTCTTGATGGGCATTGGGAGTGGAAGGCGGCAAGAAGGAGACCGAAGTGGTCAGATCATAAGGAGGGCAATCCACAGTCGCCCATAGATTGATAAGCCGGGGTGGGGGTGAGCGATTTGCAGTCTCCTGCCCCACTGCTGGTGAGCTGGGTGCCGCAACAAAGATTTGGGGTGTTGGGCAAGAGGGGTGGACTGGGATATTCAATCCCGGCACTGCCTTGCTGAGGTTGGTGTTTTCACTTTTCACTAGGTGTAAATGTGTGGAGGTGGAGGTGGTGGTGGTGAGCGGAGCTCTTCCCAAGGGAGAACAGTGCAATTTGAAGGGTGTCAGCAAATACACACACAACCTGGCCGGTGAAAGATATGGCGATCACTGTGCATTTTCAGGACAGCGAGAAAGGAAGACTTGGGAAGAGCTCTGCTCCCCAACACACACACACACACACACACACACACACACACACACACACACACGTTTACACCTAGTGAAAAGTGAAAACATCTCCTGTACCGGGTGAGAGGCGCCCTTAAATCGAGTGCGAAAGAGATCGGCCCATTAATGGCCGATCGGAGGATGTGACAGCCAGCCAAATGGAAGGAAGCGGAGAAGAAGGAGCAGTAAGTGTATCGAGATTGTGAGGAAGAAAAAAAAAGATACCTCTTTATCTACAAAACAGCACGAAAGTATCTAAGAAAGTATCAAAGAACGAAAGCGAAAGCGGGTGTGGATTAGTGAAGCGGCGAATGTAAATTGAAGAAGAACGAGGTTTGAAGCAAGTGGCATGAGCAGATCGAGTAAATTTGTGAAAGAAAGGGAGAAGAGACTATTGGACTGTTGGTCCTGAAAAACCCTTAGAAGGAAAGAGAAGATTTTGGAGTAGTGATTTGGAGAGTGGAGGAGAAAGGATTTGGTCGGGAGACGGAAGAATGCTAAAGGTAAGAGAGACTGCTGTTAGAAATCTGTCAGACAGGGACTTGATGGACTTGATGGACAGTGACAGTGACAGAGCGAAATAGAAAGATGACATCTTGGAAGCTTTTGGCAAGTGAAAAGTGCTTAGAACTGAGGATAAGAAGATAGAATTTAAGGTGAAAAGGAAAGTGAATCCCCAGCACTGTTTTTTTCTTTTGCTATCTTTTTCTTAAGTTTTGTAAAAAAAAATTCCATAGAATTGGGACTGTTGTTCGTGTGTGTGTGTGTGTGTGTGTGTGTGTGTGTGTGTGTGCGCGCGCGCGCGCTATTCTCTTTCTGTTCCAACCAGTGTGCTATTTAATTGCTTCTGTTTTTCTTTTTTCTGTTTCTCTCTTGCTCTTTTTTTTTTGTATGGTGCTCCCTGTTGCTAGAATTAATTAGCTGTATATAGTACATAGCATATTGTCCTTTCACTTCTCAATTATTTCTTAGTATATTATTAAATAGATTACCAGATAAATATATTAACTATAAATGAAACAATAAGAGTTTAAACATTTATATATTCCAGTTGTTGAATTAACTTTTCTTGATTGTCCTACGTGCTCTAATATCAATTTCTTTTTTCTTTCTGTTATACCTCAAATTGTGTCTATAATGTGTGTGTGTGTGTGTGTGTTGTGGCTTGCCCGCGTCCCACGCAGCTGGCCATGGATTTGGAAGACCAAGAGCCGACTGTGGCACAGCACTATCATCCCGTGCACCTGGCACCTGAGTCTGATAGCGAAGAGGACTCAGTGCCAGAGGAGGAAAACCAGCCAGGATCTTCTGCACCTTCTCAGCTGATGCTGAGTGAGTCATCAGAAGAGGAGGAGCCTCTGCTGGATGCTAGGGCATGCAGGACAGCTAGCAGGCAGGAATGGCTCTACAGACGGAGGTCTCCTCGCATGTAGAGCTGAGGGCTAATTGGCCATGCCCTCAGGCTACTGGAAGCAACTATGGTGATTTATTGCACTCAAGTTTCTCTGCATTGGCGTTCCGCTCTGAGTCTTGTATTTTGGATTATCAGCTCCTTTGATATTTGGTTTCAGGATTCCAGCCAACTTTAGTGAGTAACAGATAAAGACGGCTTAATTGCCTGTTTGTTTGGGACTTTGAACTCTGGCCAAAAGCTCACGAAGAGAATATTGAACTTTATGCACCAAGAAATCTCTCTCTGTTTTTCCCTGGACTTTAAACCTGATTTTTACTAAGCATATTTATTAGTAAAGACCCCTTATGATTTAGCAAACAGTTGTGTGTGTGTCCTTTCTGAGGGTTCCCGTGCTGGGTCACAAGAGTTTGCTTCCAGCCCAAAGACCACACACAACCAGGACTTAACATGGAGCAGCTTTGGGACGAAAATGCCCAGCTCAGGCAGCAGATTACAACAATGGCTGTTCAAATGACTCAGCAGCAGAATCAGATTGCAGCAGCTGCTCCCATTTTGGCTCCCACCCCGAGGAGAAAGTGCCTGATAGCTATGCCGGACAAATTTAATGGGGATGAGGCTATGTTCCCTGCTTTCCCTGGGCCAGTGCAGTTGTTTATGTCCTTACTGCTGGATGATTTCCCCCACAACCGGGACAAAGTGTGGTTCATTATCAGCCTGCTGTCTGGCATTGCAGCTCATTGGGCCACATCTTTGCTTGTGCAGAACAGTCCTCTCCTCCAGGACTTCGGGCGTTTTTGTGCTCATTTGGAGGAGATGTTTGCTGATCCCATCAAGGCCCAGACGGCAACGAGGCAATTAAGGAATCTGAAGAAAGACCGGAAACCACTCCGTGAATACATTAATGAGTTCCGGCTGCTCAGCCAAGACTCAGCCTGGAATGAGGCAGCTTTATTGGATGCCTTTCAGGAGGGCTTGTCGGACAGTATCTTGGATGAGCTGGCGAGAGTGGACATTCCTTCCACCACGAACGAACTGGTGCGGCTCTGTTTGAGGATTGATGCCAGGTTGCAGGGGAAGAACTCTCATCATGCTGCCCAGGCACCTCGTGTTCATCCTGACGTCTGGCCAGCCCCAGCTCCACGACATGCTGCCCAGGCCCCTCCAGGGCATTCTGTTATTCGGTCGGCCCCGGCTCCATGAGATGAGCCCATGGACCTTGGTGCTGCTTGACCCCGCTTGTCTGGTGCGGAAAAGAACAGACGTCGGGCTTGGGGGTTGTGTTTGTACTGTGGGGAGCCTGGCCTAGGAAGGGTTGTGGGGCCTCTGTTTCTGATCCTGCTTTCCAGTCTCCGCCATCCCTGTCAGGAAATGGGCGGAGCCTGGCCTAGGGGAAATGCTGGATCGGGCACGCACACAGATGGACTCCCGCCTGGCTGAGGTGGATTCTGGACCTCCACGGCATTTGCTTCTGGAGACCAAGGTCTTCGTCGACCACCAGGCCTGAGGGATCACCGTGCATGCTCTGGTGGACTCCGGAGCGACCACGAATTTCATGGATGAGGTGTTCGCTCAGCATATCAACATCCCCTTGTGTCCCGTAGCTCTGCTGATGATGGTTGAGACGATCAATGGTCGGGTATTGCTGTCCGGTCCGATCAAGGCCACCATGCAACCGGTGTGTTTGATCATCGGACGGCATGAGGAGGCCATCCAGTTTTACATCACATTGGGACTCCATTTTCCCCTGGTCCTAGGACTGGCGTGGCTGCGCACCCATGACCCTCGGATTGTTTGGTCCCAGAACTTTATTTCATTCCCCAGTTTGCAGTGTGTGGATCATATGCGCCAAGTTTGTGCGGACGTGGTACCAGAGCCTCCTGACATCTCGCTGCCAGCCGACCTTTTGGACTTTGCCGATGTGTTCAGCGAGAAGGAGGTGGACCAATTGCCCCCACACCAGCTGTATGATTGCTCTGTTGACCTGATCCCCAATGCTCCACTTCCTGTCGGGTGTATCTACTCTATGTCAGAACCCGAACTGGCCACGTTGCGGGACTTTGTTGACAGGAATGTGGCCAGGGGTTTTATCCGACCCTCCTCATCGCCCTTGTCTGCCCCTGTCCTCTTTGTCAAGAAAAAGACCGGAGACTTGCGCCTGTGCTGTGACTATAGGAAACTTAACGCCATCACAGTGCACAACTGGTACCTGTTGTGACCCAGCACCGCAACCCACAGAAACACACACACACAACCGTTTGTTATTAAAGCAAAAAGGGTCCTTTTACTAATGAGGGTTCTTAGTAAAAGCGCAGGGGTTTTAAAAGTCCATAAACAAACAATAGGAGAGTCTCGGGGAATAAAGTTCCTTTGGTTCTTTGGGGGTTAATAACCAAACGTTCAAACAAATACCCATTAAGTCTCTTCTTATCTCACAAGTTGGCTGGCTTCTCGGAATAAGCCTTCCAGAAGCTGCTTTTTCCAAATACAAGATTTCCAAGCCGAACTCCGATGCAAACAGAACTCTGAATGTGCTCGCAGATCACAGATGTTGTTCTCAGCACTGATCGCTGACTGCACTGGACTAATATAGGCACTGAAGGGTGTGGCCCAATTAGCCCTCAGTGCTACCTCCGAGGAGACCTATGCTTGCTAAGCCAGTCCTGTCTGCTGGCTGCTCTACGAGCCCTAGCATCCAGCAGAGGCTCTTCATCCCCTGATGATTCACTCTGCTGCGCAGGTGCAGAAGGTCCTGGCTGATTGTCCTGCTCTGGCACTGAGTCTTCATCACTGGCCGACTCCGGTGCCAGGCACATGGACTGGTACTGCTGCACCATGAGCGGCTCCACGTCCTCCGGGTCCTCCATCATCTGCGCTGGACGCGGGCAAGGCACAACAGTACCCTTTGCCCCTCATCCCGGAGCTCATGGAACGACTCCGATTGGCGACCATCTTCACCAAGTTGGACCTGCGCAGCGCATACAACCTGGTGCAGATTCGTGAGGGGGATAAGTGGAAGACCGCATTCGGGACTCGGTATGGCCACTTCAAGTACATGGTCATGCCGTTCGGATTAACCAATGCTTCGGCGGTGTTCCATCATTTCATGAACGACATCTTCAGGGATTTGATGGACCAGTTTGTCATGGTCTACCTCGATGATATCATGATCTACTCCACATCCCGGAGCAGTCACCTCTAGCACCTCTGCCAAGTCCTGCAGTGGCTGCGAGAACACCATCTCTATGCCAAACTGGAGAAATGTCAATTCTATCAAATGACCATTGATTTTTTGGGCCATCGCATTTCTCCAGAAGGCATAGCGATGGATCGTGGCAAAGTCGAGGCCTTGAAGACGTGGCAACCTTCTTGCTGGGTGAAGGATGTCCAGCGACTCCTGGGGTTCGTGAACTATTACCGGAACTTCATCCCTGGGTTCACCACTCTGACTGCGCCCCTCACTCGGCTCCTGCAGAAGAAAGTCTCCTTCCAGTGGGGCAATCCCATCACAGACACATTCATGAAGGAGCCAATTCTCAAGCACCCAGATCCTCATCGTCCATTCGTGGTGGAGGTGGACGCATTTGATATTGCTGTTGGAGCTGTACTGCTGCAGACTCGACAGCATGGTGGTCCCCTGTTCCCGTGCACCTACTGCTCCCGAAAGCTCACTCAGTCCGAGCGCAATTACATGATTTGGGAAAAGGAGTTGCTGGCCATCAAGACTGCCTTCGAGACCTGGCAGCCCCACCTCGAGGGGGCCCGACATCAAGTCAAAGTGCGGACGGACCATAAAAAGCTTGAGTTCCTGCAGACCGCCCGGAAGTTGAATCAACGGCAGATCCGATGGTCTTTTTTCTTCTCCCGCTTCAACTTCCATATCATGTATATCCCGAGTGGGCGCAACCAACAGGTGGATGCTTTATCCCACAAACCCAAGTATGCCCACACCCAGTACCCGTTGCCGCCTTGGACGATTCTGCCCATTGAGTCCTTCGCAGCTGTCCAGACTCCTGTGGATCTCCGAGGACAGATTCGTGAGGTGCAGCATCAGGATGGATACGTGGCGCAACGGAGGCAGGAGATAGGACCCGAGTCCCCTTGGACTTTTTTGGAAGACTTGCTCCATTTCCAGAACAAGATTTACATTCCTGCCGGGCCGTTCCGTGGGTTGATTCTCAATCAGTGCCACGACAACCCTGAGGCCGGACATTTCAGCCTGTTCAAGACCCTGCACCTGGTATCCCAGACTTTTTGGTGGCCGAGACTCCGGCACGATGTCCAGGCCTCCGTGACCTCATGCATCCGCTGTCGTTAGGCCAAGTACACCCCTGGAGCACCTCCGGGACTGTTGCAGCCTTTGCCGATGCTGGAGAGACTCTGGGGGGCTGTTTCCATGGACTTCCTGATGGACTTGCCCTCATCCATCGGCTTCACGACCGTGTTCGTGGTGGTGGACATGGTGACGAAGATGGCGCACTTCATCCCCTGTCAAGGGTTGCCGACAACTCGTGCCACCGCCCACATGTTCATTCAGCATGTCTTCTGATTACACAGCCTGCCGGATAGGGTCGTGTCAGACCGAGGGACCCAGTTCACTGCCTAATTCTGGAAGGGTCTGATGGCGGCTCTGCAGATCCAAGTCTGTCTGTCATCTGCGCATCACCCAGAGACTGATAGAGGCATGGAGAAGGCATCCTCGAGCAGTACCTGCACTGTTTTGTGAATCAACAGCAGGACAATTGGGCAGAGTACCTTGCCGTGGCCGAGTTCGCCTTCAACAATTCCCAACATACCTCCACCCAAACCACTCCGTTCTTAGCCAACTTGGGCTACCACCCTCGCTTCTTCCCCCTCACGGTCCTGGATTCCCCAGTTCCTGTGGCAGAGGAGTTCTTGTCCGAGCTCCAGGCCATTCACCAGCTGGTCAAGCTATATTTAAATAAGGCCAAGGAGGATTATAAGAGGGTCACGGACCGCTCCCGGCGAGCCACACCACCTTTGGCGGTAGGGGATCGCGTCTGGCTTTCTACCAAGCATCTCCCCTCTGACCAACTGGCTCTCAAGCTTGACCACCATTTTTTGGGTCCATTCCTGGTAGAAGTGGTCATCAATCCCGTAGCCTATTGCTTGAGCCTGCCTTGCTCGCTCTGTATCCACCCCGTGTTTCATCGCTCCCTCCGTGTTCCCGACCATCCCGCCTGTCCGCTCCACCCTCTTGCTCAGCCCCAACCTGTGCCCAGTGCTCCCGATGAACCTCCCAAGTACGAGGTCACCAGCATTCGGGACTCCCAGTGGATGAAGGGCCGATTCCAGTACCTCATCGAATGGAAAGGGTACAGCCCAGAAGATTTTACTTGGGAGGATGTGACCTCTGTGCACGCTCCAGACCTGGTTCATGCCTTCCATGCGCAATTCCCCTCGAGACCGCATCCAGACCAACAGACCCGGGGGAAGGGCCCTGCGGTGAGGGATAGTGTTGTGGCTTGCCTGCATCCCACGCAGCTGGCCATGGATCCGGAGGACCAAGAGCGGACTGTGGCAGCACTATCATCCTGTGAACCTGGCACCTGAGTCTGATAGCGAGGAGGACTCAGTGCCAGAGGAGGAAAACCAGCCAGGGCTTTCTGCACCTTCTCAGCTGGTGCTGAGTGAGTCATCAGAAGAGGAGGAGCCTCTGCTGGATGCTAGGGCACACAGGGCAGCTAGCAGGCAGGAATGGCTCTACAGACGGAGGTCTCCTCGCATGTAGAGCTGAGGGCTAATTGACCACGCCCTCAGGCTACTTAAGGCTTGGAGCACGCAGGCTACTTAAGGCTGGAAGCAACTACGGTGATTTATTGCACTCAAATTTCTCTGCATTGGCGTTCCACTCTGAGTCTTGTATTTTGGATTATCAGCTCCTTTGATATTTGGTTTTGGGATTCCAGCCAACTTTACTGAGTAACAGATAAGGACGGCTTAATTGCCTGTTTGTTTGGGACTTTGAACTCTGGCCAAAAGCTCACGAAGAGAATATCGAACTTTATGCACCAAGAAATCTCTCTCTGTTTTTCCCTGGACTTTAAACCTGATTTTTACTAAGCATATTTATTAGTAAAGACCCCTTATGATTTAGCAAACAGTTGTGTGTGTGTCCTTTCTGAGGGTTCCCGTGCTGGGTCACAACAATATATATAAAATATATATAAAATATATTTATTTATTTTTATATAATTATATAAACCTCAGAAAACAGGTGTGTGTGTGTGTGTGTGTGTGTGTGTGTGTGTGTGTGTGTGTGTAACATTTTTTGCTGATAAATGAAAATTCGACAGAAAAAACATAGATAGATAGATAGATAGATAGATAGATAGATAGATAGATAGATAGATAGATAGATAGATAGATAGATAGATAGATAGATAGATAGATAGATAGATAGATAGATAAAGAAGCAATAGCCATCACAATCTCCGGAATGTTTAAAATTTTATTTAAAACTACTATTAAAATTACTAAGCTTTCGTCAACCCCTGTTGACTTCATCAGAGTGTAAAATCCCCATGGAGGAGATGCTTGCTTTTATATAATGCCTATCAATTTATGTAATGCCTATCAATTTAGACTTTGCACGTGTAACCAGTCCACACCCTTTTCTCTCTCCTGTAATTGACTTAATTGTTTCTGCCTTAGTCATGCTGACAGATGATGATTTCCCCATTGTGTATTGCCACTTTCTCTCCCTGGGGGGTAAAGCAGGGCTATCAGGCATTGCTTTGAAGGTGTTTCTCCTGGCTTCCTTCCCCTCATTGTTATTCCTCTCCCTTTTAGGCACACACGTTGCCTCCTCTAAATTCATCTATTTTGCCCATGATCTTATGATGGGTCTGCGTTGTTCTTCTTCACCTCCCCTATCTCTCTCGTTCTGCTGCTCCTCTACTGTACTCCCTTGCGCGGCATTAGGAGTTGTCACACCTTCATTGGGGCAATCTCTATGCCTAAAGGGGGTAATTTGCCCCATATCTCCATTCAAGCATAGTGATCGATCCCTCTTAAGTCCTTCCTGGTGTCTTAATGCCTGGTATGCCGGTGGTATGTCAATGTGTCTATTGAGAGAGTTGTTGTTAGAAAACTAGGCTTCTTTCAAGAGGCATCCTCCTTTTGTTTCATTGTAGGCAATGATGTATAAAATATAAATTGCCATAAATTATTGATCAACTATATATTAATTAATTAGACATTAGATTAAGTTATTTAAAGGAAGAATTAATTACTGAGATAAACTGGATTTATATCTATATTCATATCTATAAGTTGGATTATAGAATATAATTTAAATAGAGATATTAACGAAGTTAGAAATTGTATGCCAAAGTGGGAAAACATCTTTAAATTGTTATGTCAACTAGGACCACAACGGTGACTAAAGGAGGGAAAAAACAACCAATGGCCCTAACCTCTCCCGCAGGGCAAAGATCACTCGATAGCATGTTGACCAAAGATAAGACAGGGTCATCTGCATCAGCAGGGAACCAGCAACGGTTACAGCTATCAATGAACTTGTTGCAGGAGATAATCCTGAAAATGCAAGATAATATCACGAAACGTCTAGATGGAGTGAAAAATGAAATGAGTGAAGTAAAAAACAATATGGCTAAAATAGATGAGAGGGTAGGTGCAATACAAAAAGCACTGTCAAAGAATGAGCAAGAAATAAAAGAAGTTAACGAAAGAACAGAGGTTACAGAAAAAAGACTAGATAAAACTGACTATAGGCTGGAAACGATAAACAAAAATCTGGAAGAAGCCACGATTGGCCTTCTATTTAAGGCTACAGAACATAGAAGAAACAAAAGATGAGAACTTTCCGGATCTAATAGCGGAGATCGTAGGGGAAGTACTAGATAGACAAAAAGACGAAATTATAAGAGAATTGGATGAAGTCTATAGAATTAATATGAGCTATGCGAGACGAAACAGACACCCGAGAGAAATCCACATGAGGTTTCTTAGAAGACAGATGAGGAATGAGATCCTGAATACCGTAAGAGGGGAATCCTTAATCTATAAGGGCAAGGAAATATTAATCTTAAAACAGATTCCCTGAAGAATTAGGGAAAAAAGGAGAAGATACAACTTCCTCTCAACACAATTGATTAGACATAGAATTCTTATTAGATGGTTCATCCCGGAAGGGATGCTAATAACCTGGAGAGAGAAAAAATATAGAGTTGACACAATAGAGAAAGCTCAGGAATTTCAAGAACTTATATTAGCGGGTGAAGATCAATATAGTAAGGAAGAAACATCTAGTAGAAGTCAGGAGGATTTAACTACAGGATCTCAACTAGAAGGACAAGATATAAGAGACGGTAGAGAAGTAGAAAGATATGATAGAGAAGGGGCAAGAACAAGGACACCAATTGAAACAAAGTCTAAAGGGGCACTCAAACCAGACAATAAGTAAAGGAACAGAGGAACAGGAAACTAACATAATATCGGTTAACATCAATGGATTGAATTCAACAATAAAGAGAAAACGTGTATTGTTGGATCTGCAAAAACAAAAATTGGATATAGTCTGTTTACAGGAAACACATATAAAAGAGAAATATGAAAAACTACTAGAATGTCCAAAATTGGGAAATTTATTCTGTGCATCAGCACAAACAAAGAAAAGAGGAATCGCAATTTACGTTAAAAACTGGTTAAACCCTAAATTAAAATTTGTAGATAAAGAAGGCAGAATTTTAATGGTTGAGATAACAAATGGAGGAAAAAAAGACTCTACTTGTAGGAATTTATGCTCCCAATCAAAAACAAAAAACTTTCTATTCTAAATTGCATAAGAAAATAGTGGAAATAAATTGACAAAATATATGTGTATTAGGAGATTTTAATGCGATAGCAGATAGCAAAATGGATTATAAAAGTACATACAGGAAAAGTATTAGAAGACAACTGCCAACTACATTCATGAATATAGTTAAAGAATTGGATTTACACGACGTATGGCGAAAATTGAATACCCAGAAACAATAATAGACGTTCTACTCTCATTCCCATAGATCCTGGTCACGCATTGATATGGTATGGACTAATTTGGCATTAACTATGGACACTACAAACATAGAGATATTACCTAGTAAATGGGCTGACCATCACCCAGTTTTAATAAAATGGAGAGGGAAAAAGTGGAAGAGAACTAGATGGAAATTAAATCAAAACACACTACAAGAAAAAGAATATCTATAGAAATTAGAGAAAGAACTGGGCTACTTCTTCAAGGAAAATTTAAAAAAACAAACATCAACCCAAAATGTTTGGGATACGATGAAGGCATATGTGAGAGAACTGTCAATTGCTCATATAGCTAAGAAGAATAAGATTCAAAAAGAAAAATTGAATACTTTAAATAAGGAACTAAATGAGCAAGAACTCTTAATGCAAAGTGACCCATTGAATAGTAAACATAGAGAAAAGAGAGACCTAATAAAACATAAAATAAACTTGAGTACACAGGAAGAAATAGCCTGCAACATTAAAAGAATGAAACAAAACTACTTTGAGCAGGCAAACAAAACTGGGAGATGGTTGGCCCATAAATTAAGGAGAGAGAACACAAAGAGAACAATCCAACAACTGCTGGATGAAGAAGGGAACTTAAGGCATGAACCAGAAGAAAAGAAAAAGATCATCCAGGACTTCTACAAGAAGCTATACGAATCCGATGGAATTAAAGAAGAAGACATCAAATCATACTTAATTAACCAGAAACTGTCAATCTTGTCGGAGGAGAAGCAAACGATGCTAAATAGGAAAATTACATCAATGGAATTGAAGAAGGCCATCCAAAAACAAAAAACCAATAAAACTCCTGGACCGCATGGGCTTCCATCGGAAATATATAAGAAATTTCAAAATACTTTGGAGGACAAAATGTTAGACTTATATAATGAAGTCCTAGAAGAAACTAAAATGCCCAAATCTTGGGGGGGAGGCGTACATCACCCTGATACTGAAAGAAGATACAGATAATTGTCAGATTAAAAACTATAGGCCAATATCTTTACTGAACGCAGATTATAAAATTTTTGTATCAATTTTGGCGGAATGATTAAAAATAATATTAAATCAAAGTATACACTTGGACCAAAATGGTTTCTTACCCAAAAGACAAATTTGGAATAATACGAGAATAATTATGGATGTTCTGGAATTTTATGAAACACGATTTGATAAACAATTGGCACTGATATTTGTTGACACACAAAAAGCGTTCGACAACCTTGATTGGAAATTTTTAACCACACAATTAAAAATGATGCAATTTGGCGATAAATTTATTAAGACAATAAAATTGATATACTCTCAGCAAACAACGAATATTTTAGTCAACGGAGATATGACAGAGATAATAAACATTAGGAAAGGTGTCAGGCAAGGATGTCCGCTCTCCCCCCTGTTATTTATTATGTCTCTAGAAGTCCTCCTAAATCAGGTAAGAGCTAATCAGGAAATCAAAGGATTGAATATTAAAAAAGAACAATATAAAACCCAAGCGTTTGCCGATGATATGGTGTTTATCATTGAAGACCCCCAAAGTTCAGGATTAAAACTATTGAAAGATAGAGAAGAATTTGGAAAAGTAGCCGGTCTGAAAATTAATAAAGATAAAACAAAAATGATAACAAATAACCTCTCTAAGAAACAGAAAGAAGATTTAGAAAATAAAATGGGAATTAAGACGACCAAAAAAATAAAATATTTGGGGATTTGGCTGACAGCCAAATGCTCCTCAATAAAAGAGGACAATTATACAAAACTACTGCAAAAAATACAAAAAGATTTGATAAATTGGTCCAAATTACAAATATCTTTAATTGGCAGAATATCGGTTATTAAAATGAATATTTTACCCAAAATTATCTACCTTTTTCAAACAGCCCCAATAAAATTTGGGATTTTTTTTTACATGGAATTAGACAAAGCGGTCCGGAATTTTATTTGGAATGGTAAGAAACCGAGAATTAAATATAAATTACTACAAGACAAAAGGAAACAAGGAGGATTTGTTTGCCCGATTGGAAAACATATCAAGCTGCAACAGCAATGTGGATTAAAGAATGGATAACCTTGACAAATAAAAGAATCTTAACAATTGAGGGCCATGATTTACAACTGGCACAATTACTTATGGAATGAGGGCAATAAAACACACAACTATTTTCAGAGGCACCATATCAGAGGGACGCTAATAGACAATTGGAAAGAAATTAGAAAATATTATACCCAAACTCCAAAATGGATATCTCCGATGGAAGCCACAGCCTACCCCAACTTATTTAATTTGGATAAAAAGGCCACCTACAAGCAATTATTGGATAATCAAAATAATTTAAAAACAAGAGAGGATTTGGCATCGATTGGAATAAATATAGAGTGGTGGTCTCACCTGCAAATTGAAACCAAATATAAAAAGATTTAACACAATTTGGCTTTCAAAACAAATACCAGGAGTTGGACAAAATATTACTAGGACTGGATGTAAAAATGATTACAAAATTATACAATTGTTTATTGAGTTCCAGGATGGAGGAAGAAAGAGTTAAGGAGGTGATGGTGACATGGGCCCAAAACTTTGGATATTCTATTGATTTAGATCAATGGGAAAGAATCTGGGAATGGAACTTTAAATTAACCATGTCAGCATCATATAAAGAAAATGCATATAAAATGTTCTACCGATGGCATCTCTCTCCAACAAGATTGGCAAAAATCTCCTCTAAAGTATCAGCAAAGTGCTGGAAATGCAAAAAAGAACTGGGCACGTACTTCCATATGTGGTGGACGTGCCCAGAGGCCAGGATCTATTGGGAAAAAATCCAGAGATGTTTAACTGAAATTACATCACAAAAGATAGAGTTAAAACCGGAAATGTTCCTCTTAGGCATCATGGACGGAGAAATAGACAAAAACAATCAATATTTGGCTATACATATACTGACAGCAGCAAGGATCACATACGCGCAATTATGGAGAAAAGAAACAATTCCGACTAATTTAATGATTATAAATAAAATTTTAGAATGCACTGAAATGAATAGAGTAACTATGCAAATAAAAGATAAAGAGGAAATCGACTTTTATAAAATTTGGGATAAATTATATGATTGGATGAATAGTAAAAACACAACGAAATAAGATATGTCTTATGTATATAAATAAAAAGAAAAGTATTTAATAGAATTTAGAGATAATAATTTGAAGGTGATGAAATGCAACTAATTTCTTTTTTTTAACCTCTATAGTGAGATAGAATTACAATGATACGTTAGACTGCTTAATGAAGAAAAAATTTACTTTATTTTATGTGATATGTTGTGTTTTTGGGGTTTGTTAGGTCTGTTCTGTTCGTTTTTAAAGTTTTGTATTTATATTTATGTATTTATGTATATATGTATGTATATGGTTTTTTTGTTTCTGTTTCTGGGTTATATGTCAATTTTTAAAATTACTTCATAAAAACTATTTTTTAAAAAAAGTGAAAACACCAACCTCAGCAAGGCAGGGGATGCAGAGCTGCCCCATGCACCCCACTTACCTGAGGGCCCTTCAGCCAGGTCACCCATGTCAAACCCTCACACATACACACACACACCAGGGCAGCCACATCAGAGGTGGTATTAAGCCTTTTCGGGTGAACCAATAGGGAAATTTTGGACTGGTTCGTCGAACCGGCAAATACCATCTCTGGTTGGCCCCACCCCTGGTCGCCCCCGCCCACCCACTCGCTGCTTGCCCCTCCCACTCGCAGCTCGCCCTGCTCGCTCGCTGGTCACCCCACCATCCCCACCCCACCATATATATGTTGCCTTTACTAATCGCCTTGCCTCACCTCCACACCTCACCCTATACTGTATATGTTACCTAGCTAATCGCCTCGCCTCCGTGCCTCGCTCACTCTGCTTACCAAAGGTACGCATGCCACCAACTCACCCTTCACCTCAGATCGGGGCCCAGGGACATGCCCTGAGGCCCCAGAGCCTCTGCCCACTCGCCATTTGCCTTAGCCAGGTTGGGGAATGTGCCATTCCCCAGCTCCGGCCTTGTCCTAGTGCCACCGCCCGCATGCCACCAGAGGGATGGCGTCTCAGCGGAGCTGCTCGGAAGGCATCTGGACTGCAGTGTCCCTTTAAGGTACTTTGATGCCGAGGGAGGAGGGACCATAAAGAGACAGGTTGCAGGAGCTGCCTTTTCTGCCGGTTCTGTGGGCATGGCTTGGTGGGTGTGGCTTGGTTGGGGGAGATCATGTGATTGAAAGGGCATAGCCAACTCGATGTCACTCACAGCAAGGTGTGCCCCACCAAGCCATGCCCATAGAACCAGTAGTATAAAAATTTGAATCCCACCACTGAGCCACATCCCTTCACTAACCTACTTTCCAGCTCTGTTCTCCGCCACCGCATGCAGAGCAAGAAAGGTCTGTGGGACTAAGGTAAAAAAAAATTCAGACCTTCCAACTTCTCATGAAAGAAAAAAAAGATCTTGCAAAATTGGAAGGTCTGGACTTTTTTTTACCCTAGTCCCACAGACTACTTTTGGACAGATGAAAAGTGTAGTTTTTTTCTGAAGGAGGAGCAGCAGGGAGAAGAAAGAGGGAAAGAGACTGAGTGAGAAGCGCCTCACCAGCCAGGCACTGAAGTGCCGCCACTGCGCTGCAGTGAAGGACAGAGAGAGCAAGAGAGCGATTCGATCCAGTGTGTGTGAGAGAGAGAGAGAGAAGAGGGAGATGGAGGGAGGGAGGAAGAGAAAGAGAGAGAGAAAGTGATCTGATTCAACCTTGGAGAGTAAATACCAGGGCTGGCGGCGGTGTGTGCTCTCTCTCTCTCTCCCTCTCTCCCCCCCCCCTCTCTTATCGTTCAGATCGTTCTTTCACTCTCTCACCCACCAGCCATGCTCTTCAGGGCAGCCTCCAGCTGATCTGAGGCACGCAAGCTGGTGTCCTTTGGGCTCCTGCCTCCCTCTACCTCCTGATGCAGTCGGCCTCCACATGGTCACCATCTCCTGTGCACGTGTGGGAGGGCGGCCAGCCTTGTGATAAAAAAATAAGACATCCCCGAAAATAAGCACAAGTGCTCATTTTCGCCCCCGCCCCCAAAAGACTAGGTCTTATTTTTGTGGAAACACAGTATGTATAGGTATAGGTATGGGTATGGGTATGGGTATGGGTATGGGTATGGGAATGGGAATGGGAATGGGAATGGGAATGGGAATAGGAATAGGAATAGGAATAGGAATAGGTATAGACAATGGCTAAAATAATGATGACAACATACACATTACTATTTAGTTTTATCTATAACAGGGGTGTCAAACTCGATTTCATTGAGGGCCAGATCAGCATTGTGCTTGTCCTCCGGGAGCTGGGGGGAAGGGGCGTAGCTGGGGTGGCCTGGGGTCTTGGCTAGCTTGACGTCACTCATGTGGGTGGTGCCTGTGGTGGCCAGGCAGGGTTGGAGAAGGAATGCAGGGATCTCCGGAGGGTGGGGCAAAAGGATCGTCCCATGGGATGAGATGAGACAAGGCATGGGATGGAGTAGCTGCAGCCAGAAACCGTTGGCCACCACTTACTGCAGAGTGGTGTGAAGGGTGATGGTTTTAGACTGCAGCTGTAGCCTGCCGGCCCCTCAGCTGGCACACACTGCAGCTCCAGTGCCCGGTGCCACCACCGGACTGGCTGTCCAAGCAGCAGGTGAGGCAGGGGGGAGGCACATGATGTGGACCACTGGACACGTTTACTCTGTCCCATTGTCTGTTTTGGCTTGCAGTTGGAGAGCAGGTCACTGCTAGTCATCTTCTCCTCAGCCCTCTTGTGGGTCTTGCCCTTGGCCTGTGCATGCAGCATGTTCCCCTTGCGTACCCGATGCACCTTGGCCCTGCTGTAGACTGCCGCTGCTGCCACTCAGCAGACCCGCCTAAAGGAGATGAAGTGGCCAGCTAGAAACGCTGAGTACAGATGATAGAGCATGCCCAGTCACATGGGATGGAGCAGGTGCGTCCGGTGGTCCACATCAGGTGCCTCTCCCTCCTGACTCTGCCTGCTGCTGGTTCCACCGTCGCCACGCCTGCTTCTTGGCAAGCTGGGGAGCCCCTGAACCTCTCCGGAGACAGGCCAGAGACGCTGGTATGGGCATGGCGCTAATCTGCAACTTGGTGGCATCCACACCAGGATCGGCTGGGCTGGGCTGAGGTGATGCTGTTCTGATGCCTCCTGTGCACACATGTGCACGCCACCTCCTATGCGAATGCCCACCTGCTGGGATGGGGTGGGCCAGGCTGAAGCAATGTGGGCCAGCCACTTATAGTTTCCAGGATGGCTCGCAGACTGGATCCAACCACATTATAGGCCAGATCCAGCACCCGGGCCTTGAGTTTGACACCCCTGATCTATAATATGAGTTTTAAGTTTCCATTGCTCCATAAATTTAACCACACCCAGTACACACCAGTGTTTCATAAACACAGAGGAGCCCCTTCTGGAGCCTTCATTAGTCTGAAACTTTCCTATTTGCCTTTCTCTCAGAGATTTTAAATTTTCCCTTCAGATTACTTATATATAATATGTACAGGAGTGGGTTCTAACTTACTTTGCTGTTGGTTCACTTCCTCCCGCACTGCGTGGGCATAGTGACAGACTTGGGGACAGCATTCACATCTAGGCTAATGAAAAAGCTGTGGGAGTTATGTGGGGTTACACACCTCAATACTATGCCATTTAGACCCCAATCCAATGGTCTGGTAGAAAATTTTCATGCTACGCTGCACGCCACCTCCTATGCAAATGCCCACCTGCTGGGATGGCGTGGGCCAGGCTGAAGCAATGTGGGCCAGCCACTTATAGTTTCCAGGATGGCTCTGCAGATTGGATCCAACCACATTATAGGCCAGATCCAGCACCCGGGCCTTGAGTTTGACACCCCTGATCTATAATATCAGAAACAAGGAAATTTTTAAAATCATAAAAAAATGAACATGAATAGCTAGCAAAACTGAAAGCAGTCAACACCAAAACAGAAATAGCTACATTGTTGTCTTTCAAAATTGCTTATAGAAAATTCTTACAGATTTGGGATGCCAAAAAAGTCTTAATTCAACTTGGAATGGATTAGAAACAACTTACCGTATTTTTTGGAGTATAAGACGCACCGGAGTATAAGATGCACCTAGATTTTAGAGGAGGAAAACAAGGAAAAAAGTATTCTGAACCAAATGGTGCAGTAATATATTATTTAATAAAATACCAGTGTAGCAGAATACTTTTTACAACCATGTATACTTTTTACAACCTTGTACACTCTTTACAACCATGTATACTTTTTACAAACTTCAAACTTGACAGCTTTAAGACTAGTGGACTTCAACTCCCAGAATTTCTCCTCCAATCATGCTAGCTCAGGAATGGGAGTTGAAGTCCACAAGTCTTAAACTTGCCAAGTTTGAAGACCCTTGCACCCCTAACCCAGGGGTCTTCAAACTTGACAGCTTTAAGACTAGTGGACTTCAACTCCCAGAATTCCTCCTCCAGTCATGCTAGATGGGGTAATTAGAAGGCAAAAACACTCCAGTTTTTGCAAAAAACGGCCCATTTTTCACTTGTTTTTTCCAATAACAGGTCATGCAGAAGGTTTGGGAAGCCTGCAGAGCACTCCTAGGGTGTGGGGGAAGGCAAAAACGACCCAGTTTTTGCAAAAACCGGCTCATTTTTCGCTCATTTTTTTTTCAAAAACAGGGCATGCAGAGGGTTTGGGAAGCCTGCAGAGCACTCCTAAAAGGTGGGGGAAGGCAAAAACGCTCCAATTTTTGCAAAAAACCCACCAGTTTTTCGCAAAAATTGGATGTGGGGGCGGGGCTTCGGAGGACAAAAAATGGCTGTATTCGGTGTATAAGACGCACCGACATTTCCACCCTCTTTTTTGGGGGAAAAAGGTGCGTCTTATACTCCGAAAAATACGGTATTTTTCCATAGAAAAACAAGAGATGTTTAGATAATTATGATTTACAAAATTGGTCATAATGGAGAATTTTTAAATTAAAACTAAAACTAAAACTTTTAAAACTCCGACTATGTGCAGTATCTTGAGTTAAAAGGAGCCCCACTACAACCACCTCTACTCCCTTGAAGGATGTCCAGTGAATGACCACTGAGTTTTAAGTTTCCATTGCTCCATAAATTTAACCACACCCAGTACACACCAGTGTTTCATAAACACAGAGGAGCCCCTTCTGGAGCCTTCATTAGTCTGAAACATTCTTATTTGCCTTTCTCTCAGAGATTTTAAATTTTCCCTTCAGATTACTTATATATAATATGTACAGGAGTGGGTTCTAACTTACTTTGCTGTTGGTTCACTTCCTCCCGCGCTGCGTGGGCATAGTGACAGACTTGGGGACAGCATTCACATCTAGGCTAATGAGAAAGCTGTGGGAGTTATGTGGGGTTACGCACCTCAATACTACGCCATTTAGACCCCAATCCAATGGTCTGATAGAAAATTTTCATGCTACGCTAAGACATATGATCAAATGTTACATGTCTGATTATCCTAATGATTGGGATGAGAAGGTGCAACACCTGTTATTTGCATATAGAGACACTAGACATTCGTGCACAGGTTACAGTCCATTTGAGCTGGTATATAGAAGAACAGTAATGGGTCCTTTAGACTTAGTAAGGAAAGAGTGGGCAGCGGAACAGGAAAAGGAACCTATGGAGGTTATAACTTATGTGAAAAAGCTAAAAGAAGACATGGCAGAAGCTATGAAATATGTACAACAAAATGTAATAGAATAGAATAGAATAGAATAGAATAGAATAGAATAGAATAGAATAGAATAGAATAGAATAGAATAGAATAGAATAGAATAGAATAGAATAGAATAGAATAGAATAGAATAGATGTATACATTATTCTCTATTATTTAAAAGAAGATACAATAGCACTGGGCCTCTTCAGAGCAAGCATTTATTTTAAAAAGCTTCTTTATTTTGTTAAGTTGTCTAGATTTACAGGGATCTCCAACCTTGGCAACTTTAAGACTTGTGGACTTCAACTCCCAGAATTCCACAGCCAGCAAAGCTAACAAAGCTGGCTGTTGAATTCTGGGAGTTGAAGTCCACAAGTCTTAAAGTTGCCAAAGTTGGAGATCCCTGGCTCTAGAACAATAATAAAGCAGTCTTTAAAAAGTAAGTCTAATAATTTGAACATTTTACAGACATTTAGTTATTCACTTACCCCCTTCCATCCAGTTCAGCAAAAAATAAAAACCTGCGTGTCTCTGCCAGCTAATTGCCTCTTTGTAGTTAGTTTCACTTTCATTTTTCCACGTGGCAAGTCAGCTGTAGATCGGGAAACTGCTACTGACTTGCTTGGCTTTGCAGGCTCTTCCCTCTTTCCTGCAAGCAGATAAATTGCTGGAAGACAGAGGCCAAAGTGTGGGGGTGGCTGGGTGGGTGGGGCTGCATTCGGTGTATAAGACGCACCCAAGTTTTCACCCTCTTTTGGGGGGTAAAAAGGTGCGTCTTATACTCCGAAAAATACGGTAAATCCCAGACTAATGAAAAAACAAAAGGAACAACTAATGTGCTTACTTAAAAATTATGCTAGTGGGTTCATAGAGAAACCAGGGAAAGCAAAGGGCACAGAACATAAAATTGACACAGGCAATGCGAAGCCAATCTCTGTGCCTCCCTATAGATTAACAGGACAGTATGCTGACTTGGTAGAGAAAGAGATACAAACGATGTTAGGCATGAATGTAATCGAACCGGCTGAGAGTGAATGGTCATCCCCAATAGTTTTGGTTAGAAAGAAGGATCACACAGTCAGATTCTGTTTAGACTTTAGAAAATTGAATGAAATCACAGTGCCAGATAACTTCCCTATGCCCAGATCAGATGATCTAACACAGAGAATGGGGAAGGCGGTGTATTTGTCCACCCTAGATTTGACTAAGGGATACTGGCAAATACCGATACGGAAGAGAGAACAGGGTAGCAGATGCATTGTCCAGAATCAACCAAGAAGATCCTGCGGATGGCGACTCACGAGGATGAGGTGAGGATGCAGCTGGAGCGGAACTGAGATGGAACCCTGATGATGCCAAGGATGACGAGGAAGCAAGTGGAACCGAGACAAAACCCTGATGATGCCAAGGACGACGAGGAAGCAAGCAGAACTGCACCAGATTAATAAAGACTTGCAGAGACTTATTCTCTAATGACTGTAAAATGTTGCTCTAATTATAACAGTTGAAAAAGGTTCTTTATTTAAAGTTTTATACCCACAGGTAACTTTAAAGAAAAAAATGACATTGTCATTTTTTTTTCAATTCCAAGGGAAAGGAGTTGTGGTACCCACATACAGGTACTGAATGTAAAAGAGTTACCATATTTTTCGGAGTATAAGACGCACCTTTTTCCTCCCTAAAAGTGGCTGAAAATTTGGGTGCGTCTTATACTTCGAATGTAGCTTTTTTTTCCCAGCCCTAACTAGGTGCTAACAGATCTTCCCAGCTCTTACCTTGCAGGCTTTTTCATTGTTACTCTCTCCAAAGAATGTTTTTCCAGCCCTAAGTCTTTGCAGAATTTTTTTTTCATTACTCTACTTGCTCCGAATAAGTTTTTTTCTAGACCTAACCAGGTGCTAACTATCTTCCCAGCTCTTACCGGCTCTTTCATTGTTACTCTCTCAGAAGAAGGTTTTTTTAAGTCCTAACCAGGGGATAAAATAATGTGCTGAAGCTGCTCCGAATAAGTTTTTTTCTAGTCCTAACCAGGTGCTAACGATCTTCCCAGCTCTTACTGGCTTGCAGGTTCTTTCATTGTTACTCTCTCAGAAGAAGGCTTTTTAAAGTCCTAACCAGGGGATAAAATAATGTGCTGAAGCTGACTAGACTAAGGACGCTAGCCAGATGAATTCCTGGTAGGCAGATTGTTTTCCCCTATTTTCCTCCCCAAAAACTAAGGTGCGTCTTATACTCCGGTGCGTCTTATACTCCGAAAAATATGGTAAGTTGTTGTATAAAGTTAAAGTGTGATTAAAAGGTAAGTATGGAGCCAAACAGCTTTTAAATGTATGGTAAGTAGAAAGGGGGAGGTGTTTATCCCAGTTCTCCAGAAGGGAGGGGGGATAGATTACATCATAAGGAGCCAGCCAATCAGATCATAGATAGCAGGGCCAGGAACTATAAAAGGCCTAGGTGGAAGAGCTGAGGAGAGCTCTGTTTGTGGTAACTTCCAAGAGGGAAGGTTTATAAGGAATCTTTGCCTGAGTTTAACTGTCCAAGAGGGAAGTTAAAAGGAGAGAAGATAGGCTCTAGGCAGTTCTGTGGGAAGCAGGTGCCAGGGTCAGGGAACTTTATAGATTGATATATTGTGTTATTTGTAGATAAAGAGAAACGGTGAAACGTGCTCTAATCTATAGACTTAATCCAAAGAAGAACTGTATTTTCTTAGATTTAGTCAGGAAAGCTAGTAAAGTCTCTGAGGAGAAGAAAAGGTGTAAAAGAATTGAATAGCTGATTGTGGCTGTAAGAAATTTACTTGAAATTTCCTGAGAAGTTTGTATTTAAATAAACTGTTTTCTTGTTTGTTCAAGAAACGTCTCAAAGTCTTTCTATTTCTCACATAAAGCATATCTTAAGCAATTCTGCAGAGCATAGAGATAGTGTAACAGTAAAAATCAAGCCTCTAAGGAGAGAGAGAAGTGGAACAGAGGGTGTTACCCTTGGTCAGGGAGATATAAAAAAGAAAATTAAACATAAATCTATTCAGAACACTATTTTACGCTACCAAGACATATAAATCAATAAACCTGACTGGAGGGAGACCCGCGCAGGGCCCTATCCAACAAAATGAATTTTAATATTGAGAAAAGAAAAGTTTCACATTTAGGCAGGAAAAATAAAATGTATAAGTACAGATTAGGCGAGACCAAAAACAGTAACTGTGGAGTGCTAGTAGATGATCACTTGAATATGAGCCAGCAATGTGCAGCAGCATCCAAAAAAGCTAATACAATCCTGAACTATATAAACAGAGGCATAGAATCAAAATCACATGAAGTACTAGTACCATTTTACAAAACCCTAGTAAGACCACACCTGGAATACTGCAACAAATTTTGGTCACCATACTACAAAATAGATGTTGAGACTTTGGAAAAGAGACGAAAAGCAACTAAGATGATCAAAGGCCTGGAGACTAAAACATATGAAGAACGGCTGCAGGATTTGGCTTTGGCTTGTCTAAAGAAAAGAAGAATTAGGGGTGACATGATACCAGAATTCCAGTATTTGAAGGGCTGCTACAAAGAAGAGGGGGTCAAATTGTTTTCCAAAGCACCACAGGACAAGACAAGAAACAATGGTTGGAAACTGATCAAAGAGAGAAGCAATCTGGAATTAAGGAGAAACTTCCTAACAGTGAGGACAATTAACCAGTGGAACAGCTTGCCTTCAGAAATTGTGGGTGCTCCATCACTGGAGGTTTTTAAGAAGATGATGGCGAACCTATGGCACGCGTGCCAGAGGTGGGCATGTGCACCGTTGCCAGCTACTCTTCTGGTTTCCGCCAGCCAGCTGGTTTTCACACATGCGTGCCAGTCAGCTGGTCTTTGGGTTTCCAATGCGCACGAAGATGAGCTGGCCGGCATGCATGTGCACGTCGGAAACCCGAAGACCAGATAGCCAGTGCGCACAAGTGCACCAGCCAGCTGGTCTTTGGGTTTCTGGTGCTCCAGTGCTCCAGTGCTCCGGCGCTCCGGTGCTCTGGCATGCATGCATTCCGGTTTGGGCACTCGGTGCCGAAAAGTTTCACCCTCACTGGTCTAAACAGTCATTTAACTAAAATGGTATAGGTCCCTTCCAGCTCATTCTATTCTATTCTATTCTATTCTATTCTATTCTATTCTATTCTATTCTATTCTATTCTATTCTATTCTATTCTATTCATGTATCTAGATCTGGAACTGGAGATTATTCCTGGTCAGCTTTCCCTTTTTCCTTTCCTGCAGTGATTATTATGGTTCTTGGATTCACATATCAGGCTGTTTCTCTTCCAACCAGAAGAACAGCTTTTTATGATCTCTTTCAATTTCACACACTTCTTTTCTTTTGCAATATGTGGAGATATGAATGAAGGTCCTAGACCCATGCCCAGACATGGACCACAGTAGATTGACTGATTGATTGATTGATTGATTGATTGATTGATTGATTGATTGATTGATTGATTAGACATTAATTCACCAATCATAGTCTTTCTGAGAAACCAGTATAGATTTCCCTTCCTATCTAGTATCAGTTTAGCCAACTTCATTCATTGAGACAAGAACAAAATGGGAGTTTGAACTGGAATGGGATGATTAGGCACTGACCCTTGGCTGCACACATTTCACTCCTGGACATCTGCCGCAGTCAACCCACAGCAGGCTTTTCTCTTCCACTGGTCCTCTGCCAGCAATTCTCCACCATCAATGGCCCCCCAGCCCACCACCCCACCCCGTGCCCTGGCCCATTCCCAAGGCACATTTTTACCCTGGTGATTTGCTGCACAGGACAAATAGCTGTGCCATCCAGCAATCAATCATGGCAGCAGATGGTAAGTATCACAGGGGCATTGGGAGGGGCAGCATGCAATGTGGCAGGAATTGCAGGGGCGTTGGGAGGGACAGCGTGCAACTGGCAGAAGCATGTATTAGGGATCACAGGGGCACTGGGGCAGGCAGTATACAATGTGACACAGGAGGGCACTGTCCAATGTGGCTGGGATAATAGGGTGCTGGAAGGCAGTGTATAATGTGGCAGGATTGAGAGGACTCGAGGTCAGCGTGCGATGTAGCAGAGATCTCAGAAGCACTGGGGGGTACTCTGTTTGGGGGTGCTTGTTAACAGTCTCCTGTAAAGGCAATACTGTGAATTTTTTGAAAGACAAAAAGGACAAGTTCAAAAAATGGCAAGAGGGACACACAACTAAGGCAGAATATCAGCAGATAGCCAGAATCTGCAAAGACAAAGTCAGGAAAGCAAAAGCTCAAAAGACTTGCAACAAAAGTCAAAGATAATTTAAAAAGTTTCTTCCAACATATAAATAACAAGAAAAAATTCAAGGAAACAGTCTGTCCACTAAAAAGAGAAGACAGCAAGGAAGTAACAGGCAACAGATTGAAGGTAGAGCTGCTTAACTCATTCTTTGCATCAGTCATCACACAAAAATAAACCCTAACCCAGTGATGGCAATTTTTTTCAGCACTGAGTGCCGAAAAGGTTGCACACGCTCATTGCGTGCGCACACTCGGGGCCACGCTCCAGAAAAGCCGAACTTCCGGGTTCTAATGCACATGCACACCCAACAATCAGCTGGCAGGCACGCATGTGCAGGCTGGTTTTTGGCAGTGCGGCACGCACAAAGGGATTGCACTCCAGAAAAGCTAAACTTTCATGTTCTGGCGCACATGTGCATCTGACAATCAGCTGGCTGGAGCACATGCGCACACCGGTTTTCGGCACTGCTGCGTGTGCGAAGGACAGCTGATTGTCATGCACACATGTGCGGCAGAAACCCGGAAGACAAACAGGCAAGGCCGCGCGTGCCGGGCAACATGGCTTCGCATGCCACTTTGGGTACTCGTGCCATAAGTTCGCCATCACGGCCCTAACCCTACCAATAAACATAACTGTAAAAGACAGACTAGAAATATAAGTTCAAATAAGCAAAAAAAGGGAAGAGAACACCTGTCTGATCTTGATGAATACAAATCACTGGGACCTGACAGACTACACCCCAGAATTCTAAAGGAGCTGGCAGATGTCCTCTCAGAACCACTATACCACATCTTTCAAAAATCCTGTAGCACTAGGGAACAACCAAAGGACTGGAAAAGAGCTGATGTGATTCCCATCTTCAAAAAAGGAAAAAAAACAGACCTGGGAAACTACAGACCAATCAGCCTAACATCAATACCTGGGAAGATACTGGAAAAGATAATTAAAAAACAGATCTGCCAACATCTAGAAATGAGTAAAGTAATAACTAGCAGTCAGTATGGATTTGTTAAAAACAGATCATGCCAAACCTGTTAGGTCTCTGACCATAACTAATATTGGATAGAACAATATATGTTTAGCCTTTAACAGATATGTCTGTTTAGCTGAGGTGTTGCAGACTGCCACAAGAGGGAGCTAGAATTCACAGCTTATTTCTATGGGAGTCCCTCTCTGTTTGTCTTTGGTCTCTACTACTGAGTGTAGTCTCTGCTTCTTATTAGAGCAAGGCCTAGAGTATGTATGCTCTGCATTTCTCTCTGTGTTGTAGTTATGTATTATAGCTGAAATGTATTTGTACTGGATAATACTTGGATTGTCATTATGACTATTAAGTGTATGACTTTGGACTGTTTATAGGAAAACGCTATTTCTTAAAGTAAACTTTTAATTCAAGTTAGTGTATCTGTGTGGCTGAGTACTTATTCACAACTGATCTCAATCTAAACGTTTCTGTATGCACAACCTTGGTAACACAAGGAATACTCTGCTAATACATTAACACGGTTATGGGCCCAGAGAGATATTGAGAGTTCGTGTGAATATTCAGTTTCATACTCAGACAGCTAACTTGTGGTTTACTGTTAAATTAACAATGGCACAAGAACAGTCAACTAGCTTATCCCTGATAACCAGGTTAGATGGAACTAACTATGTTTCCTGGTCTATGAAGTGCAGCTTACTTTTGCGTAAAGAAGGATTATGGACTATGGTTAATAATCCACCTGATATAACTGCTTGGGATCCAACAAATGATGAAGATAAGAAAAAAATAGCTGACTTTAACCGGGATAATGAAAAGGCTCATAGTATTATTGGACTGACACTGAGTGATCAGCAACTGGTCCATATTCATGGTGAAGATTCTGCTGCCAAGTGTTGGAGTACCTTAAAGAGACTTTATGTTCGTGATAGTGTTGGTGCGCACATACACCTTACACGTAAACTGTTCAGAGCCCGTTTGTTAAAAGGTGGTGACATGTTAGCTCATTTGGAGTTTATGAAGAGAACATTACAAGAGCTACATGAAAAAGAACTGATTTTCTCAGAGTTGCATCAAGTTTATATTATTTTTTCTTCTTTGGATGACTCTTATGATGATTATGTGTCTTCACTGGAAGTTTTGACCAGAGATGAACTGACATTGACTGGCATAATAGGAAGACTGTTAGAAGAGTCTAGAAGAAGGCAAGATAGAAAACAACTGAGAGAGAAATCACCACAGGAAGAAAAAATGTCTTCAACTGCCTATATTGTTAGGAAATGTTATTCTTGTGGGGCTAAAGGTCATATAGCCAGATTCTGTAAAAAGGGTAAAAAGCAGAATGCTAGTAATATGCAGAGAGCATATAATGATGTTAGTGTAGCTATATCAAGTACAAATAAAACTGTAAGCCATGATATTTGGATAATAGACAGTGGAGCATCTCAGTGTATAACTAAAAGTAAAGAGAGATTTGTTAATATGACTAAAAGTAACCAGCATGTATCATTAGCAAATGGCTGGAAATTGAGAGTATCTGGAGAAGGTAATGCATATTGTTCATGTATTAATGAAAGTTTACCAATGTTATATGTACCTAACCTTATATATAACTTACTATCTGTCAGAGAATTGGTAAAAGCAGGGTTTGTGGTAACTTTTCAGGGAGATAAATGTTTAATTGAAAAGCAAGGTAAAAGAGTTACTGCAAGATTGCATGATGGCTTATACATTATCCATGATAATCCATTAAATAAGGCTAATTCAGTTTATGAAAATAGAAAGCCTCATGATGAATGTATTCATTTGCTCCATAGACGTATGGGACATTTGAATTTCAAAATTTTAAAGAAAACTGTTGAGTTATCTAATGGTATAAAATTAAAACCTTGTGCAAGATATTTAAATTGTAATGCTTGCAATCAGGAAAAGAGCAAGGTAATTCCTGCAAACAGGATAAATGGATTTAAGACCAAGGAACCATTAGAGGTTGTATTTGCTGATCTCATTGGCCCTAAGAAACCCAGTTTAGGTGGAGCCTGTTATATATTGAGCATAGTTGATCATTTGTCTAGATATGGTTTCTGTTATCTGATGAAAACAAAAACAGAAACATATCAGCATTTTGTAAACTGGTTAAGGTTTGTTGAATGAAAAATGAATAAGAAACTGGTTAGTTTAGTAACAGATAATGGTACTGAGTTTACCAATAAGAGATTTGAAGATATGCTAAAGAGAGCTGGTATTGAACATAAGCGTTCTGCTCCTTTTCGGCAACAACATAATGCGCATATTGAACGTAGAGGTCAGACATTACAGGCTATGTCTAGAACCATGATTTCAGATTCTGGTTTACCAGAGAGGCTCTGGGGTGAAGCTATAATGTGTACTAATCATGTTTTGAACAATGTAGTGAATGCAACAACTGGTGAATTGCCATTTACTCGTTGGTATGGTAGGAAACCAAATCTTAGTTATTTGCATACATTTGGTGCACCAGCATGGGTGCATATTCCCACACAAGTAAGGCGAAAGGGACAACATAGAGCACGGAAATTATGTTTTGTAGGGTATGAATCTAATCATAGATCATTTAGATTCTGGGAGCCAGGTACTACTAGAGTATATTGTAGTGCAAGTGCTAAATTCCTTGAGCATGTTGGATGGAGTAAACTGGAACAGGAATACAAGGAACAAGATAGTATTGTTGTTGAGGATCCATTGTTTCCTGATGATTCTGATAAGAATAGTACTGATGATAGGATAGTGAAAGAATCCTCAATAGAGGAACCATCTATGGATGATGTAGAAGATACTTCGATAGGGGAGGAAAAGGAAGAGGAAATTCCAACAACTTGTACTAAATTGTCTAGGAGGTCAACTAGGGAGAGACGTCCACCTGATAGATATCAGGCAAGTATTGTATGCCAGATTAATGTGGAACCGTCTAATTATAATGAACTTAAGCTGTATCCAACAAAGGAACAGGTAGCTTGGCAGGAAGCTATGAATAAGGAATTAAAATCTTTAAAGGATCTTGAGGTATATGAAGATGTAAGGTTACCACCAGGTGAGCGTGCAATAGGTTGCAGATGGGTGTATAAATTAAAGATTGGTGTGGATGGCACTGTTACCCATAAAGCAAGATTAGTTGCTCAGGGATTTGCTCAATCAGATAAGGATTATGATGAGGTATTTGCACCTAGTCTGAGAGCAAATACATTGAGAGGAGCATTAGTTTGGGCAGCTAAAAATAAATGCATAATTAATCATGTAGATGTCGAAACTGCATATCTACATGCACCATTACAACATACCATTTATATGAGAAAGCCATTAGGTTTAAAAGATGATGGAAAAAATGATTATTGGAAATTAAAGAAAAGTTTTTATGGTTTAAAGCAATCAGGTTATGAATGGAATAAATGCATTGTAAAAGAATTAGTTTCCATGGATTTTAAAGCTGGTATAGCTGATCCTTGTTTATTTAGGAGAGAGAAAGATGGTTTGATTTCTCTGTTGCTATTATTTACAGATGATATAGCGATTATAACAAAGACTGAACAAGAAGCAAATGATATTGTTTCTGAATTACAAAGAAAGTTCAAGATTAGAAATTTAGGAGAAATTAAACATTATTTGGGTCTTGATATAATGAAGACAAATAGAGGATTCAAAATTTCGCAAGCTAAGAAGATTAGCCAATTGTTAAAAAGATATAACCTGGAGAATTGTAAAACTGCTAAGACACCAATGGATCAGGGATTTACAAATAGTGATACTAAATGTCCTGTGTTTGATAAGGAGATATATCAGTCTCTAATTGGTAGTCTCTCATATTTGAGTAATTGGTCTAGACCAGATATATCTTATAGCGTAAATCAACTGGCTAGATATAATGCTGAACCAAATGAAAGGCATTGGCAAGCAGCTAAACGAATACTTAGATACCTAAAGCACACAATACATTATTCTTTATATTTAGAACCGAGAAATGAATTAGTGTTAACTGCATATGCTGATGCAAGTTTTGCTACTGATGCAATGACTCGCAAATCAACATCAGGTATAGTGGTAATGTTGGGTAATGCTTTAATAGGGTGGAAATCTATTAGGCAACAACATATTAGTTTATCCACTATGGAAGCAGAATTCTCGAGTTTATCATTAATGTGTACAGAATTGGTGTATTATAAACAATTGTTAAAGGATATAGGAATTACTGTACAGGAGCCATTTATTGTGTATGAAGACAATCAATCTGCCATTAGTATGGCTAATAGTTTAGCTGTGAAAACAAGGTCGAAACATACTGATTTGAGATATCTGAATGTTAGACAATGTGTTCAAAATAAAATGGTTACGTTGGAATACTGCATGACTGAACAGAATATTGCAGATCATTTTACTAAAGCGCAAGGTGCAATTAAACACAAAGAGTGTTGTGAAAACTATGGTTTAAAGATGTAAAGTATTATATATTGATCTACCCAAAGGGGAGAATGTTAGGTCTCTGACCATAACTAATATTGGATAGAACAATATATGTTTAGCCTTTAACAGATATGTCTGTTTAACTGAGGTGTTGCAGACTGCCACAAGAGGGAGCTAGAGTTCACAGCTTATTTCTATGGGAGTCCCTCTCTGTTTGTCTTTGGTCTCTACTACTGAGTGTAGTCTCTGCTTCTTATTAGAGCAAGGCCTAGAGTATGTATGCTCTGCATTTCTCTCTGTGTTGTAGTTATGTATTATAGCTGAAATGTATTTGTACTGGATAATACTTGGATTGTCATTATGACTATTAAGTGTATGACTTTGGACTGTTTATAGGAAAACGCTATTTCTTAAAGTAAACTTTTAATTCAAGTTAGTGTATCTGTGTGGCTGAGTACTTATTCACAACTGATCTCAATCTAAACGTTTCTGTATGCACAACCTTGGTAACACAAGGAATACTCTGCTAATACATTAACAAAACCAATATATCCAAGATTCCAGAGGAAGGATGTATGAAAATAAAAGAGGAGGAGGAGGGGAAGCCATCTTTGCTGGATCAAAAGGAAATAGATTCAAAAACACAAAAGGAGTGCCAGAACCAGATAGCTGGGGAAAAGGAGATGGAGATCTGGGATCAGATGGGAGACGAGTCGACAAATCTGAATTTATTGAACTATTAAAAGATGAACTATCAAGATACAAAACGATGTGATGTTGAAATATATTGGACGGATAGAGATTAATATGATTGCATTTTTCCTTTTCCCTACTTAATGATTACTTATGCAATATTTAGCTAAGTTTTATATATCTTTGAGGTTACTTTTAATGTTAATTATATTAGATATATATAGTTTGTTGAAGATTTGTTTATTCTTTTTTCCTTTTCTTTTTTGTTTATTGAAGTTAGTAAGTTAATTTAGAATAATATTATGTTATTAATATTATGATGAAATTCAATATTTAATGATTACTTATGTAACATTTAGTCAAGTTTTATCTTAGAGGTTATTTTTAATGTCAATAATATTAGTTTAAGTATAAGCCTAAATGTGTAAAGTCTATCACAAAATATTAGTTTAAGATTTTTGTATTTTATACTTAGTTATTATTTATATAACATTTACTTTGTATTAGATAGAGGATTGAAGGGAGGAGGTAGGAGGTTTGTTTGTTTGTATTGTTAAAGAGATTTCTCTTTCTTTCTTTTTTTTATTCTTTTTTGTATCTTTACTATTGTATACAAATGCGATATATTATTAGTGTATAATCTGGAGTTGAAGTTTTTTTTTAAAAAATAGTGTTCTTTTTTTTTCTTTTTTCTTTTCTTTTTATTAACAATTTAAATTTATTATTATGCCCTGTATTATCTCTGGGAAGTCCGGGGGGGGAGGTGGGGAGGGAAGGGGGTGGGTTCGGGGGGGGGAGAAAAAAAAACAAAAAATGTTTGTACTTCATATTTAATATTTTGCTACTACTCATGTAATTTTGTACTAATAAAACTTTTTGAAAAAAAAACAATCTTATTTCATTTTTCAACATAGTGACTAAATTAGTAGATCGGCAAAATACTGTGGACATAATATACTTAGACTTCAGCAAGGCATTCAACAAAGTAGACCACCACCTACTTCTTAGTAAGCTAGAAAACAGTGGGATAGATTGCATCACCACCAGCTGGATTTGTAACTAGATGACAAACCGTACTCAACAAGTAGTCTTTAATGGGTCTACATCTACGTGGAAGGAAGGAAGCAGTGGGGTACCAGAAGGTTCCATCTTAAGCCCAGTACTCTTCAATAACTTCATAAACGACTTAGATGAAGGAATAGAAGGGGAACTTACCAAATTTGCTGATGATACTAAGCTGGCAGGAATAGCTAACACGCTAGAACAGCGATGGTGAACCTTTTCGGCATTGAGTGCCGAAAAGGGAGTGCACATATGTGCTTCGCGCATTCATCTTGGCCGAAACACAGAAACGGAGCTGCCCAGGGGGCATACACACACCCAAAAATGAACTTCGGCTACTCTTCCAGTTACTGGCATGCATGTGCGTGCAACGATCAGCTGGCCAATGCACATGCTCATGCAGGAAAATGGAAGACCAGCTCTTCCAGTTTCTGGCACTGCCGCATGCACGAAGGCTAGCTGATCGTCATGTGCGCATACACACCAGAAACTCAGAAGAGGAATGGGTGATGTCACGCATGCCAGGTGACATGGCTCTGCGTGCCACTTCGGGCACGCATGCCATAAGTTTGCCATCATGGCCCTAGAAGATAGGCTCAAGATCCAGATAGATCTTGACAGACTTGAACACTGGGCCCTATCTAACAAAATGAAATTCAATGTAGAGAAAAGTAAAGTCTTACACTTAGGCAAGAAAAAACAAAAGTACATATATAGTCTGGGTGAAACCAGTCTTAATAGCAGTAACTGTGACAGGGATCTTGGAGTCTTAGTGGACAACCAGCTAAATATGAGTCAGCAATGTGCAGCGGCAGCCAAAAAAGCCAATGCAATCCTAAACTGCATTAACAGAGGGATACAATCAAGATCAAGTGAGGTACTAATACTGTTATGTATTGCATATAGTTGTCAGTTGAAGTTCTCAGTCTGGTCCTCTGTTGGAGCGGTGGAGCTGTGGCAGCCAGGGAGCAACAGTTGCTTCACAGACAGTATTGAATAAAGAGTTGTTAGAAGTCACTCTGGCCTCACCTCCATTCTTTGCCCAGAACATAACAAATACCACTCTATAAAGTCTTAGTAAGACCACAGCTAGAATACTGCATCCAGTTTTGGTCACCACACTATAAAAAAATATGTTGAGACTCTAGAAAAAGTGCAGAGAAGAGCAATCAGGATGATTAGGGGACTGGAGACTAAAACATATGAAGAACTGTTACAGAAACTGGGCATGACTCGTCTAGTGAAGAGAAGGACCAGGGGAGACATGGTAGCAGTGTTCTAATATTTGAGGGGCTGTCACAGAGAAGAGGGAGGTCAACCTATTTTTCAAAGCACCTGAAGGCCAGATAAGGAATAATGGATGGAAACTGACCAAGGAGAGATTCAACCTAGAAATAAGGACAGTAAGAACAATCAACCAATGGAACAGCTTGCCTTCGGAAGTTGTGGGAGCTTCATCATTGGAGGCTTTCAAGAAGAGATTGGACTGCCATTTGTCAAAAATGGTGTAGGGTCTCCTGCTTGGGCAGGGGATTGGACTAGATGACCTACAAGGTCCCTTCCAACTCTGTATAATCTGTAATCTGTAACACTCAGTCTACCTCACAGTGTAGTTGTAAGAAAGGGAAGGATAGACCCCATATTAATAAATAAAAATAATCCTATCACCACCTAACATCCACAAAAGAGGTTTTGTACTTTATAAACAAAAATGAAAAGATAACTTTAATTCGCACAACGAATAATTGGCTGGAAAAACTGATGGAACTACCTTGTTTCCCCGAAAATAAGACATGTCCCAAAAATAAGCCCCACAGGGCTTTTCAGGACATGCGTTGAAATAAGCCACCCCAAAAAAATAACCCCCCCTGACTACTTCTGGGGGAAAGGGGGGACATGCTGGGAGCCGCTCTTTTTGCGGCGGCACTCTTTTGGCCAAGAGAGAGAGAGATATCCCTGCATTGCTGCCGGTAGGAGCGAGTTTCAAAATGCTGCCAGAGACAGTCCAAAACAGCCAAGCCAGTCCCGCGGGGGGTACGCATAGCCACCTCTCACTTTCTCTCTCTCTCTCTCTCTCTCTCTCCCGGCCAAAGAGTTCCCGCCGCAGAAAGAGCAGCTTCCGGCTGGGAGAGCGAGAGCAAGTCCCTTCACTCTGCCTCCCAATGCCACCTCCCTCTGCCTCCCGCTGCCGCCGCTGCCACCCCGTGCCTCCCTCGCTCGCTCACCCACCGCACAAAGAGCAGCTCCCGGCCGCAACAGCGAGAGCAAGTCTCTTTGGCTCTGCCTCCCAATGCCACCTCCCTCTGCCTCCCGCTGCTGCCCTGTGCCTCCCTCGCTCACCCGCTGCACAAAGAGCAGCTCCCAGCCAGGAGAGCGAGAGCAAGCCCCTTCGGCTCTGCCTCCCAATGCCACCCCCTCGCCATCTTCTGCTGCCCACCGCCACCACCTCCCTCGCCCGCTGCACAAAGAGCAGCTCCCAGCTGCGACAGCGAGAGCAAGTCCCTTCGGCTCTGCCTCCCAATGCCACCTCCTTCTGCCTCCCGCTGCCGCTGCCGCCACTACCGCCCCATGCCTCCCTCACTCACTCGCCCACCGCACAAAGAGCAGCTCTCGGCTGGAAGAGCGAGAGCAAGCCCCTTCGGCTCTGTCTCCCAATGCCACCCCCTCGCCATCCTCTGTCTCCCGCTGCTGCCGCCGCCTTGCTCACCCGCCACAGAAAGAGCGGCTCCCAGCTGCAACAGCAAGAGTGATAGCAAGCGAGAGGCGGGACTAGCTCAGCTCCTCTGGACAGGCAGAATCCATAGAGCGACCAGAATCCTCTCCCGCAACAGCCGAAGTTTGGGGGAAATAAAGAAGGACTTCTGCTGCTTCTGCTTTTGGCTGCATGGAAGGAAAGCAGAAGTCCTTCTTTCTTTGCCCCAAACTCCGGCTCCTCATCAGTCCCAGGATCTCCATGCACGAAACTCTTCTCGCTTCGAGAACTTGCTAATTGCTTGCCTCGCGAGAAGAGTTTCTATACTATGCAAAGTTTTTTTCCTAAACAGACTAGCCAAGAGACTACGGAGCTGCAAAACTCCAGTAAATGGTGCGTCTCATGGTGGGGCAGAGTTTGGGGGTTTTGGGTGGGGGATGGGGTGGGGAGACCCTTCCCCAAGGCTTTTGGGGGGAGGGGGGACCCCCTCAAAAGCCAAGGCACCCCTGCGTGCAACGAGCACGGGCGGGGTTGGTGGGAGAGCAGCGCTGCGCTGCGCTTTTACGCAGGGGCATCCCCGGCTCTGGCTTTCCCACCCGGCCCCCTCAGATCCCCTTTCCTCCCGGGGTGGGGGCACACCATAATTCAAAGGCCCCCACCCAGCTGTTCTCACCTGTTGGGGGTTTCTCCACCCCTTCTCCCGCGCCCAGCATAGCCCAGAGCAGGATCCAGCAGGGCAGAAGAAGCATGATGGCCAAAAAAGCCCCAGCCCCCGTAAAAGAGGCAGGGAGGGCCTCCCTCAGCCCTCCCTGCACATGGAGATCCTGGGACTGATGAAGAGCTGGAGTTTGGGGCAAAGAAAGAAGTCCTTCTTTCTTTGCCCCAAACTCCGGCTCTTCATCAGTCCCAGGATCTCCATGTGCAGGGAGGGCAGCCAAAAGCAGAAGCAGCAGAAGTCCTTCTTTATTTCCCCCAAACTTTGGCTGTTGTGGGAGAGGATTCTGGTCACTCTTCACTCTATGGCTTCTGCCTGTCCAGAGGAGCCGAGCTAGTCCCGCAGGGTTTGTGCACACCTGCCTCTCACTTGCTATCACTCTCACTTTCGCGGCTGGGAGCCACTCTTTCTGGGAGACGTTCTCTTTTAGAACGGGCTGCCCTGGAGACACCGAGGAATGCAACAGCAGTACCGGGACAAGTGTCTGTCTGCCCACTCTGCCAAAAGAGACGCACCACTTACTGGAGGTTTGGCAGCTCCGTGGTCTCTCGGCTTGTCTGTTTGCAATGTTTTTTCCCTAAACAGACTAGCCGAGACCACGGAGCTGCCAAACTCCAGTAAGTGGTGCATCCTATTTTAAATTATTCCCCCCCCTCTTGGAAGTGTGTTTGTGATTTGAGTGTGTGGTTTGTGGATGAGTGAGATAGATATGTATGTGCTGCATGGTCATTGATAATGGTAGAGCCAGGGTCTGAATGTCCACCCCCACCCGCCGAGTGTATTAACAGAAACGGGGGAGGACGGAACGAAATTATCCTGGCTGAAGAGAATGGTATGTATGGCCTGCAGAAAGGGGGGAGGGCCAGCGGGGAGGGGGAGGGGGTCTCTGATGGGGGTGAGAGCCGGAACATCTCGGTCATAATGGGAAGAGGCAGATATTGCGGGAGCAGAGGGGAGGGCCGCTCTCGGGGAATAAGACCTCGCTGTATACAAGCGATCCCTTATTCCGGCCCCTCTGATCCGGTTCCATCGTGCTCAACCCGGACACCTGGCAACCAGGGTTTTCAGGGCCCTGGGCTCAGGATGCTGCTGCTTAACGCCAGGTCAATTATCAACAAAGCCCCCCTGATACGTGATCTAATCACAGAGGAGGGGGCAGACCTGGTGTGTGTTACCGAGACCTGGCTAGGGCAGGAGGGGGGAGTAGCCCTCTCTGAGATATGCCCAGCTGGTTTCTCGGTGCAGCATCAATCCCGACCCCAGGGAAGGGGGGGAGGAGTGGCAATTATAACGCGTGGAAATCTGCATCCTCGTAGGATCCCTGCCCCGGAGATTGTTGGGTGTGAGACGCTCCTTCTGAAGTTGGACTTAGGGGTTCAGGTGGGCCTTTTCTTAACGTACCTGCCTCCCAGCTGCGTAAGTAAGGCCCTGCCTGAGCTGCTTGAGGCAGTAGCCGGCTTGGTAGTTGAGTTCCCCAGGCTTATGGTGCTGGGGGACTTTAACCTGCCATCTGCTGGCGAAACCTCGGGGGCAGCTCAGGAGTTCATGGATTCCATGACAACCATGGACCTAACCCAAGTAATTCAAGGTCCGACCCATGAGAGTGGTCACACACTTGACCTAGCGTTTCTCTCGGGGCAGTGGAGAGATGATCTGAAGATAAGGGATATAGTCACCACCCCACTGTCATGGTCAGATCATTTCCTTCTGAGGCTGGATTTCACAACCCCACTCCTCCCCCGCAGGGAGGCGGGACCGACTAGGTGGTTCCGCCCCAGGCGCCTAATGGAGCCAGAAGGATTCCAGAGGGAGCTTGGGGAAATACCTGAAACCCTGGTACACAACTCGGCTGACTCCCTGGTGGATGCTTGGAACATCGCAGCATCAGGGGCGTTAGACCGAATTGCGCCTAAGCGACCTCTCCGTGGCAGTGGATCCCGGAAAGCTCCCTGGTTTCCCGAGGAGCTCCGGGAGATGAAACGCCAGAAGAGACGTCTGGAGCGCAGCTGGAGGAAAAAAAAGACCGAGTCTGACCGAACACTATTAAGAATTTACATCAGATCTTATTTAGTGGCGATAAGGGCGGCAAGACGTTCTTATCTTTCCGCTCTTATTGCGTCCGCAGATTCTCGTCCAGCCGCCTTGTTTAGGGTGACTCGCTCCCTCCTTGCAAAAGGGGGGAGCGAGGAACACTTACAAGGCAGAGCTGAGGAATTCGCTGAGTTTCTGTCGGATAAAGTCGCTCAGATTCGGTCAAATTTGGACTCCGGCATGGCAGAGTCCATAGAGTTGACAGGGGCGAGTCTTAGTCCACCATTATGGGAAGAGTTTGGGCCTGTTTCTCCCGAGGATGTGGACAGGGCTATGGGAGCGATGGGTACCTCCACCTATTTATTGGACCCGTGCCCCTCCTGGCTGGTCTCGGCCAGCAGGGAGGTGGCACGCGGCTGGATCCAGGCGGTGATCACCGCTTCTTTGCGAGAGGGATCCGTACCGCAGTCATTAAAAGCTGCGGTGGTGCGACCCCTCCTGAAGAAGCCTTCCCTGGATCCAGCCGATTTGAAAAACTACCGTCCAGTCTCCAACTTACCTTTTCTAGGTAAAGTTGTAGAGAAGGTGGTGGTGACCCAGCTTCTGCAGCTCCTGGATGAAACAGATCATCTAGATCCTTATCAGTCGGGTTTCAGGCGCGGCTACAGTACAGAAACTGCCTTGGTCGCTCTGATGGATGATCTCTGGCGGGCCCGGGATGGGGGGAACTCCTCCATCCTGGTGCTACTTGACCTCTCAGCGGCTTTCGATACCATCGACCATGGTATCCTTCTGCATCGGCTCGGCGAATTGGGAGTGGGAGGCACCGTTTTGCGGTGGTTCTCCTCTTATCTCGCCGATCGGATGCAGTCGGTGTTGGCAGGAGGGCAGAGATCGTCCCCTAGGCCCCTACTATGTGGGGTGCCCCAGGGGTCGGTTCTCTCGCCCATCCTGTTTAACATCTACATGAAACCGTTGGGTGAGATCATCCGCAGGCATGGGGTGTGTTTCCATCAGTACGCTGACGACACCCAGCTGTACATCACCACCCCGTCTGACTTCAGGGAGGCAGTTGATGTAATGTGCCGATGCCTGGACGACGTTAAGATCTGGATGGGGAGGAACAGACTCAGACTTAATCCCGACAAGACCGAGTGGCTGTGGATAATGCCTCCTAAGGACCATGATAACTGTCCCTCCTTGGTCTTTGAGGGTGCGAAACTGACTCCCTCAGACCAGGTCCGCAACTTGGGGGTCCTCCTAGATCCACAGCTAAAATTAGATCTTCACCTTTCTGCTGTGGCTAGGGGGGCCTTTGCACAGGTTCGCCTGGTGCACCAGTTGCGGCCATATCTGGAGAAGGAGGCGTTACTCACGGTCACTCATGCCCTTGTCACCTCGCGTTTGGACTACTGCAATGCGCTCTACATGGGGCTACCCTTGAAGAGTATCCGGAGACTTCAGTTGGTGCAAAATGTGGCTGCGCGTGCTGTGGTGGGTGTGCCGAGGTACACCCACGTGACACCGATTCTCCGCCAGCTGCATTGGTTGCCCATCGGTCTCCGGGTCCAATTCAAGGTGTTGATCACCATCTTTAAAGCCCTTCATGGCTTAGGACCAGGATATCTCCGGGACCGCATTCTGCCTCACACTTCCCTCCGACCGGTTAGGGCCCACAGAGTTGGCCTCCTCCGGGTCCCGTCGGCCAAGCAATGCCGGCTGGCGGGCCCCAGGGGGAGGGCCTTCTCTGTGGCTGGCCCCGTGCTCTGGAACCAACTCCCCCCAGAGACCCGAACCATCCCCACTCTGCTGGCCTTCCGAAAGGCCGTTAAGACATGGCTCTTCCTGCAGGTGGGGGGGACAGCTTAACCCATCTGAGCTTACCCCCCCAAGTATGTATGTGGTTGAATGGATGGATGTTGTTGCTGCTTTTATACTGTTTTTTTTTTAAATTTTGTACTGTTTTTAAATTGTTTGAAATTTTGTCTATTCTTGTATTTCTTATGTTGTACGCCGCCCTGAGTCCTTCGGGAGTTGGGCGGCATATAAGAATAACAAAATAAATAAATAAATAAATCTTGTGCCCCGCCCCGCCTGCACCCCAAAAATAATAAGCCACCCCCCCTGAAAATAAGGCCAGGGGCATTTTGGGGGGGGTCAAAAAAATATAAGCCCCTGTCTTATTTTCAGGGAAACACAGTAGTAGAGATGGCTAAAGAAAAGAACATATCCAACTTTATTTCTACTTGGAATTCACTTCTGAATTTTGTGCTTGAGATGGAAAAAAAATATGAAACTTTGACCTTGGTTTGCTGATATATTGTTATAAAAATGGCTAGTATATATTAACATGTAGGCTACAATATTATCTTATTTTACAGCACTAAAAAGAGTTGGAAGTCAATGTTCTTTCCCCCCCAACACTATAATTTTTTTTCTTCCTTTTTCCTCCCCCATTTTCCCACTATTTTTTCATTTTCTTTTATATCTTAATAAACTTAATAAAATTTACCCCAAAAAAGAATTATCATCTTAATAAAAAGAAATATATGAGTTACACTGCCACAGAAATTTTGATAAAGGTACCAAGAACCAAATACTTCAATACTCAATGAGCACATTCTTTCTATGTTTCACAATCTTACATATCACACATATCTAATACACTCCCTTCCTCCAGGAAAACTTTCCTGCACACTAGCCAATGATTAGAACCATGGTGGTGCAGTGGTTAGAATGCAGTTTTTCAGGCTAATTCTGCTGTCTGCCGATTGCCAACAGTTTGGCAGTTCAAATCTCAGCAGCTCAAGGTTGACTCAGTCTTCCATCCTTCTGAGGTCAGTAAAATGAGGACTCAGAATGTTGGGGGCAATATGCTGATGCTGTAAACTGCTTAGAGAGGGCTGTAAAGCATTGAATAGTATATAAACCTAAGTGCTATTGCTATTAGCATTGTGAATGAAGTGTTCTCCATTTAGCTAAGAGTTTGTATAACCAGTTTTGATCTATAATCAAATAAAGATTTTTCAACAATGGTCTTACAGAAGAAGAGCCATGTAAATGTCTCTTATAATTAAAAATCAGAAGTACAGTAGCATTTTTTTTCAGAGCCACACATTTTACTCAAAAGCATAAGCTTTCGTGAACTGGTTCAATTTACTCAGATACATAGAGAGACTAGCCCAAAATTTTTCAGACTTGATAACTTTAAGATTCCAAAGAATTTACCATCCCTCTTTAACCAAATTTCACATCTGAAATATTAGTAAGTAATATTATATTAATAGTATGGTCACCAATCTGATTTTCTGCACAATGCCCTGTAGACATTCCTAGAACTGGGGATAAAATTCTGATTTGATAGAGTTGTGAAAAACAATGCAGGCACTAGAGGGCTCTCCACATATTTAGAATTTCATTTGTTCAACAAAAAAACTCTTCAAAAATTATTTGGAAGAAGTGCTTATGTGAGAGCAGCGTCACTCTGCTATTAATGAAAGCATGTCAACTTTTTGCAGCTTTCTGCATGAAGCAGGAAAAGATTCCACCGTTCCAAGAGTTGCATCGGTTTTGATGAGTGGATCTTTAAAGGATTGATTTTGCTTTCAAGTTTGTGGGAAAACAAAATGAAAGAAGTGAATGCAAGAGGACCCTAAAATCGGGTTGGGAAGTTTCTGCCTCATTCTACAGTGAAAAACTAGCCATCGTTTAAAGCTATCCCATTAAGCCAAAGAGTGATTTGTATATTCTGTGATCACAGCAACTACACTTTGTTAAGCTAGTTTGAGGGATTATGTGAATGTATCAAGCATGTTTTATTTAAATACCTGTTACAGATCAAGAGCAGACTCCAGAATTCCAAGGATACTGTTATGTTCTTAAAGCTTTCTCAAACCTGGTGAGAAATGAAAATGAGTTCTCTAATTCTAATGTTTGCTAATTAATCAATTAATTAATCAATTAGAATGAGAGAATAAGTTCTAAATTCAATGGTGAGAAAAGTAAGATTTTACCCTTAGGCAAGAGAAAGCAAACACACAGGTACAGAATAGGTGGCACCTGACTCAATAGCAATTACTGCGAGAGGGATTTAGGATCCCTCTCGCAGTAATTGCTAGTAGACAACCATTTATATATGAGCCAACAGTGTGCTGCAGCTGGCAAAAAAGCCAACACAGTACTAGGCTGCATTAAGGGATAGGGATAGAATGAAAATCATGTGAACTGTTATCATCACTTTATAATGCCTTGGTAAGGCCACACATGGAATACTGCATCCAGTTTTGGTAACCAAAATATTAAAAAGATGTTGAGACTCTAGGAAGAGTGCAGAAAACAAGTTTCCTGACAGAACACTTTTCTTCAAATTTCCTGACAGAACACTTAATGAATGTTCTCAGAACAACTTACCTCCATCACTCAAGATTTTTAAGAGGAGATTGGACATTGTCTGTCTGAGATGGTATAGGATCTCTTGCTTGAGCAGGAAGTTGATCTCCAAGGTCCCTTCCAACTCTATTAGTCTGTTATTCTCTCTAGGAGTCTGACAGAGAGATGGCAGTCCAAAGGTTCCTACATACTTCCCTCCGACCGGTTAGGGCCCACAGAGTTGGCCTCCTCCAGGTCCCGTCGGCCAAGCAATGCCGGCTGGCGGGCCCTAGGGGGAGAGCCTTCTCTGTGGCCGGCCCCACGCTCTGGAACCAACTTCCCCCAGAGACCCGAACTATCCCCACTCTGCTGGCCTTCCGAAAAGCCGTTAAGACATGGCTTTTCCTGCAGGCTGGGGGTAGAGCTTAATCCACTCGAGCTCACCCCCAAGTACGTATGGTTGTTGAATGGTTGTTGATGTTTTTTATACTGTGTTTTTAAATTTTATATTTGCTTTTAATTAATATTTAATATTTGGTTTATTCTTGTATTTTTCTCTGTTGTACGCCGCCCTGAGTCCTTCGGGAGTTGGGCGGCATATAAGAATACCAAAATAAATAAATAAATAAATAAATAAATAAATAAAGCATGGCTTTTCTAAGCATTCTGTCTCCTTATTGTTGTCCTAGTAAATGCAGGGTTTATGTCAGAGGTGGGTTCCTCCCAGATCGCACCGGTTCTATAGTGTCGAAACGTGACAGCTTTGCTCCCCCTTCCTGGGGAGATTGTAAATAATTTTAGAATGGACCTTGATTTCCATGATGTATGCTCTTAAAGAAAACAAACCAAAGTATATATTCTAATAAACACTTTTATTATAAAAGTAAAAAATATAAACCTAGATAACTACATCTTACCGGCAGTGATATATCTCAGACGGACAAAGGAGAAAAACAGCAAGAGAATAAGAGAATAATGAAGACATGCGCAGTAGCTCATAAATCACAAGAATCTGTTATCTATATGTTTGTAAGGATTGTCTTCCAGCCACAAATTAAGGTACGAACTTCTGAGACCAGTCAAGTGTTTTCAAAAGGATTCCCTTTATTGTTTGCATCTGTATACAACCATTTCAAATCAAAGCAAGGTCTAACATGCCCTCAGGCAAGACAAGTCTTTTAAGCTTAACACCCCCCCCATTCCACATAATGAATACACAAATGTTTGACAAATGGATCCGCTTCTCAGATCTGTTCTTCCTTTCAATTACCCCCCCCATAAAACATTATCTTAAGACGGAGAGGCTCCCATGTGTCTGGGATCCGGATACCCCCCCATAAACCCTTATCTTAAGATGAAAAAGCTCTCAGATGCCTGGGATCCGGATATGTATAACCTTTTGATCAAACAGAGCCAGAAACCCCCCTTTTCCAGAATGGAAGCTCAGCTGGCAAATACAAAAAATGCAGTGACATATAGAACCTGTAGCAAACCACTTGTGATGTCACGGTGATGTCACGTGTCGAGATGAGGATTTACGGCTTAGAGGTGATAAGATATTTTCCTTTGAAACTAATCCCTATTAAATGAAACCCGATAGTAAGTCTAAGTAATAAAATATTTATTTCGGTATAAAAGAATATAAAACCTAATAATCTTAATAGCTACATCTCTGCAATCTAAGAAACACATCCTCCTTTGGAGAGGACTGGAGGAGAAGAGAAAAAGGAATGAATGGAATGTTACACATGCGCAGATCACTCATCACGTGTCTGCTTTTCTAGGAATGTCTGAGTATCATAGAGCGTGGCATATGAACACAGCTGACAATCAAAATTCACATCGTGACACCACTTCTTTGTCAGTTGAGCGAATATGAGGTATCACTCAACACATATTAATTTTCTCAGGTACTTATGTTGAGCTGCTGGCAATGGCTTATTTAAAATGTCATCTATCTGATATTTTGTGGACACATACTCTAATTTTACAAGACTTTGTCTTACTGATTCTCTAACATTTTAATAACGAATGTCAATGTGTCTGGACCTTGAACCCGTGAAGCGTGTTTTTGAAATATAAACTACTGATATTCTTCCATCATAATGATTGATTGAGTCGGTCTCGTCCAGATATCTGTAACTAGGGCTTCAATCCAGGATAAGGAATTGCATGCATCTGAAACACAAGCATATTCAGCTTCAGTTGAAGAACAAGAAATAAAACTTTGTTTTCTCACATTCCAGTGAATTGGACATCCATTCAGGAACATTATGTAACCTGAAGTGCTTTTTCTTGATTCCTTATCACTTGCCCAATCGGCATCTGCATAACAATATAGTTCTGCAAAATCAGTATGTGTAGGTTCTAGCTTCAATTTTAAATGTTGAGTGTATTTTAAGTACTTCAATAACTTCTTAATACATGACCAGTGAAACTGTTTTGCTTTGCCCATGTGTCAGAAAAATGCCAGATTTCGCAAAAGGTTTGGATCTGAAGGGGTGTAAGGTGTTTTTGGATTGTACTGTTTGCAAAAAGGCCAAATTCAAAGCAGCAGCCATTCCAAAATACGCTACACGCCTGTCAACATGCATATTTGATTTGGTACACACTGACATTGTAGGTCCATTCAATGTGCCAACATTTGGTGGCAGAAAATATTTTCTGACAATTGTTGATATTTATTCTAGATATGGATTTGTATATCCTATGAAAGAAAAATCAGAGACCTTTCAGATCTTTAAAGACTTTGCCGCTCTCTTTCAGAATCAACACGGAGTGAGCATCGCCAGAATTCAGAGTGATCGAGGTGCTGAATTCATGTCTCAGTGTTTCTAGGACTGGATGCGTAAGAATGGTATTCTTCATCAGACCTCAGCTCCTTACACACCAGCACACAACAGAGTTGTAGAACAAAGACAAGGGGTCCTACAAACCATGATGCGTTGTCTTCTAGAAGATGCTAATCTCAGTAATCCGTACTGGGGTGAAGGAGTGAAGTATGCAAATTACATTATCAACCATACCTGGAGCAGTGTAATAGATCAGACTCCTTTCTACATGTTGTATGGTCACAGACCAGATCTCACGAATTTCCATATTTTTGGTTCATATGCTATGGTGAACATTCCCCTAGCACAAAGAAGGAAAGGAGGTCCAACAGCAAAAAGACTGAGATTTATGGGTATTGATGACAATTCCAAATGGAGCAAATTTATTGACTCTAATCATGTTATTGTGATTTCTCAATCTGCAAATTTTGAGGAGGATGCTGACTGGTCCAAGATTCATTCAAATGATCCTGGAGTTTATTTTCCCAGAGATAATGCCGCTGATGCACAGTCTGATGGCCAAGATTCACAACCAGATGTTCCGTCTTCGCAAGCCGCGGATGCTGACGCTAGCGACGATGATGAGGACAAGGACGAAGAGGAAGATGATTGGACGTTCGTTCCAAGGCATTCCAAGAGGACCACAAAAGGGATTCCTCCACAAAGGTATTCATGACAACAGACAAACACACCCATGCCATTGATTTGCAATGCTACACTTTCTCCAGATACCTTCACACAAATCAAACATCTTCCTGATGCAGAGCAGGAGAGATGGTATGATGCTATGCAGGCTGAAATGGAGAGTCTAAAGAAACTTAAGGTGTTTACGCCTGCTAAGCCTCCAACAAACAAGAAAGTCATTGGGACTCGATGGGTCTACAGAATCAAGAAGAAACCGAATGGTGAGTCATTGTACAAGGCCAGACTTGTAGCTCAGGGTTTCGCACAAAGGTATCCTGAGGACTACACCAATACTTACTCACCTACAGTAAGGACTGAAAGCGTAAAAATTGCTTTAGCAACTGCTACTATTCTTGGTTTAGAAGTTTTCCAGTTTGATGTTGACACAGCTTATTTGAATGTTGACCTGGATGAAGAGATCTACGTCAAAGGACCGCCAGGATTCCGGAAGCATGAAGGGGATACTTGGTTTCTACACAAAAGTCTTTATGGTCTGAAACAGTCTGGTTTAATGTAGTATTTATGCCTTACTGAAAAGCTAAATTTAATGGGCTTTATTAAGTCCGAAAATGATGAATGCATGTTTACAAAAAGATCTGATGATGCATATGAGATAATTCTTGTTTATGTTGATGATATTGTTTATATTGGTCCAAATAAGCAAATGAGTGAAGTTTACTAAAGATTTACAGAGGTTCTTCACATTGAAAAGTTTAGGACACATTAACACTTATTTAGGTTTTCAGATTGACAAAACACAGAAGGGGTTTAGTTTGTCACAAGAAGCAAAGATTGAACAGCTTTTGTATCATTGCAACATGAAGGATGCACAGGCCGCATACCTATGCAAACAGATTTTCATAACTTGACACATGAAGAAGGTCCTGAGTTCGAGGATCAGACACTTTATCATTCAGTTATTGGGTCACTGTTATACATTAGTAGTTGGACCAGACCCGACATTGCACTTAGTGTTAATCTCTTGTCACGACATGTAGGCAAGGCAAAACAGTTTCATTGGTCATGTGTGAAGAAGTTATTGAAGTATTTAAAACACTCAAAGCACATGAAGTTATTGTTAGAACCAACATATACTAACCATGCAGAATTATGTTGTTATGCTGATTCTGATTGGGCAAGTGATAAGAAATCACGTAAATTTATGACTTTACCTGATGTCCACTCAACTGACGAAGAAGGGGTTGTCACTAACGTTTTTTTAGTTCGTCAGATGAGCTTCCATGAGCATCTATCCTATGTGTGTGTAACCTGAGAAGTTCTTATCTTCAAAGTGTCTTGTGACTGATTTATACTCATGTGCAGATTTCTGTTCTTTTGTTCTTCCCTTCTTTACTTTTCATCTTGGTCCGGACGGATGTGTTATTTTACTGGTAGGATGTGATCCATTATTTTATACCTCTAAAATAAAGTTTTTATACTTAAAACTAAATCTATCGGTTTTATTTTCATGCCATGGGAAAGAAAGATCCGTTCACCTCTGGATTGCTTAGTAGCAATTCTCCCCACCGGGGAAAAAGGTTTTGCATGTTTTGCATGCCTTGTCAAAGGCCAACAGTTGTGAAAATAGTTGAGTGCATTGCAAGCTAAATTAGAACCCAAATGTTTACCAGCATCATTGCACAGAATCTGAAAATATGTCTAATCATCGCCAAAGTCTCAATAGTATCCTGCAAACCTGTTTTGATGGTTTTTGTAAAAGTTGAGGACTCAGAGAACCCACTAACACTTTGTCAAGCTTGTTGAATTGAAGAAACAAGATGCAGAGACAATATGTTCTGCAGTTCTGGAAAGTGTACGCAAGGTTGGGTTTACCCAGGACTACCTACAAAAAAATGTAATAGTGTTCTACTCTAATGGTGCCAGGATTATGCTTCGGAGAAAATCTGGATTGAGCACCAGAATAGCAAAAGAGTTTCCAAATATCATCATATGGCACTGCTTGAACCATCACCTTCAACTTGTTTTCAATGACGCCATAAAGGAAATAAAGCAAGTAAATCATTTTAAAATATTTATTGATAAGATATGCTCCATTTTTCAGCAATCCAATAAGAACCGAATTGAACTTGATGAAATATCCAAAGAACTTGACATTAACATCGTAAAGATTGATAGAGTTTTTGGGCCAAGATGGGCTGCCTGTAGTTTAAAGGCAACCATAGCTGTGTGGCATGCTTATCCAGTGCCACATCAGTATTTTCATGCGAATGCAAAATACTCAGATATAGCTGCCTGTCTGGAAAATAAATATTTCTTAAATGATTTAGCACTGATGATAGATATTCTGGAAGAAATCTCACTTCTTTCAACTGCACTGCAAGCATGCGATACGGACATCATAAAGGCTGAAAAACTGGTGAGAAGATCAATGAAAGCATTTGAACTGCTTACACAGTGAAATTGTCTATACCAAAGACAAGTTGACAGGCAAATTAATTCAGAAGCCTTAAAAAATATAAACTTTGTAGAAAATCATAGATTTGTTGGACTTCATCAGGAAAGACTTTTAGGAAGCATCATAACAAATTGCAGAAACGACTGATGGACTTTGAACATTTAAAAACAGGTAGCCAATTGCAAGACACCACAAATAAATTGCAATTTCTACATTTTTTGGTGCCAGAGTACTGGGATTTTGCAGAAGTAGTCATTCCATGGGCAGCAGCTGAAGAAAATCTGTGCACATTTGGTGACATTTTCAATTACAAGATTAACATCAACAACTATAGAGATTTTGTGGAGAATGTGTTAAAAGATTCAAAGAGGTATGCAATTCCTGACAGCATTAAAAAAGCAAAAGATATTGTCAGAACAATTGCTGTAAGTTCTGCAGAAACCGTAAGGGGTTTTTCGAAAATGAACTTCATATGTTCAGAGAGCAGAAGCCGCCTAACTGTTTCCAATTTAACAAACCTCATGACCATCAGCATTACTGGCCTACCTCTTTCAAAATGGGACCCTGCTCCTGCAGTGAGGTGGCGGCACAGAGAACATCGCTCAGCCAATGATCCGCACATAAAGGGCAAGAAAAGTGGAAGTGGGGAGAGTGCCACTGACCCTAGCTGGAAATACCTTAAACAACTTAAAGCTAAAGCTAAAGACGACTAACACTTTTATGTAATTATGTGTGTACCTCTTTTATTGTTTTGTGTACTTCTTTTATTCTTATTTAAGTATTAAATATTAAGTATTCCAACTGTCATCCAAGATGGCAGCGCATGTATATGCAGCAGCTCGACGCTCGAGAGACCAGTATCTTTTAGTTAATTTATTGTTTGTGTATTTTTTAGTGAGTGCTCTGCACATTCAGGCACAAGCAGTTTACAGCCGACAAGAGTTATTCATGCAAACAAAAAAGCTCTACAGAGAATAATTACAACTGTCCAGAATATCATTGGGCTCCAGCTACCAGCCCTGGACGATATATCTGAATCTCGCTGTTCTAGGAAGTTGCACAATATTCTCAGAGACTCTTCTCATCCTGCTTATAATCTTTTTGAACTGTTGCCTTCTGGCAGAAGATACAGAACAATTAAAACTTGGACCACATGCTTTCTGAATAGTTTTTATCCCAGAGCTATAATTGCACTTAATAATGAATTGAAGGGTCACCATCAGTGAGCTGTTGGATAGTATTACTTGGTCTGTTGTGTGGATGTTTGGGTGGTTCAGGGTGGGGAATTTGTGGCGGGTGGGCATGTTTTAGGGATTGCTAGGTGTGTAGGGACTGGTTTTGAAGCGTTATGTGAATTTTGTTGTATGGGTGTACTGTGTATATACGTACAATGACAATATATTATTATTATTATTATTATTATTATTATTATTATTATTATTATTATTATTATTATTATTATTATTATTATTATTATTATTATTATTATTATTATTATTATTATTATTATTAAATTTATTCACAAAAAATGTAATACACAGCAAACGAGATTTATATGCTGGATTTCGTATCACTATATCACAAGTCGAACACTTCCCAAGTGTCTAGGACTGTGTCAGATGCGGGTTCCTAATTTTTTTACTACCACTCTGTGGGCATGGCTTATTTTGTGGGTGTGGCTTACCAGCCATGTGACCGGGTGGGCGTGGGCCTCTGGAGCTTGGCAGCAGCTGGAGAAGCAGGGGGGGGGCATTGTCCACCCGCAACGCAGCTCCCCGCAGCAGGAGCAGCAAGACCGCGGCAGCGGTTCTTCTAGGAGATTCCGTCCGGCCTGAATGTTTCTCCCCATTCGATGATCCTAGGCTCCTGCCGCCCGTTCCCCCTCCCCTCAGCAGCTCGAGAAGCCTCGAACGTGCGAAAATGCCTGGGATCAACACCGCACGTTTGTGGCTTCTCGGACTGCTGAAGGGAGGGGAATGGAGATAGCTCCTGCTGCCCATTCTTTCAGCGTCTCACACACTCCCTCAGCCATCCTCCTCTGCTTGGACTCACTGTGGGCTAGGAAGGCAGCACATGCGCAGTACCGGAAGCTCGGCTTCTGGGCATGCACAGAAGAAAATTTAAAAAAAAAAATTTTTAATGGCGGCACCCAGGCACCGGCAACCGACCGCACCGGTACTGTGACGTCACCAGCGGGCTGCTACCGGTGCTATTGAGTGGACTGCACTGGTAGGAACCCACCACTGGACTGTGTGATGTATTTTCATATGATGCATGCAGATCCAAGTAGGGTGGCCTTTTGCAACTGACAGATCGTGATTTTGTCAATGTTTATTGTTTTCAAATGCCGGTTAAGGTCTTTTGGCACAGCACCTAGTGTGCCGATTACCACTGGGACCACCTGTACTGGTTTATGCCAGAATCGTTGTAATTCAGTTTTAAGGTCCTGATATCGGTTAAGTTTTTCTTGTTGTTTTTCATCAATTCAACTGTCACCTGGTATGGCGACATCAATGATCCACACTTTTTTCTTTTCCACAATCATGAGGTCTGGCGTATTATGTTCCAAAACCTTGTCAGTCTGAATTCGAAAGTCCCAAAGTATTTTGGCATGTTTGTTTTCAACTACTTTCTCAGGTTTATGATCCCACCAGTTCTTTATCACTGGTAGGTGGTAGTTGTGGCACAGGTTCCAATGACGCATCTGGGCCACGTAGTTGTGCCTCTGTTTGTAGTCCGTCTGTGCGATTTTCTTGCAGCTGCTGAAGATATGATCAATTGTTTCATCAGCTTCCTTGCAAAGTCTGCATTTTGGGTCATCAGCTGATTTTTCGATCTTGGCTTTGATTGCATTTGTTCTAATTGCTTGCTCCTGGGCTGCAAGAATCAAGCCTTCTGTCTCCTTCTTCAGTGTTCCATTAGTAAGCCATAACCAGGTCTTCTCCTTATCAACTTTTTCTTCAATCTTGTTGAGGAATTGCCCATGCAAGGCTTTATTGCGCCAACTGTCGGCTCTAGTTTGCATTGCAGTTTTCCTATACTGATTTTTTGTCTGCTGCACTTTCAGAAGCTTCTGGTTGTTTACTTCAATCAATGCAGGTTCTTTACTTTCTTTGATGTATTCTGCCAATGCATGTTTTTCTTCTTCTACTGTTTGTTTTACTTGTAAAAGTCCTCTGCCACCAGTTTTTCTGGGCAGATACAGTCTGTTGACATCACTACGAGGATGAAGTGAATAGTGAATGGTCATGAGTTTTCTTGTTTTTCTGTCCAAATTGTCCAGTTCAGCCTGTGTCCAGTTTATTATGCCAGCAGTATATCTTATAACAGGTATAGCCCAGGTGTTTATGGCCTTGATGGTGTTGCCTCCATTGAGCTTGCTTTTGAGGATTTGTCTGACTTTTTGTATGTATTCTTTACTGACCACATTTTTCACATGCCCATGTTTGATATTATCCAGTTGTAGTATGCCCAGGTATTTATAGGCCTCTGGCTGATGACACTTTATGGCTTGACCATTAGGCATGTTTATGCCCACACTTTCAGGGATTTCACCCTTCTTCAATGCTACTGTGGCACATTTGTCCAAACCAAACTCCATGCTGATATCAGTGCTAAAGATTCGGACAATGTTGGTCAGAGACTGAATTTCAGTTTCAGTTTTTCCATACAGCTTCAGATCATCCATGTACAACAGGTGTGAAATTTTATTAGATTTCTTGGATGTTTGATAGCCAAGGTTTGTTTTTTGTAAGATTGTTGACAGCGGGATCATGGCAATGATAAAAAGTAATGGTGACACTGAGTCTCCCTGGAAAATTCCTCTTTTGATGTTGACAAATCCTTAATTTTCATTTCCCACAAACAGTTCAGTTTTCCAGTGCTTCATCATGTTTTCAATAAAAGTGCCAACATTTTTACAAATCCCAATGGTGTCTAGGCACTTGATGATCCAACTGTGTGGGAGTGAATCAAAAGCTTTTTTATAGTCAATCCATGTTGCGTGAAGATTAGTTTTTCGGCTTTTGCAATTCTCCAGAATCATTTTATCGATCAAAAGCTGATCTTTTGTGCCCTGAAAAGCTGATCTTTTGTGCCCCTGCTTTTTTGTTTCTTGCCTTTCTGTTCATCTGGTAAGATGTCGTTCTCTTCAAGATAATCTTGAATTCTGTCAGCCATAATGCCAGTCAATAGTTTAAACATAGTGGCTAGACACGTTATTGGCCTATAATTTCCTGTTGCTGCTCCTTTTGCTGGGTCTTTTTGTATCAGGTATGTTCTCCCAGTTGTCAACCATTCACTGATACATCCTTTTTGCAGCATCTCATTGAATTTTGGGGCCATTTTTTCATGCAGACTGGTCAGATATTTGAGCCAAAATCCATGCAGTTGATCACTGCCGGGTGAAGTCCAGTTCTTTACTTACCTCACACGTTTGCTGATCATTTCAGTTGTTATTTGCATCTGTTCCATTTTCTTGTGTGAGAATTTTTCCTCAAACTCTTTTATCCACCCAGCATTTTTGTTATAGTCCTTCTCATTTTCCCAGAGCTCTTTCCAAAATGCAGTTGTTTCAGTTTTCTCAGGCTTTTCAACTACTATGTCTGTTGCTTGATTCAAGGCCTGGTAGAACCGCCTATGGTCTAATTGAAACAGTTGGTTTTGTTTGTACTGGGTGATTCTGGCTTCATATCTTTCAATTTTTCTGGCTGTTGCTGTAATTTGTTCTTTCACAATTTCCAGAACTTTTTCGATTTTTCTGGTATTCAGCCAGTACCTTCTGATCAGGTATTTTTTTATCTTCTCATTCTTCAGTTTTTTCTCTTTCATACTCTTCAAATTGCTTGCATCTGATCGTAAACTTTTTATTTTCAACTCCAACCTGATCTTCCATTTTGGTTTTCCAGTTGATTTTCTAGGAGGCTGCAGTGGCTGCAGGAGCCCAAGCTCTTCTGTTACTATTACTGCTGTACTATAAGCAAGCTGATTTATTTGTTCAATGGATGTTATTTGGACCATAGCAAGTACAGTATTCACATCCTTCATCAGCGGTGCAAGTCGTTTTTTGGGCACAGTTTTCAAAGTTGGAAGCCATCTTCTTACTGAATTTAATACAGTATGGGCTGTGAGTTTATCCTTCAGTTCTTGTTGCCTTGTTGTCAATGTTCCTGGTGTTTCAGCAAAGACATCAAGTTGTGGCTCCTCTTCATTTTCTTGAAAAATTTCCATATTTTCTTCTGGTTCAGTTTGTTCAATGACTCCTAATGTTACTGAAACATCAGCCACTGTCTGTACAGTAGCCTGGTGTTCATTTGCTTCACAACTTTTTCTAATTTCTTCAAGTTCAACCTCACTGTATACTTTATTTCTGATTATGAATCTTCTTTGATCAGCCAGTCGAAGTTCAGTTATCTTTGAGTCAGGGTATACTTGTTTCCACAGTTGGTACATCCTTTTTTGGTAGCCACGCTTTTGAGGTTCTGATTTGTAGTAGCATTTCATTACTGTACGATTCTCTGACATGGTGTATTTCTGCCGCTTCTGTAATTGTTCATTTGAGTTTTGATTCCGTAACCCACTTTCCGGCGAATACCCGGAATCAACAACATCCGCCGTGGACCTTTTTATCCTGGGTGACGACTGAGCTAGTACAGACTTCAATTTTGTTTGTTTCTCCATAATGCTAATGGGTTAGGTGCTCATAGTTCCATTCCTCAGCTGAGACCACTCTGACTTGGTTGAACCTTCTGGTAGTAACACTACCGTCAGCACAGCTCTCAGCATCATTGGAGCAGTTAAGCCCCCCCCCACGGCAAGGTGGCACCCATCGGGGATTATTATTATTATTGTTTATTATTGTTTATTATTGTTTATTATTGTTTATTATTGTTTATTATTATTATTATTATTATTATTATTATTATTATTATTATTATTATTATTATTATTATTATTATTATTATTATTATTATTATTATTATTATTATTATTATTATTATTATATGGTTAAATTTGTATATCATGCTATATCTTTTTTTTGTAGGGCAAAAAAGGGCAAAGAAGTGACGTTGACTTGACCACGTCCACCCGGTCACATGACCAACAAGCACGCCCAACGAGTCACCTGACCACCAAGCTATGCCCACCTGAAACCACACCCACCTGACCTCAAGCCACGCCCACAAAATAAGCCATATGCACAAAACCGGTAGGGGAAAATTTTAAATTCACTATTTGTACAGTCCCAATAAAGACCCAACACCAGCTATAACTCCAGAATCATACAAAGTTAACTGAGTTAAAAAAAAGGTTAGCCCAAAAAAATAGCCAGACCATAATTTCCCCACTGGCAAATGGCAGGGAAACATGCAAAAGTGATCAGGGTTAATGACTTTTAGGAGGGAATAGGGCCGTCATGGCGAACCTATGGCACGCGTGCCACAGGTGGCACGTGGAGCCATATCTGCCGGCACGCGAGCTGTTGCCCTAGCTTAGCTCCAGTGCGCATGTGTGTGCCAGTCAGCTGATTTTTGGCTCACATGGATGCTCTGGGAGGGCGTTTCTGGTCTCCGGAGGGCCTCTGGGGGGGCAAGGGAAGCTGTTTTTGCCCTTTGTTTGTGAAAAAAAGGTTCACCATCACTGGAATAGGGGGTGGGGCCAGGAAACAAGTGATAGAAAAAACTAAAATTCCTGTCGTTTTTACTGCTCTATTCAGCAGGCATCATAAAATGAATGGTAAATGCCAATGCTCTAAATGCCCATAAAATTATGAACATCTTACCTTAATATCTTGATTGTATTAGTCTTTTTTGTCTTCTACACTGAGTTATTATATTGTGGGGGAGAATCAGTATGACTGCACTAATGTGACAGACTTACCCACAATTTAACTCAGTGTATCTCAAACCTGACAACTTTAAGGTATGTGGACTACATCTGATATTTCCCAGATGTCATGGGCACATCTTAAAGTTCCCAAGTTTTGGAAACACTGGTTTATAGTGATTTATCTTTTCTTTTTCTGGGCTTCTACCCCTCACAAATGAAGCATAAATGAAGTACAAGAATTGGCTAATATGCCAGCCTGAAATATAGTTTAGGCTCAGTATGTTATGAAAATAACACGTAAGCCCATGTAAGACTTTTCCCAAACAGGAAGATACACTGAGATTTCATTTACTGAATATAGGTAATAAAAGGCAATGGAAATAGACGCAGGGGTGGCCAAACTATGGTTCTTTGAGGACCTGTGGACTTCAACTCCCAGAATTCCTGAGCCAGCAATGCATGCATGGCTAGCTCAGGAATTCTGGGAGTTGAAGTCCACAGGTCCTCAAAGAACCATAGTTTGGCCACCCCTGAGGGTGCTTCTCTTTTGGCTGCAGAGGCCCAGGTGAAGCTGATTCCCTTGAAGGTCATTGAGGAGTTGACAATGATTGCTTTCAATTAAGGAGGCATGATGAGGCATAAAAAAGGAATAGTCTCTGAGTTTCCTTAGTAGTAGGATTGAGGAGGTGAAAGAAGCAGGATGAGGCTGTTAAAAGCTCTAAAGTTTTTGTTTCTGAGTTATCTTATTTGTTTACTGACTTGTACTAATTTTTCAAACTTTGCTAGAGAAGAGCCAGTGACTATATTGGTCCAAAATGCTGAACCTGAAGCCTTCTCTCCTAGAGAGGATTTGTTTCCCAGTTCTTGGCAACCCATCATGGTGCAGTGTGGAGAAGATGAAATGATGATACAGGTTCATCGAGATCTCTTTCAGACTGGTCACTTTATCCAAGCAAAGGAGCTCAGCATTGGGCCACAAGCCTGCCATTATTCTATTGTTAATGAGTCTGCTACCTTGATTATCTTCAAAGTGGTGCTCCATGAGTGTATCCAGAACTTGCAGGTAATATTGCAGAATATGGATATAGAACGTTGGGCTGATGTTTTTGTGTTACGCTATCTGTTCAAGTAAATTTTAATGAATTAGAATGCACTGCATTTTTACAGAAAGCTAAAACGTAATTTATAACCCACAATGACTGGACCTATTAAACCAGAAATAAACCACTTTTGGGTTGGTGAAAAATACAACATCCTTCTTAGTCCCAAGCTTTATGTTAGCCATATGTAGCTATATATTTTAACATAGCTATATATAGCCATGTTAAAATCCATAGGATGCTTCCCTGTTTTAAAATCAAAACAGCTATGGAATTTAGCTATTCGTGGTAGACTACCTTGCTATGATGAACTGGAAGACTTGTGGATTTTATTAATATTCAAATGCTTGAAATAATCTGGGATTCAGGCAAACTGAAGACCATGTTTTTAACAAATGGTGCCTGGCAGTTTTATTATAATTGAACCACCACTGTGTTTATGGTTTCCTGAGTCAGGTTAATTTGAATTGGAAACCTTAACATCTGCATTCACTTCACTGTTAACACCATTCTTCCCCCTCCGCAGAGACTTAAAATACCTAACAGCTGGGGGAAGAAAATCTAAGATCTGTGGCTTTACTTAAATGTTCATCACAGTGAATTATCAGCCATGGCTTATGAGTTGTAAAAACTCAGCTTACTGTGGTTTACTTGCTTAACTATAGTTCAAAGTTACAAAATAATGTGAGGCGTTTTATCTTCTGTCATGTATGACTTATGAACTAGGTTTGGAGGTTTAATTTGGGTGTAGCATGATTTTTGAACCCAGAATTAAATTGGTCTCAAATTCCACTTTTTACAAATCTGGGTTTGAAGAAAGGGTTAATCTTAGTTAAACCTCTGAGCTCAGTTCCTGAGAAAGTGCTGCTTTTAAACCACCAATTTAAATTAAATGGACTTATTCCATCAAATAAAAGGGAGGGGAGAGTAAACCCCCAAACATGGCTGGTTTATAACTTGGTTTATAACTTGCCATTATAAAACTAAATTCAAAACTGCTTTCTTCCAGGTGATTGACTTTATGCTCTACAATGTTCGCTTGTATTATAAGCCGGACTCTGCAAGCAACCTGACAACTGTTAAGAGTGCAGAGGAGTTCCCCATTACTTGCCACTACTCATGGTGAGAAGTGTTGTCTACGTTTGCTGTCCACTTGCTCACCTGCATCATGTCATTAAATGACACACTTTCGTTTCAGGAAAAATGATGTGAGCAGTAATGCCATCCAGACCACCGGGGCACCTTTTACTTCAGCAATGTTTGAGAAAGGAAAGCAGTACTTTTCCTTGCATCTGATGACAGGCAAGTTAGATTCCATATTTTAGGTGAACACCTTGGGGAAAATGTTTTAATTTATTGTTGTTGTTGTTGTTGTTGTTGTTGTATAACTACAGATGACTGGCAAGCTGAAAAAAATTCTACTGTATACTTGCTGGGTGATTACCTACATGTTCAAGCAGATATCAGAAAAGGGAACCACTCCCCACTCCGCCTGTTTATTGATACCTGCATGGCCACATCAAAAGCTGATGGAGATTCTGATCTACAGTATAATATCCTTGACTTCCATGGGTAAAATTACAGTTTTGGCTATAAACTGTCCATTGGTGATAAAAGTTTCCAAAAATGGAAAATTCCCTATGGGATTTTAAAGACTGGGTGAACATTGATTGTGCAATTCTCAGCTTCATAGACATTTAGTAAGTCCTGGTTCATCCAGCCATAACAATCTGACTTACCAGATTGAGTTGTATTAATATTGAGTATTACTCTAATCATAACCTACTTTATGGCCATAAACTACTTTATGGTATAATGGATGTGTTGTGTTATATCTACTTTAACCATACAAACAAAAAGATGCTAGGAGGTGAAAATTCTGCAAAATGTTTGTTGGGTCTTCAAAGTGCATAAAGTTAAGCACTGTTACTATTCTGGAAAGAATACAGAAGAGCAAGTAAGCTGTTAAGAGACCTCAACGAACAATGAAGAGCTATTTTAAAAAAATAAACTAGTTTATACTGCAATAATTCTTCAGCCACATCTCTTTTTTTCTGGGTTTAGATGTCTCATAGAAAGAAATTCTCATGATGTAGGACCATCCTTCATAATTCCAAGGACTCAATTAGAAACACTCCAGTTTACCATTCCAGCATCCCAAATTGCTGGAGATGAGAACAGCGTGGTGAGCACTCAGTTATGCCCTTGGTTATCTTTGTATGCAGTGGGATGCTAGCTTTCTCTCTTCTAATCGTGTCTTATTTCCATTCCCTATCAAGATCTACATTGCATGCCATCTGAAAGTCATTACAGCTGCCCAGGAGCCAGATTTCTTAAATAAAGCTTGCTCATTCAACAGAGAAAGAGAGCTGTAAGTACTATATTGACGGAGTGAGAAATAAATCTCACAGAGGTGATGTTTGATCTTTTCCCTGGAATTCAGACATTAGAAATAAAACCGCAGTTTAAAATTCTAATTAAAATATTTATTTCGGTACAAAAACAATAAAATCTCATTTGTTTACATCTCTGCTATAAAATGCGACTTCCTCCATTGGAAGCCAGAAGAAGAAGGATAGAACGGAGATTCAGGAATGCACACATGCGTACAAGAACATATCAATCACGTGCTCAGGAATAAACCATTATATTAGATAGGGATGCAGCTTTCTGCATATGCATACAACTGACAATAAATCACACCGTGACATATATGTGCTTGCATAAAGAAAAGAGACCGAAACGTTTCTGAAACACTCTGACATGTTTTTTTTAAACTATCAGTTGGTTACCTGTAGAGGGTTCCATGGAAATCTGTAACTGCTGTGAGACTGAAGATTGTGGTTCTTCTGGAAAGCACAAATCAAGTGATACCAGCAGTCTTTATGTGGCCAGCAAAAGGAAACAAACCAGTTCAAACAGAAATTATGGTAGGTTGAAACAGAAATAATGCCCTAGATAAAGAACTGTAGCTTCTATATTAGTAAGATGAAGTTTCCCAGAACCCTGCCTCATAATGAAAGAAAACACTGTACACTTTCATAAATTGTATTAGAAATACTACTTCAGTTTACTATTGAAGATGAATTGCACACACCTGGATCTCTTGCCCCTTGTATAGGGAACAGTGATTTTATGATAAAGCCTGGGATGGGACTCTTTCCAAACTCTTGTCGTAATCAAAATTTGTTTTGTGTTTGGCTAGCTGTAGTTGACATCTCTAAAGGAGAAATGGAAGCTGATCTTGTGATGGGTCCTGTCTTAATCCAGAAGGCTGCTGGGAATCATGAAAGAGACCAAGTAGGAGTAGAAGAAGAGATGCTGGCAGAAGGTCAGCAAGCTAGTGCATAACTCTGAAGATTTACATATTTCTGTTCTTTTTTGCTTTTTTATTGTATTGATATGTCAAACTGGTATGTTATACATTATATTTCAATCGGTAACATTTATACAATTTTAACTGGAGATGGTAAGCATTCTATTTAAAGTGCTAAAAATAGAAGAAAAAATATTTTATCAATATTAATTACAATTTAGAGTATTAGCATTACAAGCATAGAATTATTTGACTTTCTCATCAAAGTTGAATCTAATATTGAAGTGGTATTTATGCAAACCAGCTTGTTAACTGAGATGACTGTATGGCATTTTAGATAGGAGTACCATCCAAGTTCATAACTATTGGTCCAGCTCTGCTTGCAAATCTATGCAATGGAAGAAACTCTCTACATGGAGAATACATGTTAAGCTATCTACAGATACAATGCATTCAGAAAGTATTCAGACCCCCCTTTTACTTTGTTATATGTTCCATTCTGAATGCACTGTATAATGTGTGTGTGTGTGTGTGTGTGTGTGTGTCCCTCCCCCCTCCCCCCCTCATCATGCCTGTTGTTCAATCACAATTTTCACAGTTGAACCAAAAGAGCAATTTCCTGTGATAGAAGTGGACGCTGATTATGAAATTGGACATGAGTTTATCCTTAAGGCTGATAAAGAACTATACTGGATTCTCCTTCCAAACAGAACTGTGAAAGGCAAGTAGTGCTCTGCAGATTTCTATCCTGCAGATATCTAAAAATTGTACAACATAATTTATTGCATTATCTACTATTTCTATTCTGATTGCCATTTTGTTACAAGAATTTTTTTTCTGCTGGAAATCATAAGTAGTCACAATGGTTCTGCTGTAAAAGAAGCCCTACTTTTTCCTTAATCCGTCATATATAGATCATCTTGACAAATATCATGAAGGTATATAATATAAACAATTACTGATATCAAAATCTTAACAGATTAGGAAAGGTACAACCTACACATTATCTTAAGCCAAATATTAAAACCCTGGGTATGTATGTATGTATGTACATATCGAATTTACATATCGAATTTGGAGCCCTCCGCCATGTCCCTCCCAGAGTGATCTGGGTGTTATCAGTGGGAGGGGTTTTGAAAGAACTACAATAAATGAGGAAGCAATCTATAGTTTAGAAGTTGAACAGTTTTGCTTAAAGTAATGGCGTAGTAAACAAAATGTTACCTAAGAGTGATGTGGGAATTTATATCTTCAGGTTTGAGGCAGCCAAAGAAATATTGAACATACATCTGAATGATTTGCTTTTGAGGGAGCAGAGGTGGGGAACGCCATGAACCTTTCTGCCAAAACAATCTATTTGATTCTTAAAGCTCTAAAAGACTTAATTGTAAAAATTCTGTTTAAAAACCAGTCTTGTCCATAGATGAAGTATTAGACATGGGATCCAATGACGAATCTGATGAGATATACTCCGGCAGTGGTGACCTGAACATTGAGATGTCACCTGTGGAAGTGATCATGATGACACCTCAAGGTATCGTGATTGCATTGCATGAAAACTCTGGCAGTTGAAACTTAAGTCATGACATGACTGAAATATTCTTAATTTATTTTAGGCAATGTACTGGTACAGGGAACAATCTTGGGACAAATTTTAACTACAGCAATTGGAATTCCGTTTTTTCCTGTTTAGCAGCATTGCTTAAATACACATACCAAATTGTATGCATTTACGTGTAAAAATAAAGCATATTAAAGGCACTTTTATTGTAGGTGAATTATTTATTTCAAGTGACTTTAGACAGCTCTCTTGCTTCCTCATATATTGTAGTTCTTTCTATCCTAGATATCTATAAACCATACAACGTAATGCATAATCTGCTATTTCTGTATTTTCACTGCCATTTTCTACAAGATGTTTGCTACAAGAATAACTTGTCACAGTGGGTGTTGCTGTAAAAGAAACCCTACTTTCCCCTTAACCTGCCATACTATGACGCCCCCCCCCCATATCCCCTCACAGAGCGATCTGGGTGGTATCAATGGGAGGGGTACTGAAAGAACTATAATATATATGCAATTTGGAGACACTATAGTTTAGACTAGAGGTTGAGTAGTTTTGCTTAAAGTAATGACATAGTCAACAAAACGTTACGTAAGAGTGATGTGGGAAATTATATCTTCAGGTTTGAGCCAACATCTGAATGATCTGCTTTTGAGCGAACAGGGGATGGGAAATTCCAAAATAATCTCTTTGATTCTTAAAGCTCTAATAGACTTAAAAATAGTAAAAAAAAAAAAGATATATGCTTAAAACTGAGTTTTAACATTCAGATACACTTGTCCATAGATGAAGTGTTGGACATGGGATCCGATGACAAATCTAATGAGATACACTCTGACAGTGCAGACCTGAGCATTGAGATATCACCTGTGGAAGTGACCACGATGACACCTCAAGGTATAATTCCATTGCACGAAAAATGGCAGTTGAAACATAAGTCATGACACGACTGAAATATTCTTAATTTCTTTTAGGTAATGCACCAGTGAAGGGAACTATCTTGGGACAAATCCTAACTACAGCAACTGGAATTCTGTTTTTTTTTCTTGTTTAGCAGCATTGCTTAAATATACAAGCCAAATTCCAGCAACTGGAATTCTGTTTTTTTCCTGTTTAGCAACATTGCTTAAATACACGTCAAATTGCATGCATATATACTTAAAAATAAAGCATATTAAAGGCACTTTTATTGTACATGAATTATTTATTTCAAGTGACTTTAGGCAGCTCTCTTACAGTATTATGAATTCTCAGATTTCTTGAAGCAATGGGGAAGGAGACCCATTAATACAATGTGCACTTCCTATGAACAGGAAAGCCTACAATTTATTAGTCTTTTGATAAATCACTTTTTCTAATTGCACTGTTGGTATCATGCAAGCATATCACATATATGTCTATTTAAAAACAATTTTCATTGAGTTTAGTGAGGTAAGAAAACAATTTCTAATAAAACAGGATGATTGCCCAAGCCAATAAGCCAAGTTTTATATAAGAATTTTAGATTATCACCTTCCTTTGTATGAATGTAGTAAAGCAGTTTTGAATTTCAAATGCAAATATATTTAGAGAAGAGCAGATTTTCCCACTTTTCCCACAATTTCATTTTTGTACTAGCCGATACTGTAAAAAGGGAATTCAACATGACACATGCTTGCAGTAGCAAAGTGACAATGTTTAAGTTAAAAGACCCAATTTACTACTTAACTGCAACAGGTATACATGTTTAAAACCCATCGTGCTCTAATTCTGCTATCTAGAGCATGTGACATTCATTAGACCAGAGGTGGGTTCCTGCCGGAGCTGCCCAATACGCAGCTCCAGTAGGGAGCGGCGGATTTTGCAAGCGCTCCGGAGCCCTCTCTGCCGGTCCACCCGGCGCATCGCCATTTTTTTTCAGTGATTTTCGGGTGATTTTGCTTCTGCGCATGTGTTGAAGCAAAATCGCGCCAAAATCTTGCGAGGGGATGCGCGCGAGAGAGAGATTTTGGCGAGATTCCGCCTCTGCGCATGCGCGGAAGCAAAATCGCACCGAAATCTCACGTGCGTGCGCGTCCCCTCGCAAGATGTTGGCGCGATTTTGCTTCAACACATGCGCAGAAGCAAAATTGCGCAAGGGAGCGTGCGTGCGTAGCGAGCGCGTGCCCCCCCCGAAGCGTGGAGATGCACGCGCATGGTTCCGGCAGCGAGGTAAGTCAGTAACCCGCCCCTGCATTAGACCAATGGGCTTGTACCTGACACTGACCCCATATTTTCAAAAAAATAAACTAAACTAGCATATATAGCAAAGCAGAAAACATTTATTTTAAAAGTAAAAACAATGAATGGAAAATAAAAACAATGACTTGCTCCTGTCCAGTGTTTGATTTAAAATGTATTTGCCCACCTTTGAAAAAGATCTGCATAGATCATGCAGCAATAAGATTATATAAGCCTTTAAGAAGATAGAAACCTTAACAAATATAGATTTGAAATATCTTTGACAAATTGAGTTTTGGGTAAGGTGACCAGATGTCCCGCTTTTGGCGGGACAGTCCCGCTTTTTAATAATTTGTCCCGCGTCCCGCGGTGTTTCAAAAAAGTCCAGCTTTTTTATTTTGAATTTGCGCAAAGCGCCTCACTTCCCTCGAGTGGCAGCGGGAAGCAGCCCGAGAGCTGGGGCGGGTGCTCCACATGCTCAGCGGCCGAGCCAAGCCCTGCACATCCCTCTGCCTCCTGCCTCGCTTGCCTCCTCCTGCCAGGCGGGGAGGGAGGGCAGTCAGAGGGGCAGCGGCCCCTGCCAAGCGCAGCGCATGGAGGCGGTGAGCAAGGCATCCCCAGCACATCTGTTAATCCAGCCGGCCACGCGACTACAAGTGTGGCGCGGAAGCCGCTGGTGGCCGGCAGCCCCCCGGGCGGGTATAGGACCAGGCCTGCACTTGGAAGGGGCCACCGCTCTCGCTGCTCTCCCTCCCTGCCTGGTTGCAGACGTCCGCCTGCCCTCCCGAAGCAGCGCTGTCGCAGTTCACTTTTGTTTCGTGGCGGGAGAAGGAAGAAAGCGGGCAGTGAAAGCGGCAGCCTCTTCCAAGCATAGGCCTGGCCGCCTCCCCACATGGAGGGCTGCTGCCCGGTTGGCTGGCGGCGGCTTCTGCAATGGAGGCAGCATGCGGCTGTGAAGAATGCTCACCACCCACCGTCCCGGAGCACCACAGCCGCGGTTTGCTTTCTTCCTTCTCCTGCCGCTGTCCCTCTCTGGGCCAGACGTAGCAGAGGCGAGCCCCGGCCATGGCAGCGGTAAGCACTGCGATGAAGAGGGGGGGTGTTTGGGGGGGTGCACAAAGCTGCAGGATAAGAGAGACGGACCCCTCCCGTCTTGCTCCCCTAGAAACCCCCCCCCCGGTCAATTGTGTCCCGCTTTACAAATATTAAAATCTGGTCACCTTAGTCTTAGGTATGTAGAAAGTTAGCACCCACCCCTCTCCTGGAAGAATGAAATACTTTAGGAAATATTAAAAAGGCAGAATATTATATTTCTCCTAAAAGAAATAGAAATCTTAAGGGAGACAGAAATTCAGAGCTTCAGTTCCCTGTCCCCAGCAAATATTTGGTGCCCATTGAGAAGGACAGGACCAGCCTATCTACAAAACAAAAGGCCTTCAGCTCCAGGGTGATGGGATTAAGACACGACCCTCCAGGACATAATAGGATTATCTAGCAGCAGGGCTCATTGCAAAATTACCTGGGGACACTGCATCACCCTCCGGCCTTCAACCAAACTTCAGACAAACATGACCCCACGGGAGTCTGACTACAGCCAATAGAATACATTTCTTGCACAGGAACAGGAAGCTCAAGGACAAGGCCCAAGAGAGGGTATAAATAACCCTCACTGTCCACTCCATGTGGTCAACTGCCCAGGACCTCAAACCTATGTGGTCCTGTCCATCAATAAACTATCTATCCAATCCGCCTCCATGTTTCCAGCATCTTTCTCCCCGCTTGGAACTGAACCAGATGGATATTTCTTCCAACAGGTAGTTTAAGGTAAAAGGAAGAAGTAAAAAACTGTCTCCTAGGAAATTTTCAGTTAAACTTTTCCAATCCTTTATAATTAGATGCATTGGACAAGGACAGAGAAATGTAAACCTTTATGATGTATTAGATGTCTGATCTTTGGGAAAACACACCAACACTCGATACTTGGCTAAGGGAAGATTTTTGGAATCCTTAAGCTATATGGCTAGTTTTCTGTTTAATCAGATAGCACATCTGAAAGCCAGGAATGTGAAAAGCAAGGATTCTCTGTTAAGCAGTGACTGGAGGGAGGAAGGAAGCAGAACAAGAGATTCTCTGGAAACAACCTTGGGAAACATTCATTTATTGAACTGTCAAGAAATGTTATGAATGACCCATTAATTATTTGCAGAGTTTACAGTTCAGTGACCTTGATGGCTTTTTAGCCAAAATAATTCTGCTGCTCTGTAGAAATAGACTATAGAACATTGTCATGTCTAATAATTGTGTTTGTGTGCATATTCTATTTATCTTTGCCTTAAAAGATTATTAAAAACCATCTCTTTATGAATAGCTTTTACTTATAGAATTGGACAATTGGAGGAAATTTTAGAGGTCAAATTTTCAGCTCAGTATGGAATCCACTAGACTAGAGAATCTCTGATGGCTGATTATCTAGATACTAGACCCATAGCAAAGAAGAACTCATCCCTTTGTTATTGTCCTGTTCCATTTCTTGGGCAGTTAAACAGTCAGGAAGTTATTTCTGACATATAATCTGAAATATCCCTTATAGTTTTAATCCACTGGTTCTGGTCCTATAAAACAAACAAGCATCTTTTACTTCAAATTTTGGTTTCTGTTAAAAAAAAAGGTATTTAAGGATGGAATCATTGCTTTTCATACTCAAATTTATAACAGCACTTGTGAAACTGGAAATGAATCAAATCCTTTATGCAAATGGATTATCTACAAATTATTATTACAACCAGTATAAAACTACTTTACAGTATTGTCCAATTGAATTTTTTTTCTTCAGAAAATAAGGCAGGTGTCAGATCCCAGATATTTCTATTGGGACACTGGCATTCTGGTGGGAGGGGAAAGGATTGGAGGGATATCTATCTGAAGTTTCTGTTTCTATTTCCTGCTTGAAGAGTTCTCTATATGAAGTTTCTGTTTCCTGCATTGCTGGGCTATGAGTTTCCATTTCCTGCATTACTGTACTGTGGGAGAGGTTTTGTTTGCACCACTTTAAATTGCTGTTTTTAAAGTGGGGAAATTTAGTTCCTGCCTAGACCTCTTGCTATCACAAGCCTTTCAATAAAAGCTCCTTTTGGAACAACTGCTTTCTTGGGAAGATTGGAGAGGCAAGACCTTACATCCTATTCTGTCCTATTGCCAAATTTTACCTATACGTACTTTGCTTTTGTTTATATCATACCTGTTATCTTGTACACGTGTTGACAAAATAAATAAAATAAAATAAATAAACATTAAGCTGTTATAAGGAAATATCCTTTTAGGTTCAGTTCCAAGTGGGGAAAAAGACACTGGATTCATGAAGGTTGCTTGGAAGGAAGGTTTAATGGTGGACAGAAGCACATGGCTTGAGCCCCTGTACAGAAAAGGTAGCTTACATGGTTCCAGGTGTGGTGAAGAGAAAAAAGAGGAAGAGATATGCTGAGTTCCTGGTTTTTATAGTGTAAGTTGGGTCCCACCTCTTAGATTTCCTTTTCCTGTATAGAAATGTATCCCATTGGCTCTCAGACCCCCCAGGGGCATGCTGGGGTGGCTCTTGGCTTTTGTCTAATCCAGCTTTGGCTGAATGAAAGGGCCTTGGGCAAATCCTATTGTGGTTTTATCATGCAAAAGACTTCCAGTCCAGGTGAGAGGAATGTGTGAGCTGGGCCCAGTCCTTAATAGCCCATTTGCAAGGCGTGGGAGTTTTCCAAGAGGAGTCTTTTGTCTGTTTAAAAAGCATGTTTCCAGATGTTTCCACAGAATATTTTCTACCTTTTAATATCTCCTAGGATATCTCATTTCCTAGGAGAGGGGTGGGTGCTAACTTCCTACAATCCCTCATTTTTTTTTCAAAACATGTGAGTGCAACACATGTTTTGACACAAGCTTCAAATTGATCAGGTTAGGGAGATTTTATGGGTGCTTTCAATTTTCTCTGATGCAGAGGGGAAGACATTGAAAGAGGCAGTTGAAAGAGGCAGCAGCAGGATTCCTTCAGTGGCTCCCAAAAGGAGAGCTTTCAACCATGATGGTCAATGGCCAGGGCAAAAGTTTACAGTATCCAATTTTCCATGCCAATTATGTTCAGATGTTTGATAACACTTTCGATGAGCTCCCAGACAGGTTTCAAGCAAGCACAGGCCCCACAATATTCCCACAGCCATGGTTTACCTTGAAATCACAGGCTGCCCATTTCCAAGGGATGGTTCTTGAATCTGCCCTAGCTCTTACTTTAGTGCATCTAGGATTTGTGAGTCCAAATTGAAGTTAGCCAGGCTTTTCTTTTTTTTTTTTTTTTTTTTTTAGAATGAGCCCTGGGACTCTTACTCCTGAGACCACCAGTGCAAAATACCCTGCTTTACTGGGCAGCAGTCAGGCCTTGGGTTTTCAAAGATCCTTTCTGCTAACTCTTCAAGTGGGGAAATTGCCTGAGTGGACCTGTCCCCTCCCCCATGGAATTAACAGGGAGATATGACTGCCTGGGCTTTAATGCCACAAAGCAGGAGTCAAAACAACAACAACAACAAAAAAAACCAGCAAGCTAAAAGCAGCTTTGGGTGGAGGTAGGTGAAAAAGGGATAACCTCAGTCTAATTCTGAATGGCGTGTCTCTGTGTGTTTGTGTATGCAGCAAAAATTTACCTCCCACTACACAGAAATCTAAAGTGTACAGAACTCACTGTGGCAACCACTCCCAATACAATTCTTACATGAGTACATTAAACTGATTACAATATAGATGAGACAAGAAAGAGAAACGTTACAATGAATTTCAGTGAATGAAGCAAGGAAAGAAAGAAAACAAAGGAAAAACTTTACAATGAATTTCTGTGACTGAAGCAAAGAAAGAAAGAAAAACTTTACAATGAAGTTCTGTGACTGAAGCAAAGAAAGAAAACTTTACAATGAAGTTCCCCCCTCCCCCCTAGTCTTTTCAGCTGTCTTCTGAGGATTGAAAATAGATGTTTGGTCTTTATTTGTCCATCTCAGGGTCCTTTCATTCATGTCTGCTGGGTGGCCTTAGGTTTTGGTGGTAAGGCTGGTCAGTCAGGCTTGGAAAGATCTGCTCCACTCTGGTTGCTGTGATGACTAGAGGACTAGATTCAAACCCACTTCTGGCTCAAATGGATGGAATGTCTTTACTGGAGGCAGTTTCTGAGCCCATTTGGTCTGCTTCCATAGGCTTCAGGATCATGTGTGCAGGGCTGAAAGACATAAGAACAGGGTCCCTTCCCCCTTTTGCTGGTAATTCTACCACGAGAGGCATTGTAAAAGGATTAGAGATTTTGGGGGGGGGGGTAGATAGCTTGCAGGCAGGGTTTGAGGAAAACAATCAACACATCAGTATCGCAGTTAAATCAATTATAACAAAATGGAGACATCACCAGGGGAAAAAAATGAACAGACATTTCCATCTTAGAAGAGAATTGGCATCCATTAAACATTATAGAAGGGCAATATTAAAACTGTTTGCATGTACATACAGTAAATGTGAGAATGGAATTTTCCTGTAAATTAACTTAAAACATTGTCCCTTAAATTTTGGCTTTTCTTAAAAACATCGAGAGGAATAGGAAAATTGAACTCTGTTCCTTGTCCCAGATCAGATTGGCCAGTCCTAACTGGGCAAAGACATTTTCCTTTCTTTTCAGTGCTTTTAATTTTCTAACAATTTGAAATTCATATCTCTAGGAAACAAAGATATTTTACAGTTGCAATTACCTCGAGTGCGCACAAGACAAGACAAAGACGTACACAGACACAAAAACATGGACAAAGAGGATGACAGGACACACACACAAGTCCTTCCTGCCATAAATCTCAGTTAAAATTAGGGAAGGCACAAGTCTTAACAAACAAACCACGTGGTTACATATAAGAGAGAGAGAAGAAGAGAGAGAGAAGAAACAACAAACACCTCAACATTTTTCCTTTTCTGTTTTCTTAAGTACCTTTATTTAGCCAAATTGGCTGTTTTGTTTTGTTTTGTTTCTCTGTGTCATCCCTCAGCAAAGCCCATTTTCTACACAAGTTTCCTGCTTTTACTTTTGCACATTCCTGTCATACAGATATATTCCTGGCGTCCCAGGTTCCAAGCCCACACAAGGGTCTCCGCCACCCTCGAACTAGAGCTTCCCATGATCCTTTAAATGTAAGGTTCACTTTGGCTTAGCTAGTGATGCGCTCAACAGTTTCAGAGACTAAAAAAAACTCTGGGAAGGACTTCCGATTCTCTCGTAGAAGTAAGGCCCCCTTCCTGTAGGGAATCTCTCTAGGTTTATCAGATCCAAAAAGGAGATCTGCGAGGACTAGCCGCCCCTGTACAGCTAGTACTAGGACCTCCACACTCACGGGCTTCACATTTAGAACTGAAAAATTCTGGGGTTTGCTTTTGGGATGTGCACATAAAAACGACAACAACAACAACAAAATTTGCTTTCCCACCCTTCAGTCACACACACACACACACACAGAGAGAGAGACATTCTCCCTCCTTCCCTAACAGAAGGTCCTGTGCTCTGTAAACGCTAAACAGAACTTACACAAATCAAAACAGAGAAAGAGAAGACATTGACACATAGGCTGGTAGATGAGAAAGAAACTCTATACTACCAAATGAGGATAAACAAAAATAATTCAATATTATGAAAAGCTGTATGAGCAAGGAGTTTCAGAAAATAAAATTAAAGAATATTTGAAAAAAAATGGAATTGCCTAAAGTACCAGAAAAGGACAAAAACTATTAAATGAATGAATAGCAATGATGGAATTATCAGAAGCAGATCAAGAGACAAAAGAACAACCAAACACCAGGACCAGGTGGGCCAGTGGCAGAATTTTACAAAGATTTTACATAATGAGGTATTGATTGATGTAAAAGGTACCACATTCCTGAATGGGAGCAAATATTACTTTGATTCCAAAATAAGATTCAGATTTAATGCAGATAAAACTATAGGCCCATCTCTTCACTGAATGCTGACTATAAAATATATACTTCAATAATGGCAGCAAACTAAAAGGTTCCTAAATGAATTTATACATTCAGCTCTCTTAAGCTTTTTCTAAGAGACAGATTAAAAACAAAATGAGAATGATTTTAAATACATAAAAAAGGCACAAGAAAAGGATGCTATTCATTTTGATACTGGAAGTGCTAAATATAAATATTATGGCAGACACAGAAATTAAAGGCATGGAAACTTTGAAAACTAATTTTGCACCAAGTGAGAAATAAAATATGTTATTAACCAACCTTACTGACAATTTTGTTGTCCAAAAGGTAGAGAAGAGAACTAGAGGAGATAATTAAGTCCATACTTGACTTAATACTTACAAAGAAGAAGTTGTAGAAGGATTTGAAACTGCATCATTAACATAACAAAAACGATTCAACACAATTGAACACACTAAAGTCTTAGATTTTAAAATAAAGCTGACCTTAATAAACTCAAGAGAAACTTGAGAAAGATTCCTTGGATGAAAGTCCTAAAGGAAAGAAGCAACTCAAGAAGCTTTGTAAACTCTGAAAAAACTTGATTATAAAAGCCAATTGCACAAAAGCAATCAGGAAAAAAAACCAGAAATCCAAGAAACCAGCATGGCTGCACAAAGACCTCACTGACAAATTGAATGAATGAAGGACAGATACAAAAATGGAAACAGGGACACATAACTAAAGCAGAATATCAGCAGATAGCAAGAATCTGTAAAGAAAAATCAGGAAACAAAAGCCTTGAATGAACAACGACTTGCAACAAAGTGAAAGATAATATAAAAGATTCTTCCAATACATAAAAAAAAACAAGAAGAAAAATCAAGGAAACAGTTGGACCACTAAGGAGAGAAGGCAACACAGAGAAAGCCATGAGTTGCTTAACTCATTCTTTGCATGTCTTCTTGCAAAAAAGAAATGCAACCCAACTAACCAGAAATATAACTGGAAAGGAAAAATAAAACAGACTGTAAACTAAAGTTAAAATAAGCAAAAACAGTAAGAGAACACCAGGTCCCAGAGTCCTAAAGGAGCTGGTAAATGAAATCTCAGAACCACTGCACATCTTTTTAAAAAAAATCTTGGGACACGGGGACCACCTGAGAAACTGGGAAAAAGCTAATGTGGTTCCCATCTTCAAAAAGAAAGAAAAAAAACAACTAGACTGAGCCCTATCTAATGCAAAGAAAAGTAAAATCCTACCCCTAGGTAAGGAAAACCAAAAATATAGATAACTATTATAAATTGGTGCAACAAATTAAAACAGATTTGGAGAAGTGGAAAAGAACCACCATAAAATGAGTATCCTGCAATGGCTAGCAGACAAAACAGGGCTGGGGGGGGGGGAAGGGGGGAGAAGGGGGGGGAAGGAAATATCAAAGGATTTAGGAAGATACATTAACTTGGTTAAACAAAAAGCATGATTATTTTTTCCCTAAAATGATTTGTACCCAGACAACACACTATTCAATTGAAATTGGAATTTATATATGCCATAAAGTAAAATTAAAAAGCAAAAATTACCCCCACACAAACATACACACATGCAAACACACATTTCCCAGTTTTCTATGGTTTAAAGTAAAATTTAGAGGTAGGTACTCACCTTCTTTCCAAGCAGCCCCTGAATCAAAACCCCTTTAAAACCTACTTCCCAATGGCCAAGGCCTAATAAATTTATTTAGGCCAGGATCATTGAAGAGGTTACTTGGAATCCAGCTGGCTCGCCAATTGTTATAAGGAAATATCCTTTTAGGTTCAGTTCCAAGTGGGGAAAAAGACACTGGATTCATGAAGGTTGCTTGGAAGGAAGGTTTAATGGTGGACAGAAGCACATGGCTTGAGCCCCTGTACAGAAAAGGTAGCTTACATGGTTCCAGGTGTGGTGAAGAGAAAAAAGAGGAAGAGATATGCTGAGTTCCTGGTTTTTATAGTGTAAGTTGGGTCCCACCTCTTAGATTTCCTTTTCCTGTATAGAAATGTATCCCATTGGCTCTCAGACCCCCCAGGGGCATGCTGGGGTGGCTCTTGGCTTTTGTCTAATCCAGCTTTGGCTGAATGAAAGGGCCTTGGGCAAATCCTGTTGTGGTTTTATCATGCAAAAGACTTCCAGTCCAGGTGAGAGGAATGTGTGAGCTGGGCCCAGTCCTTAATAGCCCATTTGCAAGGCGTGGGAGTTTTCCAAGAGGAGTCTTTTGTCTGTTTAAAAAGCATGTTTCCAGATGTTTCCACAGAATATTTTCTACCTTTTAATATCTCCTAGGATATCTCATTTCCTAGGAGAGGGGTGGGTGCTAACTTCCTACAAAGCAGGAACTGCAAACTAGTCAACCTGGAGAGGTAACAGCCCTACCGTGGGGACCATGGACACCATGTCTGCCAAGGGCAGCGACCACAAAGAGGCTGAAGGCTGGGGGAGAACCCCACCCCCAAAACCCAAGCAGAGGAGGCCCTCAATGTCTGGATTGAGGAAAACATTGCCTCAAGCACCGCTGCCAAGCCGAGGTGGTCCATCAGCTTTGGGAAGAAGGCTGGAGCAGAAGGACCAAGGATGTCACCCTCACCCATAGGAGCCGCCGACTCGGTTGGAAGCAGGAGATGGAAGACCTCTATGATGACGATGAACTGGAAGAAGCCCCAGACCAGCCCAACCAATTCCTGAAGAAAGCCATGAACCTCATGAGGGAGGCGATCCATAGCTTGTGGATCCAGGGTGCTCCGGCTTGCACTGCGGGCGAGGTAGGAGCATAAAAGAAGGCTACCGATGAACGAAAGGGATCCCCAACCCCAGGGGCATCTACTGAAATTGTAGGGGCTATTGGCGAAGCCATAGCCACCATGGAAGATCCGCCCAGGAGACATCTCAATGCAAAGCAAGGCCTGCAACTCAATGGGAGGAGGATTTCACCCTTAGAATGGAAGGCGTCCCCTCTTGGCATCAAATTCAATGGGAATCCCCAGCAATTGGGATTTTTCCTCACACATATACTGACCTACATGCAGGTGTATGGGAGGGACCTCCCTACAGAAAGGGCCAAAGTCAGGGTTGTCACACTGGCTCTAGAAAGATCAGCTGCACGTTGGATGGTGAGCATCCATAATGCAGATGCACTGGAGCTCCGTAACTTCAACTGTTTCATGATAGCCCTGAGACGGAGACTTGAGGACCCCCTAGCTGACCGGAAGGCTAGAGACCGCATAAGGCACATCAGACAGGGACGCCATCCAGTTGCCAAGTACATCGAAGAGTTTCGTGATCTGACTTGCCACATACATTGGCCAGAGGAAATACTCGTGAGTTGGTTCAAAGATGGCTTAAACGATAACCTGTACAAACCTGCATGGATTGTCGTGCGCACATGCGTACCAGAAACAGGCAAGGCCATGCATGCCGGGTGACATGGCTTCACGTGCCACTTTGGGCAAGTGTGCCATAAGTTCGTCATCACAGCTCTAGGAAATTCTGCAGAGCCACTCAGTACCTGGTGGCTTGGAAACACCTCCCCTTCTCACACAATGAATGCAGAGGTGGTATTCAGTCGGTTTGGACTGGTTTGGGCGAATTGGTAGCAGAAATTTGGACTGGTTCACCGAACCGTCAAATGCCACCTATGGTTGGCCCCGGCCACGCCTGCCTGGTCGCTGCTCGCCCTCGTATGCCCGCTCGGCTCACCCACCCCTGCCCTGCCCTATATATGTTGCCTTCCCATGTGGCCCAGCTAATCACCTCGCCTCCGCGGCTCACCCACTCTGCTCACCAAAGGTAAGCATGCCGCCCGTTCGCTCTTCGCCTTGGGTTGGGGCCCAGGGATGCACCAGTCCCCAAGACCCCAGAGCCTCCGCCTGCTCGCCATTCACCTTGGCCGGGTTGGGGAACGTGTCATTCCCTGGCTCTGGCCTTGCCCCGGAGTCTCCGCCCGCTTGTCGTGGCTGGGTCGGGGAATGTGCCATTTCCCGACTCCAGCCTTGCCCCGGAGCTGCCGCCCGCATGCTGCCCGCTCGCCCTCCACCTTGCTCACCTTCGTCCATGCCTTGATGGGGGTCCCCAGCGAGGCTCAGCTGGCAAGCCTCCAGTCTAGGTAGTTTTTGGCTGCCTTCTGAACAGCTCCATCAAGATGCTGTCTCTCCGACACAGCAGACCATTTTCCTGGCTGGGTCTGGCCACGAACGGCACCGGGAGTCAATGGGGTGCGTGTGAGCGGCCGGTGTGAAGAACAGCGCAGCAACGGGACTTCTTCAGGCCTCTTTTTCGGCCTTGTAATTTTAGATAGTTTTCAGCGCAAGAAGCCACTGCCTCTTTTTTGGAGTGAGAAGCCTCCAGCGCCGCTGCTGGCTCGGTTCCGGATGGCAAAGAGGCTTCTTGTGCTGAAAAAGAGGTAGTGGTTGCAGGCTTCTTGCGCCGAAAACTACAGAAAACTACAGGCCAAAAAAGAGGTCTGAAGTCCCATCGCTGCCGTGTTCTCCTTGCTGGCTGTGCACGTGCACCCCACGTTGCCTACCGATGTGTAGCCGCATCCAATTGTCAGACCCTGCCAGGAGAACTGCCTGCTGTGCTGGAGGGATGGCGTCGCAGCAGAGCTGCTCGGAAGGCAGCCAGACTACAGGGTCCCTTGGACATGGGGCGGGGAGGGGGGACCATAAAGGGACATGCAGCAGGCACTGCCTTTTGTGTGGGCATAGCTTGGTAGGCGTGGCTTGGTGGTCATGTGACTGAGTGGGCATAGCCAACTCGATGTCACTCAGCAAGGTGCCGCCCCGCCAAGCCCCGCCCACCAAGCCAAACCTACTACAGAACTGGTAGTAGTAAATTTTGAATTCCACCACTGAATGGGTTCACAAAAAACATGTGCATTCCCCTAAATTGGCTCTCTCACCCGGCTCAGTGTGAATGGTATGGATGGTGTGAATGGAATGGATGGCCTGCAGGGAGGGAGGGAGACCAGTGGGGAGGGAGAGGGGGTCTCTGGTGGGGACGAGAGCCGGAACATCTCGGTCATAATGGGAAGAGGCAGATATGGCGGGAGCAGAGGGGTGGGCCGCTCTCGGGGAATAAGACCTCACTGTTTACAAGCGATCCTTTGTTCCGGCCCCTCCGATCCGGTTCCATCTTGCTCAACCGATACCTGGCAACCAGGGTTTTCAGGGCCCTGGGTGCAGGATGCTGCTGCTCAACGCCAGGTCAATTATCAACAAAGCCACCCTGATACGTGATCTAATCACAGAGGAGGGGGCAGACCTGGTGTGTGTTACCGAGACCTGGCTGGGCCAGGAGGGGGGAGTAGCTCTCTCCGAGATATGCCCAGCCGGTTTCTCGGTGCAGCATCATTCTCGACCCCAGGGAAGGGGGGGAGGAGTGGCAATAATAACGCGCGGAAATCTGCATCCTCGTAGGATCCCTGCCCCAGAGATTGTTGGGTGTGAGACGCTCCTTCTGAAGTTGGACTTAGGGGTACAGGTGGGCCTTTTCTTAACGTACCTGCCTCCCAGCTGCGTAAGTAAGGCCCTGCCTGAGCTGCTCGAGGCAGTAGCCGGCTTGGCAGTTGAGTTCCCCAGGCTTATGGTGCTGGGGGACTTCAACTTGCCATCTGCTGGCGAAACCTCTGGGATAGCTCAGTTCATGGATTCCATGACAACCATGGACCTGACCCAAGTAATCCAGGGTCCGACTCATGAGGGTGGTCACACGCTCGACCTAGTGTTTCTCTCGGGGCAGTGGAGAGATGATCTGAAGATAAGGGATATAGTCATCACCCCACTGTCATGGTCAGATCATTTCCTACTGAGGTTGGATTTCGCAGCCCCATTCCTCCCCCGCAGGGAGGCGGGACCGACTAGGTGGTTCCGCCCCAGGTGCCTAATGGAGCCGGAAGGATTCCAGAGGGAACTTGGGGAAATACCTGAAACCCTGGTACATAATTCGGCTGATTCCCTGGTGGCTGCTTGGAACACCGCAGCATCAGGGGCTTTAGACCGAATTGCGCCTAAGCAACCTCTCCGCGGCAGTGGATCCCGGAAAGCTCCCTGGTTTACCGAGGAGCTCCGGGAGATGAAATGCCAGAAGAGACGTCTGGAGCGCCGCTGGAGGGCCAGCAAAACCGAATCTGACCGAACACTATTAAGAATTTACATCAGATCTTATTTAGTGGCGATAAGGACGGCAAAACGATCCTATTTTTCCGCTCTTATTGCGTCTGCAGATTCTCGCCCAGCCGCCTTGTTTAGGGTAACTCGCTCCCTCCTTGCTAAAGGGGGGAGCGAGGAGCACTTGCAAGGCAGAGCTGAGGAATTCGCAGAGTTTCTGTCGGATAAAGTCGCTCAGATCCGGTTGAACCTGGACTCTGGCTGGGCAGAGTCCATGGAGTTGACAGGGGCAAGTCTTAGTCCACCATTATGGGAAGAGTTTGGGCCTGTTTCTCCCGAGGATGTGGACAGAGCTGTGGGGGCGATGGGTACCTCCACCTGTTTATTGGACCCGTGCCCCTCCTGGTTGGTCTCGGCCAGCAGGGAGGTGGCACGTGGCTGGATCCAGGCGGTGGTCACCACTTCTTTGAGGGAGGGATCCGTACCGCAGTCGTTAAAAGCTGCGGTGGTGAGACCCCTCCTGAAGAAGCCTTCCCTGGATCCAGCTGACTTGAAGAACAACTTACCTTTTTTAGGGAAAGTTGTGGAGAAGGTGGTGGTTACTCAGCTTCTGCAACTTCTGGATGAAACAGAGCATCTAGATCCTTATCAGTCGGGTTTCAGGCGCGGCTACAGTACAGAAACTGCCTTGGTCGCTCTGATGGATGATCTCTGGCGGGCCCGGGATGGGGGGAATTCCTCCATCCTGGTGCTACTTGACCTCTCAGCGGCTTTCGATACCATCAACCATGGTATCCTTCTGCATCGTCTCGGCGAGTTGGGAGTGGGAGGCACCGTTTTGCGGTGGTTCTCCTCTTGTCTCGCCGATAGGATGCAGTCGGTGTTAACAGGAGGGCAGAGATCGTCCCCTAGGCCCCTGTTATGCGGGGTGCCTCAGGGGTCGGTTCTCTCGTCCATCCTGTTTAACATTTACATGAAACCGCTGGGGGAGATCATCCGCAGACATGGGGTGTGTTTTCACCAGTACGCTGATGACACCCAGCTGTACATCACCACCCCGTCTGACTTCAGAGAGGCAGTTGATGTAATGTGCCGGTGCCTGGACGACGTTATGATCTGGATGGGGAGGAACAGACTCAGGCTTAATCCCGACAAGACTGAGTGGCTTTGGATATTGCCTCCTAAGGACTATGACAACTGTCCCTCCTTGGCTTTCGAGGGAGCGAAACTGACCCCCTCGGATCAGGTCCGCAACTTGGGGGTCCTCCTAGATCCACAGCTAAAATTGGATCATCATCTTTCTGCTGTGGTTAGGGGGGCCTTTGCACAGGTTCGCCTGGTGCACCAGTTGCGGCCATACTTGGAGAAGGAGGCTCTACTCACGGTCACTCATGCCCTTGTCACCTCCCACTTGAACTACTGCAACGTGCTCTACATGGGGCTACCCTTGAAGAGTATCCGGAGACTTCAGTTGGTGCAAAATGCAGCTGCGCGTGCTGTGGTGGGTGTGCCAAGGTACACCCACGTGACACCTATACTCCGCCAGCTGCATTGGTTGCCCATCGGTCTCCGGGTCCAATTCAAGGTGTTGATCACCATCTTTAAAGCCCTTCATGGCTTAGGACCAGGCTATCTCCGGGACCGCATTCTGCCTCACACTTCCCTTCGACCGGTTAGGGCCCACAGAGTTGGCCTCCTCCAGGTCCCGTCGGCCAAGCAATGCCGGCCCTAGGGGGAGAGCCTTCTCTGTGGCTGGCCCCGTGCTCTGGAACCAACTTCCCCCAGAGACCCGAACTATCCCCACTCTGCTGGCCTTCCGGAAAGCCGTTAAGACATGGCTTTTCTTGCAGGCTGGGGGTAGAGCTTAATCCACTCGAGCTCACCACCAAGTATGTATGGTTGTTGAATGGTTGTTGGGTGATTTTAATATTGTGTCTTTTTTAACTTTTATATTGTTTTTAAGTATTATTTATAAATTGGTTATTCTTGTATTTTTTTCTGTTGTACGCCGCCCTGAGTCCTTCGGGAGTTGGGCGGCATATAAGAAAACCAAATAAATAAATAAATAAATATGTATATTTTATCAATTGTAGCCTGACAAACCTCACTGATTTTATGTTTTCTTGTCTCCCCTTCCCTTTTTGTTTCTTTCAGGTGGACTTCTCATTTTTCTAGGGGGGAGGCGGCATGTCGGGTCCCATATATTTCTATTGGGACACTGGAATTCTAGTGGGAGGGGAAAGGATTGGAGGGTCCTCTATCTGAAGTGTTTCCATTTCCTGCTTGGAGAGATCTCTATATGAAGTTTCTGTTTCCTGCACTGCTGTACTGAGGGAGGGGTTTTGTTTGCACAGCTTTAAATTGCTGTTTTTTAAGTGGAAAATTTAGTTCCTGCCTAGACCTCTTTCTATCACAAGCCTTTCAATAAAAGCTCCTTTTGGAACAACTGCAGTTTCAAGAATTCTGCTTTCTTGGAAAGATTGGACAGGTAAGACCTTACAGCAGGCAACATTATTTTCTAGGTTTGTAATGTCCAGCATCCAAGAAATGAGACCAGCAGCTCCAAACTACAGCAGTATCCGAGTCTTAACTTGGAAATTAATTTCCCTTACAAAGCTATTGGAAATAAATGTGAGAATAATTGCCATTGGCAACTGCTTCAAAAGAGCAACTTTTTAAACTTTCACAACAAAAGCAAAAGAGATATTTGCAACGTCTGTTACAGCATAATAAGGTAACACAAAGCATGCTGAGTCAAATAGCACGATTTTCTGAGTAACTAACATTCACATATCGAAACCATAGTTTACAAATTCCATCGGCTTGTCTCACCCAACATACTTAGCCACTTTGTGGTTTGTCTGGCTTTGATAATGGCATAGACTCAGAGTATACCCTCCCAATGAAATGCTCGATTTCTTTCCCCAATTTAAAGGGAATCAGAATAACATAATTTTCATTCTATTTCCTCATTTTTTCAAATGATTTTCCAGTCTTGTTCGGCTAATCTACAAAACAAAGTTGGCGGTCTACCGATCCTACAACTACCACGTGCCCCCGTTTACCCTTCCGCCCCCAAAAGCGATCTATCCCGCAGCTACGAAACGTAATAAGAAACGTCCTCCTTCCATTCGCTTTTTACCCTACTGCCCTACTCGCCCTGCGGAACGTGGGCGTTCCTTTCTGTCGACCTTTGCCTTCCTTCGGCTGCTCGTTCTGCGCATGCTCCAATTCCTTGAAAAAGGGAAGCGACGTGAGAAATGGATGCGAATTCCGAGCAACAGGAGACGGGGAGGGGGAGAGGAAGGAGCAAACGATCAGCTGAGTTTGATTTGTCTCGTGATCTGCGGTGTCTGCGCGTGCGCATGGTGGCTGACTTCCCTGCCCGAGTGAAGATGGCGGCCTCCACAGCTCAGCTCTGAAGAGGACTAGGCGAGTTTCGAGTAGCGGAGAAGTCCAGCTAGGAAGAAGCTGCTCCGCAGCACCATTTGAAATAGTTTCGAGTGTTGCTGGGTCGGTACGTTTCTTTGCTGTGCAAGGCTTGGGGAACATCGGCAGCGGGTCTAGGTAAACGGATGGAAAGATGAAAATGGCAAGAGAGATTCAGGAAAAGCTTTGCAAACAAGCGTGGATAGGAAAAAAAAGGAGTAACTAGGGATTGTCTATCTCTCTTGTGAGCCGAGGCTCTGTTGATTCCGTGTACCGCCCGCCCCGTCTCCTCCCCATGCACAGAAATAGTAAATGAGGAAAGACAAGTATCCAGCCCCCCCCCCCGCCGCTTCAAAGTTTTCTGTGAAATTTCCGAGCTTTCCTTTAGCTGGGCCCTAGGCAAGAACTTCATTACCATAGGGGCGTCCATGTACCTGAATTTATTCCCGTAGCTGCTGTGGTATTACACTCCCCTTGGCTGATCCTGCTCTATTGGTCCATGTGCTCCTTGTTTGTAGCTTTCAGGATAATGAAGGCTAATAGCCACAGTATCTCTTCCATGTCGTCTCTTTTCCCTGTCCAACACATGCAGTATCTTCATCTGCCCTTTCAGAAAAGTACCCAGTAGTCGTAATAACATAACTTAAGCAGAACAGTCAGTTTATGCTTTTAATTTCCAAACATTTTGGCAATTATGTATGCCAGAATGTTTAGCTTATACTATGAGCTGAAATTGATACAACGGGTTTCAAGATGCTGTTATGGAAATGTCTTTCTCTTTTAATTAGAGGTTTGAAGTTCCCTGTACTGTATTTTTGCAAGGGCTTGCAGAGAATTGATGGTTCACAAATGTAATCATAGCTAAGTCAATAGCCTTTTCTAGAAACAGTAAATATGCTTGTGTATTGCATGTTCTGTTTTTGAAGAAAAATTAAGAGGTGCTCTTACACTGAGACCCATATTTGGGGGCAGATTGAATTATCAGTGCTGTACAGCTAACAAACCATAAAATGTATTTGTTTCTCTTTTGTCAGGAAAGATATTATATAAAAATCTAAAGCAGTTGCAGAATTTTATCTTGTGTATCATTCAAGCTTGAATGTTTATATGTATGAGGACTTAAGCGAATGTTTTTCTGATTACGGTGATACAATCATTAGCACCCAGTATATATTACCTTTTGGATTTAGGATTTGTAACTATAGTGTGGTGTTTACTTATTCATTAAATTTCCATGCTGCCCATCTCACTGCATTTTATGCATTTTCTAAAAAATAAAACCCTACCCCTATTACATGCATTCTGAGATTTCATTACCCATAAAATAAGGTTTTCTGCAAAGAAAGAGTTAGTGGTTTGTAATTATGTATACAGTGTTTGTTATTTGTTTTATCCAGTTAACATGCAAATTCTGTAATATGCCAATTCTGGATGTAGATAAACTAGGCTGCTAGCCCTTTGTAGTCTGTTTTACAGTTTCAGGAATAGTTTAATATATGTAGTTTGGTGAAAATGTTTCTGGCTATTTTCAAATGCTATTTGCAGATTTTAATTACCCAAGTTTAGCACCTTTTTCAAAATTCTATTGCAATTCTGAAAATTACAGTACATTTTCTTTGATCTTATATTGACTGCTTAGTCTTAATAACTGCTTTGATATCCCCTGAATTTAATGTCTAGTTTTGCAGTGAATGATTTCAGAATTTTAACAAAGTGAAACACTATATATGTTGTTCAATAAACAAATGATAACTCAGAACCAAGTCCCACTAGGTTTGGGAAATCTTTTAATATACAACTTTAAGAAATATATTCATCCATTATTTGAATAAGATTCTATCAATATATCTAATTTTCCAGATTCAGTTTTGTGTTTTAAATTTAAAGAGGCAAAACATTTTACTTTGCTGATTTTCAGATTGATTATTAATAAGAAAAATATTTCTTTTTAAAATCCATTGTGTTTAAATTATCACTGTGTATTTTAGTGCTAACATACATAATATTTGTAGTTTTATATTGACTTGTTTATTTTGGGATAATATTTGACTATAACTTTAATTTTAATAAAACTAGCCTTCATTTTCAGCTTTTTTCATGAATGAAACAGTACACAAATCGGTGAAGACAGCTTACAAAGTATTTTAAATACATTGCAATGTTTTACTTTTCAGCACAGTTTTTCAGTTTAGGGAAAAAAAGATGAAATTCATAAATTAGGTAATCGACAAATTAGAAATAAAGCTTGTTACATTGAGATTTACTGGTAAGTGGACATTGCCCTTTTTTGTTAGCAAAGTTTATATAATGTCATTGACTGCAGTGAAAAACAGTTTAAATGGTGACACACGTGCACACGTAGACACACACACACACACTGTACTCGCAGAGTTTTCTATTTTTCTTTATATGCTGGTGCATAAGGAATAGCTATAAAAATTAACTTAGTTCAATAAAAACTACTCTGAAAAAAATCATTATTTAAGTTTGCAACAGTGTTTCATGTTTGTGTCAAAGTAATACCTAATAAAAAGATCTAACTGAATTTAAGTTTGAAGGAATTACTAGAAATGTGTAATCTTGAAATGTGAAGGCTATATGTAGAATATATGTGTTAAAACAGTGCAGACGAAACACATAAAGAAGAGCTTTTACATGTATAATAAAATGCTACGAATAGAGGAAACATTCCTCTTTTTAGGTTAGAGCAGTGTTTCCCAAACTTTTGACATATGTGTACCCCTTCTATAATTTTCGTAACGCTGAGTACCCCTCATAAAAACATGCTTTAATAAAAATCAAAATATTTTTATTTTTTATTTTTTTTGGTACATACGCAAAATAAACGGAAGTTATATTATAAATAACATTTATTTGATTCAATGAGAAGGATGAAATTGTTTATGTTGAGATGACAGATCATCATAATTTGGTTCCCTGGTTTTAATCTGAGATGCGGTTCCACGTCCAATAGTCGACTTTTTTTCAACTTAATGTCTACAAATGCAGAAAAAGCAACTTAGCATAAATATGAAGTTGGAAAAGGCAAGATGTATTTCAGGACTTTTTCTGTTAAAACGGGATACACATGTTGCATTTGTAACCAGAATGATGTTAAAGTACGCTCCTTATGTTTATTTCTCAAGAATCCGTCCGAAGCTAACTCCAACAATTGCTCTTCTTCCGCATGCGACAAACCTTCTGGCATGGATGTTGTGTTAATGTTGAATGGATATCTTATCCATTCAATATTTTTGTTTAAATCAGGGAAATAGTTTTTCAAGCCAACTTGCAAACTCTCCAAATGCTGTATTATGCATTTCAGAGTATCAGCCTCAATTTTAGTAGCCGAACTTGTTATAAACTCAGGAAGAGAGTGAAACGAGTCTACTTCTCCATTCTCAACTCTCTTTTGCCATAAATTTAGTTTTGCGATGGTAGCGTTCACTTTATCTTGAACGTGAAACAATGAAATTTCTTTGCCTTGTAACGATAAGTTGAGGCAATTTAAAACAGAGAATATATCTGCTAAGTATGCTAGTTTACAAAGCCATTTCCAGTCATGTAAACAATTTCTCAACTCAAATCTATCATTAAGAAAGCATTGAGGTTCATGTGTAAGTTCGAACAATCGGTTTAGAATTTTTCCCCGAGATAGCCAACGAACATCGGTATGAAAAAGCAGCTGGGTATGTATTTTATAAAAATAATCAAAATCAGTGGAACTTACTAATTCTCCGGCGTTTAAACAGCTCCACGGCTCAACGTCAACTGTTAATGTTCCCGCAGTTTAAAAATGGCCGAACCCGAGCTGCGCGAAGGATGCGCAGAAGTTCCCGCCATGATGAGTTGCGATACGATGTATGATGGCCCCAGTTCCCATGTAAAAACTGCGATACGCGCCTATTTCTTTCCTTGTTCTGTGGTCGCAGCTAAGCACGGTGCAGTGGATATTCCCACGTGATCCCCACCAAACTCCGGTGCAACACATACCCCCACCAAACTCTTCCCGTACCCCTGGGGGTACGCGTACCGCACTTTGGGAAACACTGGGTTAGAGAATATAAGAAGTGCAAATAGATTTTGGCTGATGTTAAATTTCATAAATTAGTATATCTAAGCATACATTTGCACTTAAGTTACTAGTGAGAACTACATCATAAACAATTTCAAAATAAATATGAGTCATTGTATTTGAATACTTTCTTGATTTTTCCACATAACGTATGGTCAGATGCATTTCAGAAGGTTTCAGCCATGGAGGCCACATTTGTTTCCCTCCCATTTAAGACAAAACATTTGTTTAATGGATTATTCTTCAATATATGGAAGGTCTTTTTTTACTGCATTGTTAGATTTTGAAAAATCTTAAAAGTACATAGAAAAGAAAAAGAAACATAGCTAAAGCTAGTTTATTCCAGCACCATTAACTGGTTTTATACCTTCTGCCCTTACAAACCATCCTTCTTTCCATTATATTCAAACACTGCCTAACACCCTGCTTTTTGTTTTTTAAACTTCTCTTCACACTTTTTAAAAGAATATAATCAATTCCATCCTATTACAACTTTATGCAAAGATTTTTCCTCAAGAATCATTTACTTTTGTTTGTTTTATACTTCAGTCCTCATTCTTTCTACATGATAAAATGAAGTATTACTTTTGTACTGGTCACTCACTTTTCAATCTACATTTCTTCACCATTTGTATTTTATTATTTTTTTGTTGTTAGTTGCGAAGTCGTGTCCGACCCATCGCGACCCCATGGACAAGGTTCCTCCAGGCCAGGGGTCCTCAAACTTTTTAAATGGTCCCTCAGACTGTTGGAGGGCCTGACTGGCTGGTGGGCGTGGCAAGGTCATGTGACTAGGTGGACGTGGCCAATTTAACAGTCCATTAAACAATGCACAAAAAGTACACTTTAATTTGTTTTGCTCCTGGGGGTGTTTTGTTTTGCTTTTGTTTGCATGTTGCTCTTTTGGTTGACTCTTCTTTTTACTAGAAGTTTTCAGTTATTTTTTTCCCCCTCAGTTATTTAGGAGTCTAGTGGTCCACTTCAGAAAACTCAGTTTTACAGCAATTCTTCTCAGCTCCAAGAAGCTTGAGAAATCTCTCTCTGTCTCTCTTTGTCTGTCTGTCTGTCTCTGTCTCTGTCTCTGTCTCTCTCTCTCTCTGTCTCTCTCTCTCTCTCTCTCTCTCTCTCTCTCTCTCTCTCTCTCTCTCTCTCTCTCTCTCTCTCTCCATCCTGGGGTGGAATCAGCCTTCAGGACGGGTAGACCTCGACCAATCAGCTTGAAGACCGAGCCAGTTAATTTAAATACTCAGTAGGATCCGCCCTATTCCCCAGATCTGACTCGGTCCACTCAAGAGGAAGGTCGTGGTTGAACTCCTGTCCCATCCTGAAGGTTTGCACCTTAGCTGCTTCCTTTCATCCTTCCCTCTTTTAAAACTCTTGCTTATTTTCCCTTTCTCCTGCTTCTAAATTTCCTAAAAATAAAAAAATAAAAATAAAAAAGGGAAAATCCTTCTTCAAACAGCAAGAAGCCTAGAGGAGTGTCGCTGGAGCACCCCCTCCCCCTGAAGGACCAGGCTAGCGAGGGAGACTGAGCTTCGGCTCTCCCTCTCCTATCCCCCCCACAGCATAGGGAGGCTGTTTCACGTGGAGGCAAGAAGCGTTGCCGGCAGGGCACCCTTTGTAGGCTGGCCTGCGGGTGGGGGGGGCATTCCGGTCCCATGGAACTGACCGGCGGGGGGGAGGAATCCCTGGCAAGCGACAGCCAAAAGAGAGGGGACAGATCCCTCCGAAGATAAAGGGAGCAGGAAGGGCAGCAGAGGCAAGGAGAATGCAAGGATCCTAAACAAGGAAAGGGATTTAAATCTCCTGCATGCCAGCTGGGAAGCGCTGAGCGCTATTGTCCCACCTCCCTCCCTCTCGGAATTTTAAATAGGAGCCACAGCGGAGGAGGAAAGCGGCACAGCAGCAGCCACTTCAGACGGCGCAGGCTGCAATTCAAAAAAAACCCCTTAATTTTGGCCTCCACCCGATCAGAAGTTGCAGGCACCGCTGAGTATTCTCGCGGCGTCCGACAAGAAGGCTAAAAAGAAAAGAGAAGGCTGGCAAGCAAGGAAAGAGGGGGGCCATAAAGCGGGGAAGAAGAGTGGGGGGTGGCTGATCGCGGAGGCCCAGCCTTGCAAGAAGCCCTGAGATTTCTCGGGCAGCGGGTTCACCAGTGTAGACCAGCCACCCTGAGTGCTCTTGGGTAGGCCAGATAGGCAGAGCACGCGGTGGTCCTTGAAGACGCCATCTTTAAAGAGCCTCCTCGTGGCATACAGGGGGCAGCCATCTTCTTGGGAGTCAGGAGGGTGGAGTCTCCTTCATCCCACCCCCAGTCAGCAACCACTAGGATGATCTCCAGGGGCTCCAGAGAAACTTCAGTTTCAGGCAAGCGATCTAAGAAATCCAAGCATTCATCAGAGCAAGACCCAGTCTCATTCCAGAGCGGTCCCCCCCCCACAAGAACCCCTCAAGAGCCACAGCACTGGCTGAGGAGAGGCATCATAGAATCTTGGAAAATTTGAACGACAAGGCTCTAGCAGGGGTGGCAGAATCTCAAGACCAAAGGGTGAGCTCCAGTCAGGGAGCTGGGGCAACAGAAATGGAGTCCCTAGACCTAGATGCTGCAACCCTTGCCAGTTCTCAGGGATACCCATGGGAGCTATCTGGCACAGCAGTTCAGGGGACCCCATGACTCAAGGGTTGTCGGGGCAGAAGCAAGCAGTGGTTAGCGCAACCAACCTCAGAGCGTTGGTGGAAGAGATCCTACAACAGGCCATCACGGACAGGCTGGGCGCCCTACCAAGGGAAGGCTCTTCCACTGCAGCCTCCACCTCAACGTCATCTAGGGGTGCAAAAAGGGCCAGCAATAGGAAGGTTGTTCAACCAATAAACATAGCTCAGACGATTCTTCAGATGAATCTGTCCTTAGCATTTCCAAGGACGAACTTCCTCAAGAGGATGATTCCAAATGGGATCTGTCGGAAGATGAGGATACCACCAAGGAAGTGCCCCCCTCAACTGGCCTGTTTCCACCTAGTCTGTTCAAATCCTTGCTACTCAAAGCTCAGGCCGTGGCCAGGATTAAATTGCCAAAACCTCCTGCAGATTCCACTTTAGAGGATCAACCTAATCATTTCTATTCAGAGGTCAGACCAGAGGTGGACTTTGTTCCTATCCCATAGTTATTCATAGAAGCGGGGGAGAAACACAGACCCACTCCAGCGTCCGGGCCATCCACCTCCTCACAGGACAAGAAATTTTACAATGTGGCTACTAATCTCTCTGATTTGCTCTTAGTCCCTACAGTAGATTCACCCATCAGGGCCTTACATTCTTCCACAACAGTTCCAGGAGAGGCAGAAGAGATCCTGAAGCCGGAGGAAAGGCGCATGGAACAGACGCTGATCAAGAATTTCCAGTCAGCGGCCTGGGCGGTAAGAGCCTCCTCTATCTCCTTTGCTCGCGCAATCCTATCATGGCTGGAGCAGCTACAGGAACACATTGCTCCCTCGAATGCGAGGGCACAACAAGATATCAATAAGATCTTTGCAGCGGTGCAGTTTGGGGCGGATACTTCTCTGCAAGCATCGTGCTTCGCTGCTACGGCTATGAACTCTTCAATAGTGGCCAGGAGGCTCAACTGGCTCAAGAAATGGCAGGCAGACCCATGGCACAAGTGGAAACTGGCAGCGGGACCCATCAGAGGAGGATCCCTCTTCGGGGCAGCGCTGGAACCGCTCCTGGTAGAGACCAGCAACAAGAGAAAGATTCTGCCCTCGATCACACGCAAAGAGTTCCCAAAATCCACACCCTACAGGCCCTTTTGTCCATCCGACCAGGGATCTTCCTTCTCCCGGTCCCCAGGTCAGTACCCCTCCCGTCAGAGACAACCAGATAGGGGAGGCAGGGGGAAGCACTTTCCTAGGCAACTGCAAGGGGCCCCCTCAGGTAGGCCCTTCCGTAGAGGTAGATGGTAGTCCCAGGGATGCTCCGATAGGGGGCAGACTTGCCAAATTCTGGCAAGTCTGGGAGCATTCAACTCGGGACTCTTGGGTATGAAACTCCATACGTAGGGGACTGAAGTTGGAATTTCTAACATTCCCCCCCAGATCATTCAGCAAATGTTCCGTCTCCTTCATTTACTCCAAACGTAAACTGATGGAGGAAGCAATTAAGCATTTAGCTTCCATCGGCCATACAACCAGTGCCCCCCTCCCAGAGGGGAAAAGGTTTTTATTCCATACTCTTCGTAGTTCCCAAGTCCTCGGGGATGGAGAGCCATTCTGGACTTAAAGAGATTAAACAAGCATTTGGTTTATAAAAGTTTCAATATTTATTTATTTATTTATTCAAAGTTCTTCTATGCCGCCCTACTCCCTCAGGACTCAGGGCGGCGTACAACATTTTAGGGAACATCAAATAAATTGTTAAAAACAATTTAAAACAATTTAAAAAACATACACATCATACATACATGGGGGGAGACGTCAGATGGAAGGTCGTCTCAAAATCACCCCACCTGCAGGAAGAGCCATGTCTTAATGGCTTTCCGGAAGGCCAGCAGGGTGGGGATGATTCGGATCTCCGGGGGGAGTTGGTTCCAGAGAACAGGGGCCCCTACAGAGAAGGCCCTCCCCCTAGGCCCCACCAGCCGGCATTGTTTGGCTGACAGGACCCGGAGGAGACCCACTCTGTGGGACCTAACCGGTCGAAGGGAAGTATGAGGTAGGATGCGGTCCCGGAGGTAACCTGGATCTAAGCCATGTAGGGCTTTAAAGATGATGATCAACACCTTGAATTGCACCCGGAGACCAATGGGCAACCAATGCAGCTGGCGGAATATGGGTGTTACGTGGGTGTATCTTGAGACACCCACCACAGCAAACGCAGCCGCATTTTGCACCAGTTGAAGTCTCCGGATACTCTTCAAGGGTAGCCCCATGTAGAGCTCATTACAGTAGTCTAATCTAGAGGTGACAAGGGCATGAGTGACAGTGAGTAGAGCCTCCTTCTCCAAGTATGGTCGCAATTGATGTACCAGAGAGCAGGAGACACCAGTTGGAGTCTCCGAATACTCTTCAAGGGTAGCCCCATGAATTCCCTATCTTCCATCCTCTCTCTAATATGTCAGGGGGATTACATGGCATCCCTAGATCTAATGGAAGCATACCTTCATGTTCCCATTTTCAAGCCACACAGGCACTTTCTAAGATTTTGTTATGGCAAGCAGCATTATCAATACAGAGCCCTTCCCTTCGGCCTCTCATCAGCCCCCAGGGTATTTACCAAGATAATGGCAGCTCTGGCGGCCAGGCTGCGTACAAAATCAATTTGCATCCATTGTTACCTGGATGATACCCAAGTGCATGCTCCTTCTAGGGGACTAGCCCAACAACACTTGGAGATCATCATAGAGACTATCCAGGACCATGGGTTCTCCATTAACTGGGAGAAGAGTCATCTCCTTCCGTATACGTCCATTCAGCACCTAGGCTCGGTCATCAATTCCCTAGACTGCACAGTTTGCCTTTTCCCAGAATGGCAGGACAGTATTAGTCGCCCAGATTTTGGGGGACCAGAGATCGTCTTTGGAATCATTATCCTCCCTACTGGGGAAAATGGTTTCCTGCATAGTAATCACACCGTGGGGCCACCTACATGCAAGGGAACTCCAATGATTCCTTTTACCCTTCCAGAAAGCGGGCCAGGGCTCATCTTCTATGAAGGTCCAACTTCCCTCACAGGTTCGAAGGTAGCTCGATTGGTGGAGTTCGTCTGCAATATCCAAAGGCACCTCATTCAGAATCACCCGCAGGAGAACGGTCACAACCGATGCAAGCCTGAGAGGCTGGGGAGCTCACTCAAGGAGTCATGGCTCAAGGTCAGTGGTCACCAGGGGAGGCTTCCCACTCCATCAACTGGTTGGAGTTGAGAGCCGTGTACCTGGCACTCAAACATTTTCAACATCTGATCTTGGGTTCCGACATCCTAGTCCTCACAGACAACATATCAACCAAGGCGCACATTAACCAGCAAGGGGGAACCAAGTCCAGGTCCCTCCAAGCCGAAGCCATGAGGCTGGGCCTGTGAGCAGAGAGACACGGTCTATCACATCAGACCACATATCGGGGATCCACAACTCACAGGCGGACTGGCTCAGCCGAACTCAAGTAGATCAGGCGGAATGGAGACTGCACCCCATCGTATTCCGTCAGATAGTTCAGAGGCTTGGTCAACCACTGGTGGATCTCTTTACAACTCCCACCAATTCTCAACTACCGAGGTTCTTCTCCAGGTTCCCGTCGAGGGGAGCAGAGCAGACGAACGCCTCAGGTGCCAGTGGCCTCGGGCTCCTATATGCGTTTCCCCCATTGCCAGTGATTCCGGAGCTCATTCACAAGATCCTAATAGAGCGGGCAGAAGTAATCCTCGTAGCCCCCTTCTGGCCACGGAGAGCATGGTTTGCAGACCTCCAGGCCCTCTCAGTCTCCTGGCCATGGCACTTGCCAGCATCGGAGGACTTTCTGTCACAGGGGAGCATGCAACACCCGATCCGGCCTGGTTACAACTGACTGCATGGAAATTGAGCAGAATAACTTACTAAGCCAGAATTACGATCAAGATGTCGTTCTCATTATGCAGGCAGCACGTCGTCCTTCCACAAATCGCATCTATGCAGCTACATGGAGGGCCTTCTGCGATTGGTGCAGCAAGGAAGGTCTCTCACCAGTGTGCATTCCCCTTCCCAAGGTGTTGAGATTCCTAAAACACGGACTCAATAGGGGCCTAGCACCTAACACTCTTCGCAGGCAGGTGGCAGCCCTTTCCTCTGTTTTAGCATGTGATAAATATGACACTCTATCCCAATGCCCAACGATTCGACGCTTCCTTAAAATAGCAACCAACTTGCACCCACCTACAGTTCACCGGTATCCTACCTGGACTCTACAATGGGTTCTGTCTTCCCTCATGGGATCACCATATGAGCCTCTTAGAGAGGCATCACTGCGTCATCTGACTATGAAGGTAGCCTTCCTGGTAGCCATCACATGTGCCCGTCGCATCTCTGAGCTGTCTGCATTGTCAGTCAGGAGAGATCTGTGCATCTTCCAATCAAGCAAGGTAACCCTCAGAATCAATCCCTCCTTCATCCCCAAGGTGAACTCCGTTTTCCACAGAACCCAGGAGCTGGTTCTCCCCTCCTTCTGCGCGCACCCGGCTCACCCATCTGAAAAGCATTGGCATTCACTAAATGTGCGCAGGGCTCTCAAGGTCTATCTAAACCGCACCAAACATGTCAGGAAGACGGAGGCGCTCTTTGTGGGGTTCCACACTAGATCCCTGGGGGATTGGGCATCTTCAGCCACCATAGGACGCTGGATTAGGAGCACCATTGCCAAAGCTTACGAGCTAAGCGATATGCCCGCACCAGCAGGAATAACCGCACATTCCACCAGAAGTGCATCTACATCGGCAGCCTGGAACACCCAAGCATCGCTGGAGGAGGTCTGCCGGGCGGCAACCTGGGCTCAACCATCCCAGTTCATTCGGCATTATAAGATAGACGTATTCGCATCAGCTGATGCAGCCTTTGGCAGAAGGGTGCTACAACAAGTAATTGACATTCAGTAGGAGCAGAAATTACTGCTTCCCCCTCCCTGGGACCTCTGCTTTGGTATGTCCCATCCTGAAGGCTGGTTCCACCCCAGGATGGAGAATAGGCGTTGTTTTCTTACCTGAACGCCTCTTCTCATCTGGTGGAACCAGCCTTCAGCTCCCACCATTGTATATATGTATATTTATTCTACAGCTTTCAATTCCTATTATTATTTTCCTTCTAGTATCTTTTATTATATAGTGACAGGAGTTCACTCAGCTAACAACAACTGAGTAACCACGCCTAAGTCCAGTTGCCAGGATTCGTCAGAATGAGGATTAGAGCGGATCCTACTGAGTATTTAAATTAACTGGCTCGGTCCTCAAGCTGATTGGTCGAGGTCTACCCGTCCTGAAGGCTGATTCCACCAGATGAGAAGAGGCATTCAGGTAAGAAAACAACGCCTATTCTCTCTCTCTCCCCCTCTTTCTCTTTCTTTCTGTCTCTCTGTCTCTGTCTGTCTGTCTGTCTGTCTGTCTGTCTGTCTGTCTGTCTCTCTCTCTCTCTCTCTCTCTCTCTCTCTCTCTCTCTCTCTCTCTCTCTCTCTCTCTGTGTGTGTGTGTGTGTGTGTGTGTGTGTGTGTGTGTGTGTGTGTGTCTATCTCTCTATCTTCTGTAGGTAGGGGAAGTGGAAAACAGGCCGTTTTCACCTGTTTTTTGGTGTCTGTGCGCCCCATTTTTCACCCGCCCCACCTCCAGAACATCTCTGCAGGCCAAAATTGTTGGCCTTCCCTTTCAGTTCGCGAATGTAAGTCCTGTTCTCGGCCGAAGAGTGGCCGGGCCGATTTAATTAATTTAATTTAATAATAAAAATTTCTATGCCGCCCAACTCCCAGGGGACTCTGGGCGGCTAACAAAAATAAAACATATAATCAAATAAGAAAAACAATTTAAAAACATATTAAAATACAATCCATATCAAAAAAGATCTTTCAATCACACATACATACATGGGCTGGTCTAAAAGACCTCGTCGAAGGGTCATTGGCCCCAGGCCTGCTGGAAAAGCCAGGTCTTAATGGCTTTCCGGAAGGCCAGTAAGGTGGGGGTAATACGGATCTCGGGAGGTAGTTTGTTCCAAAGAGTCATTCCAAAGTGAGCGGGGCAGCCTCGTGGTCCTCTGCAGGCCAGATTAATGGCTTTGGCGGGTCGCATGCTGCCCGCAGACCATAGTTTGAGGACCCATGCTCCAGGTTTTCCTGTTCTCTACCATCCTCTGGAGTCCATTTAAGCTCACTCTTACTGCTTCAGTGACTCCATCCAGTCACCCTTCTTCTTTTGCCCTCAATCTTTCCCAACATTAGTCTCTTCTCCAGTGAGTCCTTCCTTCTCATTAGGTAGCCAAAGTATTTGAGTTTCATCTTCAGGATCTGGCCTTCTAAAGAGCAGTCAGGTTTGATCTCCTCTAGGATTGACCGGTTTGATCGCTTTGCAGTCCAAGGAACTCGCAGGAGTCTTCTCCAGCACCATAGTTCAAAGGCCTCAATTCTTTGGTGCTCAGCCTTTCTTATGGTCCAACTTTCACAGCCATACATTGCAACTGGGAAAACCATAGCCTTGACTGTACGCACTTTTGTTGGCAGGGTGATGTCTCTGCTTTCTAGTATGCTGTGTAGATTTGTCATAACTTTCCTCCCCAGGAGCAAGCGTCTTTTAATTTCTTGGCTGCAGTCCCATTCTCCAGTGATCTTTGAGCCCAGGAAAATAAAATCTGTCACTACCTCCATTTCTTCCCCATCTATTTGCCAGGAATTGAGAGGGCCAGATGCCATGATCTTAGTATTCTTAATGTTGAGTTTCAAGCCAACTTTTGCACTCCCCTTCTTCACCCACAGCAAGAGGCTCTTTAGCTCCTCTTCACTTTCTGCCATTACAGTGGTATCATCTGCATATCTGAGGTTGTTTATATTTCTCCCGGCAATCTTAATTCCAACTTTTGATTCATCTAGCCCTGCCTTTCTCATGATTTGCTCTGCATATAAGTTAAATAGGCAGGGCTAATAGTATACAGCCTTGCCGGACGCCTTTCCCAATTTTGAACCAATCAATGGTTCCATGTCCAGTTCTCACTACTCACTTTTTAGGTACCTCATTCCAACTACCTTCAATTTATTTTTATGTTTTCTATGAAATATTGAGTTCTCACTTCCATATATCAGACTCAAGATGGCGCCGACGAAGGCTGCCTCGGTGAAATGCTCTCAAATGGTTTCTTTATTTTCTACTATTCTCTGCAATTCTCAACGGATTTCATACTCACGAGACCATCTGCTAAGAATTAAGGAACGTCTCTTTAAGGAACAGCTCTTTGTAACCTCACCCCCACCTGTCTTTACAAACACGGAGGAGATTTCAACACAGGAGAAAGCCATTTCCCCGGAACTATCGATCAGCAAACTCAGACGGCAGAGACGAAGAGGTAAAAGGGCGGGAATTTTAAATAGACTAAGGAATAAGGGAATTAAAAAAACCCCGCTCCCTTCAATCTTTCTTACCAATTTACGTTCTCTTGCTAACAAGATGGATGAAATACTTCTTTTAAACAGATGCAATTCTGATTTTCACAACGCATCTGCCCTATGCTTTATTGAAACCTGGCTAAATGAGGAAATTGATGACAATAGCATGCATATACCAGGGTTTCAGATACTTCGAGCAGACAGGATTGCAGAATTATCAGGGAAAAAACGGGGAGGAGGCTTATGTATTTATATCAACAACAGATGGTCTCAGGACATAACTATAATACAAAAATTCTGTGATGAAAACTTGGAGTCCTTACTTATTAACTGCAAACCATTTTACTCTCCACGTGAGTTCTCCTCATGTCTACTAATTGCGGTTTATATACACCCACAAGCCTCTGTAAAAAAGGCATTAAGAACTCTAGCTGATCAGATTATGGAGGCTGAAGCCAAATACCCCGATTCACTGGCCATTGTTTTGGGAGATTTAAACAAGGCAAACTTAAGGACAGAGCTACCAAAATACTTTCAGCATGTCAATTGTCCCACCAGAGGCAAGAATACCTTAGACCACTGCTACACAACACTAAAAGATGCTTATCGTTCCTTACCACGAGCAGCTGTGGGCCACTCTGATCATTGCATGATTCACCTTGTACCTGCTTACAGACAAAGATTTAAAGCCACAAAACCGACAATTAAATCAGTGAGGACTTGGACTGAAGAGGCAAAGTTAAAGCTACAGGCTTGCTTTGACTGCACGGACTGGAATATTTTTGAAGACACCTCTGCAGACCTGGATGAACTCACAGATACTGTAACATCATATGTCAGCTTCTGCGAAGACCTATGTGTACCGACCAGGAACTTGCGAATATACAGTAACAATAAACCCTGGTTCATAGCTAAACTTAAGCAGTTACGTCGTTCCAAAGAGGAAGCCTACAAAAAAGGTGATAGAATGCTGTACAATCAGGCCAGAAATGTATTAACAAGGGAGATCAGAGCAGCAAAAAGAAACTACTCTGAAAAGCTAAGGAACCAGTTCTCAACAAATGAACCAGCAAACATGTGGAAAACTCTTAAAAACATCACCGGCTACAGCAAACCACCTTCCCAAGCTGAAGGAAATCAGCAACTGGCAGATGACCTGAATGTGTTCTACTGCAGGTTTGAAAGGAAACTACAGCCACCTATCTCCACAGTCTCCATCCCAGACACACCAACAACAGCCAAACCTCCTACAACTGAACCCATCCCATTGGGTTCACAGCCCCTGGTGATCACAGAAAAGGAAGTGCAAGATCTATTTCACAGACAGAAGCCGGGAAAAGCACCAGGTCCAGACAAGATAACTCCTTCTTGCTTAAAAGTCTGTGCTGACCAATTGGCCCCCATCTTCACCCAAATCTTCAACAAATCACTAGAGATATGCCATGTTCCCTCTTGCTTCAAACGCTCCACTATCATCCCAGTGCCGAAGAAGCCCTCCATCAAGGAACTGAATGACTACAGACCAGTTGCTCTAACATCTGTAGTTATGAAAACCTTTGAAAGGCTAGTGATGTCCCACTTGAAAACCATCACGGATCCACTGTTAGACCCCCTGCAATTTGCATACCGAGCAAATAGATCAACAGATGATGCTGTTAATATGGCTCTGCACTACATCCTACAACATCTTGAATCTCCAAATACCTACGCAAGGGTCCTCTTTGTAGACTTTAGTTCAGCATTCAACACCATCATACCGGACATTCTTCTAACTAAACTAAATCAGCTAGCGGTACCTGAACACACTTGTAAGTGGATCACAAGCTTCCTAACAGAAAGGAAGCAGCAGGTGAAGCTAGGCAAAATCACATCAGATACCTGTACAATTAGCACAGGGGCCCCCCCAAGGCTGTGTACTCTCACCACTTCTCTTCTCTCTATATACCAATGACTGCATCTCAAACGATTCATCTGTTAAACTACTGAAGTTTGCAGATGATACAACAGTGATTGGCCTCATTCGAGACAACGATGAAACCGCATACAGACAGGAGGTTGAACAACTAGTCTCATGGTGCGACCGGAACAATCTGGAACTGAACACATTCAAAACCGTAGAAATGGTGGTAGACTTCAGGAGAAACCCTCCCATCCTACCACCTCTTACAATACTAGACAACACAGTATCAACAGCAGAGACCTTCAAATTTCTAGGTTCCATCATATCTCAAGACCTAAAATGGTCATCTAACATCAAAAACATCATCAAAAAAGCACAACAAAGAATGTTCTTTCTGCGCCAACTCAGGAAGCTCAAACTTCCCAAGGAGCTGCTGATACAGTTCTACAGAGGAATCATTGAGTCTGTCATCTGCACCTCTATAACTGTCTGGTTTGGTTCTGCAACCCAACAAGACAGACACAGACTTCAGAGGATAATCAGAACTGCAGAAAAAACAATTACTGCCAACCTGCCTTCCATTGAGGACCTGTATACTGCACGAGTCAAAAAGAGGGCCGTGAAAATATTTACTGACCCCTCGCATCCTGGACATAAATTGTTTCAACTCCTACCCTCAAAACGTCGCTATAGAGCACTGCACACCAAGACAACTAGACACAAGAACAGTTTTTTCCCGAACGCCATCACTCTGCTAAACAAATAATTCCCTCACCACTGTAAAACTATTCACTAGGCTGCATTACTATTACTATTAGTTTTTCTCATCGTTCCTATCACCCATCTCCTCCCACTTATGACTGTATGACTGTAACTTGTTGCTTGTATCCTTACGATTATTTCATATTGATTGTTTCCTGATTGCTTACTTGAACCCTATGACAACCATTCTTGACAAATGTATCTTTTCTTTTATGTACACTGAGAGCATATGCACCAAAGACAAATTCCTTGTGTGTCCAATCACACTTGGCCAATAAAGAATTCTATTCTATTCAAACTAGGCAGAAGCATTCTCTAGTTCAGTGATGGTTAATCTTTTCGGCACCGAGTGCCAAAACTGGAGCGCATGTGTGCCGGAACCCGGAAGAGAGCACCTGGCTGGTGCGCATGCGCATGGTGGCCAGCTGCTCTCCCGGGTTCTGTTGTGCGCATGTGCACCGGCCAGCTGCTCTCTTCTGGGCCCATTTTCCATGAAAACGGGGCGCACAGAGGCTTTGGGAGGCCTGCAGAGTGCTCCTGGGGGCTGGGGAGGGCAAAAACACGACGTGTGAAGAGTTTGGGAGGCGAAAAACAGGCCTGTTTTTTGTGAAAATGGGCCCATTTTTTGCAAAAAACGAGGGTTTTTTGGGCCTCCCAACCCCCAGGAGCACTCCAGGCCTCCCAAACCCTCTGCGCGGCCCGGTTTTGTGAAAAATGGGACGCACAGACGGTTTGGGAGGCCTGCAGAGTGCTCCTGGGGGCTGGGGATGGCAAAAACTTTTTTTTTTCGTGTTTATCTCTTCGAAATCTTGGTGCATCTTATACTCTGGTGCGTTTTATAGTCCAAAAAATATGGTAAATGCAAAGAAAGTTGGCATGTGTCAGTATCATTAAAATAAAGACCTTTAATTCTGTGTATTAGAAACCTCCCTTTAACTTTGTGATTTTTCAGACTTTTTGATATCAAATCCAGGGAGGCATTCTTAACAACATCTCTCATAAAACTCAGTGCAGAAAATGCTCAAAGTCATTTATTATGAACCTACGCAGTTCATAATAAACAGTAACACAAAGCCTTAGTATTACAGTTGTGCAAATTATTGAAAGACATACTTTATAAAGAATGTTAATGCAAATGAAGTCTTCTCTTCAAAACATTAAAAGAATCATGTCCTTCAGAAAGGTAGCACAATTTCTGTTTCTAATTGTATGCATTGTGTATACAAAAGCAACTTTTGCTGCAATTACTAGTGAAACAGCTAGTTACACAAAAGAGATTTGTCACAAATTCATCTTTGAAGAATTAAGGCATCTACATTCCTCATTAGGTTACACAGCTTTTTAAAAAGAAAGATATGTGAGCCTAATGAAGAATGCAGATATCTTAATTCTTCAAAGACGAATTTGTGACAAATCTTTTTTGAGCATTTTACATTAAATATACTTGATAATATATAAATGGTAATATATATTTTAATTAATATTAATACTCCAGAGCTTTACTGGTTGTCATTTGATCAATTAAACAAACAATGGTGAATATAGCATTTTTAAAATGTGTGACTGATCTGTGTAGAGAAGATATGGAAATCTTAAATTTGTGATTCAAAGAAGATAGTTATGCTGATTTAACATTGTTTCCACAAGTGATTGTGATAACTTATTTCCATATTAAATAGATTCCATGCAATCTGTATTTTCAACAGCAGTTTTCTTTCCTGTCCTCCTTTCTATTCTAATATCATTCATCATTCTCTCTTAAGCTCATCTGAGAATCTGGCCAGAGATATTTGCAAATAAATATGATTTAATTGTATAAAGTTGGATAGACTACTCTATTATTTGAGACAAACTCTATTTCATTTGTAGAGAATATAGATGTTTAGGGTTGAAATTTTATGTATTTATAAAATTATAGACTTCATGTTCATAATAACCAAAGTAGAGTGACAAAATGTAGCAAGTTACTTGTCCCTGTAGCAGTCAGTTCTGAATTTTTTGGTTTAATTGCCTCCTAATTGTCAGGGTGAGCCTAAGAACAATGTGAAACAATCCAGCAAAAGTTCAGTTCTTTATTTATATCTCCCCCAGATCTACAGAATCTTACCAGATGAAACCTATATTGCAGGTCTAATCTAACAAATATACCCAGGAAATTATAGGAAATATCTATCCTAAGTCTCTTTTTTTCCCACAGTGAGCTCTAGAATGCTCTCTCTTGCTTCATTTGCTTTGAAAAGTGCTCCCTCCTTCCTGGAAAAATGCTGCATTATTGTAGTCCATCATATCACCTTTCCCTTCGTAGACATATTCTATCACATCAATAAAAATATTGTTATAGCTATGCATGTTTCAGCAATAGTGACACATCCTTCCCTCTGAAAGGGTTTGCTCTTAAAGTAATCTAAAAATGGCAAGTAGTTTGAAATGCACTGGTCCACCTGTTGGGTAAATCAAAATTGCCATATTTGCATAACACAGGTATGTGTGTTCGAATTTGGTTGCCAGTAGATTTTTATAACTCAAATTGCTAGTTAAAACTAATAATGAAGCCTTCATAGGTACATATCTACCTAAACCATCTCCATATGAAATGACCCATCTAATCTTCCCCAAATCTTTTGATGATCCCCAGATCCCTGAAGTGAGTGGGCCCACAGATGTTACTTTTCAGGTGCATCCGTCATAGTTCAGAATGGCCTCTGTCTCAAAATCAAGCTAGCATCTTTATAATTGGCATTCTGTTAACAAGCATTCCACAGGGCATTAGAGAAATGTCATCCTTGTTTTAATTTGCAGTTATTTCATTTTTGCACTTAGGACTTTTTAAAAATTGTTTGGCGTTTATTATTTGGCATATTTTATGTTTGTAGTGTTTTAAATTACAGGTATTGGTGTAAATTATGGTATAAAACCAAAAGAAAATAAAGAAAATATGCAGAAAATTACATGAGATTACAGCACTTCAGTTTATGTATTCCTTTTACTATCTCTACATTTTATAACGTAGCGATAGTAAAAGGAATATACAATCTGAAGTGCTGTAATCTCATGTAATATGAAATTTAACTAAATTTAGAAAATAAGTCATAACTGAGGTTTATAAACCCAAGTCATGATTGGTAACATAAAAACATATTAGGAAATCAGAAAATATGATTTGGCCTATTATTTAAAAATATATATCCCTTTTATAAGCACAATAAGTGTGAGTTCTGCTTAAAGTTTAAAATTAGTATTTAACATTTATTAAACATTAAATTACTAAAGCAGAAATTATTAAAGCTAATATTTTTTTAATACTAAGATTTTTTGTTACAGGTTGTAGCACAAAATGAACATAATCAGGGAAAATAAAGATTTGGCCTGCTTTTATACAACAAAGCATTCATGGAGAGGAAGGTAAGTAACCTAGCTATGAGCTTAAATTTATATTTTGAATTGTCAGCACATGTTGGGAAACATGCAGCCTGGCAGGGAAGAGAGTTCAAGTGTAGAGCTAGCTTGGAATCATACACAACTGCAAAAAGGCTAAGGCCGACCCCTCCCCCCAAGTTCCTTGAAACCTTATCTAATTGTCCCCAGGAGTAGACTGCCAGAAGATTCAGATGGAGAGATTCCTGTATTATAGGCAAAACATAATAAAGTAGTCAGCTTGAACTTTACACATATGGGCCTGGTTGTTCATGCCTGACAGCACATTAATGCATAAGAGTAAAGAATCACTGGCTTGTAGGAACTTTGAAACTTTGAAAGTAATCATAAATACATATATATTACACCCATACAATGAAATCTAAGTTGGCGTGTAGGCATGGCATGCTGGCTATTAACAGTTGTTGGAAAAGTTAGGACAAGTATTTATTTATTTATTTATTTATTTATTTATTTATTTATTTATTTATTTATTTATTTATTTATTTATTTATTTATTTATTTATTTATTATTGGTTCTTCTATGCCGCCCTACTCCCGAGGGACTCAGGGTGGCGTACAGCAATTTTACGAGAACACTAATAATAAACAAGTTAAAAAACAGCAATTAAAAATATACAAAACGTTAAAAATGTTCACCATCAGTCATACCGGGGGGGAGCTCAGATGGAACTAGTCTCCTCCCCCCGCCTGCAGGAAGAGCCATGTCTTGACGGCTTTTCGGAAGGCCAGCAGGGTGGGGATGGTTCGGGTCTCTGGGGGAAGTTGGTTCCAGAGCACGGGGCCCCCCACAGAGAAGGCCCTCCCCCTGGGGCCCGCCAGCCGGCATTGTTTGGATGACGGGACCTGGAGGAGGCCCACTCTGTGGGCCCTAACCGGTTGAAGGGAAGTATGAGGCAGAATGCGGTCCCGAAGGTAACCTGGTCCTAAGCCATGCAGGGCTTTAAAGATGATGATCAACACCTTGAATTGTACCCGGAGACCGATGGGCAACCAATGCAGCTGGCAGAGTATAGGTGTAACGTGGGTGTACCTTGGCACACCCACCACAGCACGCGCAGCCGCATTTTGCACCAACTGAAATTTCCAAATACTCTTCAAGGGTAGCCCCATGTAGAGCGCCTTGCAGTAGTCCAGTCGGGAGGTGACAAGGGCATGAGTGACCGTGAGTAGAGCCTCCTTATCCAAGTATGGCCACAATTGGTGCACCAGGCGAACCTGTGCATAGGCCCCCCTAGCCACAGCTGTAAGGTGTTGGTCTAATTTTAGCTGTGGATCTAGGAGGACCCCCAAATTGCAGACCTGTTCCGAGGGAGTTAATTTCCCTCCCTCCAGAACCAAGGAGGGACAGTTGTCATAGTCCTTAGGAGGCAATATCCAAAGCCACTCAGTCTTGTCGGGGTTGAGTCTGAGTCTGTTCCTCCCCATCCAGGTCCTAACATCGTCCAGGCATCGGCACATTACATCAGCTGCCTCACTGAATTGAGAAGGGGTGGTGATGTACAGCTGGGTGTCGTCAGCGTACTGGTGGAAACTCACCCCGTGACTCCGGATGATCTCACCCAGCGGTTTCATGTAAATGTTGAACAAGATGGGCGAGAGAACCGAACCCTGAGGCACCCCGCATAACAGGGGCCTAGGGGACGATCTCTGCCCTCCTGTTAACACCGACTGCATCCTATCGGCGAGATAAGAGGAGAACCACCATAGAACGGTGCCTCCCACTCCCAACTCGCCGAGACGATGCAGAAGGATACCATGGTCGATGGTATTGAAAGCCGCTGAGAGGTCAAGTAGCACCAGGATGGAGGAATTTCCACCATCCCGGGCTCGCCAGAGATCATCCATCAGGGCGACCAAGGCAGTTTCTGTACTGAAGCCGCGCCTGAAACCCGACTGATAGGAGTCTAGATGATCCGTTTCCTCCAATAGCCGCAGAAGCTGAGCAGCCACCACCTTCTCAACAACTTTCCCTAAAAAAGGTAAGTTGGAGACCGGACGAAAGTTCTTCAAGTCCGCTGGGTCCAGGGAAGGCTTCTTCAGGAGGGGTCTCACCACCACAACTTTTAACGGCTGCGGTACGGATCCCTCCGTCAAAGAAGCGATGTCCACCGCCTGGATCCAGCCTCGTGCCACCTCCCTGCAGGCCGAAACCAACCAGGAGGGGCACGGGTCCAATAAACAGGTGGAAGCACTCATCGCACCTACGGCTATGTCCACGTCTTCAGGAGAAACAGGCCCAAACTCCACCCACAACGGTGGACTAAGACTCGCCCCTGTCATCTCAGTGGACTCTGCCCAGCCGGAGTCCAGGTTTGACCGGATCTGAGCGACTTTATCCGACAGAAACTGCGCAAATTCCTCAGCTCTACCTTGCAAGTGCTCCTCGCTCCCCCGTTTGGCAAGGAGGGAGCGAGTCACCCTAAACAAGGCGGCTGGGCGAGAAAGAGCGGCAATAAGAGCAGAAAAATGAGATCGTTTTGCCGCCCTTATCGCCACTAAATAAGACTTGATGTAGGTTCTTAATAGTGTTTGATCAGACTCGGTTTTACTGGCTCTCCAACGGCGCTCCAGACGTCTCTTGTGGCGTTTCATCTCCCGGAGTTTTTCGGTAAACCAGGGGGCTTTCCGGGATCCACTGCCGCGGAGAGGTCGCAAAGGCGCAATCCGGTCTAATGCCCCTGATGCTGCGGTGTTCCAAGCAGCCACCAGGGAATCAGCCGAATTGTGTACCAGGGTTTCAGGTATTTCCCCAAGTTCCTTCTGGAATCCTTCTGGCTCCATTAGGCGCCTGGGGCGGAACCACCTAGTCAGTCCCGCCTCCCTGCGGGGGAGGAATGGGGCTACGAAATCCAACCTCAGTAGGAAATGATCTGACCATGACAGCGGGGTGGTGACTATATCCCCTATCTTCAGATCATCTCTCCACTGCCCCAAGAGAAACACTAGGTCGAGCGTGTGGCCTCCCTCATGAGTCGGACTCTGGATTACTTGGGTCAGGTCCATGGTTGTCATGGAATCCATGAACTCCTGAGCTACCCCAAAGGTTTCGCCAGCAGAAGGCAGGTTAAAGTCCCCCAGCACCATAAGCCTGGGGAACTCAACCGCCAAGCCGGCTACCGCCTCGAGCAGCTCAGGCAGGGCCTTATTAACGTAGCTGGGAGGCAGGTACGCCAAAAGAAGGCCCACCTGGACCCCTAAGTCCAACTTCAGAAGAAGCGTCTCACACCCAACAATCTCCGGGGCAGGGATCCTACGAGGATGCAGACTTCGGCGCGTTATCGTTGCCACTCCTCCCCCCCTTCCCTGGGGTCGCGAATGATGCTGCACTGAGAACCCGTCTGGGCATATCTCGGAGAGAGCTACTCCCCCCTCCTGGCCCAGCCAGGTCTCAGTTATACAAACCAGGTCTGCCCCCTCTTCTGTGATTAAATCACGTATCGGGGGGCTTTGTTGACGATTGACCTGGCGTTAAGCAGCAGCATCCTGAGCCCAGGGCCCTGAAAACCCTGGTTGCCAGGTACTCAGGTTGAGCAAGATGGAACCGGATCGGAGGGGCCGGAACAAGGGATCGCTTGTAAACAGCGAGGTCTTATTCCCCAAGAGCGGCCCGCCCCTCTGCTCCCACCATATCTGCCTCTTCCCATTATGACCGAGATGTTCCGGCTCTCATCCCCACCAGAGACCCCCTCCCCCCTGCTGGTCCTCCTCCCTCCCTGCAGGCCATCCATACCATTCACCCTGAGCTGGGTAAAAGAACCGGGGGGCCCTCCGCTTCTGTTTGCACACTCAGCGAAGGGGGTCCAAGCCTTGGTCCCCGACTCACTCATACAGTCTCATTGTACTTCATCATTCTACCCATTCATTATCACAATCGTAACCAGTCTCTTTCATACTAACACCACCACTTCTGGGGTACAATTTAAAAACTTAATAATCAATCAGTCACAACACATTCATAACCCAGACTATCTTTAAAACAGCCACACCACTTCCAGGGGAAAGTCTTAGTTCTTAGTCTTTGATATTTGATGTCCTTGCTGTTTTTGCCAGGGTCACTGTGGTCATAAAAACATCCAATGTACTCAATGGATGACCACTGCTTTTTCTTGCAAGATTAAAACTGCTAAGGTTCAAGTTCAGGATACCCTCTAGACGTCCACTTCTCCAGTCTCTCCATAGATTTCCCAATATAGGTAAAGCCTCTGGTCTAGATGTTATATACTTCTTCTCCCTCGACACCTCGTTTTACTTTTTCACAAAAGTAAAAAATACATTTGTAGCAGTAAAATATCCTGAAATGGGTATGGAGCTGGAACATGCCACATTTTCTGCATGCTCCTGTTTTATTAGGAAGTTCTTGTATAATTTTTTCCCTGACACCTGCTTACAGTTTTTGTCAGTTGAATTGAACAAAGATTCAGCAACATATGCACTCATTTCAAGTGCATTCTTCTCCTTCCCCTTCTCCTTCCTTCCTCTCCCTTTCCCTCTCCGCCTTGTTGTCGTCCTCTTCCACCTCCTTACAAGATAGCAAATATCTACATGCACTAACATTTTTTTGAATGTCTAATTATTAAGGCAAATATAAAGAGATAGATGATAGATAGATAGATAGATAGATAGATAGATAGATAGATAGATAGATAGATAGATAGATAGATAGATAGTATTTGTATTCCAAGTCTGCTTTAATATACAGCCTAAATTAAAATTAAAATATGTTTTAAATCTGTGTATGAAAATGTTTACATTAACTGAATAATTATTGTTGTATTGTATTTATATTTTATTGCTGTAGTTTGTTTTTCAGTCTGAATGTTCCTATAACTGCCAAAAGTTTATTAGTTAAATCCAATTTATTTTTTCCTTTAATGACTCATCTCTGTTCTCATCACTTCTGTTCCATTTTTTCCACATCATTACTGACATTACTGTTTTTATGAGACATTCTTTTTCATATATATTATATAAGAATTTTCCTATGTAATTGGGTTTTGTATATTGACATTAATTTTATTTCCCATTTTTTAGTATTGGTGGCATTTCTTATTTCAGATGATTATTACGTTTTTATTCTTTCTATTAATTTTTGTATGCCTTTTGAAAAAGAATAATCAGTGTATAATAGCCTGATTAGCATTTCATATTAAGCCATAAGTTTGTTTTATCCCTGATTGTTGAATAAAGTGCCCTGGTTTGGAAATAACAGTAAGTTATGGGTAGATTCACACATTATCTTAAGTGAAAACTAATCATATTATACATACTTCCGTGTTTCCCCGAAAATAAGACAGGGGCTTATATTTTTTGACACCCCCCCCAAAAAATGCCCCTGGCCTTATTTTGGGGGGGTGGCTTATTATTTTTGGGGTGCAGGCAGGCGGGCCACGAGACACACCACTTACTGGAGTTTGGCAGCTCCATGGTCTTTTAACAAGTTCTGGCAGCGAGAAGAGTTTCTGTACTATGCAAAGTTTTTTTCCTAAACAGACTAGCCAAGAGACCACGGAGCTGCAAAACTCCAGTAAGTGGTGCGTCTCGTGGTGGGGCAGAGTTTGGGGGTTTCAGGTGGGGGATGGGACGGGGCAGGCCACGAGACACACCTCTTACTGGATTTTGGCAGCGTCTCGCGCTGGGCTCAATTTGGAGCTTGGCAGGGCGGGCGGGGTGGGGCGCGCGCCTTACCTGACACTTGTACCGGTACCTCCATCGCGTTCCTTAGTGTTGTCTCCAGGGCAGCCCATTCTAAAAGAGAACATCTCGCGAGTTCAATCAAACTTCTCGAACTCGCGAGACGTTCTCTTTTAGAACGGGCTGCCCTGGAGACAACACCAAGGAACGCGATGGAGCTATGGTACAAGTCCCAGGTAGGACACGCATCTCGCAGCCCCCACCACCACCTGACACCCGTCCTAGACGCTTGTCCATAGCGGCCGCTGCCCTGGCTGGATTTGGAAGCCGAAGAGCCGGAGTTTGGGGCAAAGAAAGAAAGACTTCTGCTGCTTTCCTTCCATGCAACCAAAAGCAGAAGCAGCAGAAGTCCTTTTTTCTTTCCCCCAAACTTTGGCTGTTGCGGGAGAGGATTCTGGTCGCTCTTCTTCACCCAGCGGCTTCTGCCTGTCCCGATTCTACCCCTTGCCGTGCGTGCGCACACGAGAGAGAGAGCAATCAAGAGGCAGCTACCCGCACACTGTGTGGGACTGGCTCGGCTCCTCTAGGCTGCCTCTGGCAACATTTTGGAATGTGCTGCTGCCTGCGCGGAGGCAGGGATTGATGCTCACCCCCACTTCCTCGCGGGCAGAAGCGCATTTTAAATTGCCGTAGGCAGAGCCCAGAGGAGCCGAGTTAGTCCCGTGGGGTGTGTGCGCACCTGCCTCTCGCTTGCTATAGCTCTTGCTGTCGCGGCTGGGAGCCACACTTTCTGTGGCAGGCAAGCGAGCGGGGGAGGAGGTGGCAGCGACGGGAGGCAGAGGATGGCGAGAGGGTGGCATTAGGAGGCAGAGCTGAAGGGGCTCTTTGTGCAGCCAGGAGCTGCTCTTTGTGCGGCCGGCGAGCGGGGCGGCGGCTGCAGCAGCAGGAGGCAGAAGATGGCGAGGGGGGTGGCATAGGGAGGCAGAGCTGAAGGGACTTGTCGCGGCCGGGAGCTGCTCTTTGTGCGGCGAGCGAGGCGGCGGTGGCGGCGGCAGCGGGAGGCAGAGGATGGCGAGGGGGGTGGCATTGGGAGGCAGAGCTGAAGGGGCTTGCTGTCGCGGCCGGGAGCTGCTCTTTGTGCGGCAGGTGAGCGAGCGAGGTGGCAGCAGCAGCGGGAGGCAGAGGATGGCGAAGGAGGTGGCATTGGGAGGCAGAGCCGAAGGGGCTTGCTCTCACTCTCGCGGCCGGGAGCTGCTGTTTCTGCTGCGGGCACTCTTTTGGCCAGGAGAGAGAGAGAAAGAGAGAGAGGTGGCTACGCACCCCCCCCCGGGGGGACTGGCTTGGCTGTTCTGGGCTGCCTCTGGCAGCATTTTGAATCTCGCTCCTGCCTGCACAGAGGCAGGGATCGATGCTCGCCTCCTCTTCCTCACGTGTTTCAAATTGCCGTAGGCAGAGTCTAGAGGAGCCGAGCTAGTCCCGCGGGGTGTGCATACACCCGCCTCTCTCTTGCTCTCTCTCTCTCTCTCTCTCTCTCTTTCTCTCTCTCTCTCTCTCTCTCTCTCCAAAAGAGTGGCCGCCACAAAAAGAGCAGCTCCTGGCATGTCCCCACCTTTCCCCGGAAGTAGTTGGGGGGGCTTATTTTCGGGGGATGGCTTATTTCAATGCATGTCCCGAAAAGCCCTATGGGGCTTATTTTTGGGACATGTCTCATTTTCGGGGAAACACAATATTACAGTATATACTTATTGTACAATAAATATGATAATTTTAACATTGTATAATTTCTATAGCATAATATATTTTTGCTCATTAGATTTTTAATCCACCTTTATTACTTTATAAAAAACTCAAGGCAGCAAACATACATAATACTCTTTCCTCCTCCTATTTTCCCAATAACAGTTCGGTGAGGTGAGGTGAGGTGAGATTGAATGAATGAATGGCCCAAAGTCACCCAGCTGGCTTTCATGCCTAAGGCAGGACTAGAACTCATAGACTTAGTTTCTAGTCCAGCATTTAACCACTACACCAAACTGGTTCTCATATATTATGGTTATTATAAGATTTATGAATCATAGCAGCATACTTTAATAAATATAGAACATAAAAATTACCGTATTTTTCGGAGTATAAGACGCACCTTAGTTTTGGGAGAGGAAAACAAGGAAAAAAGTCCTCTGCCTCCCAGCAATTTTCCAAACAGCAAACAGTACAGATGATATACACTGTTTGCTGTGTATTTCTGTGCATGTGTGCCTGACCCATAGAAATAGCAAAGAATTGGAGAAATGTACATAATGCCAGAAAGTTTTCTTAAATGTAATCACACTAACTCCTCCCAATTATTTAAATAGATCTACTCCAAACATGACTAAGTCAGGGTTTAACTCAGCTGCCTTATCTTAATACTAAACAGGACACTGTTACATTTCAGATTATACTTTTACAGATCGTTAAAATTGATGTGGCTTTCTGGAAGTATACATTCTCTGCTATTTAAAAGAAGATACAAAAGCACTGGGCCTCTTCAGAGCAAGCATTTATTTTAAAAAGCTTCTTCATTTTGTTAAGTTGTCTAGAACAATAATAAAGCAGTCTTTAAAAAATAAGTCTAATAATTTGAACACTCTACAAACATTTATAGTTATTAACTTACCTACTTGCGGTTTCAGCAGTCCAACATTGCCAGCAGTTTATCTCCCAGCAATTCGTCTCCTTGCAGCTACTGTAGTTAGTTTCATTTTAGCACGTGGCTTGCAAGCCTCAGTCAGCTGTGGGTCGGGAGGCAGATAATCACTTCCTTGTGCTAATCAGGCTCTGACCTGTTTGCTGCAAAAAGGTAAATTGCTGGGAGGTAGAGGCCAAAGGGTGGGGGTGGCTGGGTGGGGCTACATTTGGTGTATAAGATGCAACCAGGTTTTCACCCTCTTTTGGGGGGTAAAAAGGTGCGTCTTATACTCCAAAAAATACGGTAACTTGTACACCTTTATATAGTCTAGCAGTAAAGGTAATAACAAAGGTAACATTCTGTGTATTTTCATGTAAATCTAAATCCTTGTTTCTCATGCTAATATAGGTATAAACGAGTCTTTTCAGTTGGAACTCATGCCATCACAACATACAATCCTAATACGTTAGAAGTTACAAATCAGGTAATGAGAAATAATATATTCCCCAAAAGATAGTATTTATCTTCTGTGTGAAAGTGATTCTATCAGAGAATGAAAAAAATATTGTCTCAGTTGCATGAATTAATAAAGGTAAAATGAATTTATGCTGCTTGTTATATATTCAGAATAATACATTTTTTGAAAAATGTCCAGTTAGGAAAATAGCATGTATTTTATGACCATTTAGCTCATTTTTCTCTAAACAGGAATACTGAATTATGGAGTTGGATAATTATTACTTAAAATGGATAAAAGATTGAGTTGGTTTTATGGGATTAGATCAGTGATTCCCAAACTTTTTCAGTCCACGGCCCCTTGGTGCTACAAACTCATCCACAGTTTTCCCCACCCCCTTCAGGTGGGCGTGGCTTGGTGGTCAGGTGACAGGGTGGGCGTGGCCAACTTGTAAAATGTGGTAAAACTCACATAACAACACTTGCTTAGCAACCAAAATTTTGGGCCCAATTGTGATTATAAGTCTCTTCCTTTCTTCCTTTCTTTCTGTTTCTTTTTCTTTCTTTCCTTTTTCTTTCTTTCCTTTTTCTTTCCTTCTTCCCTCCCTTCCCTCCCTCCTTTCTTTTTCTATCTGTCTTCCTTCCTTCCTACCATCCATCTATCTTTCTTTATTTATTTCTTTCTTTTTCTTTCTTTCTTTCTTTCTTTGTCTTCCTTCCTTCCTACCTACCATATTTCTTTCTTTCCTTCTTTCTTTCCTTCTTTTTTTCTTTCTGCCTCCCTCCCTCCCTCTCTCTCTTTCTCTCTCTCTCTCTCTCTCTCTTTCTTCTGCAATAGAAAGCAACCTCCCCCCCAAGGCAAATATCTTGTGACAGCAGCTATGAGATGCTCCTAAAATTCCAAATTACTCACCAACTCCCAAGACAGGGAATTCTTGACATAGAGTTTATGGCTTATAAAACGGTTCCATGCGTGCAGGTATATCTAGATGAGACAAAGTGAGGGCGTCCCTGAATGTGTGAATGCACATGAGAAACATCCATGCCTTTTCCAATCTTTCTTTCTTTCTTTCTTTCTTTCTTTCTTTCTTTCTTTCTTTTTCTTTCTTTTTTCTTCCCTCCCTCCCTCCCTCCCTCCTCCCCTCCCCTCCATCCTTTCTTTTTCTATCTTCCTTCATTCCCTGCCGGTATGAGGTGGGGAGGGGCGAGCGGTCCCTTGTGTCAGCTTCCTGAAGGATCATAGCAGGCCATCCTATCATTCCTGAGCAGTTGATTAGCTAGTGCTGCTCAGGCCGCGGTCTCCAGCAAGCGTGGCCACTTTTGCAGCCAATTGCGGCTGCAAAAGAAGCCAAACGCCAAGCAATGCACCCCACATGCCTCGCGTTCTCCTTACCTGCGGTGACAGTCCAGCAGGCAATTCCATCCATGGAACAGCTGCCTCATGGGTGCCGCTCCAGCCGGCCGCTTCTGTCATCGATTGCGGCCACAAAAGCAGCAGGAGGCCAAGCGATGCACCCCCCGCGCTGGCCTTCCAAAGAGTACCGTAGCAGCCACTATCCACAATTTTTTTACCGTTATTTTGTCCCGACCCACGTGGCCCAATACGGTACTGGGCCACGTGAGTTAGGACGAAATAAGGGTAAAAAAAGTGTGGAAAGCTGCTGCTACAGTACCCTTCGGAAGGCTGGAGCAAGGCACGAGTTTCCTGCTGCAGAAGTGGCTGTGCCCAAGGAGAGAAGGCAATCAGCTTCCCCTTGCCCTTATCCCCCCTTTGGCTCTCCAAGGGTCTCTCCCAGAACCAAGCTCTAGCGGAGTTCAAGCAGAGAAGTGGCCCGCAGGCTTTCAGGAGCAAAGTTTAGGCTGAGAGGAGCCGGGGGGGGGGCAAAGTCCAGTGCCACCCCAGCAGTCTTCTTTTCTTGGAAATGTGAGTCTTGGGAGGGGTAAATGGCATCCCCAGGCAGGGTGGGTATGTTGGTATGTATATAAAAAGCACAAAGGGAGGGAGCCAGCAGCTGCAGATTAAGGAGCTTTGCGAAACGTCATGCCTATACGCAAAGTTTGGTGAGGGAGGGGGAAGAGATACTTCCCTCTCTCGGCAGTGTTTTGCTTGAAAATTTTTGAGAACCAGACCAGAGAGGAGGAAAGAGCCCTGCGAGGAAACGCTACTGACACTGACAAACAGAGCAAAGTTCATTTAAGACGCTCACCCCTTGGGATGAATCAGATGCTTCGCTGGAGAACCTGCCCGCCAGCCCAGGCTTCCTAAATCTCTCGCTCCCCAGATGGTCCCCCTCCCCTCGCAAAGAAAGCCCAACCTGAAGCAAACTCCACCTCCAGCCACCTCTTCGTCCTGGTGAAACTCTCTTTGAAAGGACAATCTGCAGGTGGCGGGGGGCGGAGATTTCCTGCACATTGGCAGCAGCGTCTCCTTGCAGGGCTTCCTCCTTGCAGGGCTTCTGCCACTCCCCTGGCTCCTCTTAGCGCCCCCTGCCACCCCCCTTGCCTCTTCCCGCCCCCCTAAGTCATCCCCCCCAGGGGGCGGTACCGCCCACTTTGGGAACCACTGGATTAGATAATAATAGTTACTAGTTATTAAAGTGATATTTCATATTTATTAACTTTAATTTCTTAGTTTTCATCCTGTTTTGTGGGGTTTATTTGCAACTTTATAGATTATAAATTAGTATAATTTGTAATTTATTTCGTACATGATGGCTTAATATTTACTTTGCAGAAGGTAGAGCTGTAAGATGCATAGCGGTGCTTAACAGTTTGTGAATCCTTTTGAATGTCCAATATTTTTGCACAAATATAACCTAAGAATCTGTTTGTCAGCGTTCCAATAAACACCCCCAACAAAATAAAACTCCAAGGCTAGAAGTTCCTCAAAGATCCAGTTTATTAGCGATGCCATGTTGGCAACATCTGGGAAAACCCGAATCTGAAAGCTTCCGGATTTTCTCCACCCAAATGAAAGTTCAAGTCCCTGCCCAGCACCCACATGTCCATCACCCAATCCAATCAGGCACCATCCAGAACTGAAGATGCCTCCCAATCACTTCATCGCAGCTGCAGAGCACAGCGGCCTTGACTTTCTGGAAAGAATGTTATCTAGACTACTACATATCACCTACTCCATATAATCCCCCTCCCATTTTCCCACAGTAGAAAATGTGGCAGGTCTGAATACAAAAAGGTAAAAGATGGGTTCCAGGCCTCATAAAACTAGATAAAGGGGCACAATTAAACAAATAAGTGAAAAATATTCTTATTTATTGAGGGAAATGGTCCAAAGCTACATACCTCAGGTGTGTAGCAAAAATATGTGAACTATTGCTTTCAATAACTGGTGTGTGCCTACCTTGGGCAGCAGTAATTGAAACTTCAGATTCTAAAATGTAATGACTGTTGATCAGTCCTGTATGTTGGCCTAGAGCAGAGGTGTCAAACTGGATTATAGTTCTCCGTGGGCCAGCGGGGGCGGGGGGAGACAGGATGGATGCCTCCTGCAGCACCCTGCTGGCAAAAATGGGGCGTGGGGGGCCACACGCGGCCATGCGCAGTCCCCTCTGCCCTGTTTTCAGCCTGAATGGCCTCCAGCATTTTACTGGCCAAAACAGGGCATGAGGGGGGCTGTGTGCGACCCCCCGCACCTCGTTTTCGCCCTCCATAGCCGCCTGCAGCACTCTACCGGCCAAAGATGGACTGCGTGGAGGCCCGTTTTGGCCAGCAGAGTTTGACACCTCTGCTCTATACCATTTCAAACAAATGACTGTCCAATCTCTTGTTAAAAATCTCGAGTGATGAAACACCCACAACTTCTGACAGCAAGCTGTTTCACTGGTTAATCTTCCTCACTGTTAGGAAGTTTCTCATTAGTTCCAGGTTGCTTCTCTCCTTAATTATTTTCCAACCATTGTTTCTTGTCCTGCCATGGTAATATCATCACATATCACAGATGGGATAAGATTCTTATGGTGGAATGCCCTTCACCAAACATCATGCTTTCATTCAGGCCAAAAAGTTTTATTTTGGTCTCATCCAGTCACAGAACATTCTTCACATAGCCTTCTGGCTTATCCCTGCAGTCTTTCACAAACTGTCAACAGGCAGCAATGTTCTTTTTTTTTTTTTAGAAGAATGGCTTTATCTTTGCAACCCTGCCATGCCTACCGCTTTTGTTCAATGTTTATCTGATGTTGGTCTAAATGAACACTGATATTGAGCAATGCAAGATTTATTTATTTATTTATTTAGTGTTCTTCTATGCTGCCCTACTCCCTGAGGACTCAGGGCGGCTTACAACATTTTAAGGAACAATTAAACAATAAAATTATTAAAAACAATTTAAAAAGAGTTTTAAAAGGCATACAAAACCATGCATACATGGGGGAAAGTAGTCTCAAAATCACCCCGCCTGTAGGAAGAGCCATGTCTTAATGGCTTTTCGGAAGGCCAGCAAGGTGGGGATAATTCGGATCTCTGGGGGTAGTTGGTTCCAGAGAACAGGGGCCCCTACAGAGAAGGCCCTCCCCCTAGGCCCCACCAGCCGGCATTGTTTGGCTGACAGGACCCGGAGGAGACCCACTCTGTGAGACCTAACCGGTCGAAGGGAAGTATGAGGTAGGATGCGGTCCCGGAGGTAACCTGGATCTAAGCCATGTAGGGCTTTAAAGATGATGATCAACACCTTGAATTGCACCCGGAGACCAATGGGCAACCAATGCAGCTGGCGGAGTATGGGTGTTACGTGGGTGTATCTTGAGACACCCACCACAGCAAACGCAGCCGCATTTTGCACCAGTTGAAGTCTCCGGATACTCTTCAAGGGTAGCCCCATGTAGAGCTCATTACAGTAGTCTAATCTAGAGGTGACAAGGGCATGAGTGACCGGTGAGTAGAGCCTCCTTCTCCAAGTATGGTCGCAATTGATGTACCAGGCGAACCTGTGCAAAGGCTCCCCTAGCCACAGCTGTGAGATGTTGATCTAATTTTAGCTGTGGATCTAGGAGAACTCCCAAATTGCGGACCCGTTCCGAGGGAGTTAATTTTTCTCCCCCAAGAACCAAGGAGGGACAGTTGGAGTAGTCCTTAGGAGGCAATATCCAGAGCCACTCAGTCTTGACCAGGTTAAGCTTGAGCCTGTTCCTCCCCATCCAGATCCTGACATCGTCCAGGCATCCGCACGTTACGTCCACTGCCTCCCTGAATTGAAACGGGGTGGAAATGTACAGCTGGGTGTCGTCAGCATACTGTTGAAAACTCACCCCGTGTCGACGGATGATCTCCCCCAGCGGTTTCATGTAAATGTTGAACAGGATGGGCGAGAGGACTGAACCCTGAGGCACCCCACAAGTCAGGGGCCTAGGAGACGACCTCTGTCTTCCTGTTAACACCGACTGCATCCTATCGGCGAGGTAAGAGGAGAACCACCGTAAAACGGTGCCTCCACCTCGCCGAGACGATGCAGAAGGATACGATGGTCGATGGTATTGAAAGCCGCTGAGAGGTCAAGTAGCACCAGGATGGAAGAATAACCTCCATCCCGGGCTTGCCAGAGATCATCCATCAGGGCGACCAAGGCAGTTTCTGTACTGTAGCCGCACCTGAAACCCGATTGAAAGGAATCTAGATAATCAGTTTCCTCCAATAACCGAAGAAGCTGAAAAGCTAAGGAACTAAAAGAGAGGCTTTTAGTTCCTTATTTGTTGCTCTGGGGTTTTGTGAGATCTGAAATATTACATGCCATGTTCTTTGAATGATCTGGGTTAGTTGACCACTCTTGGGGAGGGTAATAGTGTTGTTGAATTGCCTCCATTTATACGTAGTCTGCCTGACAGTGGACTTATGAAGTCCATACTCTTTGGAAAGAGCTTTATAACATTTTCCAGCATGTTTTTCAGAGGAGAACAGAAATCTGCTTTGTTCAAGTCATAACACTTTGATAATGAATCTCAGAATTTAGTTCTATAAATAAAGCAGAACTCCTGCAGTCACATATTATCATCCTCCTCTTGATTGAAACACATGACTTTAATTTCTTCTTCAAATGAACTGATAATTCTAGAGGTTCAAATACTTTTGCCACACTCAAATAAGTGGCTTTAGATCATTTTTTTTCAAAAAATAATGTATTTTTACTCATTATATTGGGTTCTCTATCTAGTTTTAGGACTTGCATGGAGAACAGATCACATTTTATATCATATTTATAGAGAAATAAGAGGATTCACAAACAATTAAGCACCACTGTAATTAAAATGTGTAGGTTATACATATCAGATTTCCATATTAACTTGTGTAAAAGTTAATATCTTTCATAATAATTAAACATTTGGGATAATGAGGGTACCATGATTGAGTACCAAATAAATATCCAGTATGAAATCCTTGAAGAGACTGATGTTGGGGGCCTAAATATGTAAAATTTAAAAAAATGATTGCAATGATTAGATTTAGAATTAAATGTTTTGGTTATTTGAGGACTTGAATCATAGGCATCTTTCTTATTAAATAGAACAATCAATTATATAAACAGTACTAATAAATGCAATAGAAATTTATTTTGCTTTTCTGTACATCTTTAGGAAATATTAACTGGGAGCCTGACATTTCATACTAGGTGTCTGGAGTTTGCAACACAATATGACACTCTTTGAAATACTTTACCTCCTTCTAATGGCCTGCAATTGCAATTCACATCAGCATTTCTGAAGGAACAGTTGTCTCTATGTTCACCTTATAATATAAATTCTCTATGTTCACCTTAAAATATAAATTTTAAAGCTAGTAGCTTGTAATGGCAATATATAAGACACTGGGATAAGATTTGATTTATGTTTTAGGAAATAGTTAATTAAAATGTGTTATGTTATCAAGCTAGGGAAATTTTTGAAATGTTGATATAAAAATTCATATTCTGTGGGGATAAAATGGAATATTCTCAGATTGTGATTTCTTGACTTAGTGGCCATATGGAGACATTTGTAGCATCAGCCCTGTTGGAAAAGGACAAGGAACAGAATTCAGCCTCACATTTCGTAAAGGAAGTGGGAAAAAATCTGAAACACTTAAGTTTTCTACAGAACACAGAGCAGAACTTCTTACTGAAGCACTGGTAGGATTTATTGATTTAAAGAACTAAATTATTTGTTTCTTTGCACTGTATTTTCAGTATAAATAAAATGACAATATCTTGCACATGCTAAAGAACATTATTTTTGGATTTATTTGAATTTTTCATACATTTTTCCAGTTGTTATAATATAAAATCCATATTTTATTAATGAATGCAACTTTGGATGCATATCATGTCCTTCATATTGTATTGTATTGTATTATTGTATTTTTATTGATTGTTCTTCTTTCTGTTGTACGCTGCCCTGAGTCCTACGGGATTGGGCGGCTTATAAGCACAATAAATTAAATTAAATTAAATTTATATAAAGCACAGATTAGTCCTCCTTTCTTTAGAAAATCAGACCAGTGAGGTAACTGACTAAGAGAAAATGACTAATTTTAAAGTCACCAGAAAATTCTGAGGCTGAGAGGTCTCTGTCTTTCTTGTTCAATGGCTTGACCACACCTTAATAATACTGGCTTTCAATTATTTGAGAGCTCTCAAAAGTGAGTTGTTGAAATCAATAATATGGTTTGTTTGTTTGTTTGTTTGATTTTGAATTAATGTGATATATGAAACCAGCTATTCTGCTTTATAAAGCATGATTTGAATTATATTATACAGTACATGAACCAAAGCTCTAGCAAGCCATGGCTAAAATGAACATTGGTTTATGTTATACAATATAAGGCACATATTTCCCCACGTAATATAATTTCTTTGTGCATCTTTTGTTGATTACTTTCCTTTTCTTTCCTTTCTGTCTCAGCGATTTAGAACTGATTTTGCTGAAGGAAAAATCACAGGAAGGGCAAGTATTTTTTGTGTTTTGAATAAGAAAATAAATATTAGTTAATTACTTCCGTAGATTTCCTTTCATGCTGAAGTTCTCACAGTTAGATTAGATTAATTTAGATTACAATATATGTATGCTAAGGATAAATTAGTGTTCTGGAAGTAGCAGACGAAGAGGGGCCTTCTTCTAAGCAACATTTTTCAAACATGGCATCTTTAAGTTGTGTAGACTTCAACTCTCAGAATTATCCGGCAGTTAGGAGTTGAAGTCCACACACTTAAATTTGATAAGTTTGAAACACTCACTGAGGTAGAAGAACATATGTCACTTGAAAACAATCTCTTGTCTTGAAGGAAATATCTCAGGGAAGGATAAGCACAAATCTGATCACAACTACTGACCACAAAAGAAGTAGCAGTAGAATTTTCATTTTCTCTTCCGTCCCATCAGCTATTACTCTGCTCTGATAGTTGCCATGTGATTGCATTGTTCTGCAAAAAGTGGGGAAAAATCCAAATATTGTATCTGAGGAACTAATTTAGCTTTACTGTGTTTTAGATTGCATTTTAGAACTTTTAATCAAAAGATGGGTTGTAATTATATTTTGAGTTTTCAGTGCATTGAAGCCAATTTATTTGAAGCATATTTTTGTAGGAGTGTGTGAAACATTTTGTTACGCAACATTCAATTTTTTCACTTGTGTTCTTTTTCATGTTCTGTTCTTTGTGAAGAAAAAAATATACTCATTATAAATTAATGCATACCGGTAATAAAGTATAATAATTAAGATTCAGTTCTTTCTTCATATGTACACTCATGTTTGCCATTAAACTATTCAACCTAGAATAGAAATATAATTAACCTATATTTACATCTGTTTCATTTGTTACATATTTTCTCTATACAAAGAACTTACCTATAAGAAACAATGTAAATATACATTATAACATATGATACTTACATATGTAATATTTCACTGTTTGTACACAGTCTTGGGAGCACTGTTGATCCTATTTTTCTTGTATACAGAAACCATTATATAGAATTACAGTAGATGATGAATCTTATTGGCCTCATCCTGAAACAAATTTCCTGTTGTTGTTTTTTATGGTTTGATCTCTGACGGAAAATATAGTCTATGAAGAAGCCCTAGTGTCCTTGTTAGATTTGATCTACTGAAACCATCAGCATTCACAGAATATGTTTATAATTTTTTCACCTAATAGAATTGTTACACTACATTTTTAAACTACTCCTTTTTTATCATAGAGATACAACAGTTATAAACACCACTGGAGTGATTCAAGAAAACCTGTAATTCTAGAAGTGACTCCGGGAGGCTTTGACCAAATTAATCCTACAACAAATAAAATCCTGTGTTCTTATGACTATAGATATATTGAAGGATTTGTTGATCTGTCTGATTATCCAGGAGGGTTTTGTATAATTTATGGAGGATTTAGTAGACTAGTAAGTATTATAAAATACACACTTTACCTATATTTAACATCTAATATACTTGTTTGATTGTTCTTAAAAATGAGATTTTTTGGTATACATTATTATGTCATAATTACCTAAATAAAGTTTTGAACTTAATTATTGTAATATTTTATTGTAATTATTGTAATAATAATATGCCCTTATTAAAGAAAACAATATTTCCTTAGACTATTTTAACACAGTATTGATAATGGAGCAATGAATATTGTTTAATATAGCATCACTTACACATTTTTAGTATTACAGACCACATTGTCTTTAAAATTATAAAGTCTTTCAGATTTAGCAATATTCTTAGAATATTCATATCAAGGAATTTATTGAAATTTGCAGCATTTATTTGCTTCTGAGCAAAGGGAAGACATTATTAAAAGTGCAATCGAACATGCTGGCAATTACATTGGCATCTCCTTGAGAACCCGAAAGGAGCCTTTAGAATTTGAACAATATTTGAGTCTTCGCTTTGGGAAATACAGCAGTGATGAATATATTACATCTTTAGCAGAATTTGTGGTCCAAAAGATATCTCCAAGGCATCCGGTAAGATCTATAATCTGCAAGATCTACAAGTACTCTTTTTTATATATGCTTGTTCATTGCTATCATTTATTTTTCCCTATCCAACTTTGTAAAATTCAATCTTTGTAGAAGTCTATAACTTTGTGCCTTCTATAAAACTCCAGACAAAATAACACCATAGTGAAGCCTGCCGGTTATGGTCACGTGTTGTGACTATCATTAAGCAAGAATGGCCTGGCTTAATGACTCTCATCCCCTGCTCTTCCTATTAAACATGTGTTGTTAAGTGGAGCACAGTGTGTCTCCACCTGTCCTGGACCTCCAAGGCCACCTCTATCTCTCAGATATCTGTATTCTGCTTCCTTCCCCACTTGGTCCTTCAGGCTTTTCCCCTCCCACCAGGTCCTTGGAGGATTTTCCTTCCCACACTGGGTCTCCACAGGCTTTTGCCCCCTCCCATTGGGCCCCTGCAAGCCTTTCCCCCCTCCTCCAGAATTCTTATGTTCCTTCAATCTGATTCCCACTGCCTCGGGACCCAGGTCCTCTTCACATCTTTTCAAGAACTCTGAGACCTTCCAGAGTATTGGAATTGGTTGCTTCATTGCGTTGCCACGTGGTGCAATTCTAAAAATGGCAGCAGTGTTTACAGCTACCAGAAATCAATTTGGCGATTGGTGGCTGGTTCCAGAATTGCACCATGTGGCTGATCAACAAAGCTTTGTGCCTAATTTTCTCCACATTGAAGAATGTATACTAACTTTCACTGGTTTATATATTTTCTTGTACTTATCATTAAAAACTATTTGTCGTTCTTTGAACAATTTTAAAATAAGGAAAGAAAATGTTGAATGTAATTTATAAATATATAAAATAGTAAGTATTACCTAATATGTCTCGTTTAGTGTGCAATGTTACAATAAATGAGGGAAAAAGTATATAAATGCTGGCGTAATGATATAATTTCACAGAGGTGAAATGTAGGAACTTTCAAAATGCTGAATTAGCACTGAGATGAAAAAACTTTTTAATCAAAAGATAACAGACATACGTATTGTTTGCTACTTTTTTTACTATTTTAATTGAACAGCTTTTTAGAACAAGTTTTAAAGACTTGATATGTACCAAAAATGTTTAGTGTTCAGTTTACTTTACTTGATATACATTTGAACTAGACCCATTAGCAGTACCAACTTCGTCTTGCTTTTTGGTTGATCAAGAGATCCAGATATGCTCATTTTATAAATATTAACTGTATTTGAGTCAAAGTCTGTTTGCTATTTTCTAAAATGAAGAGTTTCTGTATACGTGTGAAAAATCAATCCATACAGCAGGTTTGTATTATAATTAAAATATGTCAAGAATCTTAAGGAACCTGCATTTCATTTGCATACATTTTATGTAGTTCATGGACCTCAATATATGTTAACATTAAACATCTTAATACAGGTAGTACTTGGCTTACAATCACAATTAGACCCAGACTTCCGTTGTTAAGTGATACAGTTAAGTGAGTTGTGCCTAATTTTATGCCTTTTTAATCAAACTTTTTAAGCAAATCACCAGGATTGTTAAGAAATCCAACTTCTCCCATTTATTTTGCTTGTCAGCAGATCCATGAGAAAGTTGCAAATGATGATTATGTGACCATTGAATGCTGCAACTGAGATGCTTGGCAACTGGCATGTTATTTATGATTCATGCCAATTGCTAAGCATCTGAATTTTGATCATGTGATCATGGGGGCGCTGCTATATTCATAAAGGATCGGTTGTAAGCGTTTTTTTAATACCATCATAACTTAAAATGATTATAAGGAGATTATCTGCATAAGGAGAGCTTAGTATTTAATTTATCCCATTTAATCTGATTTATAATTCCTATTTAATTGCATGGTTAATTAAGTAAAATATGTCTTTTTTTCAAGGAACCAGTGAAACGGATATTAGCTCTTACAGAAACATGCCTGGTGGAACATGACCCAGCTACATACAATATTGCAACACTAAAACCTTTAGGAGAGGTAAGAAGTAATAGAAGTTTAATAGATTGCAGAAGCATAACCTGACAATCAGCTTCACTTCAAGATTCACTCATTTAGAAACTCTAAAACACATAATTTGTGAGTTCATAAATTACATTAAAATTGAGAAAAGATTATGAAATATTGACATTTGTAATGTGGTATTTAAATATGTATAGAATAATAGATTTAGTGTGATAAGTTCTATTTGATGAACTCTTTCTTTAAAGGTATTTGCGCTAGTATGCGATTCTGAAAATCCACAGCTTTTTACCATAGAATTTATCAAGGGACAAATCCGAAAATACTCTTCAACAGAGAGGTATTTTAAAATATTATTGAATTATCAATTACTTTGTTGGTATGTCAGTTTAGGTAGTCTTACATACACCATATATTACTTATTTTATTTTTCAAAATTAAATAGTTACTCATAATTTTTCAGATATATAGTTTATGTTTTTATATTGGTAAGAAAAGACACTAGTTTTTAAATTCCCTTAGCAAATCCTGAAAAAATCAGAGACAATTAAAATTGTAATCTAGAAAATAAGCTTTACTACAGATTAATAACTAAGTGTATCTAAAATAAAACAAACCTTCTAGTACTCAAGGAAAATAAATCAATCCTGTCCATTTTGGGAGCTAACTTACCCAAGGCATGTCTTTTCAAATAAATATAGACATTAAGGAAATAGAATATGGTCCATTATCTCTTCAACTGCTTTGCCTCAAGCAATACATTTAATTGTTCATTTGTCTCCTGTTATGTCCTGAACTGTTTATCAATTTCTCACATGTCAATTTTGAAAAATGTGTTTCTTTATTCCATCTTCCTGACAGACATGAGACAGATGGGTGATGTGGTTTCAGATGTAGCCAAATTGATACTGTATATTACAGGACATGTTATGTTTGCAAATGCTGCCTCATCATATTTTATACAATTCAGTAGAAAAGCATCATGTCTTTGCTGTTCATGACAATATTAGCTAAAAATTAAACAATTTTCCTAGGGATTCACTGTTAGCCAGTTTGCTGGATGGAGTAAGAGCATCTGGTAATAGGGATGTTTGTGTGAAAATGACACCAACAGAAAAAGGGCAGCGATGGGGCCTTTTGAGTATGCCAGTAGACGAGGAAGTTGAAAGCCTTCATCTAAGATTTTTGGCAGCACCTCCAAGTAAGTGTTCTCTTTGGGATTTATATTGCTTTATAAGTTGGTTTGTAGTCTTCTTGCAGATCCAGAAAGCAAACTAACTTTTTAAATGTTTGGTTCCTACTTGTTCTATTGTAGATGGCAATTTTGCAGATGCTGTCTTTAGGTTTAATTCTAACATTTCATACAGTGGAGTTCTGCATGCAGTGACACAAGATGTAAGTTGAAAATAAACACATCAATCCCTCTTTTCATTATTCTTTTTGTTGCTGGTGAAACATGTTCTTTCATTCCCTCTCTCTCTCTCTCTCTCTCTCTCTCTCTCTCTCTCTCTCTCTCTCTCTCTTTCTTTCTTTCTTCAGGGTCTCTTTTCTGAAAACAAAGAAAAGCTAATAAATAATGCTATAACAGCATTACTCTCCCAAGAAGGTGATATTACAGCATCTATTGCAGAACTTGAAAGCCAGTTCCAAGCTGTTAGAAGATTAGTTGCCTCCAAAGCTGGATTTCTTGCTTTCACACAACTTCCAAAGTAAGTATTTGAATCTCAATATATTTTGTGTCTTCCACAATAATTTGTGATACTTTTTACTTCTGTTCTGTTACTGATCTCAATGACATGTATTTTCAACATTAAATCTATAGCTTGCACTGGAGTAAAAGTAGAGAAAGTTGTTCCTTTAATCCCAAATACAAAGGTTTGTCAAAAAGCAGCAGTCAATAGAGTTAAATTATAACATCTATCCCATTGTAGTTCTGTGGCTCCATATGATGATCTTATTATAATTGTATCTTAATTTAATATATTGTCTCATATATCATATAGTCCACATATCATTTTTTAATATAATTTTACTAGCTGATAACCCAGCGTTGCCTGGGTATTTATAGACGTTGAAGTGTTTGTCTGACAGGGAGCCATTGGGAGGGGCCTTTCTTCCCCCTACTCCCAAGCCCATCGTCCATGCCCTCTCCCTTTCCCCTCCCATGCGCTCCTCTTTCCCAGCCTGTCTACGATCCTGGCACTTTGCCCCAAATCTATCAGGAGCTTCCCCATTGATCTTCTGGAGGGTGAACGTCATGGCTGGCTTTCCAGAGGAAGCTGCAAAGGAACTGACATCACAAACAATTGCCACTCTAGGACACCACACTCGTTCTCCTTAACGGCCCAGGCGTTCCAGAGTTATGCTGGAACACACACATGCACACACACCACAGGGTATCTCCCCCCCCCCCAGTATTAGTTTCCAGAGAGTAAGTCATCTGTGTACCAAGTTTGGTTGAAATTGCTCGAGGCGTACATACATACATACAGCCTTTTTTATATATAGATATAAATAATAATTCAAATAGAATAAGAATAGAATAGAATAGAATATAGATATAGATATAGATATAGATAGAATAGATGATAGAAAGATAAATGATAGATAAATAGATAGATAGAATAGATGATAGATAGATAGATAGATAGATAGATAGATAGATAGATAGATAGATAGATAGATAGATAGATAGATAGATAGATAGATTTATAGTTTTTTCTTTAACATCCTTAAGTGCTTAGTGAACTGTGTGTTGTCTGGGTCGATGTACTTTATACACCATACTAATAATAATAATAATAATACTGTTTAGGTATACATAATAATAATATTTCAACTTCTAACATTTACGTATACATACTAATTATAATGTATTTTATTATGTATCAGTATACATAAAACTATTTTCCCAATTTCTACTTTCTACCTCTATTTTCTAACCCTTAATGAAGCAATCACCATATTAAGAAGTATTCTATATCTATCCATCATCTCTTGTTCTTTTTAGTATTTCAACTCCTCCCTTGGGATCTTGTATCTCCTTACATCATTCATATTTAGTCTAAGTATTTCATCTGCTTCAACACCTATCTCTTGCTGTGGAATCTCTAGAGCACTCATCAGTAATTCTTTCATCACTTCTGGGAGATTTTTCTCTTTATTCTCTTCTGTATTTTACTTGTTCCAGCATTAAATGAAGCAAAGATAGAACAGCTGATTGGTAAAAGATTGAGAGGGAAAAAAACCCACCAATTTTTCTTTATACAATTTCTTCCAGTAATCAAACAGTATTATCTGCAAATTAAGTCAATTTCACAATACTACAAGTTCCAGTCCGGTCTTTCTATAGTTTAATAGTTTCATAGTCTTCCATTAAATTTTGTTTCGCTTTTGGGTCTGTAATCTATCGCTGTGTGTTAACTCACCGCTTTCTCAGCGTTTTAAAGAGTCTTTTTTTTTAAAAAAAATTATTTTATTTGGGTTTAAGTCTTTAATATAGAAGTTGAAAATTGTCTCATCCAGTTCCAATCCTCTGTTCACGAACTGCTCCAAGCTCATAATCTTCTTGTCCTGGTTGTCACAGCTTCGGTCTGGCCATAATGGCTGTCATCTCTGCTGCTGATCAGGAGGGTTTCTTTGGATCAAGCAAGGAAATTGCCGTTTCCTTGCGATAGACAAAGAGTCCCTCCTATCTTCACCACCCCTCCAGGGTGGCTTTGACAGCTGGGTTTTGCGGAGCCCCCCTAGACCATGACCGTCCCGCTGCGACACCAACCGGTCAATCTTGTCCACATATCTTTTATATATACACTCCCGCGCATGTGCACACACACATACGCACATTTGCTGACGCTTTATTTAAACTAAATTTTTATATGAGTAATTGCATGATCTCTGTAGATGCAATATGTCAGAGGTCCCCGACCTTCGGTCCGTAGACTGGTATTGATCAGTGGTCCGTTAGGAACTGCATAAGCTGCAGGCGAGCATGCAAAGCTCCATTTGCACAAACAGCAAATCATCTCCATTTTGCACAGGAAATCCCCCCCCCCCCCGGCAGCCACTGACAGTCGGTAGAGCCAGAAAGATTGAGGACTGCTGCCATATGCTAAATAACTAGAGTTGATTCTGGTCTTTAAATTATTTATCTTTAACATTTTGTTGAAAGTATTATATAGTCCTCTTGGCTTGATCCCCTTAACTATAAATAGATAATTTTGACTCCATCTGTTAAAAAAACCCAAAAAAAACTATTTCTAGGAAACTAGCCACTTTCTGTGGCTTTTCCTGGGACTTTTTGCCATTACGCATAGAGCAAGCCAACTCAATTTTGAAACAGGAATTCTAGATGTACAATGCAAGTTGGACTATGCTGCTTGTCCCTGTGATGTATTTATTGGCAGCCAGTTTTTAAAATACAAATAGACCAGTTATCTGGACAAGAGCTCTGTTTTGATCAATTTATATTGTCTTGTTTTAACAGTGTCCCCACAGCATTATTGGAAGGAAATACAGGAAACTCTACTACTAACTATAGTACTCCTGTGATGTAAATGGAAAATAAACTGCAACTCACAATCTGTTAGTTCTATAGCAACATTTGTTTACAATTGATTTCTCCTCTTCTATCTAAATTCCCAGGACATTTTGATTTATTCTACTAAAATTACCTATTCAAAGAATTCTGTGCCCTTAAATGTTGCCAACTTTTGTTACACTGCCTATAACCTCTAGCTTAGTATGAACTAATTGCTAATCAATATGCAATGTTTTTCTATGGCAATGTTCTTTTTCTTTTTGAGCTATTATCTGTCTGCCTTCAGTTTAATGTTATATTGTTAGATCTATTCAGTTAAGCTGAACTGAACATTTCAAATTAATGGAATTGTTTAATTTTGAGTTTTAATATTGATCAGGATAATATATGTAATACATTGCGTTATTGTTTTGAAAGATTCCGAGAGCGCCTGGGTGTAAAGGTAGTAAAGGCTCTTAAAAGGAACAATGATGGAGTTACCCATGCTTCCATTGATATGCTTTGTGCCCTGATGTGTGTAAGTACTTACATGTAATAGAATATTTGTGATCAAATTTAGAGGCAGTGATTCTTAAAATGAAGGGGTTTACAAAATGCTGAACTGGATTCAATTGTGTTGTTTCATGTGGACAATCCAATACATGATTTGAATAGCTTTCACCAATTTAATTTCCTCTATATGTAATTCATATAAAATTAACAGATCTTCAAGTCAGTATGGATGGACTTTGGAGAAACTAGTTAGATCAGCGATTCTCAACCTGGGGATCGCGACCCCTTTGGGGGTCGAATGACCCTTTCACAGGGGTTGAGAGACTTCGCCCGGACGCCGCCATTTGGCTTCTTTTATCCTCTGCGCATGCGCAGAATGCTTTGCGCATGCTCAGAGGGTAAAAAACACAAATGGCGGTGGGGGGCAAGGGTTGCGGCGGCGGACGCAGCGGCAGGGTGGGTTGCGGCGGGGGCACGGGGTGGGGCACGGGGCACGGCATTAGGAAGGTTGAGAACCACTGAGTTAGATCATCATGATTTAACCTACAAAAGGGCAATTTTAAGAAAAAAAAGTATTTGCTTTTTTCAATTAAGCCAAGAAGGTTGCAACTTTACTTTCTCTTTGTGGACACAGCTAGGAAGAAAAAAACTAAATGAATTAGGGTTAAATTTCAGGAAGTTGGCGTTGTTTTTAAACTTGTGACCTCACTGACATCTTGTGCTAGTTGTAATGGAAAGATTTTGAATTAAAATTGCTATGTAAGATGGATTGATGCCTGTATTACATCATTTCAATATTATATTTGTTTTATAAAATTATCAGAGATTTAATATGTTTCCATTTTTATCATTTTTATGTTACAATTCACATAATTGTAGCTTTATATTAATGATATATTTTTATCCATAGCCTATGCATGATGACTATGACTTGAGGCAAGAACAATTAAACAAGGCATCGCTTCTTTCTTCAAAGAAGTTCTTGGAAAACTTGTTGGAGAAATTTAATTCCCATGTGGTCAGTGTTTTACATGACTCAAATATTTAAAAATTATGTGTTTGAGAGATGCAGTGAAAGGGCCTCTTGATTAGATAGCTCAAAAATTTGAAGATCTTCGGTTTTACTGCATCATAATTTTTAGAAGGGGCAAGATGCTGCACATTGATTTTATGGTTGTTTTGTGTTACAATTATGTCTGCAATTATATTTGAAAAATCAAATTATAAGTAAATTGTGTAGCGCCCATAAGCATCAAAAATCTATAAGCACTTCTTTGGGTAGCCCTTTGTGCTACATGACTTTATTTTTTAAATGCTATCTAAATTAAAAAATAATAAGATAGCATATTACAAAGTAAAACCAGCTAGCATAAATTGTTGTTCTGAGAGAGATGTGCCTACAAGAATTCAACTTCTTGGAAGTATTTCCTTAATTTTATTAAATAACTGTATATATATATATATATATATATATATATATATATATATATATATATATATATATATATATATATATATATATATATATATATATATATATATATATATATATATGTAGGATTTTTTTGCTGATAAATGAAAATAAAGGGAGACTATTATAGATCTATTTACGATCTATTTCTATACACGACAGAAAAACATATATATATATATATATATATATATATATATATATATATATATATATATATATATATATATATATATATATATATATATATATATATATATATATATATATATATATATATATATATATATTCATAAACTGTTTTGGAGTCATCCAGACTGAAGTGTCTTATAAATAAATTGATGTGTGATTTGTTTTAGGGGTTCCCACCTATCTTTGAAAGATATCAAATACACTTCTGCTAAAAAGGTGTTTTCTAATTAATATCTGTTAATATGAGCATTTTGTGATTAGATAAACTTTCCTATTGTTATTTTTTGAGCACACCAACAGTGTGTGCTCAGCATTAGAAATGTGCCTATCTGAAAAGCTTACTTGTCTATTTTTTAAAAATTCTGAGGTAATGGAAATCAAATACCTAATGAGATATCACCTAGTACTGTAGTTGCATAATAGATAGTTGTTGAAAGCAAAGAAGTGACTGCAATCACTGCAGATTGTTTTGTGGGTATTTTTTTGAAAATTAACCATAATATCTTATGGACTGAATTTTAATCCTTTTTGAAGATAAATTATGTCCAGCAAGGACAATAACTTGTGCATATAAATTGGACATAATTTAACAGTATAAATGAAGTAATTTCTTTTACAGACAATTTTAATAAGGAGTTATTTATTCTTTTTAATGACCTGGGCTGCCTCTTTGGAATGTGTTTTTTGCAGTTACATATGCATACAGTATATGTCTACAGAGGTTTTATTGGAAAGAGAGAAATTTCCAGAATCAGAAGTGATAGGTTTTATTCTGCCTGCTGTTCCTTTGGAGAAAGTGATAGTCTTATATTCAGCTTATCTACCTTTGGAGTAAAAAAAATAGTTCATGAGTATTTGACTTTTTTCTGTGAAATCTTTTTAAATGAATACATTTTTCATTTCTAGGACTATGGAACAGGTGCCCTAGTTATTAGTTCACTTCTGGACTTCCTTACTTTTGCACTTTGTGCTCCTTATAGTGAAACAACAGAAGGGCAGCAGTTTGATATGTTATTAGAGATGGTTGCATCTAATGGAAGAACCCTCTTCAAGCTCTTTCAGGTTAATGTGCTAAGAAACATTTCAGAAATTATTTAATTTTTTTCCATTGTTAATTGTACATTTTTATATGGGTTGAACTTTTTAATTTGATTATATCAAACTAACAAAAGTATGCATGCAAAAGTGTTAATATCATGTAACTTCATGACTTGGGACTGGGTTATTTGAGGGACTGTCTCTCTTCCCAGTTGTTTCTACCTCTCCAATCTGCTCCAGCTGGCATTCTTCAGGTCCCACTGGATAAGGAATGCCAGTCAGCGGGGCCTAGATGTACCTCTCCCTTAAATAATCTTCTCCTTCTGGAGATCAGAATGGCCCTGACCTTGCTGGCTTTTTGTAAAATCTTAAAGAACTGGCTCTCTGCTCAGAGCTTGGGGCCCCAAATGTGTAAGATATGTGTTTTGTGGTTAATTTTTGACTGTGCTGTACTTTAATGTTTGTGTTATTTTAATTATTTCTAATTTTAAAACTTTGTTCGCTGACCAGAATCACCTGGTGAGTTGCATTAGATTTTTCAAGAGCATATAAAAATCTGATTTGTTGCTGAAAATCAGGGGTAGATTTCTCTTTCCAGCATTGATAATTCTTGTATCCATCTCCTATGTGGAAAAATCCACAATTTGTGTTTTTTTTAATGGATTCCACTCCCCCAATCCCAATTTGCTATGAAATAATTTAAAATTGACACAAATAAATGACAGCTACTATTCTTTATTCCATGACTAAATTCTTTGCTTTTGATGTTTTAACATATCCTTGTAAATATTTCATGTTAAGCATAGAAAAATAATTTCTCATTATTTAAAGCAGTCCATCCTGTCCAGGTTTATAAGAGCAGGCCACTCAAAAGGTTGTATAAATAAATAATACCAATTTTACTGACTTTTCCCATTAACAATGGGTTTTAAGAACAACTACCATAATATGATTGTGCCATTTTTCTCGCACTGGGATTGTCAAGCCCTTGGAATCTAAATTAAATAGGAACTGATCTGCTATAGAACATGAAGGCTCTCAATTGCAGTCCTATAAAAATGTTTATCACTTAATGACTGTCAAACCCCCTCCCCCCCATAGTTTTAGACTTACCAATTCACTATGTCCCCACTATATTGCTTTCTTATGCATTATTTTCACAGCACCCTTCCATGGCCATTGTGAAAGGAGCTGGACTGGTTATGAAGGCAATAATAGAAGTAAGTTTTATTTTTAAAAATAAATAAAAATAGGGTACATTTGAGCAGTAAACAACTTGTATAAAATAAGCTTATGAAGAAAAGTGTAGAATTATTTGTTTAACTTAGTTTACTTTTCATTCAGCTAAAAACAGTTGTTTAGAATGAACTGTGTTCGTGAAAATATTTGATTCTTCAGCACAATTTTTTGTTCTAAAATTATTCTACCTTACAAACAATGTACAGATAGTCCTTGACTTATGATTATAATTGAACCCACATTTACAGTTGTAAATCAATATGGTCATTAATCAGATTGTCATGTGACCACACCCAATTTTACAACCTTTTTTCTGGCAATTCTTAAGTGACTGCATCAGTCATAAAGCTACAATACAGTACTTTAAGGGAATCCATTGTTTGCTATGCATCATTTTTGCCAGAAACTGAAGAAAATGATGCAATTGCGGAACACTGAAAAAGGGCTTAAGTGCAGGCCAGTTGTCTACCCTCCAAAATGGGGTAATAAGACAGGAGGCGCGGCCATCAGAATTTCAATTCTGGGTTCTAAATACCCTTTTTTGTAACTATAAGGTCAAGGACTACCTGCATAAACAGGATTAGAGCTATGGTTTTTTTCCCTTTGGTTTTACAAAATTCATCTAGCCATAACCCATGCCAAAGTTCTAGATTATATTGTTCTGGTAATTATTTGGCAGTTTCAAGAAATAAATCATTTTACCAAGAAATGGTTTGAGATATTCTGGACATGGTAATCAGAATTAAATTCAGGGGTGGAACACACAGCCCTTCCGATTTACTTCTGGAAATCACCAAATTGCCCAAGAAATGTCACGAACTGGGAGAAGATTTGGCATGGTGCAGAGGAAAACAACAACAGTTTAGAATTTTCTGGAATATTCTCTTCCAAGATAAATATAATTCTTTATATTGCTATGTTTTCTTACAGGGACATTTTTGACTACAGGTGAATTTCAGCTGTTCAAACCTTTATATAGCAATATTTGTGAAAATATAAATGCACAATATTAATGGAATCAATTAGGCATTTCAAAAAATAACATTACCTTTTATGGTATTAATGTATTCCAGGAAACTTCTTGAATTATTTTGTAAAATTCTATATGATGAGAAAGTATTCCTTTTTGCAAGGCTACTTTTGTATTTTTAAAGATGAAATAATTATACCAGTTACATTCAGATTTACTTCTGATGTTTCTTGTCACAGTGGAAATAAAAACAGAAGTATTGATATGAGCAATTAGCTTTACATTTTAATATTCACAGTATTATATGTGCAGGTAGTTACTTCTAGTTTCAAAAACTGCAAAATAATTGTTTTTTAATTTTTATTCCATTTTTCCCAAAGGAGGGAGATAAAGAAATAGCAACTAAAATGCAAGAACTTGCTCTAAGTGAAGGTGCATTACCTCGCCACTTGCATACCGCTATGTTTACTATAAGCACAGATCAAAGGATGCGTACCAATAGGTGAGTCCAGACTTAAATTACCTATTTAAATGCTCTAAGGCAATGATGGCTAATCTTTTTCTCGTCATGTGCTGAAAGCATGTGTGTGTGTGTGTGTGTGTGTGTGTGTGTGTGCAGCAGGGTGAAATCCAACAGGTTCTGGAGAGCCGGTAGCGGAAATTTTGAGTAGTTCGGAGAACTGGCAAATACCACCTCTGACTGGCCCCAGAGTTGGGTGGGAATGGAGATTTTGCAATATCCTTCAACCAGGAGTGGGGAGGGAATGGGGATTTTGCAGTATCCTTCCCCTGGAGTGGGGTGGGAATGGAGATTTTGCAGTATCCTTCCCCTGCCACGCCCACCAAGCCACGCCTACAGAACCGGTAGTAAAAAAAATTGGATTTCACCACTGGTGTGCGGGCATCCATAATGCAATGTGCTCCCACTGCACATGCACATACGACACCCCCCGCTCCCCCTGCCCATGCATGCACACGTGACCCCCCCATGCTCCCCACCCCACCGCGCATGTGCACGCGACCCCTCCGCCTCGCGTTTTGGGTCTAGCAGGCCTCCCTCCCTCCCAGTCATGCTAGCTCAGGAATGGGAGTTGAAGTCCACAAGTCTTAAACTTGCCAAGTTTGAAGACCCTTGCACCCCTAACTCAGGGGTCTTCAAACCTGGCAAGTTTAAGACTTCTGGACTTCAACTCCCATTCCTGAGCTAGCATGACTGGAGGAGGAATTCTGGGAGTTGAAGTCCACAAGTCTTAAAGCTGTCAAGTTTGAAGTTTGTAAAAAGTGTACATGGTTGTAAAAAGTATACATGGTTGTAAAAAGTATACATGGTTGTAAAAAGTATTCTGCTACACTGGTATTTTATTAAATAATATATTACTACACCATTTGGTTCAGAATACTTTTTTCTTTGTTTTCCTCCTCTAAAATCTAGGTGCGTCTTATACTCCGAAAAATACGGTATATGCTGAAAGAATATACATTCATTTTCTATCTCTTCCCAGTTGTTTGTTAGATTTATACCACACTTTTATTTTATACAACTCAAGGCAGCATCTATAATGCTTCCTATTTTCTCCAGTCTATCATGTCGCTTGGATTGAGAGTGAGCAATATCACCCAGCCAGTTTCTGAATCTGAGGGAGGACTAGTATTTATACTCTCCCAGTTTTAGCACTTTAATAATTACATTAAATGATTACAATTATTTCTACTACAGTGTTGAATATAGTCCTCGACTTGCAAACACAGTTGAGCCCAAAATTTCTGTTGTTAAGCAAGATATTTATCAAGTGAATTTTGCTCCATTTTATGATCTTTTTTGCCATGGTTAAGTGAATCACTGCACTTGTTAAGTTAATAATATGGTGTTTAAGTGAATCTCGCTTCCCCATTGACTTTGCTTGTAAGAATGTTGCAAAAGATGATCACATGACCCTGTCATAAATACATGCCAGTTGCCAAGTGTCTGAATTTTGATCACGTGGCCATGGGGATCCTGCAATGGTTGTAAGTATGAAAAATGGTCACAAGTCACTTTTTCAGCATCATTGTAAGTTCTAAAGGTCACAAAATGAATGGTTGTAAATTGAAGACTGAATATTGTCTGGACTGTTTTTCAGTTGGTGCTTGCCTTTGGTAGTCATTTCCCACAGTGATCTATCTCCCTTTCTTGTTGGCTTGGGGTTGTTTTTCCCTTACATTGATGTCACTACCAGCAGTATTATCTTCTTAGTAAACTAAACAATTTCTACTACTACAATTTAACTTACATGATGTTCGTCCATCGTATTTGAAGAGGACCTTGACATCTATGTCAAGACTTGCGCGTGAATTGGATTAAAGTGAGGGAAAGGTGTGCATAGTCAGCCTCACTTTAAGCTGCCAAATCATCCTGCCAAACACCTGTCCTATTTTTATTTCTAGTAAAACACCTAGACACATCATTTTGGAAGTTGATAGATTAAAAGCTGCTGTAAGGTAGTAAGTTGCCTTTTAACATTGATTGGGTTTTTAAAAATACAATGTTTACTGAATCACAAGGCTTTAGAATGAGGTAGATTACATAGCAGTTTTAATTTGGAAGATAGTTGAAGATTCTGAATAGTTGCTGAGCATTAGTACTGTTGGAAGACTGTTGTCTTTGAACTTCATTTTTTTTCCTAATAAAATGTTTTTTCCCACTTTAATTCTTAGGCAGCTGAGTAGACATCTAGTGGGTCTTTGGACAGCTGAAAATACAACTGCTTTGAACTTACTGAAGCGTATCTTGGTAAGTGAAAATGTTTCTCAAGAAGGCTTTTTTATTTATGACCCTTCAGCCATTTCTCAGCAATAGACATTTTAAATAGCTTTATGAAAAGTATTCTAGTAGAAACTTTCGTTACATATTTTTAGATTAGTAAATATTAGCCAAGGCCTAGAACAGGGGTCTGCAACCTTAAACACTCAAAGAGCCATTTGGACCAGTTTCCCACAGAAAGGAAAACACTGGGAGCCACAAAACCTGGGTGGGCGTGGCCAACTCGACTTCACTCACTCCCACCCAGTCACATGACTGTCTCTTTCTTTCTCTCTCTTATCTCTCTCTCTTTCTTTCCCTCCCTCCCTCTCTTTCCCTCCCTCCCTCTCTCTGTCTCTCTTTCCCTCCCTCCCTCTCTCTTCCCTTTCTCTCTGTCTCTGTCTCTTCTCTCTCTCTCTCTCTTTCCCACCCAACCTCTCTCTCTCTGTCTCTCTCTCTTTCCCTTCCTCCATCTCTCTTCCCCCTCTCTCTATTTGTCTCTTGTCTCTCTCTCTGTCTTTCCCTCCCTCTCTCTCTTTCCCTTCCTCTTTCTCTCTCTCTCCCTCCCTCTCTTCCTGTCTCTCTGTGTCTCTTGTCTCCCTCCATCCCTCTCTCTCTGTCTCTGTCTTTCTCTCTCTCTTCCCCCCCCCTCTCCCCTGGGAGGGGCAAGGAACCCCTGAACTGGTGCTGGGTGGTGGGAATCGGACGTCCGGATGCCAACAAGTCCAGGAGCAGTGCACCGACAATCAGCTGGTCATCGGAGAGCTGAAGACCAGCTGGCCGGCGAGGAGACGGGACATCACACACCGGCAGCTCTGCAGGAAAAGTAACTGACATCTGGGAGGCGAGAGTGAGCCAAGAAGATGCAGGGTTGCATTGTGGCTCCGCGTCGTAATGGGCTCCAGGAGGAGGGGACCCCGTCTCCCCCATTGTAAAGCGTGCTAAATTTCAACGTGCTGCACAAAGCGCTGTGAGAGCAGCAGGCAGCAACAGCAAATGTACTCCAACAAAGGCAGAATACTCCCACACTAAGGCTCCGATCATCGCTGCCACGGTGACAGGGCGACCGCTCTTTCATCCTTTTGCCGTGATAGGGTGACAGGGAGCTGCAGCAGAGGGATGAAAGACCCGCATGCGGTTCTGGAGCCGTGGGTTGCCGACACTAGAAGATCTCTCGTATGCATGAACACTTCTGCAGTACTATAACTGTAGATTTTCAAATAGCAAGTCATTGCACTAACAGAAGCTACTATATGAATTTTCCATGTTTCAGCAAAAGCATGTTAGACAGAGCTGGAAATAGTTTTCAGTATGAAAGATGCCTCTGAATTGTACTATGAATATGGAATTAGCAGCAGAGTTTTTTCCATCACTCAATTATAATAATATGTTCAAAGCATTTTAGAACTTATTTCTCAAACATGAGTCCTTTGCCTCCATTGTTTGGCCAATCTTTTAAACTTTGAGAATTCTCATAGGTGGGATTTAAAAAACAAAAACAAAAAAACACTAGCGCAACTAAGGCATAATTAGGCATAACTAAGCCCTGTATAGCTTTTTTATTCTTGATGGTTTCTAGTAGCTGTATTTATTTATTTAATTAATTAATTGAATTTATATTGCCGCCTATTTGCACATGGTGACTCAAGGCGCCTTACAGAATATAAAACATCATTTAAAACAACAAAACTAATAAAAAGGGATCAAATAAATTAATATAATAATTTATTATATAATTATAATATAATTATATAATTTATTAATATAATAATATTATAATTATATAATTATAATATAATATAATATAATATAATATAATAATATTATAATTATAATATAATATAATAATAATATAATATAATATAATAATAATATAATATAATATAATATAATATAATATAATATAATATAATATAATATAATATAATATAATATAATATAATATAATAGTCCCAGCGACAATAGATCACACGAGTATTGATAATGTTTAAATGTTTTAGAGAATGTAAGATATACGGTGTTTCCCCGAAAATAAGACATGTCCTGATATTAAGGCCAACAGGACTTTTCAGGGCATGCGCTGAAATTCCCCCCCCCAAATAAGCCCCCCTCCCCAACTACTTACGCATGCGCAGCCCGCCCTGCCCCATCCCCTGCCCTACCTGCCACTCCCAAATTATGCCTGAACATCTTACTCGAGTCTGGCAGCTCCGCCACTTCTCTCTCTTGGCCGGTCTGTGCAGGGAAACACCTTGCAATGTAAAGAAAAACTTCTCGTGAGTGCAGGCAATTAACAACTTCTTGCACTCGCGAGAAGTTTTTATTTACATTGCAAGATGTTTCCTGGTGCAGACCGGCCAAAAGAGAGACGCAGCAGAGCGACCAGAGTCGAGTAAGATGCGCGTCTCGCAGCCCGCCCCGCCCCATCCCCACCTGCCACCCCCAAATTGTGCCCAAACTCGAGACGCGCATCTTACTCAACTCTGGCAACTCCGCCGCGTCTCTCTCCCGGCTGGTCTGTGCCGGGAAAATTACGAAAACTTTGGAAAGCAATGCAACAGGGAGGGTCATCTCGTCCCACCCTCCTTTCGGCTAAAGAAGGGCAGGAAGAGAAGCACCCCTTTAGTCACTGATGGCATGGGGAGATTGGCGGCGGGAAAACGGAGCCACCATCGCTTAATGGCAGAGGTGCCCACACAGCAGAATCAGATTTCCAGACACACCTTCGCTTCCCTGATTTCAGAGAAAACAGAATTTTGGGCAAAAAGGGTGACATTTCTGAAAGCCTTGGGCTACGAGGGGGCCTCTTACTCTCCCGGAACGATACCCTCCTCTGTTGCCTAGCAACCACCTTCCGAGACATGCAGTTTGGAGTGGTTTGCGGAAGGCGGGCGCGGGGAATATTTGCTTGTGTTTTTGTGTGTGATTGTTTGAAATCAGGACGGGGGGAAATCCCTGTAGGAGGCGGTGGGCGGGTTGGTTGCTCGCTTTAAAGCTGCTGCAGCTGGAGAACAGAGCGAAAGAGAGGAAGGAAGAAAAACATCTCTCCGTGAAGAGGAGCAGAATTAAAGTGAAATGTCGCCGCTAAGACAGGGAAGGTTTGTCCCTCCCTCCACAGATTCTTCAGGCTGCTGTTGCCATTGGGGTGGGGTGGGACATGTTGGGCCACTCAGCCGGCGCAAAGAACAGGGAGGGGAGGCAACAGCGGCGACGGGACATGCAGTCCCACACTCGCTGCCTCCTGCACCCCCAAAATAATAAGCCCCCCCCCAATAATAAGGCCAAGGCCATATTTCGGGGGTCCAAAGAAAATAAGACCCTGTCTTATTTTCGGGGAAACACGGTATACACATGAAAATCCCAGCTATGGAGAAACATTTCATGATTGTCACCACTCTGTGATGTATGGAAAATGAGATAACTTAATAAAATGGCACTAAAATATCTGATTAAAAATAACAGTTGAATAAAATAAAGATGTATATGTTATGTGTGTCCAATAGTAATTGATGCTTAAATTTGTAGAAAATTATAACAAATCTTGAATTAATTATAAGTTTTGATAAGTAATATAATTGCATTTGATGCTTTTTGTTCATCATTTCTATGTATGTGGCTTTAGCCATCAGGTTTACTTGCTTACTTGGACAGTAATGACCCTGTTCCGGAAAAGGACTGGGATCGGATGCATATTAGGGATAACTTAAAAATTGCAAATGTAAGTATGAAATTTTCTACTTGAATTGTTTTACTATATACCTGATTTAAAATATCATGGCTTTAGTGAAGGTAAAAATGATTTAGCTCAATTTTCATTATTTCTGTGGATAATTGATTTCTATAAATTAATTTTGGTGATTGATGAACTTTCCTCTATAGGATCAGTATGGGAAGTTTAATAAAGTGCCAGAATGGCAACGACTTGCAGGAAAAGCTGCTAAAGGGGTTGAAAAATTTGCTAAAGAGAAGGTGGATTTGGTTTTGATGCACTGGCGAGACAAAATGGGAATAGCACAAAAAGAGGTATAATACTATTTTTTTGTGTTCATGTTAATATGATTTCTTTCCATTTCAGTTGTTTGTCTAGATGTATTTGGTTGTGTTGATTTTATAGGTGACTCTGAATATATTAAATCAATATATTCTTACCTACAGAAAAATTGAAGATAGTTTCTCCTATTAAGAAACTATCAAGCCTAGTATTTTCTTGAAACTAGAAAATTGGTATTTAAGATAACTGCTGTTTATGAAGGTGAAATATAAATTTAAGGAAACACCTGTATAATTTGAGTAGTTAATATATTTAGATGTATGAAAATATCTCTGTGTGACAAATTCTCAATTTGTCTTAGAATTTGCTTTCCTTCCATCCTTCTGCTTACTTATGTATTTATGTACCTTTTTGATGCATATAATTGTTTATGGCTTTTTACGTTACATGGTTGTGATCTGATTTACACTCTGTTCTTAGCCATAGTGTGATTTATGTTTTGGCTGAATAGTCTGTAAGCAAACCATGGTTTTCTTCTGAAGAGGGAGTTGTGCAAGATGCTAATCCAAAAACAAACCAACTTCGATATGGATTAGTGTGCTAAATATATGATGTTTGATGTTGATAGAAATAGATAGATGCATTGTAAGTAGCATTATCCATTCGGTTCAGAGTACTAGATATATCAATTTATGAAATTACGAGTATGACTAACATATACAGTATTATGTAATTTCAGTTGTGACTACATCTAAAATTCTAGGCTCTTTTTTGTGGAATAAGTGGGGAAAAATGAAGAGCCATTTTAGTTCATACATTTGCTATGTATCCAGTTCATTAAATGACATTACATTTTCCTACACTAATATTTTCTATTACTTTGGCCCATGAACATCCCCTCCCACCAGCAGTGTGGTTAGTAGAAGTTAGAGATGTGATCTAAGGTTCTCAGCCCATAGTACTATTATATACAAATACCTTATTTGTAGGAGGTTGTTCTAAAATATTAAAACCTTTGAGAGGCATTTCTGTTAAACATAAATTTTGTTTTTCTTTTATTTCCCAAATACAACTAGGATAGAAACAATATGGTGAGTCTTTATTCTTTTCTGCAAACTGCCTTGAATTAGCTTAGTGTATAGCAACTTGTCTACCGATATAAAATTGATTAAAACTATTGCTTGGTTAAGTGTGGCTTATTATTGATGTTTCAGCTCTATAAAAATATAGAAGTCTTCACTTGCTAACGTATCTTCTATTTTGGTTATTCTTCTCCAAATTGATTGCCTCATATTTCCAGTTATTTTCATAAACATTGTAAAGAAGTTGCTTTCTCACACATCATCGTCTGCAATCTTTTCTTTTGGAAATCCATTCCTACTCCCACACCATTCAAAGGTTGTTCATCCCAAACTGTATAGGTAAAAGTCTGTAGAGATTCTCAGTCATCCAGGTAATGGTTGTCCCAAAGGTGCTTTTTCAGGAGGCAACTGGACTTTTTGTTTTGTTTTAAAGACGTTTCACTTCTCATCTATAGAAGCTGAAGAAGCTTCTTGGATTGCAGACTACAGGAACCAGGAGCACTATTCAGGTGACCCCAAAGACACAGATAAACCTCCAAGTGCTTCAACGACCCTCTAAAAGGATGCAGATTACCAGCTTCCTACAAGGAATATAAACCCTTCCATTCCCCACTGTCCTGTCAAAGCTGAAGAAGCTTCATGAATGAGAAGCGAAACATCTTCAAAAGAAAAAAATAAAGTCCAGTTGCCTCCTGAAAAAGCACCTTTGGGACAAGTATCTGAATTGTGATCACATGACTGGGGAGTGTGACAATCATAACTTCAAAGATGTCACTTTTGCTGGGGCCATTGTTGGTTTAAATCGTAAATCAAGGCTGTCTATAGTGCAAAGCAGAAACGATTGAGGCCATATTTGCCTCGTTTCTTAACTTTTATAAAATTGATCCATATTGATATGATGGCCTATCCCTCCTTACTGCTTTAGATGGGGGAAAAGGTACCTATGATTTTTGAGAAAGCTTCTACTTTTCATAAAAGGAAAGCTTTGTGTTTCCATGAAATGCATGAACTCATTTCACTGTTATGTTCAGTTATTTTCTGGACATAATTTGATTGCCTTTATTTTGTAGAACCTCAATCAGAAGCCAGTAATACTGAGGAAACGAAGGCAAAGGATAAAAATACAAGCCAACTGGGATCTCTTTTATTACCGGTAAACAATTCAGAGAGAAATTGTGTGGCTCTTTATTATTTTTAAAAATTATCATTTAAAATATGTTTCTTACACTGTTTGTATAGATTTCTCCAAGATCACGCTAGATCCAATTTGATCTGGAATTTCAAAACAAGGGAAGAATTAAGAGATTCCTTGGAGACTGAAATGCGGGCATTTCAGATTGACAGAGAACTTGGCAGCACCAATGTCATTTCCTGGAATCACCATGAATTTGAAGTATGTCTTCATCTGATATTTATCCCATGAAATTAGAAGCTTAGTTTATTTTGAATCTAACATCTTGCCATTTCTAAACTATTAGTACATAAAATTCTGATTAAAATTATTTACATAAATACAAATCAGTGCCCTTTCTATTTAAAAATTTCCTTTTGGAATTATAAGTATTGGGAGTATTATAAAAGTAAGAAATTTAGCCTATCAAGTTAAGCCCCATACGCCTCCAGTCCTGGTTATCTATGGAATTGTCCAGTGGCTTCTGCTGATACACTATGATTATGATTCAGATTCTTTCCGTCCTAAGGGATGTCATATACAGGATCCAAAGAGTTAAGCTTTTCTGTTGCTTCCTCACTTATTAGAAATAGTCTGCCTCTTGAGATCAGAGTAGACCTTGTGGTATAGTTTAAAGAAAGTCATGGAAACTGGATTTTTAAAAAAACATAGGAGCATATCTGAGATAAATTAGAACTCTCATCTTTACCTATGGTTGGCATATTTTTTTTTGCCTTTTGGCCTTGAACTTTTTAGTATTTTTTTGTTATTTCTTTTTTGTATTGTTTTACTTTATTACACTGTTGTATTTTGACCTTTTTACTGTAGAAGTGAATGTAAGTTGTTCAGAGTTATGTTCGACTAGAAAAATATGTTAGCTCCAGCAAATAAAGAAATAAATCTTGCTCAAGTTCCTGTGATGTCATTTCTAGAATAGGTGAATTCAGTTCAGTGAGATTTATTAATCCTAATGGGTAATTGAGATTGTTCATTATTCAATTACTGATTGCTTTACAGTATCACATAAAAATAATAGTTGTAAACACAAATAAATTCACTTCTTCAGATATGTATATAGTCCCAAGAATAAGCAAGTATTTCCCTTTCTTCTTCTACATATGAGAATGTTTCTTACCAACAATCTCAATTTTGTACAAAAAAATTCTGAGATTTTATATTAATTTCATTTCTTAGACATTGTATTAGAATCTTCTCTACTTTCTCTTTGTAAAAGGTGAAATATGAATGCCTGTCAGAAGAAATTAAAATAGGGGATTATTATTTGAGATTGCTTTTAGAAGAAGATGAGAGTGAGGAAAGTGAAGCAATAAAAAAATCGTAAGTTGTTATTATCTTAACATTAAAACTTGAATTCAAGATGTAACGACTAAGTCTTAAACCATTCTTTATCCTTTTTCTTGACAGGTATGAATTTTTCAATGAGTTGTACCATCGTTTCCTGCTCACTCCTAAAATAAATATGAAATGTCTCTGCTTACAAGCCCTGGCTATTGTATATGGAAGATGCTATGAGGAGATAGGTCCATTTGGTGATACTAGATACATTGTAGGGATGTTGGAAAGAGTAAGTATTTCCCAAATTATTGCACAGTTTTGGAAAGTAGGTAGTAAATGTAATGTCTCTCTCCAAATTTGGCTAGCAAGCAGCTAAGATTTGTCTTTGAATTTTTTTCATGAGAATATTTATTTGGCAGTTTTCCTATGCCGCCCTACTCCCTCAGGACTCAGGGCGGCGTACAACATTTTATGAAACTCCAAACAAATCATTAAAAAAGCAATTTAAAAACAATTAAAAACATATAAACACCATACATACATGGGGGAGACATCAGATATAAACTCGTCTCAAACTCACCCCGCCTGCAGGAAGAGCCATGTCTTAATGGCTTTTCGGAAGGCCAGCAAGGTGGGGATGGTTCGGATCTCTGGGGGAAGTTGGTTCCAGAGAGCAGGGGCCCCTACAGAGAAGGCCGTCCCCCAGGCCCTGCCAATCGGCACTGTTTGGCTGACGGGACCTGGAGGAGACCCACTCTGTGGGACCTGACCGGTCGAAGGGAAGAATGAGGCAGAATGCGGTCCCGGAGATAGCCTGGTCCTAAGCCATATAGGGCTTTAAAGATGATGAGCAGCACCTTGAATTGTACCCGGAGACCAGTGGGCAGCCAATGTAGCTGGCGGAGTATAGGTGTTATGTGGGTGTACCTTGAAACACCCACCACAGCACACGCAGCGGCATTTTGCACCAGTTGAAGTCTCCGAATACTCTTCAAGGGCAGCCCCATGTAGAGCGCATTACAGTAGTCCAATCAAGAGGTGACAAGGGCATGAGGGACTGTGAGTAGAGCCTTCTTCTCCAAGTATGGTCGCAATTGGTGCACCAGGCGAATCTGTGCAAAAGCCCCCCTAGCCACAGCTGCAAGGTGTTGGTCTAATTTTAGCCGTGGATCTAGGAGGACTCCCAAATTGCGAACCCATTCTGAGGGAGTTAATTTTTCTCCCTCAAGAACCAAGGATAGACAGTCAACATAGTCCTTCGGAGGCACTATCCAGAGCCACTCAGTCTTGTCGGGGTTGAGTCTGAGTCTGTTTCTCCCCATCCAGGTACTAACGTCGTCCAGGCACCGGCACATCACATCAACCGCCTCCCTGAATTGAGACGGGGTGGTGATGTACAGCTGGGTGTCGTCAGCGTACTGTTGAAAACTCACCCCATGTCTACAGATGATCTCCCCCAGCGGTTTCATGTAAATGTTAAACAGGATGGGCAAGAGGACCGAACCCTGAGGTACCCCACAGGTCAGGGGCCTAGGAGACGACCTCTGCCCTCCTGCTAACACCGACTGCATCCTGCCGGCGAGATAAGAGGAGAACCACCGTAAAATGGTGCCTCCCACTCCCAACTCGCCGAGACGATGCAGAAGGATACCATGGTCGATGGTATCGAAAGCCGCTGAGAAGTCAAGTAGCACCAGGATGGAGGAATTGCCCCCATCCCGGGCTCGCCAGAGATCATCCATCAGGGCGACCAAGGTGGTTTCTGTGCTGTAACTGCGCCTGAAACCCGACTGATAGGAATCTAGGTGATCAGTTTCCTCCAATAACCGAAGGAGCTGAAAAGCTACCACCTTCTCCGCAACTTTACCTATAAAAGGCAAGTTGGAGACCGGATGAAAGTTCTTCAAATCCCTGGATCCAGGGAAGGCTTCTTGAGGAGGGGTCTCACCACCGCAACTTTTAATGGCTGCGGTACGGATCCCTCCCTCAAAGAAGCATTGACGACCGCCTGGATCTAGCCGTGTGCCACCTCTCTGCTGGCCGAAACCAACCAGGAGGGACACAGGTCCAATAAACAGGTGGCAGAGCTCATTGCCCCCACAGCCTTGTCCACGTCATCAGGAGAAACAGGCTCAAACTCCTCCCACAATGCTGGACTAAGACTTGCCCCTGTCAACTCAATGGACTCTGCCCAGCTAGAGTCCAGGTTCAACCGAATCTGAGCGACTTTATCCGTCAGAAACTGCGCGAATTCCTCAGCTCTACCTTGCAAGTGTTCCTCGCTCCCCCCTTTTGCAAGGAGGGCACGAGTCACCCTAAACAAGGCGGCTGGGTGAGAATCTGCAGATGCAATAAGAGCGGAAAAATGAGATCGTTTTGCCGCCTCTATCGCCACTAAATAAGACTTAATAAAAGTTCTTAGAAGTGTTCGATCGGATTCGGTTTTACTGGCTCTCCAGCATCGCTCCAGACGTCTCCTGTGGCGTTTCATCTCCTGGAGCTCCTCGGTAAACCAGGGAGCTTTCCGGGATCCACTGCCACGGAGAGAGGTCGCAAAGGCGCAATCCGATCTAATGCCCCTACTGCCGCGGTGTTCCAGGCAGCCACCAGGGACTCAGACTAATTGTGTACCAGGGTTTCAGGTATTTCCCCAAGTTCCCTCTGGAATCCTTCCAGCTCCATTAGGCGCCTGGGGCGGAACCACCTAGTCGGTCCCGCCTCCCTGTGGAGGAGGAGTGGGGCTGTGAAATCCAACCTCAATAGGAAATGGTCTGACCATGACAACGGGGTGATGGCTATATCCCCTACATTCAGATCATCTCTCCACTGCCCCGAAAGAAACACTAGGTCAAGCATGTGACCTCACTCATGAGTCGGACTCTGGATTACTTGGGTCAGGTCCATGGTTGTCATGGAATCCATGAACTCCTGAGTTGCACCAGAGGTTTCGCCCGCCGAGGGCAGGTTAAAGTCCCCCAGCACCATGAGCCTGGGGAACTCCACCGCCAGGCTAGCTATTGCCTCAAGCAGCTCAGGCAGGGCCTTAGTAACGTAGCTGGGAGGCAGGTACGCTAACAAAAGGCCCACCTGAACCCCTAAGTCCAACTTCAGAAGGAGGGTCTCACACCCGACAATCTCCGGGGCAGGGATCCTACGAGGATGCAGATTTCGGCACGTTATGATAGCCACTCCTCCTCTCCTTCCCTGGGGTCGAGAATGGTGCTGCACTGAGAACCCGTGTGGGCATATCTCGGAGAGGGCTACTCCCCCCTCCTGGCCCAGCCAGGTCTCAGTTATGCATACCATAACTGGGCATACCAGGTCCGCCCCCTCCTCAGTGATTAGATCACGTATCACGGGGGCTTGTTGACAATTGACCTGGCGTTCAGCAGCAACATTCTGAGCCCAGGGCCCTGAAAACCCTGGTTGCCAGGTTCTCGGGTTGAGCAAGATGGAACCACATCGGAGGGGCCGGAACAAGGGATCGCTTGTAAACAGCGATGACTTATTCCCCGAGAGTGGCCCGCCCCTCTGCTCCTGCCATATCTACCTCTCCCTATCAAGACCGGAATATTCCGGCTCTCCACCCCCCCAGAGATACCCCTCCCCACCCCGCTGGTCCACCTCCCTTCCTGCAGGCTATCTATACCATTCATACTGAGCCGGGTAAAAGAGCCGGGACCCCCTCCGCTTCTGTTTGCACACTCAGCGAAGGGGGCCCAAGCCTTGGTCCCCGAGTCACTCATACTGTCTCATCATATTTCATTCTACTCATTCATTAACCCAATCGTAACAATCTCTTTCATACTAGCACCCACCACTTCCGGGGTACAGTTAAAATAGTTAATAATAAATAATAAATAATAGAGCCTATAGGGGAGGGGGGTGCATACATATCACCTCCTGACCCATCAAGGTTAGATCTTAGTCATTGGTTCTCATATCAAGGTCCACCGTGGTCATTAAAAAACGTCCGGATTCCTCTATAATAGTCCACTATTCTCCCCCTGATACTGGTGAAGCTCGAATCAGAAATACCGCCTGGGAAGATTCTTCGTCGATCAATCAGCAGTTTCTCCACTAAGGCCAAAAGTTTTGTTTTTAATGTTCGAAAACTCCCCCTAGAACCCGAAGTAACAGCTGGGGCCGTGCCAGCCAAAAGAGGCCTCGTAGCCACCAAGGTCACAGCAATGATGATGATTATCACATGTGAATAGAGCTGCAGTCGGGGGGGAGAAGTTGTCCAAAGGAACAGCCAAAAGGGTCTCAATGAAACTGCAATAACAGCTGTGATGATCGGTAAGAGTCGCCACATTAGTAGATGTAGATTAAAAACTGTCCGGAACACAATGGATCCTTTTTCAAGCCAGGCTGATCTCATCGTCGGAGAAACTGCTACCCGGGAAAATAATGGCCAGCACATCAATAAGCAGTAGTTGTAATCTTAGCCGGAGCTGAAATTTCCCGGTAATAGCTGCTTTTAGTTAAAGCTTTTGGTTAAAGCTGTTGGTAGCCAGCCATCCTAGGGGCTCAACTGAAAGGCTCCAGTGATCTACTCTGGTCTCCGGAGAAAAATATTCCTAAAGGGCGGTTCGTTATGGCAGTGACAACCCGCGGCATGAAACAACAGCACACCAGCGGTAGTAGTCGTTCGAGAGAAACCCAGCCCAGATCTTAAAGGCTGAGAATCAACTCCGAGTCTTTGCCCAAAACACAGCCAATCCATTCAGTATAAATACCTGGGATTGTCCAATGTCCCTTTTTCTCCGGGTTGCCACGATTCCCGGCAAGCTCTTGCAAGTTGTTGATTCAAGAAAGCTCTATGATTTCGCAGATGTCATTTTAAAGCCGACGGCGTCTTTCCGAGCTTGGCGATCTCTTGTGCTTCTTAGCCCTCATATCCGGGGGTTCCCTCGTCCAAGTGGACTGGCGTATTCCTGGGATTTTCCAATTTTCCTCCGACCCACACAAGATGGAATAAGTTGGGTCGGGAATCTTTGTTTCCTCAAAAAGGCCAATCAATATAAATTGATAATATTTCCTGAATTTCTTTTTTTTTATTGAAAAAGTTTTATTAGTACAAAGTACAAATTTTTTTTTTACATTTCCCCCCCCCTTCCCTCCATCCCCCTCCCTCACCCACCCCGACTTCCCAGAAAGAACACAGGATATAATCTTCAAATAACCATAAGCTAAAATATACTTTAAAAAAACATTAATTTCTGTTATATGTGTATACACTTCCCCCCCCCCAAAAAAACCTCCACTTTGTCTAAAAACTATAAAATCATTCTAAAATTCTAACCATATATCATTATTAAACTATATATATCTTCTTAATCTGATACTTTTTTTGAATATAATCAGTCCATCTATTCCACTCCAACTCGTATCTTTCATTTGAATGATCTTTTAAGTATGCTGAAATTCTTGCCATCTCTGCCAGGTATGTAACTTTAGACGTCCATTCCTCAATAGTAGGTATATCTTCTTTCTTCCAGTATTGTGCTACCAACAATCTGGCAGCCGTTATCAAGTTCAAGATCAGCTTAGTCTCTATTACAGTACAGTCTGTAGTTATTCCCAGCAAGAAAAACTGTGGTGTAAACTTAATTTTTTTCTTCAAAATATTCTGAATAATCCACCATATTTTTATCCAAAAAGCCTTAATTTTCCTACAGGACCACCAAATATGAAAATAAGTTGCATCTTCACATTCACTTGAATTTCTTTAGCATAGTCATTACTAGAACTGATGTTTTTATAGTATCTGTTCCCATGTTCCAAAGACATTAAAATATATTAGATAATCATGCATTGTAGACAATAAAGCCAGGTTGAAAAATACATTTGTTAGATTTTGCCATAATCACAATAAATAATCAAATAAATAATCAAACAATTTACTAAGACTGTATTACTATTATTCCTCTCTTTCTTACTAGTATTGATCTCTTCCCACTTATTACTATAACCATGTTGTTTGTATCTTTCAATTTATATTGTTTTTATTTGTTTCCTAGTACAATTTGATAGCTTATTAGTAACCTTGACTATCACTAAGTGTTGTATCTTTTTATTCTTGATGAATGTATTTTATTCTCCTTATGTACACTGAGAGCATATACACCAAAGACAAATTCCTGGTGTGTACAATCATAGTTGGCCAATAAAGAATTCTATTCTATTCTATTCTATTCTATTCTATTCTATTCTATTCTATTCTATTCTATTCTATTCTATTCTATTCTAAACATTGTTCTGAATCCCTCCCTTGAAAGATATTTTATGAAACTTCAGCATTATCTAGTTTTGGGGCATCACATTTTTGATGACGTGTGACACATGCAGGCAGGCAAAGAGACATGTATGTATGTAGGAACAACTGTTATTGTCATTTGAATTTGCTGGTTTTAATAGTTAGGGCTTTGTGGAATTTTCAATATTTGTGCTTCGTTATTATGTTCTGTCATTACTATGTTCCGGATCCCTGTTCCCATAACCTTATTTGGATTAGTACGATATATGTATTGTGGGATTTACCAAAGAATTGTCACTAGACTAAATTAATTAACCCTGGAACATTCATTTTATCTTAAACAGTCATGCACAGAGTTAATTGATTCCTTGCAACCAATTTTGTTATAAGAAATCCTAAATATAGTTAGTTTACCTATACTTTATCCTCCTTCAAACAAACAAACGGGATGAATATCAGCTGAAAAATTCTTCCCATGACAATTTGCTACAAAGACTTGGCAGCATAAGCACACCTCCCATATATTGCCTGGAATGGCCAAACCACTCTGTTGACTGACTGCTAGAACAAGGAGAAGCTGGCTTGTTAGTGGTCATACTGTGAAACTTTGCCCATGCTCTCTAGGCATAAGAATTCATGGGATACTAGATATGTACTGGAGGAAATAAGCAGAGCTATGTGTTTTCCAGGAAATGATATTTGATTTAACTAGTGTGATACTGTGATTTGCTTTAACCATTGATTAGAAGCTTTGATTGGGTTGATGACTTGCCTTATTGTGATTGTTGTGGAAACAAGGCTATTATTTCCAAAAGTCATAGTGTGTTCATTATTTTCAGTCTTTGGGGATTGCAAGATAATGGTATTTAGGTATGTTGCTAATGATGCATTAAAGCAGAGGTGTCAAACTCAAGACCCACAGGCCGAATCCAGCCCACGATGTGGTCGGATCCGGCCCACAGTGCTGTCCTGGACTACCCAATGCGAAAAGGAAAGATCGGGCCCACATGGCTTCGACCCGATCTACCCAATGCGAAGAGGAAACATGCCAGCAGTTTGGGGAGTGGCGTCAAGCTGGCCACTCCCACCCAGTCGGCCACGCCCATCCAGCCCTCCTCCCCGAGGTCAACCACAGCCCTGATGCGGCCCTCAATGAAATTGAGTTTGGCACCCCTGCATGAAAGGAAACTGAGATAGCATTTAATCACACATTTTTTTCTGTTAAAAAACAAGCCTTATATTTTTTTATAGTGCACTGACAGACTGGAACGGGACCGGCTGATAATATTCCTTAACAAACTGATTCTTAACAAGGTGAGCAAGATTTCAAACAACTTGCATTGAAAGCGCTAACCATGTATAGATCTGTCTATAAACAACTCAGCCTTTTTTATTATAAATATAAAATAATGGAAAACATATAATTGGATTAATGATGATATTGCCGTATTTTTCGGAGTATAAGACGCAACTTTTTCCTCCCTAAAAGTGGCTGAAAATTTGGGTGTGTCTTATACTTCGAATGTAGCTTTTTTCCAGCCCTAACTAGGTGCTAACAGATCTTCCCAGCTCTTACCTTGCAGGCTTTTTCATTGTTACTCTCTCCAAAGAATGTTTTTCCAGCCCTAAGTCTTTGCAGGGTTTTTTCATTGCTCTACTTGCTCTGAATAAGTTTTTTTCTAGCCCTAACCAGGGGCTAACGATCTTCCCAGCTCTTACTGGCTTGCAGGCTCTTTCATTGTTACTCTCTCCGAAGAAGGTTTTTTTAAGTCCTAACCAGGGGATAAAATAATGTGCTGAAGCTGACCAGACTAAGGACGCTAGCCAGATGAATACCTGGTAGGCAGATTTTTTTTCCCCTATTTTCCTCCCCAAAAACTAAGGTGCGTCTTATACTCCGAAAAATACGGTATATCATATAATATATAAGCTTTATTTGTATGTTTTGTAACAAGGCAACCATTTGGTAGAATTATTTTACAGTGGAGGGATTAATTTCAGCTTAATGTTTTGTTTAAGGAGTATTTGAGACAAACTATTTTGGCTACATTATAAGTAGTGTTATTTGTGATGCTGAGCTTGTCAGCTGGATAGCTTATAGCCCAGGTTCGAAATCTGAGCACCACACGACAGGATGATTTCTCATTACTTGCTCCAACTCCTGCTAACCTAGCAGATCAAAAGCACACAAAAGCAAGTAGATAAATAAGAGCCGAGGTGGTGCAGCGGTTAGAGGCATTACTGCAGGCCACTTTAGCTGACTGTGATCCACAGGTCAGTGGTTCAAATCTCACCGGCTCAAGGTTGACTCAGCCTTCCATCCTTCCGAGGTAGGTAAAATGAGGACCCAGATTGTTGAGGGCAATATAAATATACATTGCTTACTGGTGTAAACCGCTTAGAGAGTGCTTGCACTGTGAGGTATATAAATCTCACAAATAAATAAATAAGTACTACTTCAGTGGAAAGATAACAGCATTCCATGCACCTCATGGAATCCTGGTTGCATAACCATAGAAGTGTCTTCAGACAACGCTGGCTTCCTCAGCTAAGAAATGGTAATGAGCACCATCCCTGGAGTCAGGCTCAACAAGACAAAGGAAACCTTTACCTTTACCTGTAATAGATTTTTTTGATAAATAAAATGTAAATAGGCTTAGGGTCATAAGAATATATTGGGCTATTCAGGATCAGCCTAATGTCACAAAATACCTTTTTTTCTATGAATAATCTTTTGGCTGAAATGTAAGATAATATAGATAGATCTCAGTTAACAACCATAATTAGGACCAGCAACTAAGTGACATAGCAGTAAAGGGAAAAGTCATGTGACCTTGCTGACTTAACAGCAGAATTTCTAGTTGCAGATAGCAAATAACTTGAGGCGATTAAGCGCAACATCACATAATCATGATTTGTGACTTTCTGCCAGCTTTTGTATTTGTCAACTTCACCAGTGGTGAAATTCACAAATGATGATCACATGACTGCAGGACACATCATAATTGCACATCAGTTGCCAAGCACCTGAATTGTGATCGCACAACCATGAGAATGCTGTGATGGCCACAAGTTTGAAGACTGGTCATAAGTCTCTTTGTTAAGTGCCATTGTAACTTTGAACAGTTGATACATTATTGGTTGCTAAGCAAGGAACAACTGTCTATATGATTCAATGATGATAATAAAAACAAAGTCGGGTTATGGTTTCAGAATTAAAATAAAATTTAGTTGTTGAATATTTGTAGGTTTATAATTGTACATTTTCCTTTAAAGTCATATACAGTGTTCTGTTTTTCAGTTTACACATGAAATCATGTTAGAAATGAGGGACTTATTTAATAGATGTACTGTTCATCTTATAAAGTTACTCTTCTTAACATTTTCACCTTTCCAGGTATAGTTTTCAAGGAAAATAAACTAATGGATAATAACAGAATTCATAACCAATTGTCTTTTAATTTTCTAGAGAATATTGTTTTTTGTAAATCATGAAAATATAGCACTTAGTAAATTTATGACAGCTGAGATAGTGTAAATTTATAAAGTACATTATTTGTTTTGATTGGACAATCTATCTAAATATAAAAATAAACTTCATTATAATAATTATAGAAAAAGGGATCATTTATCAACTACAAATGATGAACACATTATATCCCTTCCTGATGCATATGCTCCATGTCCTGAAAACCCAAGACTGGATTATTGCAAAGATGCCCACCATGGGCAGCTCTTGAACAGTCCAGAAATTTAAGACTGGCCCACAATGCTGCAACCAAGTTGATAAATGACCACAGATGTCCTCTAAATAATCATTGTTTTGATTCAAACCTGGAACAAACTTCACATTTTTGAAGTTCTGTCAAATTCTTTCAGCAGAATAATGTCAGAGGCTGGATGATTTTGATTGTTTCAGTGAAACAGATTCTTGGGCAAATAGGGTAGGACACTTAAGGCAATAATGTAAAGCACTGCCAAAAGTTCTGAAACCCTATGCATTTTTTCTGTTATTGCCTCAAAAATTTAGAGGCATATCATAGTAGTCGACAGAGAAAAGGCTAGCTGGCTGACTGGTAGGTTATGCCACATCCATATCAGGAACACTGCAGGGAGGGAAGAATGCCAGTCTTATCCACTTCCTGTTAGCCACCGATACTGGTTTTTCATCACTTCTTCTCTCCCACCCCCACATTTGTGTTCAGAATGGGCCTGTTTAATTCATTGTACAGATTTAAAAAAATATCTAAAATGCATATGTTTCAGGTCAGACCCAGACCATCCTAAGATGTCACATTACTCTAATCAATACCCTAGTTATCACTTGTATTTCAAACTGTATTCAAATAGTTTACTATAGTGTACTGTGTACAATATGGTACAGTATACAAAGTCATACAGTGTAGTTTAAATATCTTTCAGGATAGTCTAATCCACAATTGTCCTCTCTGCATTTTTTTAAAAATAATCTTTATTAAATTTTTACAATAAGAAAAAACACAAACAAACCACACAAACACAAAGAAGTACAAATATTTACAAACAACATCAAGAAATAATCCAATACTTTAACAGCGTTGTCAAAGTGTTTGTTTCGTATCTATATCTATATATACATTTTAATTACATTCCATATCATAATTGGTGAATATCATCCTGTTGGGTGAGAATAATATCTCATAGAGGCGATTTAGATCTTTTCTTGGAATTCAGACAATTAGAAATAAAGCGGAGATTAAAAGTCTAATAGAAAATATTTATTTCAGTACAAAAACAATAAATCCTGAATAAACTACATTGTGCTGAATAACACGACCGTTCAGGTCAACAGCTAAGTAAGAAGAGAATGGTGGTTTAGGAATGCACACATGCGCACTCATCATATCACGTGTTCTGCTTATATTGGAATGTACCATAATATTAGGATAGGGGTGCATCACCCTGCATAGAAATACAACTGACAATATTCACTACGTGACACATCCGTAATTTATTTACAGCTTATAAAGAAAGGTTATGAGCATTTATGGGTATATCTCAATTCATCTTCATCCTTATAGCCAAATTTTTAATTTTGGGTTTTGTTTAATCCAATTGTATAACTTATTCCATATTTCGTAAAATTCCGTGTCGTCTTTTCCACGAATCTCCATTGTCAGTTTGCACATTTCTGCACAATCGAGTATTTTTCTAAGCACCATCGAAGCAGTAGGTACGTGTTCTGATTTCCAGTTCTGGGCGTATGATAGTCTAGCTGCTGACAACCTGGTTATATGTAAAATTAGGTATCTTTCTTCTTTTGAATATCTTGTATGCAATATCCCCAGTAAAAACGATTCGGGCTTTAAAACAATTTCTTTCTGTAGTATTTCTCCCAACCAGGCTCTAATTTTATTCGAAAAATTTCTAGCTTTGGGACAGGTCCACCATTTGTGGTAATATGTTCCTCTCTTATCTTTTCTTTTATGTATCTTTTCTTTTATGTACACTGAGAGCATATGCACCAAAGACAAATTCCTTGTGTGTCCAATCACACTTGGCCAATAAAGAATTCTATTCTATTCTATTCTATTCTATTCTCTCTCCTTTTTGCATTTCCAGCATTTCGGAGAGGTTGTTGGGAACATTTTTGCCAAACGGGCAGGGGAGAGGTGCCAGCGATAGAACATTTTATATAAGTTTTCTTTATATGAGGCCGCTAATGTGAGTTTATAATTTAATTCCCAAACTTTATCCCATTCTGAAAGTGTAATTGGATAGCCAAAGTTTTGTGCCCAGGCTATCATGTTTCCTTTCACCACTTTTTTGAAAAGTTTATATTCTATCAGAAAATTATAAATCTGAGAAATTATTTTTCCATCTGGTCCTAATAAAATTTTATCTAGGGCATGATCATTTTGAAAGCCGGATTGTATTGCATCTTTATTGTACCTCATACTTATTTCTAAATAGCGCCACCAATCTAATTCAATTCCAAGTGTTTTGAGTTCCTGCCTTGATCGAATATTATCGTGATCGTCTAGAATTTATTTATAAGTGAATTTTTTTATTTATTTAGTAAATTAGGATAAATAATAGCTTCAGTGGTAGAAAGCCATTTATGGATTTTAGAGTAGTGCTCTTTCTTTATTTTGAGCCAGACTTCAATAAGGGACCCTCTTATGTAATGTCTTTGAAAGTAGGCATGTGTCTTATGTTTTCTGTCCCATAGGAACGCATGCCATCCTGCGTGTAAGTCAAAGCCTTCCAGAGTTAGGATTCTACTATTTCTTAATATTACCCACTCTTTCATCCAACTGAGTGCCGCGGCTATATAGTAACTCTCCCAATCCGGAAGCCCAAGACTGCCTCTCTGCCTTTTATCTTATAGTGAGCTTGTTTTAATCCTAGCTTTCTTTTTGGCCCAAATGAATTTCCTAATTATATTATTTAGTTCCAGGAAGTAATTTCTCCTTAATCTAATTGGTGCTACTTGGAAGAGGAATAAAACTTTTGGGAGGACATTCATTTTAATAACAGCTATCTTCCCTAAAAATGATAATTGTAGTTTAGACCAATTTTCTAAATCCTTACTAATTTTTGTGTTAATTTTGTATAGTTATCCTCTTTTATAGAACTACACTTCGCTGTTAACCACAATCCTAAATATTTAATTTGTTTTACCGTCTTAATTCCCAATCTTGTTTCTTAGAGCTCTGTTTTGGTTTTCTGTAAGATTTTTAGTTATTATTTTCGTTTTATCCTTATTTATTTTTAATCCTGTTACATTTCCATACTTTTCTATTTCTTCCAACAGAGCAATTCCTGATTCTAATGGGTCTTCCAGAATATACGTCATGTCATCTGCAAATGATTGGACCTTATATTCTTCCTTCTTGATTTTGAGCCCTTTTATTGTACAATTGTTTCTTACCAGTCTCAAGAGTACTTCTAATACTGTTATAAATAGAAGTGGAGCTAGAGGACACCCCTGTTGCACTCCTTTCCCTATACTTATTTTTTCAGTCAAATCGTTATTTATTAAAAATTTTGCATGTTGATCCTTGTATATTGCCGTTACTAAGTTCACAAATTTTTCTCCAAATTTCATTTTTACTGTTTTATTAAAAATTGCCAATCTAGGTTGTCAAAGCTTTTTGCAAATCTATAAATACTAACGCCAATTGTTTCTCAATATGAGTATCAAAATATTCCAAAGTATTCAAAATAATTCTAATATTATTTCTAATTTGTCTATTGGGTAAAAACCCGTTTTGATCTGAATGTATTATTTTATTTAAAATGTTTTTTAATCTTTCTGCCACAATAGAGGCAAGTATCTTATAATCGGAGTTTAAAGGGGATATTGGTCTATAGTTTTGGATCTTAGATTTGTCTGTTTCCTCTTTCAGTATTAAATAGATGTAAGCCTCTTTCCATGAATTTGGTATCTTGGCAATAACCATTGCCTCATTATATATGTCTAATAATAACAGTTCTAATTTATTTCAAAATTGTTTGTAAAATTCAGAGGGAATCCCATCTGGTCCAGGTGTTTTGTTATTCTTTTATTTGTTGATAGCCTTTCTAATTTCTTCAATGGTTATTTTTCTATTGAGTATGGTCCTATCCTCTTCCGATATAACAGGTAAATCTATTTTTCCTACATAATCTTCAATATCCTCCGGATTGAACTCCTCTTTCTTGTACAAATTAAAGTAAAACTTATGGACAATATCTTTTTTCTCCTCCTGCTTGAAAAATACCATCCCCGTTTCATCTTTTAACTGTTCGATTACTCTTTCAGCCCTTTTATTTCTAAATTTATGTGCTAGCCATCGGCCAGGTTTGTTCGCCGATTCAAAAAAAATTTGTTTTGACATTTTAATTTTTCTGGCCAATGTTTCCTGCTCAATCAAATTAATCTTATGTTTAGTAAAAGTTATTTCTTCTTTTATACTATTATCTTTGGGGTCTTCTTGTTGTTTATTTTCCAAATCAGCTATTTTTGTATATAAATGACTTCGATATTCCCTTTTTTCCTTATTACGATTGGCTATATAAACTATAGTCAGCCCTCTAATATACGCTTTAGTTGTATCCCATAAATTCTGTGCTGAAGTCTGATCTTTAGTATTAACTTTAAAAAAGAGATCTAATTCTTTTTCCATCATTGATTTATATTCTTTCTCATACACAGCTCTTGTATCTAGAGTCCATCTCACCTTCCTCCTCTTAATCTGGCCTTTCCATTTTATCAGTAATGGATTATGATCTCCCCACGTACTGAGGAGTATATCTATTTCACTAATGTCATCAATAAGTTCCAAATTTAGCCACACCATGTCTATTCTCGAGCATGTATGATGTATATGTGAGAAAAAAGTATACTTTCTACAGTCCGGGTTCATATGACGCCAGCCATCTATCAATTTAAATTCCTGTTTCATGTTCTGAAATGGGACCGGCAATGTTCTCCTTATTGTATTCCCTTTAGTACCTTTATAATCTATTTCTCCATCTAATACCGCATTAAAATCCCCTATTAGGCAAATATTCTCCCATTGAAATTCTAAAAGGCGACTGTATAGATTAGAGTAAAATGTTTTCTGTTTGGTGTTGGGTGCATATATAATTACCAACAATATTTTCTTCTTGCCAATCATTATTTCTATAAATAAAATTCTACCATTGTCATCCCTGTAAATCATTTGAGCCATTCTTTAATATATGCCGCCACTCCTTTTTTTTTCTTCCGCTAATGCGGAGTATAGAATACCCAATTTAGGATATTTGAGAATTGAATGTTGGTCTCTTTTTTTTTCAGAATTTTTTTTTAATTTTCTCCATCACCTCATATACAATTCAATACATATGTACCTTAAAATATTACAATAAAAATACATATTTGTTCAATATAATCAATCATTCAAAAGTCAATATCTTATTCAACACTTGCGTCATCGGTCTGTTCTACTTCATTCCAATACACTTCCCTCTCTCTATCTCTAACTTCTCCTCCTACTTTCTAACTCCTTCCCTCCTCCTCAACCCTCTCTACACCTTCTCTTCCTCCCCTTCTACTTCCTCTTTCACTTTCTTTGCCTTTCCTTGAGTGCTTTTATACTAAACTCATTTTATATTTGACAGACTGATGCTACTCTCAATTTTAAGACATATCTCCTTTTAAAAGAAAAAAAACATCATTATAGTTATGTTATTATTTTTTTATGTTATATTCTCTTCTAGGTACATGCTGCTATTTCCATCAAAAAAAAAAAGAAAAGAAAAAAATCTAATTTCTAGTTTTGTCATCTGGGATATGCACCAGTTAATTCCAAATTTCCATCCAAATTAATCGCTGTTCACTTAACTTTCCAAGATGGTTACTGTCTCCTGCTTCTTAATTTTAAGCCAAATTGCTTCCTTTAATTCTTTAGTCTCTTTATTCATCGCTTCTGTTTTTTATCCTTTGTTCTATCAAAAAACTAAATGCCCAATTATTCTTTTAATTTCTCATATTAATCAGCAAAATTTGTCTAATTTTGCCCACTCTGTAAATATTCAACAAATAGTAAAGAAGAAATAAAAGAAAAGAAAAGGAAAAAATCCAAATCAATTAACTTATCAACTCTCAGCTTAATAAATTTTAAAGTAATTAACATTCATAATATTTCCTGTTCATTATTTAATATTTAAGTAATTTCCCATAAATTCTAGTGATCATATTTATTCCATATTTCTCTTGTCATTGTTTTATCCACATTATTCCAAAAAATTCAACATTATTAATCTTTATAAAATGAAACAGAGGGGAGAGGAAAAAACAAATAATATTTAAATTTTTAACGAGTTATATTAGTTATACACAATCATAATATATCATTTCATTTACTAATCATCAAAATTCTTTCTAAATTTATTCAATTACATATTCAACTCTTAAAATAATACATTTTCCCCCTTTAAGGTTTTTCATTTGTGCAGATTTCATATGTGAAAAAATAAATTGAAATAGATAAAAAAATACACAATCAAAATACCTCTTTTAAGCTCTAATACTTATATTTATAATTCATACTTCTCGTCTTAATTAACTTTATTATATCTAAAATATCAAATCTTTTAATTTGTTAAACAATATTAATCTGTATGTAAGGAAAGGAAAAAACAGAGGGAAAAAATTTTTTTGGACTCTTAATAAAATAATAATTTTGAATAAAAAAATATTTCCATAATATTCCAATATCATCATCCATTCCCTTTTAGTTTCTCAACTACTTCGTTTTGATATATATATTTCCTCCACCCCCATCTGCTTAAATTCTTTTTCATCTTTCTTTTAATTTTGTACCAATAGGTTCTCTTTCCCCACGCTCTTTTCCTCTCTCTTAATTTTACTTTCTGTATATATCTAATTTTCTCAATTCCTTTTTCCATTCTATGTACCGTATTTTTTGGAGTATAAGACGCACCGCAGTATAAGATGCACCTTATTTTTGGGGGAGGAAAACAAGGAAAAAAGGCCTCTGCCTCCCAGCAATTTGCCAAACAGCAAACAGCACAGATGATATACACTGTTTGCTGTGTATTTCTGTGCATGTGTGCTTGACCCATAGAAATAGCAAAGAATTGGAGAAGTGTACATTATGGCAATATATTAATCCCAGAAAGTTTTCTTAAATGTAATCACACTAACCCCTCCCAATTATTTAAATAGATCTACTCCAAACATGACTAAGTCAGGATTTAATTCAGCTGCCTTATTTTAATACTAATAATACTAAAACAGGACATTTCAGATTATACTTTTACAGATCTTTAAAATTGATGTGGCTTTCTGGAAGTATTCTCTGCTATTTAAAAGAAGATACAATAGCACTGGGCCTCTTCAGAGCAAGAATTTATTTTAAAAAGCTTCTTCATTTTGTTAAGTTGTCTAGAACAATAATAAAGCAGTCTTTAAAAAATAAGTCTAATAATTTGAACACTCTACAAACATTTAACAACATAACGTATTAACAGAATCTGCCTGTACCTAGGATAGAACTCACAACCTCCTGATTGTGAGGCAAGAGCTCTATCGCTGAGCCACAGCAGCTCTAGCTTGCCTTCTTGCAATTTCAGCAGTCTAATATTGCCAGCAGTTTATCTCCCAGCAATATGTCTCATCACAGCCACCGTAGTTTCAGTTTCATTTTACCACGTGGCTTGCAAGCCTCCGTCAGCTGTAGGTCGGGAGGCAGTTTATCTCTTCTTGTGCTCTTCTTGTGCTTTGCCCTGTTTGCTGCAAAGAGGTAAATTGCTGGCAGGCAGAGGCCAAAGGGTGGGGGTGGCTGGGTGGGGCTGTATTCAGTGTATAAGATGCACCCAGGTTTTCACCCTCTTTTTGAGGGTAAAAAGGTGCGTCTTATACTCCAAAAAATACGGTATCTCAAAATCCTTATTATCAATCTGAACATAATTATTCTTAATATCTTTATCTCTATTCTCATTATCCCTGTTATCTTTATCTCTATTTTCACTGTTCAGTCCAGTAGAATCATTGTCCTTAGAATAGTCATTAATCAGCATTACATTTTCAGTATTCTTTCCCTTTTCATCATCATTTATAGTGTTTTCATCATTCTTCTTTTTTTCTTCAGCTCGCTTATCCATTTTTTTTCCGTTTGCATTTCATTTTTTCCTGTCTCAAATGTTCTAAGTACAGATCTTCTAAAGTTTTCAAAAAGGTCCTTCATAAACTCAGCCAGTTCTTCCTGATCAATTCTCTCCATCTTAAGATCACAAGTCACCAATTTTTTATAATCCTTACAGCTGTTTATAGTAATAAATTGTGCAGCTTTTTTAATCTTCTAGTAAGTCCTCACCAATTAAATCCTTTTAGTTTCCATTTAATCATTACAAATCCAAATGTTTCTTGCTATTGTTGTTAAAATTCAGTCCAATTTAGTTCTTATCCAACTCAGTCCGAATGTTTTCCTTTTATGCAATAACAAATTGCTCTATTCATAAACAACAGCTGTTAAAACATTATTTCTTGTAATATCCCATGCTTGCTATAAGTCATCCAACCAGCAGATGGCTCTTCCTGTTTCAGACTCCCAACTCTGCCTTTTATTATTATATTCCAATTCTTCCGTTTTTTAAGTCAATTCCAGCAACCAAGTTATTTCTCTCTAAGTTTCCAAATCTTTAAAAGCAAAACTCCAAATCTTCCATCAATTGGGCTTTAGTTATAATTCCATTTAAGAAAAAAACCTTTGCACTCTATAATCTCCAAGTGCCAAACAGCCGCTTCTTCATTTCCGGTCCTTTTGTTCCCGTTTCATATGTCCAGATAACTTTTAAAACTTATTCTGGCAAAGTCACTCACCAGCTTCTTCTGACTTCCACACTCACCAGCACAACGCTTAAAACTTTTCCTTCCCAGATGACTCCAATCAGCTTTTATAAATCCTTTCGATGTGGCCGCCGCGGCTAGGAGCGACAATTACTGTCACTTCCGTTCGCCGTAGGCCAAAGGGAACAAAGCCGGCTCCCTGGGGGGGTTTGCCGCCCCCCCAGTCCACCAGCTGACGCCTTCTTTTCCCCCACCCTAACCGGGTGGTTCTGACCTGGTTCCGATTGAACCGGGTCTCCTAACGACGCGGAATTGGTGTTCCCCCCGCGGAGTGCAGGGGAGCACCGTGTCGTCGCGGCGTTGGCCACGCCTTCCTCTGAATGTTGGTCTCTTTTGATATGTGTTTCCTGGAGACACGTAATATCATTTAATTTTATTAATCTATGGAATATTCTTTTACGTTTAGTAGATGAATTGAGTCCATTAATGTTCATAGAAATGTTTTATTTCTCCATCATTTTCAGTTTCATTTAGCATTTCCTTTTTGGCCACCTCTTTTATTTTCAGATTGTGTTCTAGTCGTGACACCTTCTCTTTCATGTGTTTCTATTTTTTCTCTTTCTCCTTTCTCCTTATCCAATAGTATATCCTCAGAGCTTTGCTCATCCACACTAGATCTCTCTCCCATATCTTTAGATTCCAATTCTGTTTCTTCTTTGAAATATTTTTCATAAAAATCTTTTGCCTCTTCCACTGAGCTTATACGAAAATTTTTGTCAGCAATATTAACATGCCCTCAGGGATTAGCCACTTAAATATAATTTTTTGTCTTGTTAACTGTGCTGAGAGAAAATTGTACGCTCTCCTTTTTTTCTCTCACCCTTCTAGGAAGTTGCCGAAGGGTTACAATCTCCTTTCCCTGAACCATAAGAGTATTTTCTCTGGCCAAAGTATAAATCTCATCTCTGATATTTTTCTTGATGAATCTAATGTGGACTTCTCGGGGTAGTCTATTTCTGCGAGCATAGCTGGTATACATTCTGAAAACCTCGTCCAATCGTTCATCATTTATTCAATAATTTATTGAAATGTAATATTACTAATAAAATCAGTAAATGATGTAAAATGGAAGATTATAAATAAATGGAAGCTAGTTACAATTTTATCACTAGAACTCTTTATTTCTAAGTTTGTGTTTTCTTCTTACATTAAGATTAGCATGCCTTACAATAAAAATTAGATCGGAAAAAAAATCATTTTTAAAAGTATGTGATTTTTTTATAAATTCTTTACACTCTTATTACAGAAAAATGTTAAAGAGCTTATGGATTCAAATGGTATCAGAATCCTTGTGGATCTCCTTACTCTGGCCCATCTTCACACAAGCAGGGCAACAGTACCATTCCAAGTATGGCATTTTTATTTTTTTAAGCTTTGTATAAATACAAATGAGTGCAGATTCTCATAAAATCAAAAATATTTATCACATTGGAATTAATTTGAAACTTAGCCTGTTCAAAATTGGGAAGTTATTTAATATGTTTTTTAAGACTTGGGTTTGACTACTAATTGGCTGGTTTAAGACACCTGTCATCTAAAGTTCATCCGCCCTTCCCTGTATGATTAAGTTCTCATCCTTTGGTCCAGTAACTTGAAAAATTGATGAGTTCGACTATGTTTACATTTTCTAACAAGACAGTGACATTTGTACATATAAATTGCTTCTTAAACTAAAATCTATTTTTTTAGTTACATGATGCAAAATTTACTTGTCTTTTCTTTTCAAGAGCAATGTTATTGAAGCAGCACCAGATATGAAAAGAGAGAGTGAAAAAGAATGGTATTATGGCAATGCAGAGAAAGAGAGAAGAGGCCCATACAGCTTTAATGAGGTATCTTTCAAAAATTTTGTTTCATATTGAAAATATATAGTGTTGGCTCATGGCCTTGTAATCTTTCTCAGAAAGGAGTATATTTATAAATGGTGAAATCGTATGTGGGGTCCTCAGTACTCTCTGAGCTTGGTAGTTTTCTTGCATTCATTATTGGCATTGACATTGTTTCATTACCAAACTAGGTAACATCATCAGTGCTAGTAGGGAGTTTTCTCTCAATATATATTCTAGTGGCTTGCCCTGTCAGTGTTGGGAATGGCCTTGGTAGTTCTGTGGTTGGGCTGTTTACTGTTAGCAGTTCCTTGATTGGGATATTGAGATAATAGGTAAAGGTAAAGGTTCCCCTCGCACATATGTGCTAATTGTTCCTGACTCTAGGGGGCGATGCTCATCTCCGTTTCAAGCTGAAGAGCCAGCACTGTCCGAAGATGTCTCTGTGGTCATGTGACCAGCATGACTAAATGCCAAAGGCGCACGGAACGCTGTTACCTTCCCACCAAAGGCGGTCCCTATTTTCCTACTTGCATTTTCTACTTGCAGATAATATGTATTTGATGTCAAATGATGCAGGAGAACATTTTATTCAGCTATGCCACAAACAACAGCTAAGCATAATGTACATATGGTTTGAACAACCCAAGTGGTGACTAAACACTTGGATTTCACCAAAGAGAGAACATTGAAACCAAATTGACCACATATTATGCCAGAAGAGGTGGAAATTCCATCCTCGCTGTGAAAACATTCTGTGATGCAGATTGTGGATCAGATCATGAACTGTTAGCTGTCAAGGTAAGTTTCAGGTGTTGCAGTGTCAAAAGTCCACCCATGATTCAGAAATTTGATGTCAGGAAGATTTCCTGCATATGCAGTTGAAGTTAAGAACAGATTTGAACTCCTCAACTTCCCAGAAAAGCAACCAGATGAGCTAGGGGCCAACTGTCATTAAAGTAACCCAAAACATATTACATACCATCACTAAAGTAACCCAATCGTCACTAAAGTAGCATAAGAACATATTGCATACAAGAAACCAACAAAATTGGCCAGATGGATATAACAGACTGCAAAAGAGAGAAGGAAAGAAAAAGCTATTGGTGACAGGAAAGAAATGCAAAGACTAAATGCAAAGTTCCAGAGAGAGGCAAGAAAAAATAAAGAAAAGTATTGGGCTGAACAATGTAAGAAACTAGGAACCAGCCATGAAAGATCATACAAGAGAGTGTTTCACTTATGTGAAGAAGGCCGGAAACCTCTTTATGCCCAAAAAAAGTTAGAGGAGATAATGGGCAGGAATTGCATGACCAATTAGCAATCAAAGAACAATGTCAGCAATATGCAAAACAACTTTACACAAAAAACAAGGCCAAGCCGTAAGAAAAGAAGCTGACCTACCAGAAATGGAACCAGATATCCTGGAGAAATAAGTGTGTGGGCACTCAACCAGCTGCCTAACCGCAAAGCCCCAGGAGTTGATGGAATTCTTGCAGACCTGCTGAGAACACTGCCAACAAAAGCACTGACAGTGCTTTGCCAAAGAAATGTAACACAAAAGACTGTTCCAACCACTGAACTTGATGCTACTCATGAATAGAATTCTTTTGAAGATAATCCAGAAATATTTGAATTCACCAACAGAGAACTGCCTGATGTACAAGCAGGATTTCAGTAAGGAAAAGGAATGCATAATCATATGCCAAACTACATTGGATGATGGAAAAAGTAAAGGAATACAAAAAGATCTCTACATGTGTTTCATTGACTACACAAAAGCCATGGTGTTGACCATGACAAGTTCTGGAACTGCCTCAAAGAACTGGGAATATCACCACATCACATCCAGCTCATTCAGTCATTGTACTCTGTTCAGGCAGCCATTGTAGGAACGGAATATGTAAACACAAAATGTTCAGAATTGAAAAAGGTGCTTGGCAAGGTTACATTCTGTCATACTATTCAACATGTACACAAAAATATTTTTGAGAAGTGCACATTTGGAGGACTTTAATCATTGGGGTTAAAATCGGTGGTAGGACTATCAGCAACCTCAGATATGTAGATGATACAACATTGCTCGCAGAAAGCAAGAAGATATGGAGTAGCTAATCCTAAGTCAAAGATGAAAGTGAAAAATTTGGATTGCACCTTAACATCAAGAAAACAAAGATAATGACAATGAACACACAGGTCAAAGTGCAGATCAACAATGAGACTATCAAAATAGTAAAGGAATTCATCTTTCTCGGCTATAAAATTGACCAAAGTGGTGACTGCAGCCCTGAGAACAGAAAACATGTAGCCTTTGGAAGAATTTCAATGTATGGCATGAATAACATAGTAAAGACATCAGCCTCACAACCAAATTTACATTTGTTAAACCAATAATTTTTCCAATTGCAACTGCAAAAATAACAAAGAAATCCTAGACTGAACTTCACGGAAAATATCACTTGAAGACAAGATTGCCAAACAGAAGCTGTCATACTTTGGTCATGTCATGAGAGCTGACTCGCTTGGAAAGTCAATCATGCTGGGAGTGATCAGCGGTAAAAGAAGGGGCCACCCTAGTATCCGCTGGCTGGACAGTATAAAGGATGACAGCGTAGAGGCAGTATGAGACAGCAGCATGGAGAATATATATGCTCAGCCATATAGTGGCTGAGGGTCGGACATTACTGGATGGCTGATGACAACAATGATGTGCTTAGAAGTCCACCCATGAAGTTGTCAGGAATAACCAGCTCATGCTATGCATTTGCATTTGCATGATGGATTTTCTGGGATGGGGGGGAACAGGACAGTTGCTTTCTTTCGTTATTTTCCTTTCCTTGGGAATGAAAAACAGAACTGGAGTGAGAATTGCTACCAAGGAGTTGTATTTTGTCTTTTATTGGGGGGAAGTTTTTACTTTCAGCCTAAGTGATCAGTAGTTTATAGTTGAGCTATTTTTTCCAAATCAAATATTCTAATGAAGCTGGAATGATTGTCTATTTTTATTCAAGAAATTTTGATTTATGACATAGTAGAGATTTGGGCTGTTTGATTAGTCCTTTATACTGTATTTGCCCAGATTGTTTTACTGTTTCATCTTTGGCAAGATAAAGTATTTTTACATATCTGCTTACATAGGCTAATGTAAACATGATTTTAAATATCTTGGATATATTCACTACCGTTTGCAAAAACTGAACATTTGTCAAACATACTGTTCCGAAAACAGTATTCATTACAGTATTCAATTTCTAATACAGATGCAGGAACTGTGGACAGAAGGAAAATTGACTTCAAAAACACGCTGCTGGGCCCAAGGCATGGATGGATGGCGACCATTGCAAGTTATTCCTCAGTTGAAATGGTGTCTACTGGCCACTGGACAAGCTGTGCTAAATGAGACAGATCTGGCTACACTTATTCTCAACATGCTTGTCACAATGTGTAGCTATTTTCCCAGCAGGTAAAGAACTTAGATTTCAGGTCACTAATATTTTTCGTTATTGCAAAAGTCTTAAATGATCCATTCCTGGGAATGAAGACAGCGAAAAACTGTTCAAGAAGCCACTCCAAAAAACATAATTCTTCATTGTAAAAGAGGTCAACCTCTATAAAACTCATATGTTGAGCTAGTAAAGAATTTGTTCTAGGAAAAAACAAGAATGTGAAGCACAAAAGAACATCTGCTAATTACCGTATTTTTCGGAGTTAAGACGCACCGAAGTATAAGACGCACCTTAGTTTTGGGGGAGGAAAACAAGGAAAAAAGGCCTCTGCCTCCCAGCAATTTGCCAAACAGCAAACAGCACAGATGATATACACTGTTTGCTGTGTATTTCTGTGCATGTGTGCTTGACCCATAGAAATAGCAAAGAATTGGAGAAATGTACATTATGGCAGTATATTAATCCCAGAAAGTTTTCTTAAATGTAATCACACTAACTCCTCCCAATTATTTAAATAGATCTACTCCAAACATGACTAAGTCAGGATTTAATTCAGCTGCCTTATTTTAATACTAATAATACTAAAACAGGACATTTCAGATTATACTTTTACAGATCTTTAAAATTGATGTGGCTTTCTGGAAGGCTTTCTGCTATTTAAAAGAAGATACAATAGCACTGGGCCTCTTCAGAGCAAGAATTTATTTTAAAAAGCTTCTTCATTTTGTTAAGTTGTCTAGAACAATAATAAAGCAGTCTTTAAAAAGTAAGTCTTATAATTTGAACACTCTACAATCATTTAACAAAATAACATATTAACAGAATCTGCCTCTACCTAGGATAGAACTCACAACCTCCTGACTGTGAGGCAAGAGCTCTACCTCTAGGCTATAGCAGCTGTAGCTTACCTTCTTGCAATTTCAGCAGTGTAACATTGCCAGCAGTTTATCTCCCAGCATTTTGTCTCATTACAGCCATCGTAGTTAGTTTCATTTTACCACGTGGCTTGCAAGCCTCCGTCAGCTGTAGATCGGGAGGCAAATAATCTCTTAGTGTGCTAATAAGGCTTCTGCTTCTGTTTCTGTTCTGTTTGCTGCAAAGAGGTAAATTGCTGGCAAGCAGAGGCCAAAGGGTGGGGGTGGCTGGGTGGGGCTACATTCGGTGTATAAGACGCACCCAAATTTTCACCCTCTTTTGGGGGGTAAAAAGGTGCGTCTTATACTCCGAAAAATACGGTAGTCAAAAGACAATAGAAGCAAATGATTTTGTACTAATATACTGATTAGAAAAATATATTTATTGTAGAGATCAGGATAATGCTGTTATAAGACCTTTACCCAAGGTGAAGAGGCTTCTCTCAGACAACACTTGCCTTCCCCATATCATTCAGGTAAATTGACATTCCATCTTGTCTTTCAGACATACTTTATTTCCTGCTTAACTTTGAATATGCTATGCAAGTTTATGGGGTTTTTTTAACTAAGTAATGTTTTGGATAGTAACTGAGCAATATTTTAATTTGAAATGAATATTTAACTTTTTTTACACTACAGCTTTTGCTGACTTTTGATCCCATTCTTGTTGAGAAGGTTGCCGTATTACTCTTCCATATCATGCAAGACAACCCGCAGTTACCTCGACTTTATCTCGGTGGAATATTCTTCTTCATTATGATGTACACTGGTTCCAATGTACTCCCTGTTGCAAGGTGAAAACAAAATTTCCATATCTCTCTGGGTTGGTTTGAGTAACATGCAATCTAGCAATCTATAAGTCTTTTATTTTTTATTTAGCATGATGTTCAATCCTAGATCAGTATGGAAGCCAGACTTTACTTAATGGTCAGTCAAAATATCCAGCCATTTCCTGCTTATTTTGTCATTTTTTCCACCAGTCCTTAAAAGAAACGAGAAAGATACAATATATAAACAGCAAACCATGAGTACACAAACCAGAATTTGTAAATCAACAGGAGCCCATAATTTCAAATTGTGTTTTATTGTATTTTATAAAATCATTGTGTTTTATTGTAAACCATTATTTCTTTCTGAGGATAGATAGGTTTACTCTCCACATTAACTCTTAGCAATATATGCAAAACAAGCCATTATATTGTAGTGGTGATATGGGTCAATCTGATGATGAGGCATTCCCTAAATAATATAGTATTAAATTATTAGTAAGAGTTAAAGTTTAGAGCATTCTTTCTCAACATTTTTTCCTAGGGAAACCCTTTGAAATAATTCTTGATGAACATCTGCATAAAAATTTATCTAAAGCTCATGGTATATTAGCATGATCAGTAAGCTGAATTAAGGCGTATAAAAATTCTAACCACACTGAACCTTAGCATTATAAGATGTGCAAACTTAAAAAAACATTTTTAAAATCATGATTTCTCACCAAACCCTAGGACTCTGCAGAAAATAAGTGAGAAAGGCTAGCTTAATAGAAGCACTTGAATTGTAGAATTCATAACATTTAATCAAATACATTTATCTTTTAGGTTTTTGAAGTATACACACTCAAAGCAAGCTTTCAAATCTGAAGAGGTAAGATATATTAATAGTAAAAACCAACATTTAAAATTTCTGCAAATAAGCCAATCCTAATATTGTATTAAACATTATTTTGGTTATTCTTAGTCTCTTAACTTTTCTTGAGGGTTTTGTTTGCTACAAACAAAATATTTTTACCTTTTACTAACAGTATAATTGCTGATCTACTAATTTAACTATATCTAATTATTTTACACCAAAGAATTATGTTTATATAGTGCTCAAATAAATTATTTTGTTAAATTATAACAGTGGTGGGTTCCTACTGGTGCGGTCCACTCTATAGCACCGGTAGCGGCCCGCTGGTGATGTCACAGTACAGCCTGGGCGCCGCCATTTTTTTTAAAAAAAATTTTTTTACATTTTTTTTTTAATTTTCTTTTATGCATGCCCAGAAGCCGAGCTTCCAGCACTGCACATGCACTGCCTTCCTACCCCACAGTGAGTCCAAGCAGGGGAGGATGGCTGAGGGAGCGCATGAGACACTGAAAGAACGGGCCACAGGAGCTATCTCCATTCCCCTCCCTTTAGCAACCCGAGAAGCCACAAACGTGCGGTGATGATCCCAGGCATTTTCACACGTTCGAGGCTTCTCGAGCTGCTGAGGGGAGGGGGAACGGGCGGCAGGAGCCTAGAATCATCGAATGGGGAAAAGCATTCAGGCCGGACGGAGCCTCCTAGAAGAACCGCTGCGGCGGTCTTGCTGCTCCCGCTGCGGGGGGCTGCGTTGCGGGTGGGCAATGTCCCCCCGCTTCTCCGGCCGCTGCCAAGCTCCTGAGGCTGTGAGCCTCAGCTGCCACCATCCGGCTCCTCCCACCCCTTCCCCACCTTTAATGAGCCCAGGGTGGGAGAAGACCCCGGGCTTGCTCACGATGGGTTCCAGGCCTGTCCCTGCAGAGCGGCAGTGGCGGCATCGCCATCAATACTGCCGGGAGCTTCCCTCCTCTGCCGCCGCCTCCGCAGCCGCTGCTTCCGGCCGGGGGACTGAGCACAGTTGATGAAGGCAACTCTCTTGACGGGCCGGAGTATGAAGAAGAGGAGGTGGCCATCCCACTGAATGAGCCCCGCACGAACCAGTGAGTATGCCCCCCACCGACCCTCGCCCCATCCAGGCTAAGGATTCAGATGAGGAATAAGTCCCAGTTTCTCCCCAAAAGTCTCGGTTTCTAACAACGCACCCGGTGGAAGTGTGTTGTACTAAGCAAGTCCTGAAAGTTTCTTTGTGCCTCCTCTTTCTCTTCCCGCATCACGTTGGAAGCTGCTTAGTCAACTGCCTGCTTGCCTGGAAAAACTGAAAACCTGACAATTAAGTCTTTCCCCGTGCCTTCGCTTGAAAATAATAAGAAGCTCGCATTTGACACTTTTCCTTCGCTTTTGCCTAAAGCTTCCCAAAGTGGGCGTTTTCCGAAAGCTTAACCTTTTCTACTGTTAATTTTATACAGTTTTATACTGTTATTCTTTAGATGAAAACATTGAGGACTGTTAAAAGATACTGTTCTTTTAACAGTCCTCAATATTTTCATCTAAGGAATCCATGACTGAAACCAAAAATGCTGTATGAGACTTGCTTGTCTTTTAACTATAGCATTTTCTGCATATAAAAGTTGCTGTGTTGCCATGGTGTAACACACACTTTGTATGCAAAGCTTTTCATGTAAGGTATAAAATAGCAAAAATAGTAGTAACATATCTCTGAAATAACTAATATATGACCGGCAAGCCATGCCCACCCAGTCACATGGATGGCAAGCCATGCCCCCCTGGTCACATGGCCGGCAAGTCACGCCCACAAAATAAGCCACGCCCACAGAGTGGTGGTAAAAAAAATTAGGAACCCGCCCCTGAATTATAATGTCAGAAATCAACAACTCTAAAGAAAGTAAGTAGGTCGCTTTGCAGTATTAATATAGCAAACAAAATCATCAAGAAAATAATTTAATTATCATAATTTATGACATATTGATAGAAAGGAAAACTGAAGAAATATTTGTGTTTAAATATTTGAGCAAAATAGAATTCTGGGAAATGGAAATAAATTGCTTAATGGGGGAACAAGCTGGATTTAAACTAGAGCACTCCACCATAGACATTTGTTTTATTTTACACCCTCTGATAACAAAACAACTAATTAATGGCAAGAAACTGTTTACCATCTTTCTAGATTTCAATGCGGCTTTTAACTCTATAAACAGAAACATTTTGTGGAAGAAATTGGCTAAGTTGAACATGGAACCCAGATTCTTACTCTTACCCTTTTTCTTGGTTAGGGCCTTCTACTCAAACACTCGTTTGAAAGCCCGTATAGATGTTATTGCTTCTCTAAGAGAATACCTACCCATAGTGGTGTTGGACAGAATTGTATCCTGAGCCCCAGTGTTTTTTAATCTCTCTTAATGTTCAAAAATAGTCCAAAGATCAATAATAAATTCATTAATATTCTTCTATATGCTGATGATATAGTTCTAATGGCGCACTCTCAAATTGACCTGAGAAGACTAATGTGAAAGCTAAATATCTGCTGTGCTGTTAATTTATCTAAATATCAATAAAATCAAATTTAAAATGATGGTATTTAGCAAAAAAAAGTGTGAAATATGATTGGCAGATAAATGAGGAACCTATTGAACAAATTATTTTTTTTACTTATTTAGGTGAGGTTTTTACCAATACAGGGGTATGGGTAAATCATTTTAAAAGAAGCTCAGCAAAAGTTGAGACAAATGCTAAAAGACTATATAAATTATCTAATAATTATCCAGGTACCTTAATTCCTGTACTGAAAATTTTCACACCAAAAATAGTCCCAATGCTGACTTAAGATGCAGAATTGTGAGGCCTTATCAAAGCTACCTCATTTGAACAAGATCAGACCTGTTTTTTAAGAAGCATTCTAGGAATTGATAAGAACATGTCAGCCCCCCAGGTCACAGCAGAATCAGATACCCACTTCATATATAATCAATTCATAATTAAAGGTTTTGCATACTGGGAGAAGATCCATTCAATGGACCCTTATAGGATATCCGATACATGTTTAGCGGAATAAATAAGTATGGCTCACTCCAATTCCTGGATAATCCAATTTTCCAAAATTATTTCACAGCATGGGTTTTCCATCCAGTATTTATTCTCAACTGTCTCCCAGGCAAGAGAAATTTTTAAACAAAGTGTTTAAAAGATATCAGACTGATATACAGTTACTGGCAACAAATAGTTCTTTTAGCTAAGAACAAAACTATTTTTCAACTTGAAAAATATCTGTCAATAAGTCTAACCCGATTCTCAAAAAGGGTCTATTCTAGTGTTGGATTTGAATTGCTAGATTCCATTAACATTTCTATGATCTGCCATATCATGAGCAGACATGTATATATGGTGTCTCAGCCATCGAACATATTGATCATTTATTGTTTGTCAACTTAGCCTTTGATACTTAACATCCCTACTTGAAAGCACAGCTCACTGGAATCTATACATTTGTGAACAGAACTGCTAATTTTATAGTTAAGGCAATTGGTCTAAAAACCTGTTATATTGAACAGTTGGGGTATCCTGTAAAGATGATGAATTTGCCTGAATACTGATTCTTTATATTTACCACATATATTTTATTTCTATATTTTCCTTTTATCTATTTTATCCTGGACATATATCCTGTATTTTATTTTTGCTTTATATTTTTGATATGGCCACCTCTAGGTGAAATGGGCAGCATTCAAATATAATAAATAAACCATAAATATCTCACCCATTTAAGAATAAATTATACTGAACGTCTGCAAAAGTATTGTTACTAGAAAATAAGTAACTTTTTAATATTAGCATGTTTTTTTAATAAATTTATTTTTTTGTTTAAATTTTTTATTTTTTTTAATGTTTGTTTATTTATTTATTTATTATTTATTTATTTATTTGGTAGTTTTTCTATGCCGCCCTACTCCCTCAGGACTCAGGGCGGCATACAACATTTTGTAAAAAACTCCAAACAATTTTAAAAAGACAGTTTAAACAGTTAAATATATATATATATACACACCATACATACATGGGGGAGACATCAGATATAAATTGTCTCAAAACTCACCCCGCCTGCAGGAAGAGCCATGTCTTAATGGCCTTTCGGAAGGCCAGCAAGGTGGGGATGATTCGGATCTCCGGGGGAAGTTGGTTCCAGAGAGCAGGGGCCCCTACAGAGAAGGCCCTCCCCCTAGGCCCTGCCAGTCAGCACTGTTTGGCTGACGGGACCTGGAGGAGACCCACTCAGTGGGACCTAACCAGTCGAAGGGAAGAATGAGACAGAATGCGGTCCCGGAGATAGCCTGGTCCTAAGCCATGTAGGGCTTTAAAGATGACGATCAGCACCTTGAATTGCACCCGGAGACCAATGGGCAACCAATGCAGCTGGCGGAGTATAGGTGTTACGTGAGTATACCTTGAAACACCCACCACAGCACGCGCAGCTGCATTTTGCACCAGTTGAAGTCTCCGAATACTCTTCAAGGGCAGCCCCATGTAGAGCGCATTGCAGTAGTCCAATCGAAAGGTGACAAGGGCATGAGTGACCGTGAGTAGAGCCTCCGTCTCCAAGTGTGGTCGCAATTGGTGCACCAGGCGAACCTGTGCAAAAGCCCCCCTAGCCACAGCTGCAAGATGTTGGTCCAATTTTAGCTGTGGATCTAGGAGGACTCCCAAATTGTGAACCCGTTCTGAGGGAGTTAATTTTTCTCCCTCAAGAACCAAGGAGGGACAGTCGATATAGTCCTTCGGAGGCACTATCCAGAGCCACTCAGTCTTGTCGGGGTTGAGTCTGAGTCTGTTCCTCCCCATCCAGGTCCTAACGTCGTCCAGGCACTGGCACATCACATCCACCGCCTCTCTGAATTTAGATGGGGTGGTAATGTACAGCTGGGTGTCGTCAGCGTACTGTTGGAAACGCACCCCATGTCTGCGGATGATCTCCCCCAGCGGTTTCATGTAAATGTTAAACAGGATGGTTGAGAGGACCGAACCCTGAGGCACCCCATAGGTCAGGGGCCTAGGAGACGACCTCTGCCCACCTGCTAACACCGACTGCATCCTGTCGGCAAGATAAGAGGAGAACCACTGCAAAACGGTGCCTCCCACTCCCAACTCGCCGAGACGATGCAGAAGGATACCATGGTCGATGGTATCGAAAGCCGCTGAGATGTCAAGTAGCACCAGGATGGAGGAATTTCCCCCATCCCGGGCTCGCCAGAGATCATCCATCAGGGCGACCAAGGCGGTTTCTGTGCTGTAACCGCGCCTGAAACCCGACTGATAGGAATCTAGATGATCAGTTTCCTCCAATAACCGAAGGAGCTGAAAAGCTACCACCTTCTCCACAACTTTACCTATAAAAGGCAAGTTGGAGACCGGCCGAAAGTTCTTCAAATCCGCTGGGTCCAGGGAAGGCTTCTTGAGGAGGGGTCTCACCACTGCAACTTTTAACGGTTGCGGTACGGAACTCCCTCAAAGAAGCGTTGACAACCGCCTGGATCCAGCCGCGTGTCACCTCTCTGCTGGCCGAAACCAACCAGGAGGGACACAGGTCCAATAAACAGGTGGCAGAGCTCATCGCCCGCACGGCCTTGTCCACGTCCTCGGGAGAAACAGGCTCAAACTCCTCCCACAATGCTGGACTAAGACTTGATCTGGATGAGTTATTTTATTTTCCCCATTGTTCGAACATGTTAGCATGTTTATTTACACTTATTTGTGTTCCTGGTTTCTTTTTTAGGCAAAAGGTCAAGATATAGTTCAGAGAAGCATTTTGGGGCATATCCTCCCAGAAGCTATGGTGTGTTATTTGGAAAACTATGAACCAGAAAAATTTTCTGAAATTTTTTTGGGTGAATTTGATACTCCAGAAGCCATTTGGAGCAATGAAATGAGGTAATTAACTTAACATATCCTGTAAAACAAAATACATTTTTTGTTGTATTCCCATTGACAATTGCTGCCTATAATTAATTCATTAGATGTCTTTGCAGCTTGTCACAAAGTAGCAGATTTAATGTCTGATAAGAAAATCAGTGCCTAAAAAAATGTTACTGTTTTTTTGATTAAAGAGATATTTGCAATTTGCAGGCGCCTAATGATAGAGAAGATAGCGGCACACCTTGCTGACTTCACCCCTCGTCTTCAGAGTAATACAAGAGCACTTTACCAGTACTGCCCCATACCAGTTATCAGTTATTCTCAACTGGAAAATGAGCTGTTTTGCAATATTTATTACCTCAGACATCTTTGTGATAAGCTTCGGTTTCCTGATTGGCCAATTAAAGATCCTGTAAGTCAATTTGTGGTCATCTTCCTAGTTTCTAACATTGTGGAAGTATGCCAAGAAATGTTAGATCCCTATCCTCATGGCTGTCAGGCTGATCATGCTCCAATTGTGACATAAATGTTTATATGTTTAATTTAAATTAGTTGACATTGTTCTTTCAAATTTGCAAAAAATAAGAAATACAAGGAAAAATAAGATAATAGTTTTTTTCTCTCCATTCTTCTTGAAAATAACTCTTTGAAAGAACTTTTGTGACCATGTTATCAAAAATTAGCACTATAGCCATTTATCATTTTGAAAACATGAAAAGTATAATGTAAGGAATTTTTAAGAAAAATCCTCTTCCCCAAACCAGAAGATTTTAGTCCCATCCATTTGCCATTATCACCCTGCCTGTTATTTGTTTGTTTGTTTGTTTGTTTGTTTGTTCATATTTATATGTCGCCCAACTCCCGAAGGATTCTGGGCGGCTTACAACAGAATGATGGTCCATATACTCCACCATCCCAAATTTGTTAAGTATAGCTACCATCCATAGTTAGAAATATTAGAAGAATGAATACTGCATGAAAAGCCCTTACATGGAAAAGCTAAATAAAAATCTTCTATATTCAGGTTAAACTCTTAAAAGATACTCTAGAAACCTGGAAGAAGGAGGTTGAAAAGAAGGCACCTACAATGTCCATAGATGATGCTTATGAAGTTCTGAATCTACCAAAGGGTCAAGGGCTGTAAGTTTCTAGTTATAAAATATAATTATACAAAATATAATTGAAATCCTTAAATAAAGGATTTAAGCCTTTATACTGCTGTCTGAATTCAGCATAGAGTAACGTACAGACTTGGATGTTATACAAAATGTATAATTTGAGTGGATCAGATCAACTATTTCAAAGACTCTGTTGCCAAAATTAGATTTTAATGTTATAGATGCAAAAGGTAAATACAAATGTGTTTTTTCTTCTGACTAACAAGACTATTGAATTGTAGGTAATACACATAATCTTTTCTGTACTTTATAGACATGATGAAAGTAAGATCAGGAAAGCTTATTTTAAACTGGCTCAGAAATACCACCCTGACAAGAATCCAGAAGGTCGGGTAAGTGTCTTATATTAAATATGCATGATGCTTAGAGGAAGTGTTGTATCCTAATCCAGTAACAGAACCTTTAGTATGTTAAGCTTTCCCACTTACTTTACAAAATAGAATACATTAATATATGCATTCCTTTATATGTTCTTAGTTCTCTCTTTCATCCAAAATTATATTAACTAGCATTTATTAGGCCAGACCTGAAGTTACAAATTCACTTACAAGTTTCTAAATATTATTAATTAAGCAATATTATAAATAAAGATTCATGAATTAGGAAGGAGGATGACACTATGGAGAATTTGTAGTAGGTCAGTTAGTCACATTGAAAAAAATTCTTAGAATATCTACATTTACCATTTAAGCTTTCCTGCTTAGGCTGACTTGACTCTAAGCTAACTTAAAGAAATCCAATATGAACTGAAGTTGTCATTACTGTGTTGAATAATTTCCTTGCAGCTATGCCCTCCGACATTTTTGTCCCAAGAAAATAATGGGCAATTTTTTCTTTCATGTGGTCAAGTATTCCTGAAGATATTTTCATACAGGTAATCCTTGACTTATAACCACAATTGAGCCTGGAACTTTGGCCATAATTGTTGCTGTCATCAGTTGAATGACTGTGATACAATTTTACAACTGTTTTTACTAAGCGAGTCAGTGAGTGATTGTTAAGCAAATCACGTGGTCATAAGTCCAAATCCAGTGGACTATCTAGTGGGCATTTTTTGCTGGAAAAGTTGCAAAATGCAATAATTAGAGCTGCTGGCAAGCTCTAACTCAGTTGAAGGGCATTCCTTTCTCTGTGATGTGTCCGGTGAATTGCTGGAGCTAATCTATAAGGAAGGAAAGATCTCCACCTAATATTTGAGGAAAAGAGTCTTTCAAACTGCAGCAGGACAAGCATAGGGAGATCAAACTTGAGGTGAGAGGGGTGTGAGTAAAGGCTAAATATTGTCAGAGTTAAGATTAGTTTATTACTGCCCTTAGAAATCATAATTACCCTGTTCTGGTATCAGGCAATCAAGTTGTGGACAAGTTCTGAGTTATGCTGTAGCAAGTACTGTATTTAGTATTTGCATATTGCAAGGTTTTTTGACAGAATAATAGATTGTAGAATAAAAAGAAGGAACAGCATTACTGAAAATCATGTGCTATGTATACTTACTCCTAAAAAACTTACTTCTTTTCCGACATTATTAAATTCATTTTCAGATAGTATTTATATACATTTTCTTTATCCTTTTTTTTAAACTACAGGATATGTTTGAAAAGGTCAATAAAGGATATGAGTTTCTCTGCACAAAGTCCTCTAAAATTGTTGATGGTCCAGATCCTGAAAATATAATTCTGATTCTGAAAACTCAGAGTATCCTTTTTAACAGACACAGAGAAGGTAATTAGATCTAGTAACCAATGGATTAGACTGTAAAAATTTAGCAAATATATACTCCCATAGTTATTAAAGAACTTCAAAGCTAGAATACTACAATCCTTAGGGATTATTAACAACCCTATATAAGCAAAATTGCTGGAGTTTCAACGTGTTTGGTAGATTCTCATCTTGTAGTTAATGAATAAAGCTTAATATACAATTCCAAATGAATATATCAAACTAAAAATAGTGAAAAATATACCCATGTACTTATATTAAAATATTGTAGTCTCAGAATATTACATTAAATGTATTTTCTCTCCAAAAAAGAGAAGGAACTTGTTAAAAAATGTGGAGCTCGATATAAAGAAAAAAATATTTGATAAAATATTTGATACTTGATAAAATAGAAAAATGTGGGTTAGACATTATCACCACCAGATGGATTCGTAACTGGCTGACCAACCACATTCAACATGTAGACCTCAATGGAACCACATCTATATGGAGGGAAATATGCAGAGGGGTACCCCAAGGCTCTGTTTTAGGCCCAGTACTTTTCAACATCTTCATCAATTATTTGGATGAGGGGATAGATGGGGAACTCATCAAACTTGCAGACGACACCAAGCTAGCAGTAATAGCCAACACTCCAGAAGATAGGCTTAAGATACAGAAGAATCTTGACAGACTTGAACATTGGGTGCTATCTAACAAAATGAAATTCAATAGTGAAAAAAGTAAGGTTCCTCATTTAGGTAAGAAAAACAAAATGCACAGGTACAGTATATGTGGTACCTTGCTCAATAGTAGTAATTGTGAGAGGGATCTTGGAGTCCTAGTGGACAATCATTTAAATATGAGCCAGCAGTGTGCTGCAGCTGCCAAAAAAGCCAGCACAGTTCTAGGCTGCATAAACAGGAATAGAATCAAGATCACATGAAGTGTTAATACCACTTTATAAGGCCTTGGTAAGACCACAATTGGAATACTGCATCCAGTTTTGGTCGCCACAATGTAAAAAAAGATGTTGAGACTCTAGAAAGAGTGCAGAGAAGAGCAACAAAGATGATTAGGGTACTGGAGGCTAAAACATATAAAGAACGGTTGCTGGAACTGGGTATGTCTGATGAAAAGAAGGATTAGGTGTGACATGATAGCAGTGTTCTGACATCAGGGATTGCCACAAAGAAGAGGGAGTCAAGCTATTCTCCAAAGCACCCGAGGGTAGGGCAAGAAGCAATGGATGGAAACTAATCAAGGAGAGAAGCAACCTAGAACTAAGGAAACATTTCTTGACAGTTAGAACAATTAATCAGTGGAACAATTTGCCTCCAGAAGTTGTAAATGCTCCAATACTGGAAGTTTTTAAGAAGAGATTGGATAACCATTTATCTGAAGTGGTGTGAGAAATACACCAAGGAAATCAACAGAAGTCTGAATGAACAGTAAAAAGCATTTATTGGGATTCGGACTTCCGGTTTGGCTCCGCAGGCATCGCGGACACTCCTTGCCGAGCGCCTCTTCCGAAGCCCTGTAAAAGCCGCCAGATCAGCTGTCTGGCGGCTTGAAAATCTTCTCCCCTGGATTAGGGGAGAGATGAGAGCTCAACAGGTGGGGTAGAGCCCCCCTAGTGCCCCAGGAAACAATCGGGCGCGAAGGGTGAGGGCTCCCCAGGTAGCCTGTCACTTGCTCCAGGACCTCGGATGCCTCCGCTTATGCGGAGCAAGATGCCGCGACCACCGCTGCTTGCAAGATGGGATTCACAATAATATGATGCATTGCAGACAGCAGACAGAGAAAGGCAGGAGACCAGAATGGCAAGTATCCTAATTTTCAACTCCATTGTACTTTCACTTCGGGAAGTTACAAAGTAGCTGAGTTAACAAGCAACAAAATGGCGATTGAAGAATTCTGAGGGTGTGGAAGTGAAAGTTATAAAGTTTCGTTTCGCTAGCAGCCCTCTTCAGGGATTCTCTGACTCTGGAAAATTCTTTCTTCTCTTTGACTTTGGATTAAAATAACAATTCAATATATGGTTTCAGCATCTGGAAAGAACCTTTTTAATTATGGATTTGGGTTTTTTTGTATACTTTTGAAAATGTTGGATTTTGATGAACTCTTTTCTCTCTCTGATTTTGGACTAAAACTAAAAGTCTAATCTAAAATTTTAAATGGCTTCTAAACCTGGAAAGACTGTTTTTAATAAAAGACTTGAGCATCCCTCTGTTTATACCTCAAGAATGCAATTTACTTCTTATTCAACATCCCCACAGGCTTTAACACCTGAAAGCTTATTTGATACTTTAAAAGTTATGAAGAATGAACTGGTTATGGAATTTAAATCAAAAATTAATGAAATTAATGAAAAAATAAAGGCTGTCCTAGAGGAGATGGACACAGAAATAAACAACTGAGGAAGGATATGATATTTGCAGTTGAAGGATTAGCAGGAAATATGGAAATCTTGGAGAAAGACATGGAAGTAATTAAACAGTCTGTGATAATCTTGGGGGGAAAATATAGAAAAAACCCAAAACAATATTGAAAATTTTGAAACAGAGGTGTTAATGACTCAATTCAGAAGCATGGAATTTGCTATAAGACTAAGAGGTTTAAAAGAGAAAAAATATGAAGATTTGAAAGGGAGGGTGGTAGAGGCTCTGGTGCAGGTGTTAGGAATGACTGAAGAACTGGTCATGCAAATTGATAAGATATACGGTGTCAACTCCTGGATTGCTAAACAAAAACATCTGCCAAGGGACATTGTAATATATTTTACTACAAGGGCATTATGTAATAAAATTCTACAGGCGACCTTCAAGAATAAGCTTCAGGTAAATGGACAGGAAGTAATGACACTGAAAGAAATTCCTCCTAAAATGCTCAGAACCAGAAAGGATTATAGCTTTTTAGTTAAAGAACTTAAAAAACAGAATCTACAATACAAATGGGATGCCCCAATGGGGATAGTGGTGAGATATTTCGAAAAGAGATACCGGCTCAACACGATAATGAAAGCTACTGATTTCTATGTTAAAGTTTTAAAGGCCGATATATCTAAAATTCCAGAAGGAAGAAGCATGAAAGCAACAGAAGAGAAGAGAGGAGAGTCATCGATAAATGCGCCAACGGAAAGACCTTTGATGATTCAAGGTGATTTACAGAGCCAGAGAGATGTTCATAATGTGGAAGAGGAGACAGAAGATCAGAGTCAGATAATAGCAGAGCTGACAAATCAAAAAACTCTTAAGATACAAAAGGCTGCAAGAACCAGATCTAAAATCCGACTGAGAGGAAGGAATGATTAGAATTTGGGAAGTTATAGGACAGATGGAGAGATGAACGAAAATTGATATTTTGCAGTATGAAGACTCATTGACTATTGAGGAAATGATCTTGATGGTTGTCTTTCTTTTTCTTCTTTGTTTTTCCTTCTTATTATTATATTTTAAAGCAAGTAAAGATTTAGAATTACTGTGAAATTAGTAAGTTGATATATTGTAATGTTAGGTTATTAATAATGTGTTTGACTCTTAGATTATGTTTAAAAATTTCTGAGTTATAAGGGGTTAAACAAATATAGAAATACCGGAATTAATAATTTGCCAGAATATTTTAAATTATTATGTATATTGAAGAGGTATTGTTGGAAGAAGGATGTTTTATTTAACACTGAGGAAATGATGTTGATGGTGGTAATTGAATGAAATGGATTTCTTCTTCTTTTTTCTTTTTCTTTTTCTTTTTCTTTTATTATTATACTTTAAAGATTATATAACTTCTATATAAAGGAAAGATAATTAGTGGAGTAAATTATCAGCCTGAGATGTAATGATGTTTGATTAACAATATAGTTGATTATTAGATTATGCTTAAAAGGTTTTGTGCAACAAGGAGTTAAAGATTTAGAGTGATGTGGACATTAAGAATTTGTTAGTTTAATTGAAATTTATTTTATTGAATATAGCCCTGTGCTTTCTCTGGGAAGTCGGGGGGCTGGGTGGGTGAGAGGGGGGGAGGGGAGGGGGATGTGGGGAAGGGGGGGGAGAAAAAGAGAAAAATGTCTGTACTTTGTACTAATAAAACTTTTTGAATAAAAAAAAGCATTTATTGTATTATTTTGCAAAAGGGCAAATGGAAGGAGAAATTTGGGTTCTCCAACCAAAGGCAATATGGTCATCTGAATAAATAATATAAATACAAATTATCTTCAGGCAAACAACAATCTTACTCCTCCCATTCCATTGTTCCATTCCCCTTATGTAACACCTTGGCATTACACTTGGGTGACTTCCAGCATGGAAATTTCCTAGAACTTCACATCTGCACACTTCCTCTATCTCATGTCAGAATAACCTGATCTCACACTCTAGTGTCAGCATAACACATCCTGTTATTCATCCTGTTTTCCCTTTTTCTGGGAGAAGCAGAAAGAAAGCTAACAGGCAAAAAATACATTTTGATTATACAATATAATACGTCATAAAGATGGCTGTGCCATTGCTCTTTTTCTTACAAGAATAAAGTGTCATTTCTCACAATCCCTCCTCTTTTTTATTCCAGGATTTTATTCTTGTAACCGTTCTTGGACCTCTTGTAACATAATGTGTACTTCCTGTTTATTCAGTGTTCTCTTTCCCATTTCTGATGTCTTAGGTTTTTTCACTTTGCAACAGTACTTACAACACTATGCATATAGGTATACTTCTAATACAGATACAAGATATAAGGCTTATAACTATTATAATAATAATACATACAAATAGGTCCTTTAACCATGCAAAACTCGGCATCCAATAAGTTAGCAAACTCCATAACCCTTTAAATGCAGAATTCTCAGTTTCATGTTGTAGATATGTAGTAATATTATGTAAGGCTCATATTTTGGACTCAATAAATTGTGATTTGTCCTCAATATCAAAGCAACACAATTCTGCAATAAGGCTTTTCTTATCTCTCCCATTTCATCAGCCAGAGCTGCTATAGTAGATGAGGTTTCATTAATGCTTTTTGCTAGAGCACAAGCAAGATGTCCTATCTGCTTTTGATTGTATTTGAGTAGCAAACCAAGGAAATATGCCTAGAAGTCCAGCTTGTACTTTAGATAATATCACCACGTCATCACTACATCCTGCATCATATGCTTCTGTCTTTATGGACCTTTTACCTCTATAACTCCCACTGGCAGTATGTTCAGTTATATTATACTGCACTGGAGATATATATAGGTCATTGTATAGATATGATATGTGAATTATGTATCACAAGGTGAGGCTCACCAGCTTTCTTAGGTATTTCTCCACGCCCAGGTACATGATCATGTATTTCACCTATAGTGTCCTTTGCACTATCCTTTATAAGTGTGGTCTTCTTTGCTGGTTCTGTGCTATAGTGTAGCATTCATCATTTCATAGTAAAACTGTGTTTCTTGATTAATATTCTTAAAATGTGTAACACCCATAAATGTGGTCAAGCGTCCTATTGTACAGGGCCCTCCCACTGCATTAGCAGGAATAAATGCATAAGCATATAAGCCACAAAACAGAAACCATCCTTTAGGTATATCACCTGTCCTAATGCATCCACCTCTTCTGTCTCAGTACAGGTAAACACAATTCCTACGGTATATCTACCTTTCCATGAAAAAGATGATAAAGATGGCTGTGCCATTGCTCTTTTTCTTACAAGAATAAAGTGCCATTTCTCATAAGTGGTGTAGGGTTTCCTGCCTAAGCAGGGGGTTGAACTAGAAGACCTCCAAGGTCCCTTCCAACTCAGTTATTCTATGTCTAAAACAGAAGGGCAACTTCTATATTTTTACAAGTAATTCTAGTTCACTCTTCCCCAAAACAATATGTTTCAACCATATTCTTGCTTGAGAAACTTGTTGAGCTATCAGAGATCTTTAGTTTTATCTCCAACTTTGTGTGTAATAGATTTTGATGTGACGTTTAAAGAATGAATTCCAGATAATTTTATATGTTTATTAAACTTTCTTTCGTTTTAATTATGAACGTTTCTGAGGAAATATCTTTGTTGTTGTTTTAGAAAAGAAAAGCCAGCAAAAGGTATTACATGTTAGGTTCTCAATGGGATTCAATGACTCTTCTAAAATATTAATAGCAGGAATATTTAAAAAATCATAGAAGTATAACTTGTGGCATAGAATAACTAGAATCCTAACTTCAAAGATTTCATTGCAGATATTGATTTCTGACATTCTGTTCCTTTCCAGATTTGAAGCCATATAAGTATGCAGGCTATCCAATGTTGATTAAGACAATCATGATAGAAACTTCAGATAACCTCTTGTTTTCCAAAGAGTCTCCTCTGTTGCCAGCTGCCGCAGAATTAGCCTTCTACACAGTCAATTGTTCAGCACTTAATGCAGAAGAACTAAGGAGAGAGAATGGAATAGAGGTACATTCAAACTTACTAATAGAAATTTTTGTTGTATTATATTCTACAAAGGGGAGAAATGGATTTTAAAAATGATTATTACTAAATATTTTCAGGAATTTTAATTTGCACCATGTTATAAATACAAAGTTTTAAACATAAAACTGCCTTTGAGATTGTACAAACAAAAGAGGTTTTAAAACTGCTGTTTTGATTTCACATTGTAGAATACTAGAAATGTTTATGAGAAAATAAATATTTGAGCTATTGAATCTCAGCTTGTAGCAGGAATAGACATCATAGTGCCTTCAAGTGTTACACACTTCTTCATCTGCCATAAATCCGTGCCTTTGCTGCTGCTGGCTGAAATTAATGGGATTTGGTATGGAAATACTAGGTTGTCTACATCTGTGTTATATCTTTAAAATATTGTTCAGAGTTGGTATGCATAGCTTTCTGTGACCAACTTTTGATAGTTTTCCATTTGGCAATCTACAGAACAAATGTCATCCATCCTTACAGGTTTTGCAAGACGCTTTTAATCGTTGTGTTGCAGTCCTAACATGTTCTAGTAAGCCAGAGGATATGTCAGTCCAGGTAATTCTTAAAGAAATCCTATCATGCATACTGGTATGTGGTCTAAAATATAAATAAAATACCAACTGTACAGGAAACTGCAAAGATAGATTAGAACATCTTGTATTTTCTCTGCTGTACGCCGCCCTGAGTCCCTCGGGAGTTGGGCGGCATATAAGAAAACCAAAATAAATAAATAAATAAATAAACAGCAGTCCATTTTGCTCAAGCACCAATACCATTCTTTGTAATTTCTATTATTATTTCATTTGCATGACTGCCCAACTCACTGAAGCAACTCTTAAGTAGATAGTAGCATGTTAAACACAATACAAATAAACATCAAGCCAATAGCACCTTTGGAGGTCTTCTAGTCCAACCCCCTACTCAAGCAGGAGATCCAATACCAAGTCAGACAAATGGCTGTCCAGTCTCTTCTTAAAACCTCCAGTAATGGAGCATCCACAACTTCTGAAGGCAAGTCATTCCACTGATTAATTGTTCTCACTGTCAGGAAATTTCTTTTTAGTTTTAGGTTGGATCTCCCTTAGTAAGTTTCATTCATTGTGTTTTGGTTTGGTTTTGGAAATAGGTTGATTCTCTCTTCTTTGTGGCAGCCCCTTAAACATTGGAAGGCTACATCCTCATTAGACTAGATATATCCAGTTACTCAACCATTCTTCCAATGTTTTAGGGTCCAGTCCCCCTAATCATCTTTTTACTCTTCTCTGAATTCTAGAGACTCAACATCTTTTTTGTATTGTTCCAATCACAATTGGATGCGGTATTCAACAGTGATCTTACCAAGGCATTATAAAATGGTACTATTCATGTGATCTGGATTCTGTCCCTCTGTTAATGCAGCCTAGGACTGCATTGGCTTTTTTTGGTGATTACAGCACACTACTGGCTCATGTTTAAGTGGTTGTCCACTAGAACTCCTAGAACTCCCAGATATCTGTCACAGTTACTGCTGTTGAGCCAGGTACCACCTATCTATACCCGTGCATTTGGTTTTTCTTGCCTAAGTGTAAAACATTACTTTTCTCACTACTGAATTTCATTTTGTTGGATTCGGTCCAATGTTCCAGTTGTGAAGGCCATTCTGGATCTTGAGCTTATCTTATAAAGTATTGGGTATTACTACCAGCTTGGTGTCATCTGCAAATTTGATGAGTTTCCCTTCTATCCCCTCATCTAAATCATTTATGAAGAGTACTGGGCCTAAGACATAGCCTTGGGGTACCCCGCTGCATATATCCCTCCATGTAGATGTCATTCCATTGAGTGTGGTTGGTCAGCCAGTTATTAATCCATCTGGTGGTAATGCTATCTAGTCCACAATTTTTTTATCTTACCAAGTAGCAAGTTGTGGTCCACTTTGTTAAATATCTTACTAAAATCCAAACACAAACAACATTTCGCTAGTCAGTTTGTCAAAGAACGCAGTAACACACCATTTGTCAGAGAATATCTGACAAACCTTATAATTTTTTCTTATAATTTTGCTTGCCTCTAAGTGTTGGCAAATTTGTTGTTTTATTACTTTTTCCCCAGCATTTTCTTTGGTATTGATATTAGGCTGATTGATATTTATAGTTTCTTTGGACTGGAAAATCATTCTATAGAAAATCAAAGTTGTGACTGTCTTATTCCAAATACTTGTTCCCTTCTACATGATCAAGGGCTCTAAGAAAAAGTCACTTTTAAATATGAAAATAATTATTGCAAAAAAATCACTTAACTACATATCTACAAGCCAGGCAACTTAAAAGTGGCAGGAATAGAGAAAATTAAAGCAAAAAGTGACTAGTTCACTCCTTTAAGCCTCAAATAAAAACCAGGATGTAGGAAACTAATAATATATAAATATATAAGTAATGTATAGGTCAGTGATGGCGAACCTATGGCACGGATGCCACAGGTGGCACGCGGAGCCATATCTGCCAGCACGCAAGCCGTTGCCCTAGCTCAGCTCCAGCGCGCATGTGCGTGCCCGCCAGCTGATTTTTGGCTAGCGCTGAGGCTCTGGGAGTGTGATTTCGGCCTCTGGAGGGCCTCCAGGGTGGCGGGGGGAGCGTTTTCGCCCTCCCCAAGCTCCAAGAAAGCCTCTGGAGCCTGGGGAGGGTGAAAAATGGGCCTAGCGGGCCCACTGGAAGTCGGGAAACGGGAGTGGGGGGTCGTGCATGCATGCACGGGGGGTGGGGCGAGTGGGGGGCTTTGAATTATGGGTGTGGGCATGCACATGCGAGCGATAGCACGCGCACACACTATTTTGGCACCCGAGGAAAAAACGGTTCGCCATCACTGGTATAGGTGGTCCTTGACTTACAATCACAATTGAGCCCAAAATTTCTGTTGCTAAGCGAGACAGTTAAGTCAATTTTGCCTATGTCACAACCTTTCTTATTAGAGTTATTAAATGAATAACTGTTGTTCAGTTAGTAACACAGTTGTTAAGTGAATTTGGTTTCCTCAATGACTTTGCTTGTCAGAAGATCACAAAATGTGATCAAATGAGCCAGGACATTGCAACAGTCATAAATATGAACCAGTTACCAAGCATCTGAATTTTAATCATGTGACCATCAGGATGCTGCACAACGGTCATATGTGTGATAAATGATCATAAATCATTTTTTTCAGTGTCTTTGTAACTTTGAAAGGTCATTAAATGAATGGTTGTAAGTCGAGAACTACCTGATAATTGTTCTCATTAGAAAAACACTGGTTGGATCCAAATTTAGTCCTATTTACTGAGATACAAATTGAAAAGTTAATGGAGCTTACAGTGCTCATCAGGCTCATTTTTTTTTCTATTCATAGGTGTGTGGACACATTAGTAAATGTTACAGCGTGGCTGCTCAGTTTGAAGATTGCAGAGAGAAAATTATTGAAATGCCCAATATTATTAAGGACCTCTGCAGAGTGCTGTATTATGGCAAGGTAAACTCTTGCTTGGCAGCTGTGTTAATGCTCCAACTCTTTCAAAATAGTTACTATATGGATATGGATGCTATGTAATTTTATGAGAGGATCTCATTCAAAAGAGATTCATATTTCTAATGTGAAGAAGACATTTTTGTCTTATCCTGCTAAACTAAGTTTGTTGAACATAGTAAGCTTCTGGCATCAGTAGACCATCTGTTTATCTTATTGCACTTCAATTATACTATTATGCTATATTATAGTATGCTATAATATAAGCAATTATGCTATAAACAATATATTTCGGGGGAAAGCAGAAATGTGCAAGGAACTATGGCATTTTACATTAGTAGATTTCTTAATTTCTACTAAATTTCAACAGCTGTCACTAAAATCCCAAAACAAATGTATTTATTCCTGCTTAGAACATTCCACGTGTGGCTTCAATCGGAGTACAATGTGCCAGCTCATTTGCAGTGGATTATTGGCTACAGACACATCTGTTCCAAGCTGGTGTTCTGTGGTATTTATTAGGCTATCTCTTTAACTATGATTACACACTGGAAGAGAGTGGCATTAAAAAGAGTGAAGACTCTAATCAGCAGGTAATCATTATGCATTGCTAATAGACTGCTAATTTTTAAAATAATGAAATATTACATTTTAAATTTCCTGAAAAATATTTCTAGCATACTCTTTGGAATGTACAGATTAATTTTAAATCCTTAGTCAGGATTGTTTAATATGCTTTTAAATAAACCCTTGAATGTGTATTGTGGATTTTAGATAAATAATTGAAGAGGCATTCCGAGTGAGTGAGTGAGTGAGTGAGTGAGTGAGTGAGTGAATGAATGAATGAATAAATAAATAAATAAATAAATAAATAAATAAATAAATAAATAACACAATACTCAGTGTTCTCCTGTTGGTTCAAAGCAGAGTATAGTAATACAAGAGATGGGGGAGAAATAGGTCGATAAGGAGAATTGAATGGAGATATTCTTACTTTATTCCAAGAATGGCTTGGATCTGGGTGAATCATTACCTAATGACCATCAGGGATTCACTCAATAACTGCAATTGGGATTGCCAGAATTGCCATTGCTAAGCAAAATGGTTGTGTGACATTTCACTTAGCAACCATATCATTTAGCAATGGAGTTATCAGTCCCAACTAGGGTTGTTCAGTGAGGACTACTTGTAACCTACAGTAATTATATTTCCTGGAAGATTCAGGAAGGATTCAGGAATTCAAGATTCAAATGATAATCACAAAATGCAGTGATTTAGAAACCTGAGCTTTTGCCCAAGCATTTTAAAGAGAATAGTCTAGAAAAATGTAAATTATCATGCTGCTGCTTCAGCTTGAAAACCCTCATATACTACCAGAAAAGGAGTTTTGTAACTTACCATGAAGATTGGTTGATATGTGAAGCTTCTGCAATCTCTGTCTTGGTTGTGATCTGAAGCTGTTCCTCCTTATCAATATCGTATTTTCACAGAAAGGGGCATTCCAATTCCTATTCCTTTACATTATTCCTTCAGAAAAGCTCTCATTCATTCATTCATTTAGGAAGATTCTCCTGAATAGCGACACTAGGCATAGAGTTAATGGCAATTAGCAGAATTGTTAAGATTCAAGCTTTATTTCTTTTGCATCTATATTTTTTCTGTAAAGAGAGAAGATGATATTAGAATAGATAACAAGCATTGGATTTATTTGTATTTTCTGTTCATAGGAAGTAGCTAATACCCTTGCCAAACTCAGTCTCCTTGCTTTGAGTCGGCTTGGTGGATACCTTTCTGAAGAGCAAACTACACCTGATAATCCAGCAATCAGAAAAAGTCTTGGAGTCCTGTTGACCCCTTACATTACAAGGAAACTTGCTGTGGTCAGTCCTGCTGAGGTACATGAAAAGTGTGACATTTTATTAAAGTTTTTTGTTTTTATTTAATGAAGATATTGAACCATGTTCTAAAATATATAATGTGTTAATTTTAATAGTGACAGCATATGAAAATATTCAATCATAACAGTATTGGAAAATAAACCTTGCACAGGTCTTTAGTTTTCAGTATTTTAGCTTATTACTCAAAATATTTGAAAAATTTAGGAATTTGTTTTACCCTGCCTTTTTAATTTGTCATATGTTCTTTCTGGTCAGGTCCTAATAGAGTGATTAATACTAAAAGTTTCATCACAGCTTCTGTCTGCCACATGAAACTTGCTTGAAATAGCTCTTGAGTGCTACATATGGTAAATGAATGTACTGCAGACTGAACCACATTATGTATACATTGCTGTCACGTTGCTCAAGTGTTCCTAGTGGAAACAATACATTCGCAATAGTGATTTGAAGTTGAAGTTAACCTGTATGACAAGACACTACAAGTTTTCTTTTTTCATTTTTGTCTGTTTTTTTTAAAGCTGAAGGCAACGTAAATGGAGTCTCCTCTAATTTTTTCCCCAAAAGAATAACATGTTAAATAACTAGACTGAGAGAAAATATTTGACCCAAAGTTACCCAATAAACTCTGTAATTGAGAGAGGTCTTCATACATCCAACACCTTAATAACTGCACTATGGCAGTGCATCTCTTAATTTATACAACAACTGCAGAGCAAAGACAGTTTCATATGTTTTATGTAGTATCCATATAATAAAAATGAGATTAATAAACCTGAGTTGAATTTTAAAACGAAAAAAATATTTCATTTGTATATATTAAAGATTACACAAAAGGAGATAAGCAGGGTATTATACAATTTAGAACCAAAACTAACAGTAATCTTCAAAATGTGTTTAATACTCTATTAAGCTTCTCAGAGACAGTTATTGTGAGGAGAAGAAGTTATTAATGTTTTTATTTATTATTAATTTTATAAATTTTCACAATCCTAAAGGATTCCTGACATTTCACAAATATACCATTAAACATGCACAATCCAATTAAATAAACATAGAATACAAATCATTTAAACAACCAATCTGTAATACCTAGGCAAGAAAGTACAGTATCACATGCTTTCTGGAAACACTTCACTTTGAGCTGTTTTCAGAAAGCAGTGAGAATGGGAGCTGACCGGGAGGCATTCCAAAGAACTGAGATTTCCCCCGAAAAATAGTACTTTCATAGCCTTAGTCACCACCTAAAATCGGAAACTACTAATGGCTTCCCTCAGCTATATCAAATTGGCCAGCCAGTTCCAATGGGAGAATGGAGTTCTGCAGACAACTTGGCTTTCAAGCCATTTAGGGCTTTGTAAATTAGCACCAGAACTTTAAATTGCATTGTTGACAACCAACGAAGAGTCTAAATGCTGGCCAATACACTAGTTGCCAGATTTGGAATCAGTTGAAGCTTCTGACTTGCCTTGAGAGGCAATATAAAGCTATGTGAAGAAACAGAGCTGCTCGTCCAGGAGATCACCCAAGTTACAGATTTGTCCTTTTCTCTTTCTTTTACTTCTCATGAGCCACCACTAGACCATGCAGAGAATGGTGGTGAATATACAGTTACTTCATCTTGCTCCAGTCTGAAGGGGATAGGGCTTTAGATCATCAACCCAGCCTGAAGTAGTGATGTAAATCAGCATATTTCAATTTGATGATAGTGGACTTCAATCTGCTGAACCACCCCTCCTAGTGGCGCCATGTAAATATTAAATAGGAGTAAGGAGAAAACTGACCACTGAATCCACCTCTCCTTCACCCCAGGACTAAAATCAGCCACTTAGGAAAGAGCAGAAACACTGTAACCTCTAATCCCCAACATTATCCCCACGCAAGTGGTCCAGAAGAATACCATTGTTGATAGTATCAATTTTCTTATCTTGGATATGTATTTTTAATTAATTATTTTTATGTAGATTCTGAAAATGCTCAACAGCAACACAGAGAGCCCTTACTTGATCTGGAATAATCGGACAAGAGTTGAACTCCTTGAATTCTTGGAATTTCAGCAGGAAAACATGATTAAAACAGTAGGCATTTTTCCAAAATTGTTAGGATGGCATGTTGGGGGATTAAGTTTGATACTGTAAGGTGCATATGCAGGTTATTGTTGCTGCTTTTTCCAGAATGAATGAATTATTTTCAAATTTACTGGGCTATAATGTATATTGATTATTTTAATATGAAAAAACTTTGTGAAAAACATCTTGAGTTTCTCAATGTTTTTGCTCAAAATATTTGAATTTGTTGAACATGATCATATGTTTTTTGTGGATGTTTTGATAATGACACACACAGATATGTTAATATATAGTGAAACTTCTATTTAATAGACAAATGAATCTTGAATGCAACAGATTGGTCTGTCCAGACATCTTGAAATAATAAAAAGCTTCCATCCAAAATAATTTGGAAGAAGCATTTAAATCTCTATTAATTTGACATCATATACAGCAATTTTCATCATTTGCATAATGACATTACATGCATAAGTGCAAATCAGTGATGTCATTGCACAAATACAGTAAATGGCATAATTTCGTGATTTAATTAACTAACATTTGGAAATGCATCCACTTCCCACCAATTAATCTATTAAATTGAGGTTTCACTGTACTTATTGTATAATTTAAAATTGTTGGTATTTTTGTTTGTCTTCCAATATCTACATTCAAGAGATGAGCATACCTCCTGTTTTTATCTGTCTACAATGCTAGTCTCTAATGACGTAAACTGGAAGTAAGATTCTGAAATCAACTGCAGGTAGTCCTCGACTTACAACCACAATTGAGCCTGGAATTTTGGTTGTGGTAGTCATAAATCAAGGCACCCACTGACTACATCCCATTTTACAACTCTTTTTATGGCATTCATTAAGTGAATAATGGGATCATAAGTCCGAATCACATAGTTGTTAAGCAAATGACACAATCATAAATACAAACCCATTCTTTGAATGGGTACTTTTTGCCACAAATTGATAAAACTGTTTTGCAGGATACTGCAACCAGTTGTAAATGCGAACTGGTTGCCAAGCACCCAAAATGCTGGGGGGGGGGGGTGTGCAATATTTTATTATGTCCTTAAGTGCCTTATGGGCAACAAAGTACCCATTCCAAGGGACCAGTCATAAGTCAAGGACTACCTATATCATTTTCATATTTTCAGACACAGTATATTTATAATAGACATTGTGCTGCTTTTAAATTAATTTTCATTTAAGATTTCTCATTACAGCAACTAGTAACTCATTTTTAAGAGTATAATTCATTAAGTACAAATTCTGAGATAATATTTTTATTTCTAAAGGGTGAATGTGATAAAAGTTATGGATCTGAATTTGTCTTCAGTGATCATGCAAAAGAACTTATTGTAGGAGAGATTTTTGTTAGAGTTTACAATGAAGTTCCCACATTCCAGTTAGAGGTAAGAGTCTTTAGGTTTAAAATAGAGATGTTGATGAACAAATATTTATAAGAATCACATATTTTAGAACAGGGACAGGTACCTTAGTAATCTCCAGAATTTTGGTATTCAATTCCTATCAGCAATAACTAGTATGATATATGGGATTTCCAAATGTTTGGAGAATACCATTTTGATTATTTAGGTTATAAAAATCATTTGGTTGTCTAATAAAGTTAAGAAAGGATGGTAGTCTATTATAAAAATGTATTTTGTTTATGCCTTAACTCAACTTTGTAAAGTTTTAAAAAGATGTTTTCTTTTTATTTACCTATTGAAACTTTCTTCTTAATTCTTGCATTATCCTGCAGCTTCCAAAAGCATTTGCTGCAAGCCTTTTGGATTACATAGGGTCACAAGCCCAGTATCTTCATACGTTAATGGCCATAACTCAAACAGGGAAAGTTGAATCTAACCAACATGGAGAGCGACTCAGAAGAGTTGAAATGGCTCTGGAAGCTCTGAGAAATGTGATAAAGCACAACCCAGGTAAATGAGGCATGCTGGACACTTTTTAAGGTGTGTGTGGGTGTGTGCGCGCGCGCGACAGACATATATGGATAGAAAGCTAGATAGATATACATATACATATACACCAGTGGTGAAAACTAAAAATTTTCCCTACCTGTTCCGTGGGCATGGCTTGGCAGTCTTGTGACTGCATGGGCGTGGCCAACTTGTAAAATGTGATGAAACTCACTTAACAATGCTCTTGCTTAGCAACCAAAATTTTGGGCTCAATTGTGGTCATAAGTTCTCTTTCTTTCTTTCTTTCTTTCTTTCTTTCTTTCTTTCTTTCTTTCTTTCTTTCTTTCTTTCTTGTCTCTCTCTCTCTCTCCCTTCTTCCTCTCTTTTCCTTTCTTTTTCTCTTTTTTTCCTTGTCTCTGTCTCTTTTCTCTCTCCCTTTCCTTCCTCTTTCTTTCTTTCTTTTTTTCTTTCTTTCTTTCTTTCTTTCTCTCTCTCTCTCTCTCTCTCTCTCTCTCTCTCTCTCTCTCTCTCTCTCTCTCTCTTTCTGTCTTGTCCCTCTCTCTCTCTCTCCCTTCCTCTTTCTTTCTCTTTCCTTTTCTTTCTTTGTCTCTCTCTCTTTTCTTTTCTCTCTCCCCCCTCTGTATCTGTGTGTGTGTGTGTGTGTGTGTACCTGTGTCTGTCTGTCACTCTCGTGTGCGTGGGGCAGCCGGCCGTTCGCTTAAGGAGGATTTTTAACAGGACACAAAAAGATGTGACTTCTCTCCTGCCATTGCCTTGCCGTGTCGTCTCTCCCCCCCCCCCCCAGCTCTTCAGCCGAGGGAGGAGGACGCGAGCTCCAGCCCGAAGCGGCAGGAAGCAAAGACAGGTACAGGGCCGCTTCTCTCCTGCACTAAGGCTCCGGCGAACCTCCTCCTCTTCTCATGCGGTGGTGGGACATGGCAAGGCGATGGCCGGAGCCTTAGTGCAGGAGCGAAGCTGGCCGCTCGCTTAAGGAGGGTTTTAACAGGATACAAAAGGATGCAGCTTCTCTCCTGCACTAAGGCTCCGGCTGGCCATCGCCTTGCCATGTCCCCCCCCACACACACACACACGAGAGGAGGAGGAAAAGGATGTTCGCTGGAGCCTTAGTGCAGGAGAGAAGCCGTGTCCTTTTGCATCCTGTTAAAACAGCATAAGACAGCCTTCCCTTCCTGCCGCTTCGGGATGGAGCTGCCTTTCCTCCTGAAGCAACCCTGCCGCTGTTCACTTTTCTCTCGCGGCGGGAGAAAGAAGAAAGTGAACGGCGGCGGAGCGGCAGTGCTTCAGGAGGGCAGACTGGCACAGACGAACATGTGCAGCCAGGCAGGGAGGGAGAGCGGAGGCGGCCCCTTCCAAGCACAGCACACAGAGGCAAAGCAGGCAAAGCGGACCCGGCACGCATTGGCCTCTCTGCCCATGCCATGTCCCGCTCCAGCCAGCCGCGTGACTTCAAGCGCTGCCTCCCAGGCCAAAGCTCCACAGTGGTGCAGCTGGGCCTGGCTCACTCCCTGCGCGGGAGGCTGCCACCCAGCCGGCCGCCAGCAGCTTCCGCGCCACTCACTCCTCCCTCAGTGCATCGGCCTCACCTCACGTGCCTCCGCCAATATATTCAGCATGCCCAATGGAGGCAACATGTGGCTGTGAAGGACCCTCACCGCCCACCCTACAGGAGCATCATAGCTGCGTCTCCCCCAAGGGCTGCCCACCCACCCACTGGCCGGGCCGGGCCAGAAGCGGTGTGTCGCCTGTCACGGGCTAGACGCCAGCCTTGGAAGGCAAGCGGACATGGGGGACTGCTGGGAAGGCCGCGTGCAAGGCAGGCAAGCATGGTAGGGCTGCGGGGAAGGGAATAGGCTGTTAGCTCCCTTCCCCGCAGCCCTGACATGCTTGCCTGCCTTCCACGCAGCCTTCCACTTGCCTGCCTTCACAAGCTGGCCACGGGGACACCGGGAAGGCCGCATGGAAGGCAGGCAAGCATGGCAGTGCTGCAAGGAAGGGAGTAGGCTGCTAGCTCCCTTCCGTGCGGCCCAATATGCTTGCCTGCCTTCCACGTGGCCTTCCGCTTGCCTGCCTTCGCAAGCTGGCCACAGGGACACCAGGAAGGCCGCGTGGAAGACAGGCAAGCATGTCAGGGCCGTGGGGAATGGAGTAGGAAAGGCAGGCTGGGATGGGGCAGCTAGGTAGGCCACAACTACGCAGGCTTACCTGGCAGGCAGATCAGGGGCTCAGCGCTTCAGACAGGCAAGCTGCAGAGCAGAGACTGGGCGGGGCAGGGCAAGCGAGCAGTGACCGGGGGACCGGTTCGGGGGCGTGGCCAGTCAGCCGTCGCTATCAGTTCAGCGAACCAGGCCACATGTCCGCTAACGGTTCTCCCGAAACAGTCTGAACCGGTAGCATTTCACCCGATACACACACACACACACACACACACACACACACACACACACACACACACATACATATACATACACACACACACACACATATATATATATATATACATATACACATATACACATATACACACTCACACATATACACACATACACACACTTGTGTGTGTGTGTGTGTGTATATATGTGTGTGTGTATATGTGTATATGTATATATATGTGTGTGTATACAATATATGTATATGTATATGTGTATATATATATCTATAATAGTCTCCCTTTATTTTCATTTATCAGCAAAAAATGCTACACATATAGAAGATAGTGTGTCGGCTATAGAAACTGCCTGGATGGTCCCAGAGAGGGGCCGAAAGGCAAAATGAAAGCTGTGATGCTTTCTCCCATATTTGGGAGCACCAGGATAATACGACAGAAAAACATATATAACCCTTTCCTGGTGAAGAGCTGATAGGGAATAGAGCCTATGGCCTAATGGCTAAGCTGCTGCCTTACAAGGCAGGCAGCCCAGGTTCAAATCCCAGTAAGGGTATGGCTATCTGAAGAGAGCTAAGTAGCTTGAAATAGATCTATAATAGTCTCCCTTTATTTTCATTTATCAGCAAAAAATGCTACATATATATATATATACACATACATACACACACACACACACACACACACACACATATATACAGTATATATACAGTATATATACATATAGATATATAGATATATAGATATATAGATATATAGATATATAGATATACAGATATACAGATATACAGATAGATAGATAGATAGATAGATAGATAGATAGATAGATAGATAGATAGATAGATAGATAGATAGATAGATAGATAGATAGATAGATAGATAGATAGATAGATAGATAGATAAAGAAGCGATAGCCATCACGATCTCTGGAACGTTTAAAATTTTTTATTTAAAACTACTATTAAAATTGCTAAGCTTTCGTCAACCCCTGTTGACTTCGTCAGAGTGTAAAATCCCCATGGAAGAAATGCTTGCTTTTATAGAATGCCTATCAATTTAGGTAATGCCTATCAATTTAGACTTTGCACGTGTAACCGGTCCACACCCTTTTTTCTCTCCTGTAATTGACTTAATTGTTTCTGCCTTAGTCATGCTGACAGATGGAGATTTCCCCATGGTGTGTTGCCTCTTTCTCCTCCTAGGGCAGTGGTGGCGAACCTTTTTAGGCTCGCGTGGCAAAAAGGGGGGGGCGCTCGCGCGCGCTCGCATGCCCACACCCATTCCCTCACCCCCACGCATGCGCACAACACACCCCCATGCTGCCCCCTGCGCATGCGCACCCACCCCACCCCTGCGCAAAGGCTTACCGGAGCCTGGGACGACGAAACCGGCAAACCGGAAGTGCGAAAAAACGCACTTCCGGTTTGCCGGTATGCTGTTTTTTGCACTCCGGAGGGTTCAGGGAAGCTCCCTGAAGCTCCGGAATGCAAAAAACTACAAAACGGACAAACTGGAAGTGCAGAAAAGTGCACTTCCGGTTTGTCCGTTTTGTAGTTTTTTGCATTCTGGAGCTTCAGGGAGCTTCCCTGAACCCTCCGGAGTGCAAAAAACAGCACACCGGCAAACCGGAAGTGCGTTTTTTCTCACTTCCGGTTTGTCGGTGGGCAACCCTCGCATGCCGGCTTCTATGGCTCCGCGTGCCACCTCTGGCACGCGTGCCATAGGTTCGCCACCATGGCCCTAGGGGGTAAAGCAGGGCTATCAGGCATTGCTTTGAAGGTGTTTCTCCTGGCTTCCTCCCCCTCATTGTTATTCCTCTCCCTTTTAGGCACACACATTGCCTGCTCTAAATTCATCTGTTTTGCCCATGATCTTGTGATGGGTCTGCGTTGTTCTTCACCCCTCCTGTCTCTCTCATTCTGCTGCTCCTCTACTGTGCTCCCTTGTGCGCAGTTAGGGGTTGTCACACTTTCATTGGGGCAATCTCTATGCCTAAAGGGGGTAATTTGCCCCATATCGCCATTCAGGCATAGTGATCGACCCCCCTTGAGTCCTTCCTGGTGTCTTAATGCCTGGTATGCCGGTGGTATATCAATGTGTCTATTGAGAGAGTTGTTGTTAAAGAACCAGGCTATCGCTTCTTTATCTGTAAATATGCCTGGAACTCGCATTTTTAGAACATACACACACACACACACACACACACACACACATATACACATATACACACACACACACACACACACACACACACATATATATATATATATACATGTACATGTACATGTATATATATACATATACATATGTATGTATATATACTGTGTATATATGTATGTATGTATGTATGTATACTGTGTATATATACATATATATATGTAGCATTTTTTGCTGATAAATGAAAATAAAGGGAGACTATTATAGATCTATTTCGAGCTACTTATATATATACTGTATGTTCCGGCGTATAAGATGACTGGGCGTATAAGACGACCCCCAACTTTTCCAGTTAAAATATAGAGTTTGGGATATACTCGCCGTATAAGACTACCCCTCCTACCATCTTTCTTTTTCTTTCTGTCTTCCTTCCTAACATCTTTCTTTCTGTCTGACTGTCTTCCTTCCTTCCTAACTTCTTTCTTTCTTTCTGTCTGTCTGTCTGTCTGTCTGTCTTCCTTCCTTCCTAACTTCTTTATTTCTTTTCTTTCTTTCTGTCTGTCTTCCTTCCTTCCTTCCTAACTTCTTTCTTTCTCCCTCCCTCCCTCCCTCCCTCCTTCCTTCCTAACTTCTTTCTTTCTCCCTGCAAACCAATCCCCACCATGGCTCCTTTCTCCCTCGCCCAGCCCTCTTCCAAGACGCCAAGTGGAAGCAAGGTAGGTGGGTGGGTTGCTCCCCTCCCCTCGGAGGAAGAAGGAGCCTCTGTCGCCGTCTCCCGCGGGACTACAGCCACCCGACTGAGTCCCTGACCACGGCGCCGGCAGGGTTAACGCACAGGGGGGGGAAGGAGAGCGTGCGCTACCACCACCGCCGCTGCTATCGTACTAAAACTTCTGAGCCGGGGGGAGCTCAAAAACAGCCGTGGCTGCATCCCTGCCATTCTCCAGCCAAGCGTCCGAAGGAGCGCCAGAGCCCCGACGCTGCCCTGCATCTCGATCTCCTGCCGCCACTGCCAGCTGCAGCCTTCCCAGCAGTTGGGCGCGCGCGGGAGGGACCACGGAGCAGAGGCGCCCGGCTAGTGGTGCAAGAGGCGCAGGGATGCCAGAAGTGGCATCAGTGGCAGCAGGCTCCTGCCCGCGTCTCCCGCCTGCCTCTTGCCTTAAGCCGTTGGGCGCCTCTGCTCCGCGGTCCCTCCCGCGCGTGCCCACCTGCTGGGAAGGCTGCAGCTGGCGGTGGCGGCAGGAGACCGAGACGCAGGGCAGCATCGGGGCTCCGGGACTCCTTCGGTCACTTGGCTGGAGAATGGCAGGGATGCAGCCGCGGCCGTTTTTGAGCTCCCCCCAGCTCGGAAATTTCAGTACTCGGCGTATAAGACGCCCCCCCGACTTTTGAGAATATTTTCAAGGGGTAAAAAGTCATCTTATACGCCAGAACATACGGTGTGTGTGTGTGTGTGTGTGTGTCAGGTGAAATGCTACTGGTTCGGACTGGTTGGGAAGAACCGTTAGCGGACATGTGGCCTGGTTCGCCGAACCGGTAGCGACAGCTGACTGGCCACGCCCCCGAGCCAGTCCCACGGTCGCTGCTCGCTCACCCTGCCCTGCCCAATCTCTGCTCTACAGCTTGCCTGTCTGAAGCGCTGAGCCCCTGATCTCATATATATATATTAATGAAACAATAGACATCACGATCTCCGGAACTTTTTTTAAAAAAAATTATTATACTAAGGTTTCGTTAGCCCCTGCTAACATCGTCAGAGTGTAAAATCACCATTGGAGAGATGCTTGCTTTTATGTATTGCCGATCGAGTCATTGCATGCGTAATAGGCCCACACCCTTGCCTCCCTCCTGTAATTAGCTTTGTTGTTTTTACCTTAGTCATGTTGACAGATGGCGATGCGGTTTCTACTGCCTCCTTCCCTATTTTGTATTGCCTCTTTCTCTCCCCTGCATTACCCCCTGTGGATCGTTTCTTCTATAACCACACCTGGAACTTGCATTTTTAGGACAATTCTTTGTTTAGGCAAGCACCCCAGGTTCAAATCCTAGAAGGGTATGGCTAGCTGATGAGAGCTAAATAGTTTGAAATAGATCTATACTAGTCTCCCTTTATTTCTTTATCAGTTCTTTGTAAGTATATATATATACTGTGTGTGTATGTATGTATGTATGTGTGTGTGTGTGTGTGTGTGTGTGTATATATATATATATACACACATACATATATACATACATACATACACACACATACATATACGTACATACACACACACACACACAGAGAGACACAAATGTATATATACGTGTTTCTCCAAAAAGAAGGCTAGGTCTTATTTTCTTTTGACGCCCGAAAAAAACAGCTAGGTGAGTCTAATTATTGACTCACCTCATGACAGTGGCATCGACAGCCCCGCCCAGCAGGAGCCCGCTGCTGGCCACTTGCCACCACTCTCACACATCGCCCTGGCCTCCATTTTGCCTTCAGATGCCTACCGAAAGGCATCTGCAGCCAATAATAGAGCTCTGGATCTTTTCCCAGATTTTTTTTAAAGAGAGTATGTAGGTGTGTGTGTACACACATACACACACATTGGGCGTTATCAAACAATGAAATTCAATGGTGAAAAAATTAAGGTTCTACATTTAGGCAAGAAAAACAAAATGTACAGGTACAGTATATGTGGTACCTTGCTCAACAGTAGTAACTGTGAGGGATCTTGGAGTCCTAATGGATAACAATTTAAATATGAGCCAGCAGTGTGCAGCAGCTAACAAAAAAGCCAACACAGTTCTAGGCTGTATTAACAGAGGGATAGAATCAAGATCACGCGAAGTGTTAATACCACTTTATAATGCCTTGGTAACGTCACACTTGGAATACTGCATTCAGTTTTGGTCGCCACGATGTAAAAAGGATGTTGAGACTCTAGAAAGAGTGCAGAGAAGAGCAACAAAGATGATTAGGGGACTGGAGGCTAAAACATATGAAGAACGGTTGCAGGAACTGGATATGTCTAGTTTAATGAAAAGAAGGATCAGGGGAGACATGATAGCAGTGTCCCAATATCTCAGGGGTTGCCACAAAGAAGAGGGAGTCAAACTATTCTCCAAAGCACCTGAGGGTAGAACAAGAAGCAATGGGTGAAAACTAAACAAGGAGAGAAGTAACTTAGAACTAAGGAGAAATTTCCTGACAGTTAGAACAATTAATCTGTGGAACAGCCTGCCTCCAGAAGTTGTGAATGCTCCAACACTGGAAGTTTTTAAGAAGATGTTGGATAACCATTTGTCTGAAGTAGTGTAGGGTTTCCTGCCTAGGCAGGGGATTGGACTAGAAGACCTCCAAGGTTCCTTCCAACTCTGTTGTTTTTGTTGTTGTTGTTGTTGTTATTACCATGTTTCCCCGAAAATAAGACGGGCTTATATTTTTGACCCCCAAAAATGCCCCTGGCCTTATTTTCGGGGGGGGTTGCTTATTATTTTCGGGGTGCAGGCAGGGCAGGGCACGAGACGCACCACTTACTGGAGTTTGCCAGCTCCGTAGTCTCTCGGCTAGTCTCTTTAGGGGAAAAAACTTGCAAACAGACAAGCCGAGAGACCACGGAGCTGCAAAACTCCAGTAAGTGGTGCGTCTCTCTTGGCAGGGCGAGGCGGGGCGGGCGTCCTACCTGGGACTTGTCCCGGGACCTCCGTCGCGTTCTTACAGTGTTCTCTCCATGGCAGCCCGTTCCAAAAGAACGCCACGCAAGTTCGAGAAGTTTGAACTCGCGAGACATTCTCTTTTGGAACGGGCTGCCGTGGAGATAACACCGTAAGAATGCGACTGAGGTATCGGGACAAGTCCCAGGTAGGAGTCACGTCTCGTGCTGGAGTTTGGCTGGGCGGGCGTGGCGTGGCGTGGGGTCCCTTCAAAACGCTTCGAAGGACTTTGAGGGTTTCGGGTGGGGGATGGGGCCTGGTGCAGTGTGAGTGAGGAAGGCAGCGGCGACAGGTACGCCCCACCCCATCACCCGCCCCAAACCCCCAAAGTCCTTTGAAGTGTTTTGAAGGGATGCTTTTTGCCTGCAATGAAGGGAACCGATGCTTGCCTCCTGTTCTTCGGGGAACATCGGTTCCCTTCATCGCAGGCAAAACACATCCCTTCAAAATGCTTCATAGGACTTTGAGGGTTTGGGGTGGGGAATGGGACGGGGCGCAATGCGAGTGAGGAAGGCAGCGGCAACAGAGATGCCCCGCCCCATCCCCCGCCCCAAACCCCCAAAGTCCTTTGAAGCGTTTTGAAGGGATGCGTTTTGCCTGCGATGAAGGGAACCAATGCTTGCCTCCTGTTCTTCACAGGCAGAAGCATGTTTTAAAACGCTACCGAAGCCGAAAGGGAGGGCTAAAAGGAAGTTTGCTTTTCAAGCACTGTGCTCATCTGGCCTCTGCCTACGTCAGTTTGAAACGCCCAGATGAGCGCAGGGCTTGAAAAGCAAACTTCCTTTTAGCCCTCCCTTTTGGCTTCGGTAGCGTTTTAAAACATGCTTCTGCCTGCGAAGAACAGGAGGCAAGCATCGGTTCCCTTCATCGCAGGCAAAATGCATCCCTTCAAAACGCTTTGAAGGACTTTGAGGGTTTCGGGCGGGGGATGGGGCGCGGCGCGAGTGAGGAAGGCAGCGGCGACAGGGAAGCGGTGAACTGCCAGACGCTGGTAAGATTAGCGTCTCGCAGCCCGGCCCTCCCCCTGCCCTGCCTCCCCTGCCACCCCCAAATTGTGCCTGACGATCTTACCAGTGTCTGGCAGTTCGCTGCTTCTCTTCCTTGGCAGGTCTTTGCAGGGAAACTTCTTAAAATGAAAAGTTATCGCGAGTGTGAGAAGTTAATTGCTCGCACTTGAGTTAACTTTTCCTTTTCATTTCAAGGAGTTTCCCTGCAAAGACCTGCCAAGCAAGAGAAGCGGTGAACTGCCAGACACTGGTAAGATCGTCAGGCACAATTTGGGGGTGGCAGGGGAGGGGGAGGGCCAGGCTGCGAGAGGCTCATCTTACCAGCGTCTGGCAGTTCGCCACTTCTCTTGCTTGGCAGGTCTTTGCAGGGAAACTCCTTGAAATGAAAAGGAAAAGTTATCGCGATTGCGAGCAATTAACTTCTCATACTCGCGATAACTTTTCATTTCAAGGAGTTTCCCTGCAAAGACCTGCCAAGCAAGAGAAGTGGCGAACTGCCAGACGCTGGTAAGATCGTCAGGCACAATTTGGGGGTGGTAAGGGAGGCGGGCGAGGGCGAGGGCCGGGCTGCAAGACGCTCATCTTACCAGCGTCTGGCAGTTCGCCGCTTCTCTTGCTTGGCAGGTCTTTGCAGGGAAACTTCTTGAGGGATCTCTCTCTTTCCGGGCCAAAAGAGTGCTGCCGCAAAAAGAGCGGCTCCCAGCATGTCCCCCCCTTTCCCCCGGAAGTAGTTGGGGGGGGCTTATTTTCGGGGGGGGCTTATTTCAAGGCATGTCCTGAAAAGCCCTGTGGGGCTTATTTTCGGGACATGTCTTATTTTCGGGGAAACACGGTATTATTAGTATTAATATTAGTATTAGTATTAGTATTACATACACACGCACACGCACACACATATCCATACATACACATACCTATATACTCCCTTTAAAAAAATCTGGGAATTTAGATGCAAACTCAATTATACATTTTATCAATAAATTACAGGTGAATTTCAAAAACTATTCATTAAAATTCATTTTTTTAAATTATTTCTGTAGGTTCAGAATGTGAATGTATAGGTCACTTTAAGCTGTTATTTTCCCTTCTACGTGTCCATGGAGCTGGTCAAGTGCAACAGTTGGCTCTGGAGGTATAATATTGTTACTGTTCCCATTTTTTAAATGTTATAGAGTCTTGATTATATTTTGTAGTTTAGCCTTCATCAGCTTAGTGCAGTGATGGCGAAGCTTTTTTGGTTCGCGTGCCAAAAGGGGGGGGGGATGCGGGGATCACGTGTGTGCGTGCCCACACTCATAATTCCATGCACCCCCGCACATGCACGCATGACCCCCCTGCTCCCAGCATGCAATGGCATGCCCATTTTTCACTCTCCCCAGGCTCCAGAGCCTTTCTAGGAGCCTGGGGAGGGCGAAAACGGCCTTCCCCACCCCCTCTGGAGGCTGGAAACAGCCTGTTTCCCGACTCCCAGTGGGCCCAGAAGGCCCGAAAATCAGCCGGCTGGTGCACACATGCATGCCAGACCTGAGCTCGCGTGCCCACCGATATGGCTCTGCGTGCCACTTGTGGCACCCGTGCCATAGGTTCGCCATCACGGGCTTAGTGCCTCCAGTATGATGGAGTACAACTTTTGTGTTAGAGCAATAGATTGGAGACTGCTGACATTAATGAACCAAGGTTATGTTTTGTATGAAGCCAGTATTGATTCTGATTCTGAAAATAGTAAATGGTTTTCTGGACAAAACAGACATGGTTCAAGGCCAAATACCATAAATGCTTACCATTTAGAATACTAACTTCTGGAAAAGTGCCAGCCACTCCCAGAACAGCCAGATCAACATTGTCTGGAAGAGAAATGGAATCTTCTAAATCTGGCTTTCCCATTGACTCTGCTTGTCAGAAGGTCACAAAAAGTGATCACATGTGCCTGGAACACTGCAACTGTGAGAAATATAAATCATTTGCTAAGAGTCTGAATTTTGATCACATGATCTTGGGATGCTGCAATAGTTGTAAGTGTGAAAAATGGTGATAAGTCAGTGCCATTGTAACTTCAGTCACTAAACAAACTTGTAAATTGAGGACTATTTGTAATAATAATTTAATACTAAATTGAATTTATTATTAAATTATTTTTTGATTAATTGGAATAGGCTAAAAGACAGGAAGCAAGCAAATTGAAGCAAAAATGTAAATTCAGTTGGAATGGAGATGTCTTATGGTTGAGGAAAAACCATTTTTCTTGCTATAAAAATTCATTTTTAAAATTCAGAGTAGCTATATTTTTCAATATACATTCCATATTAGTTCTAGACCCATCCAAACCAGGCTAAAGCTGGCTAATCTAGTTTTGTTTTCTTTAACAGGTGGTGAACATAGTGACAAGTAACCAAGATTGTGTAAATAATATTGCAGAAGCAATGGTTCTTTCCAACTTACTAGCGCTCCTGCATTCGTTGCCTTCAAGTATGTGGATCCATTTTAATTTATTTAGGTTCTGTCTTGTTTGCTCTTTAGCTGAATAGTACAAAAAGAGAAATTTTTAGATTAAAAAAACACATTTCTGTCTTGAAGAGTATACGTGTTATTTTATCTAAGAATAATACAGACCCAATTTAGAAAGGCATATATATTTGTCTTTTAAAGCTAACTCTTGAAAGATTTAATAGCAAGTGTTGCATCTCACTGTAGCTAACCATATATTAACCTAAGCTGACCATATATTAACCTAATCTTATAAGTCAAATAGTTCTCAGGTCAAACATGATTCTTGGTTATTTCAAGAATATCATATTCTTGGCAACAGTATGAAAACTCTTCACTATTACCTTCAGTTAGGATGGTGGTTTTTTCCCCCTCCTATTTTCCATTTGGGCCTTCCATCCATATAATAATTAGGTGTAGACTGTATTTATCTTTTTGAGATCAGCCAAGGTTGGCAAAGTGTTGCTGCTTGCTAGAAAGTCTCATGAAATACTGCTAATTAGATAATTAAAAAGGGATAAGGGATATTTTTGTTAGATTAATTACTATGCCATACTTTTGATAGTAAAGCAGCTGCTGAATTTTGGATAGTCACATCGCAATAATGTCTTCCTTAAGTAGATGCACATTAGATACAGAAAGAATTCAGTTGAATTATTCACATTGCAAGACAGATATATCATAAAAGTTAATTATTCCAGTTGCAATAGAACAGTATATTTTTGAAATAAAATTGGAGATTGATGTCCACCTGTCACATGCCTTATGTAAAACAAATAAACCAGGAAATTCTATAAACCTGATATATAACTTTAAACAAACCATGTTGTATTCTCTTAGTCTATGTTGAATAGCTAACTATAAAGTTTCACAAATTTGTTAATTTTGGCAGGTCGACAGCTAGTTCTTGAAACTCTGTATGCTTTGACATCTAATACCAAAATAGTTAAAGAAGCTATGCTAAAAGGTATGAGAACTGTCATTGTTTTGCTGTGGTATTATTACAAGTTTTTTGTTGCATTCAAAATTAATATCTCCAAACTTCCTGTAATTAGAAATATTAGCAGTTCTGTACTTTTTTAGGTGCATTAATCTACTTACTTGATATGTTCTGTAATTCAACACATCCACAAGTTCGATCTCAGACAGCAGAGCTTTTTGCTAAAATGACAACAGACAAGCTGGTTGGTCCAAAGGTAAGTATAGCATCATCAGTAGATGTTTCACAGATGTTTTAAAAGCAACCCAAGACATACATACCATACAGTATATACATAATGCCTTGGATTTGGCTTGAAATAAACTTCTCAGAAATATTGGACCCTTGCAGGACTTGAAATAATTGAATTGGCTGGCCAGAAATAAATAGCAGGCACATGAGCTTGGCTTCCAATTACCCTATGAGGAAGGCATCACTTCTAGTAATTTATTAAGAAAAAAAACTTATTTTGCTTCATTCCACTGATACAATCCACTTGTTTGATTAACTGGAACACTAATAGCTTTGACAAATTTGTAAGCTCCATGTCTGTGTGTGTGTGTTTTTTCCTTAGGTTAGAATTATCCTAATGAAATTTCTACCTGGTGTCTTCATGGATGCTATGAGAGATAATTCTGAAGCTGCTGTTCACATTTTTGAAGGAACACACGAAAATCCAGAGTTAATATGGAATGACAACTCCAGAGAGAAAGTATCTACGACCGTTCGCGAAATGATGCTAGAGTATGTCACAATAAAAATAAATAATTTCTCTACATTTCTTCCCAACAAATCTGCTACTTTGAAAACAATTTCTTTCTGTAGGCTTAAAATATTTAATGTCTTCGGTGCTCTCTGAGCTTGCTTGTTTTGTTGTAGACATTTCATTACCCTTCACTAGGTAGCATCATCAATGCTAATAAGGAGCGTTATGTGTTGTCAGTTTATATTATGGTGACTTGTCTGTGTGGGTGGGTGGGGGCGGTCTTAGAGATTCTTTGGTTGGACTGTTTACTGATGGTTCTTTGGCAGGTTTTGTATAATTGGTGTATTGCTTACTTGATTGTTGGTCTGAAATTGATCTTCGAGTTAATCTATGCTGATCTGAGTGCCAATTACTGGGGAGAGGTGCTGGAGTCTTTTTCTCTTGGGCTGGTTGATTGTCTCAGCAGACAACAGACAGACAAGTCACCAGAATATAAACTGACAGCAAACAGCACTCCTTACTAGCACTGATGATGTTACCTAGTTAAGGATAATGAAACGTCTACAAGAAAACAAGCAAGCTCAGAGAGCACCAAGAACCCTTATTTCGACCCTGAGCTACAAATATTCTCCTTTGTTGGTATTTAATGTCTGGTTTTTTTAAACAAAAACCCGGTCTTTATAAGTTCATCAAGCTCTTAGAAATAATTCAGCTGAAGATTGCATGTTGCTAGCCTGACTTGGTTTTCAGAGAAAATAATAATTTTATTTCCTCTTTTTAAAGGCACTTTAAACTGCAAAGGGACAACCCTGACATTAACTCAAAGGTAAAAACATCTTAATATAAATATAATTAAAATATTTACATTTTGTTTTATGCTGTTGCTTATGTCCTGTCCATTTTCATTCTGTGCAAATATTCTTTCATTGCCTGCCAAAGATTACTCTGGCTTATCTCCCAACTGCACGACGGAACAAAAGCAAAAGTGTGCCTTACCCCACAGGGGGATCTCTCTAAAGCTATCCCCGTTAACAAGGGGGTCAGGCAGGGGTGTATACTGGCACCCTTTCTCTTCAATCTTTATATCAGTGACTGGAGAAAGGCATTTTCAAATCACATGGTCTACATCCATGCCCCTAGATTAGCTGATTATAGATGCCCGCTCCTGCTTTACGCTGACAATGCCGCAATACTTTCGTTTTCCCCGGTGAGCCATGTAGAGCCTTAAAAATCCTTTCTGCTTATTGCTCTGCTAACCAACTGCATATAAACCACTCTAAGTCTAAAATCATGGTTTTTGCAAAAAGCAGGAAAATTTATCAATGGAACCTTGATGGCATCCCAGTGGAACAGGTCCACAGATTTCAATATCTAGGTATCCTCTTTCAATCCAACACCAAGTGGCCTGCGCAGGTTAAATCTCTCTGTAATAAGGCTAAGATTTCCACCCATGCCCTCTTGCACTTTTTTTACACTGAGGGAGCTCATCATATCCCCTCAGCAATAAAAGTCTATAGGGCAAAGGTGATAGCTGCTATCATCTATGGTGCCCCCCTCTGGGTCCAATCCAACATCTCCTCTTTTGAGTCTGTCAATAGTAATTTCCTACGCTGTTTGATGGGAGTTCCTCCCTGTGTAAGTAATGCCGCAATTCGTTTGGAACTGGGCATGTCCTCACTTGTTACAATCATGTGGAAACGTACAATTGGCTATTGGTTGTCCCTCTGGACTAGACTCCCAGGCAATTACCTAGGCCAATGCCTATGGTGGGACCCTTTTCATAGTCCCTGGGCCCATAATATCCATACTAAACTTTTGAAGATCGGGATTTCCCCCAGTGAAATTTTTATCTTAGGCCCTGATGCTGCCAAATGGTTGATTTTTCAACGGCTGGACGACATTGATAGACAACTCAATCTGGCAAACGGATCAAGAACTTGCTCACCGTTTTCCCTTGGTATTGTTCCCTTGCTTCACCCCCCGCCTTACGTTTCCGCGTTACACTCTATCAAACATAGGCTTGCATTTATGAAGGCACGATTTAATGTGATCCCCTCGAATGTCCTCGACAGTAGGCTCTCGGGGGGGGGGGGGTAAAATCCACCTATTGTACATGTGATGGCCGATCCCCGGAATCTCTGCTCCATATTACATTCATATGCCCCCACTATCGAGACATAAGATCAAGATTCATCTCCCCTATTTCCCAGAGATTCCCTGGTTCACCGGATCTGTTCAGCCTTTATTTCCTACTCCAGGATATAGACCCTAATGTAACCTCAAAGGTGGCAAAAAATTTTGCTGCAGTCGTGGCTGAAAAACAGAGGAAAAGACGGGTAACCCCTACGGCAGAGGATCACTAGTATTGACAGTATAGATTGTAGTAGATGGTATACTGTCACATGAGCTATCTATATTTGTAAAATTTACCCCCCTTTTTTATGTGTATTTTAAATTGGTCTCCGACCGCAATAAATGCTATCTATCTATCATTGCCTGCTCTGATTGTCTTATTGGGACTTTGTGGAACATATTTCTTAAAGCTGGTACACTCAAAATACATCAGTATGCAACTCTTATAATTTCCAGCTAATGTGGTTATTTGCAGGGCAATACTGGGGAAGTGGCAACAGTATATTTTATTATGTATTAAATAAGTTGGAGCTCCTGTTTTCCCTAATCCCCAGCTATCCAAGCTAGGCCCCAACTGTCCATTGTACAGTGTTCAATGATTAGATTTGCAAAGTAAGAGTAGAGATGCTTGGTTTCAGTTTTAGATATTTTTATTCTAACTTACTTCCTTTTGTCCATAAGTAATAAATAAAAAATAGCTGAAACTTCTATGTCAGGGAAACAATAACATTTTTCTCCCTTTTTTGGTTGTTTTAGTTGCCTGAGGACTTTGCTGTTGTATATGGTGAAGCAGAGGGTGAACTGTCTGTAGGGGGGGTGTTCTTAAGAATCTTTATTGCCCAGCCAGCCTGGGTCCTACGGAAACCTAGAGAATTTCTCATTGCCCTATTAGAAAAATTCACTGAACTACTGGAGAAAAATAATCCCCATGTAAGTTTTGTTTCTAAGTTTTACTTCAACTTTGGTAATTGTTAATTTAAATTTTTGAAAATGATAGAATCCTTCTCATTCATAGAAGAAGAAATAAATTTAGGAAGAAATAAATTTGAATTCTTTTCTAGCTTACATTCACTAATTTAAAATTGAGTATTTCTGTTGATAGCAGCATTCATTGAAGTAGACTTACATAAGAGTTAATGAAATTTTACTTTTGAATAAATCTAAAATGAAATTAGCTTTTTTATTCTTTGTTCTGGTAATAGAATGTTTTATAGTGACTAACAGTTCAAGATGATAAAAGACATTAATATAGTTTGAAATCAGTGAAGCCTATGAAAATAGTTTTTCAAATGTCGAAAAGTAGCAGCAGTACATCATGGAATTTATGCATGATTGATTCATAATTCATAACAACTTGGGTATATACAATTAAAACTATTTATGCAGCTTGAATTTTCTCCAGTGTAAGTTCCAAACCATGAAAACTACCTGGAGAATAGTTTTATCAATAGGAGAAGCTGTGTTTTAAATACAGTTTTAAAATATTCCATTCATGTAAAACTTGTGAGTGCTGTTTAGTCAGGTTTTTCAATCTGATTAATATGATTAAAGTTTAATCTGCTATGTGTGCCATTGTATAATTTACTTTCTTTGTGTTTTGAAACAGGGGGAAACTTTGGAAACAATAACAACAGCAACAGTATGCCTCTTTAGTGCTCAGCCTCAGCTAGCAGACCAGGTTCCCCCACTGGGTCATCTTCCCAAGATTCTTCAAGCTATGAATCATAAGAACAATGCTATTCCTAAAAGTGCTATGCGAGTCATACACATACTATCTGATAATGAGGTATGCAGCCTTAAGTCACAATAAAAACTGTATGTTTATTAGGGTTGGCTGACATAACTAAGGTCTGCCTTAGTTATGTGCCCTTCTTTCCACTTTTTATACTTGTCCTTTTTGTCATTCAATTTGTCAGAGAGTTCTTTATGCAGCCATGCTGATTTGTTTTGAGAGTTGTTATTTTTCTTCTTCATTAGTATTATGCTAGACTGGGCTTTTATACTCTCACTTTTCAAAATTTTCCCCTTGAGGATTCTCATCCATGGAATCCTTCTCAAGCTTAAGTTTATTGAAATTAGCTCTCTTAAAGTCCAAGACTCTAGTTTGACTTTGTTCTATTGCTTGTGCTTGCATAATGTTGAATTCCAATATTGCATGATCACTCACCCCCAACGTTCCTGTTAGCTTCAACACCTTCTATCATTTCATCTCTGTTAGTGAGAATTAAGTCCATATGGCTGATCCCCTTGTTCCCTTCTCTACTTTTTGGAAAACAAAGTTGTCTGCTAGGTTTGTTAGGAACCTGTTGGATCTTCCACTTGGTGCAGAGTTTGTCTCCCAGTTGATGTCAGGGTAGTTAAAATCCCCCATTACTATTTGTGATGTGCTTCCTACATACCTTAGCTGCCTAGCAAAAAGTTCATCTATTTCCTCTGTTTGGTTGGGTGGCCTATAGTATACATCTATGGCAATGTCATTTCCCCCCCCCTTTAATATTCACCCAAATGCATTCAGTATAATTTTCTTCATTGTTGTGCCCTATTTCTATAGCGATGTAGTTATTTCTTATATACTATATAATGCAACTCCACCTCCTCTTTTATTTGGTCTATTTCCTAAATAATTTAAATCCCTCTAGCTGTATGTTCCATTTATTTATTTATTTATTTATTTATTTTGGTTTTCTTATATGCCGCCCAACTCCCGAGGGACCCATTTGTGGGTTTCATCCCACCAAGTTTCTGTAATGGCAACAATATCATATCTGCCCTCATTTACTTGAATTTCTAATTATCTCTGTTTATTCCTCATACTCTGTGCATTGGTGTATAGACATTTGAGTCCATTTTGATTGACCCTGTGTTTACTATCTACATAACCTGTGTTGTGCCTGACTACCCCTACTTTCTTGCCACCTGTTTGATTTGTGCAAACTCTATTAAATTCTTGGTTTTGCTTGACAGCAAGGTTGATGAGAACATTATTCTTTTATGATAACATCATTCTTTGGCTACAGTTATCTCTTTTGAGTTATGTGTCTTTCATTTATAAATTAGGTTATCCATCTTTGTACTGAGACAATTATTAGGCACACTAACCCTGGTTGAATACAAAATAAATAGTGTGAACATTGAAATGCCACACATTATATGAGGGTATCAGTATGGCCAATTTTTTGAAGACAAGTCTTTAAATGCCACTGCTCGTGTCCTTTTGCCTGTATCTACTTATTGAATGTAGTACAACGCTCAACCGCTTATTGTAGGAGATAAACAGGCAGAGTGAAGGGACAGAATTAAATGAATCATCAGCCCACAGTTGTTACATTCCAACAATAATTGACTATATTCTTGAATAGAGTTGAACAATAAATCTTAACTGCAACTTAACATATGATTCTGATTCTTTGTGCTTGACATTAATCTAGTCAACTAATGTTCAGTTCTAAATTGGCAGTTGATAATGGTCAATTGAATTCAAGAGGGGTTGGACTCAGACCATTTGTGGGAAAGTAACAACGTTAGGCTGATACTTTTTTAATTCCATTGTCCCAGCTTTGCCTGTTCATCTCCTCTACGTATTCCAATTAATAGAGTGCAAGTAAGCTTTCTTCACGAACAGACTGAAATGGAATATAGAACAAAGTTCCTAAGATTGTTCCTAATATCTCATATATTTCACAATACTTCACATATTTCTACTGAAGTCTATCTGAACCCTCAATCAGAAATTCAAATCAATCTTTAACTTGAGTAGTTGCAAGATATTAATATTTGGCAAACTTTTGTTTTTATAGCTTTGTGTTCGTTCAATGGCAGTGTTAGAGACCATTTGCCCTTTGATGAATGGAATGAAGAAAAGATCAGATAATGTTGGCATAGCCTGTGAAGCACTTAATCGAATGTTTCAAAAGGAACAAAATGATCTAGTAGTCCAAGTAAGCAAATTTTGTAACTTTCTAATAAAATAGCACTTTATTTGTGATTATAGTTGTGCATTTTTTTCCTATTTATATATACTTTTTATGACCCTGTTTCACTATCCCAAGTGGCTCTGGGTGGCTTACAATAATATAAATTCATAGATATAAAAACATTAAAAGCATTAAAACTAAGGTTAACAATTAAACAAATAAGAGGTTAAAACCAAGAATGTGGATGGTACGGGAGTGGATTTTTGCCTCTCATTCAATCAACCATCTCTAGCATAGCACGCCTCCTCGGGGGCACAGAGAGAGCCAGGTTTTAAGACTTTTCCAGAAGGGTGGAGGGGGATCTAACTTCTGGAGGTAAGGGACCATGGCAGAGAATACTTTTCTCCTTGATTCTGCTGATCACAATTCCTTGGATTATCTGACATTGTATTGTCAACAATGTTACTTTATGAAGATTAAGGTCATGGACTTTTTTGTTTATGATTATGTTGTTACTATCAAATGTTAGGAATATGGTATGAATCGTCAAGAAATGCCAGATTCCCCAGCATTAACATTTCAATCAAAATTGACAGGTATATAAGTAATGAAAGTATACTAGTTTAAGAGACAGAAAAGTTGAAATAGGTTCAGAGAGGAATTTCATTATGACCATAGGCCTGGAAATCAAGCCCTCTGATGAATGGTTAAAGAAACTGAGGATCCATATCTTCCATAGAGAATGATTAACGATATGCTAGTTGTTTACAGAAATATAGTCATGTGTAGGACAGACCTGTTCTCTGAATACAGAGAGATGAAATTAAAAGAGAGGATTCAGACCAAATATTAAGAGACATTCTTGACAGAGCATTAAGATGTTTGCCTAAAAGAGGTGGGGAACTATGGCCCCTTTATGACTTTTGGACTTCAACTTACAGAATTCCTCCGCTAACATAAGCCATAAAAGGGGCATAGTTCCGCACCTCTGGCACAAAACAATATTGTATCCCTCAAACAGGTTGGATAATCCCTGTTAAGAAAGCATTCTTACACAGGATTACACAACATCCATAAAATTCCTTCCAGCTCATATTCCATGGTTCCACATTTGAACTCAATTTATATTCATTTGCTATTGAAATATTTTTAACTTCAGCGAAATGCAATAGGAAGGCTCACAGAAGTCTGAATCAAAATGTCTTAGTCTGAATTTAAGAATATGCTCACATTGTCTTGCAGGCCTTGAAAGCAGATTTAATACCCTATCTCCTAAAATTGCTTGAAGGTGTTGGCCTTGAGAATCTGGAAAGCCCTTCAGCTACAAAAGCTCAAATTGTTAAAGCACTGAAATCAATGACTCGCAGTTTACAGTATGGAGAACAGGTAAAATGCCAAACGTATCTTAAATTCATTTTAGAGCATACGGAGTAAGAGGATTCATTGTAACTTTTATTTTGAAAATACAAGTTCTTCTGATTGGTAAAGTTATGAAAACAGGATTTAGTAAAACCAAAAATGACACTGAGCCAATTTCCATAAGGATAAGTGAGCCCTCTCCAACCTGTACAGCAAATACAATTTTTTTCTCTATTTTCTCACTTTTGTAGGTGAATGAAATCCTGTCTCAATCTTCTATATGGAGTGCCTTCAAAGATCAGAAACATGATTTGTTCATATCTGAAACTGAGACAGCAGGATACCTCACAGGTCAGTGTACTTCTACAGTGAGGGTTGTTGGCTGTCCTTCCTTGTCTTCTGTCCTTGAAAGATCACTTAATTAACTTCTAGTTGGTTTTCATGTACAGAGTTGAAATTGCTACATAGTACAATAGAGGCTAAAGTGATGTTCCCATTCATCATTTCTTCTGATGTTTACATCTGAATAGATGATTGTGAAAGCAATAACAAATACTTGAAGGGTCTGAAGAATAAATGAAAAGGTGACTTCCTTTCGAATCCAGCTTTAATTCTCAAAGGATTACAGGATTATGTTTCAAGCATCAGACTACAAAGCATTCTCAAAATGTGATAGTTATGCTTCACTTTTTGCTTCAAAGTGCTTTGCCATCTGTACTTTCCTTGCTTCTGGTTTCTTTCTCCTTCAGGTATCTCCTCTCCTTCCCTTCTATCTGGTAGCAGTCCCCTTCATCTCAGAAGTGGGCTTTAAATCTCCTTTTGGCAGGCAGCTTGCTAAACTTCTCTCTTGCATTCACTAAAGCAGGTAGATACCATTTTGCTCAGTGCATGTAGCCCAGGGGTGAAATCTACTTACCTTCCCTACCAGTTCGGAAGTGCTCGTGCCGCGCATGTGCCGTCACGTCCGATTTTTGACCCTCTGCGCATGCGCAGAAGGCTTTGCACATGCACAGAGGATTAACCAGGAAGTAACGACATGCAGGTGGGTGGGCGGAGCCTCGTGCTGCCACTGCTACAGAGGGTTAAAACCAGGAAATAACAATGTCCGGGCGGGTGGGTGGAGCCTTGCGCTGCTGCTGCTACCGGTTCACCAAACCACATGCCGCTGCTGCTATTGGCACACACGATCTGGACAGAACCGGCAGGATTTCACCACTGATGTAGCCTCTGCGCTATCCTACAGATTATATGCTTACAAGATACGTGATATACCATTGTAGCGAACATAGGCTGTTTTAAATGAGTACAAAATGCTGTAGTTGCTGCCGTGCTTTTGAGGTCATTGACTTCAGGGTTCTAAATTACAGCTGTCTAAATGATTTTTATATTTTTATATGTGTAAAAACCTATTTTCAGTTATGTCATAAGATTATCTAAATAATGCTTGAAGATACATATAGGAAGGATAGAAATCTGAACACTGATAACGGACTGCTTATAATTAATCTAGCTAAAGGAATTTGAAAACAAAAACTGTCATGTCACAGATAAAACAAGTAATCTTAGTCTGGTCTGAACTAACCTAACAATATACTCAACATTGTGATTTTTCTCTCTCCTTGTGGAACAGGTCCTGGAGTTGCTGGCTATCTTACTGCAGGGAGGCCTTCATCTGTTATGCCCAATGTTCCACCTCCTGTAGATCATGAAGCTGGAGATATTGGCTAAGGGATATGAATGGCCTACATAAGGGACTCAAAGGCAAAGATTTATTGGCTTAAACCTTTAGAATAAATTTTGCCTGCCTTTCCCAGTTTCAAAACAGTGTTATTCCTTTTTCTATGAATTTTTTTTTAAATAAAATTTACAATTCTACTGCATTGTAACATAAGAAAGTACTTTGCGGATCAGCCTAAAAGAGTACACAAGATTTTTTTTCTTGCTGTACATAAACACATTTATTTCTTATATTTTTGTTTACAAGACTGTGAATCAAAACAATTTTCCTAATATTTTGTATTATATTAATTAGCATGACTGAAGTTGAACTGCAGTCTCAAAGAATTGGCTAAATCATTTGATCCTCCCAAATTGCACTAGAAGTTTCTTTCTTCAATGCTTCAAGTTGGACTTGATCATCCTCAGAACTTGACTGGCTTGATGTTGTTTGTCTATATCCCCAATCACTAGCATAAATAAGATCCTTGTGTGTTTAACTGGCTTTACCAAATCAAAAAACTAAAATACAGCAAAATTATATTTAATAATTACATGGTATATAAAAGCATTGTGTCATTGTGATATGTTCTATACATTATTCAGTATATAAAACTTTCTATATTGAATGTACATTATACAAATCATTCATATGTACATAAAATTTAAAAGAATAAAGGGAACTGAAAGCCTTGTTGAAACAAGCTTGTATTACTGTTTCATTTCTTGGTAAAACTAAAAGGAAAATCAAGATACTTTTATGATCTAAAATGGTGTATTTTTTCTGTTATTACTGGCTCTGGTGGCATGAGGTAAGAATTATTCAGTTCTAGCTAGACATCACAAGAACTGTCAACAACAGAGATAAAAACAGACATTTTATAAAACATAACTTGGGAATTGTAGGGGAGAAATTAGATCAGAATTTTCCTCCGCTATACACAGTTATATCTTAGCAAATGGTTAGCACTGTTTCAGCTCTTGTATGAGTGCCAATTAATCCTTTTGTGAAACTGACAACAAGGAGGCCATGGGTTGCAGCGTTTAATTAGAATGATAAACAAAACAGCAGTTTAGCATTTTAGAAAGACTGCTATGAATTTGCCACTTTTTTCTTTTTTTCAGTCTCCAAAAAAATGTACTGGAACCACTAATTACTTATTGCACATTATCTTAAGAAATACACTAACTGATATTTAACTGCTAAAAACAGCTTAATCTAAGAACTGGTCTCAAAATACCTACATAATGAACAACAATTTGTTCATTAACTGGCAGACCAGTGGTGGGATTCAAATTTTTCTACTACCAGTTCTGTGGGCGTGACTTGGTGGGCGTGGTTTGGCGGGGCGGCACCTTGCTGAGTGACATCGAGTTGGCTATGCCCACTCAGTCACATTACCCCCCCACCAAGCCACGCCTACCAAGCTATGCCCACAGAAAAGGCAGCTACTGCGGCATGTCCCTTTATGGTCCCCCCTCCCCCCCACATCGAAGTACCTTAAAGGGACCCCGTAGTCCGGCTGCCTTCCGAACAGCTCTGCTGCGACGCCAGCCCTCCAGCGCAGCAGGCCGTTTTCCTGGCCGGGTCTGGCAATTGGGTGCGGCTGTACATCGGTAGGCAATGGGGTGCACGTGCACGGCCGGCGAGAACACGGCGGCGATGGGACTTCAGACCTCTTTCGGCCTGTAGTTTTTGGTAGTTTTCGACGCAAGAAGCCTGCAGCCACCACCTCTTTTTTGGCACAAGAAGCCTCTTTGCCAGCCGGAACCGAGCCAGCAGCGGCGCTGGAGGCTTCTCATGCCAAAAAGGAGGCGGTGGCTTCTTGCGCCAAAAACTATTTAAAACTACAGGTTGAAAAAGAGGCCTGAAGAAGTCCTGTCGCCGCCCTGTTCTTCACGCCGGCCGCTCACATGCACACCATTGCCTGCTGGTGCCATTCATGGCCAGACCCGGCCAGGAGAACGGCCTGCTGTGTTGGAGGGACAGCGTCTCAGGGAGCTGTTCGGAAGGCAGCCAAAAACTACCGACAGCTGGAGGCTCGCCAGCCAAGGCTCGCCAGGGACCCCCAACCAAGGCGCAGACGAAGGTGAGCGAGGCAGAGGGCGAGCGGGTGACATGCGGGCAGCAGCAAGGCTAGAGCCGGGAAATTGCTCATTCCCCGACCCAGCCACGGCGAGCGGGCGGAGGCTCCGGGACAAGGCCAGAGCCAAGGAATGGCACATTTCCCAACCTGCCCAAGGCAAACAGTGAGAGGCGGAGGCTCTGGGGCCTTGGGGACTGGCACGTCCCTGGGCCCCGACCCAAGGCGAAGGGCGAACGGGTGGCATGCTTACCTTTGGTGAGCAGAGTGGGCGAGCTGCGGAGGCAAGGCTGGGAAGGCAACATAAATAGGGCGGGGCAGGGGTGAGTGAGCCAAGCGGGCAGATGGGGGTGAGCAGCGACAAGGCAGGCGTGGCCGGGGCCAACCATAGGTGGTATTTGCCGGTTCGGTGAACCAGTCCAAATTTCCGCTACCAGTTCACCTGAACTGATCCGAACCAGCTGAATACCACCTCTGCATTCATTGTGTGAGAAGGGGAGGTGTTTCCAAGCCACCAGGTACTGAGTGGCTCTGCAGAATTTCCTAGAGCTGTGATGATGAACCTATGGCACATTTGCCCAAAGTGGCACGCGAAGCCATGTTGCCCAGCATGCGCGGCCGTGCACATGACAATCCACATCCTTCGCACGAGCGACGTGGCTGAAAACTGGCCTGCGCATGCATGCCGGCCAGCTGATCGTCAGGCATGCATGCACGCTAGAACCCAGAAGTTCGGCTTTTCCAGAGCACAAAACCCTTCATGTGTACGGCAGTGCTGAAAACCAGCCTGCGTATGTGCACTGGCCAGCTGATCGTCGGATGCGCATGCCATCACTGTCCTAGAGTCCAGAATTTCTTGAACTTCAAAATGTTGTTCACCCTCTACCATAATAGGGAGTGGAACAGGGGTAGACAAAGGTCAGAAGTGACTTCAGGTTTCAGCAAGCTACAATGAAAAATGGGGTGGACTTGCTGTAATGACTTACGGAGTTGCAATTCCACCGTGACAGGGTTAATAATATGATCTATGGGGAAAGGCCCAATGTATTTAGGGCCCAGCTTTTTAGACTGCTGCAAAGATTTTAGAAACTTGGTGGAAAGGTAGATTTGTCCCCCACTTTTGTAAGGTCTAGGTTCTATTCGTTTCTTGTTTGCTTGTGCTTTATAAGCAGCCTTGGCTTCATCCAAGGCTTTGTGGCGCACCAGCCAAATGGTTTGCAAATGACTGACCCACTGTTTCAAGGAGGGGATTTCTGGTTCATGCGAGGGAAACTCAGGCATAGCATTAAATTCTTGCCTTGTAGCCACTCTGAATCGGGTAAAACCTGTGCTAGTGTGAACTGCATTATTATAGGCCACTTCTGCAAAAGGCAATAGCTCGGTCCAGTTGTCCTGCTGATAGTTAATAAAACAACACAGGTACTGTTCCAAAACTGAGTTCGTTTGTTCCGTGGCCCCATTTGTTTGTGGATGATGACTAGAACTAAGTCCCTGTTTGGTTCCGAGTAGATCCAAAAAGGCTTTCCAGAACTTGGGTGTGAATTGGATCCCTCTGTCTGAAATGATACATCATGGGCCCCCATGCAAGCAGTATATGTGAACCAAAAACAGTTTAGCCAAGGCTTTGGCCATATGGATATTTTGGCATGGGATGAAGTGAACCTGCTTTGACAAAAGGTCTGTGACAACCCAAATCACTGTGTTTCCAGAACTCTCGGACAATTCTACAATGAAATCCATGGAGAGATCTTTCCATGGTGCTGAAGACTTGGCCACCGGCTGCAGTAGACCGGGCTTTTTCCCCTGCCTGCATTTAGTGGCAGCGCAAATTGGGCAGCTTGCTACATAGCTTTCTATGTCTTTTTTTAATGAAGGTCACCAGAATTGCCATTTCAGTAAATGTAACATTTTTACAAAACCAAAGTTTTGTAATTTGGAGTCGTGACATGCTTGCATAGCTTTCAGCCTTTCCCTAGCTGGGACATACAGCTTATTTCCAACCCAAGCTAACCCATCTTTTATTATGCAAGTATGTCTATGAGCACTATACCACTCATCTGTTTCCAAGGCCTTTTTGAATTCTGTGGTGGTGGAGGGGTCCTTCTTTGTCTGAGAGTGTGTGACAACCTTAGCTGCTAATTGGGAGGCTGGGAGCATGGGCTTAATTACTTCTGCCTTCACACTGTTGTATTGCGGTAGTCTGGACAAGGCATCTGCCAAAAAGTTTTTTTCTTCCCACTAAATACTTCAAAGTGAAATTAAAGTGTTGGAAGTACTGTGCCCATCGGACCTGTTTTGGGGACATTTTCCATGGGGTTTTGAATGCTTCCAAGTTCCTGTGGTCGGTCCATACTTAGAAAGGTATATTGCTTCCTTCTAAGAAATGTCTCCAAGTTAGGAGTGCCCACCTGACTGCAAAAGCCTCTTTTTCCCATATTGCCCATCTCTGTTCAGTTTCAGTTAATTTCCTACAGATGTATGGACATGGTTGTAATTTGCCTTCTTCATTCTCTTGGAGTAAAACCGCACCGATTGCCACATCACTGGCATTGGCCTGGATTACAAATATTTTCTCTGGGTCTGGGTGTTTTAACATAGGTTCGGCCGAAAAGAGTTTTTTCAGTTTCTCAAACGCCAATTGGCAGTCCATAGTCCACTTCAGTGGTTGTCTAGGTTTCGGTTTATCTACTCCCTTGGTTTTTAACAGATTTGTAATAGGCAACGCTATTTGGGCAAAAGAGGGATAAACTGCCAATAAAAGTTAGCAAACCCCAGGAAACTCTGCAATTGGTTGCGAGTGCAGGGGGTTCCCACTGGAGGACTGCTCTGTCCATTTTCACCCCCTGGTGAGAGATTCTATATCCTAGGTAATCTATTTTATCTTGGTAAAATTTGGAGAGTTTGACAAACAACTTAGCTGCCCTTAGTTTCTTAGTTTCAGAGTCCTTTGGGAGTTGGGTGGCATATAAATTTAATAAAATAAATAAATAAATAGTTTCTTCAAGACCTCCCATACCAATTTAACATGTTGAGTCTTAGTTTCAGTATAAATCAATATATCACCAAGGTAAACCAAAACTCCCTTATACAAGTGTTCATGCATCACCTCATTAATCAGCTGCATGAAAATGACTGGAGCCCCTTGGAGCCCAAATGGCAAAACCTTGAACTGAAAACATCCCAATGGACAATTAAACTGTTTTTCATTCATCCCCCTTCCGGATCCAAATCCGGTAATAATCCTCCCTTAAGTCTAGTTTGGGAAAAATTCTCCCCTTTGCCAGATGGCCCAGCATGTCCTTCATTAGGGTTAGGGGATAGATATCTTCCTTGCAAATAGTATTAAAAATTTTATAATCCACACATAAGTGTAACAAGCCACCCTTCTTCCGGAACAGGACTGGGGCAGCCAACAGGACTGGGGCTCCGGTTTGATGAACCCATGCTCAAGGTTTTTGCCTATAAATTGCCACAGTTCATCCAGTTCCTGGGGAGTCATAGGTGTAAAGTTTTGGCTTAGGTAGTATTGTGGTCCGCCAGCGGCCTGCAGAGCTGGCAGCAGAGTCGGACAGCAAGGAGGCTGGGGAGGAACAGGGCCAGGCCTGGAGTCTGGAGAAGGCTTGGTGCCAGAGCCAGAGATCCAGCCCGGGTCATCTGGGAGGTCTGTGCTGACTCCAGAGCCTCCAGAGGCTGACATGAGGCAGAGGAACAGGGGGAGCAATGTCCAATGTGCGCATGCGCAGAGCTCCCAGAAGGCAAGAACAGTTACGGAGGAAAAGGACTACTCAGGAGTAAGGCTTGGAGATGATTGGCCCCTCCCATAGGCTATAAAAGTGGAACAAACAGATGTGCTCGTTACAGATAGCAACTTTGTTTGATTCGTGTCTCAGCATTTCAGTTTCTGACTCCGTGTTTCTGTTTGGCCTTGCAAAGCTCCTTGCCAATTAGGTCTTTGGCTGCATGTCAAGAGAGATAAAGGTTGGTGATATCAGCCTTCTTCTGAAAGACTTCTGTCAGATGCATTAACATTGTTTGGGACTTATTATGGCTGGGAATGAACATAATTCACAGCCATTAAAATAAAAAGCGGTTTTTGGGACTCCGTTTGTGCTTTATTATCAGGAAGCCTAGGTCAGTACACGTAGTTTGGTCAATGGTAAAATCTCGATGGCACAATCCATAGACCTGGGGAGGGGAGTTTATCTGAGGCCACTTCGTTGAAAATATCCATCAAATCTCGATATCCGCCGGGGATGCCCGGTAGGGGTCCATTCGCCGCAGTCGCAGCTACCTCCTCACTCTGCGGTATTCCAGTCTAGTGGGGTTCCTCATTCTGGATTAATTCATTGTTAGGGAATTGGAAGGTCCCCTCCATCCAGTCCACTCTTGGGTTCCACTTCTTTAACCAGGTTAGCCCCAGAACTAGGGACCAGTCCATCCCTGTTGTCACTGTTATTGGGTATGCTAATATATGAACAAGCCACAAATCAATGTTATGTGTATATAGCTTTAAAAACATTGTAGGCTGATTACTATATAAGAAAGCAAGAGAGCATGCTCAGTGTGTGATTGTTATTGACTCTGTGTTTGATGGTGATTGTGTTCCGTGTGTTCCAGACTGCTGAATCTCTCTGCTACTTCACTGTTGAGTAATTGACTTAGTGTCTGTGTAGAAATACTTGAAGAGTTGCTGTGTAAAGACTAACTATCTGTGATAGTGTAGATTTGAATGATAGCTGTAATCTTTGTTAGTTAAAGATAGGCAAGAAGAAGAAACTTCGCGTTGACTGAACTAACTGTGTATGACTTGGACTTCCTATTGAACTTTGCTACTACTAGAAGTAAACTATTTTGTAAATACTAAACGTATTCTGTTTATTGACTGAATAGCATTCATATCAAACTGCAACACCAAAACCACAATTACTATTCCGCTGTGTATGTGCTCAACAGCACAATAACTCCTTAACAGTCACAATGAAAGCAATTGTTTCAGAGTGATTTGCCATCTTTAGTTTGAGTGGTTCAGTGGCAAACGTGGCCGGGACGCCCCCCCACAATGGACCCATCAACTTGGCAGAATGAGACTGGGGTTTTTAGTGGCCTTAGTTGAATGCCCAGTTCCCCGACCAGAGTCGGGCTTATTAGGCTTCTCGTGCATCCCGAATCCAGCAATGCTTTAAGTCTCACTTTTCTCCCCGTTAATGGAATTAACAGTCCTATAGAGGTTGTAAGGGGTTCGACAACCCCACTTACCAAAGGGTCTTCGTAGTAGCTCTCTGACTGATTGGGTTCCTTCCTTGGAGGGGTCAGAGTTCCTCGCACCGTAATTGATTCCTGTGGGAACTCAACAACCACATGGGTCTTTAGGGTGGTGTCTCTGCAACACGGTGGTGGCTTTGAGGGTTTCCCTCCAACCTGCTTCTCTCCCTTCTGGGTGGGCATCCTCACATGGCACTTGGCTGCGCGGTGGCCTTACTTCCCACAATTGAAGCAGGCGGCTGACCATAGCAGAGCAGAACAAGGTTTGGTTCCCTCCCTTCTCCCTTCCGATGGGCATCTCTTCCAGGAGCGGCTTGCGCAGTACTGGTTTCAAGCTTGGTTGATTTCAGCTTCCTCAGCCAAGACACAACAGCCATGCAGGCAGACTAGGGCTCCATGGGCAATGCAAACATTGTACAGGTTATCGTTTAAGCTATCTTTGAACCAACTCACAAGTATTTCCTCTGGCCAATGTATGTGGCAAGTCAGGTCACAAAACACTTCTATGTACTTGGTGACTGGATGGCGTCCCTGTCTGATGTGCCTTATGCGGTCTCTAGCCTTGCAGTCGGCTAGGGGGTCCTCAAATCTCCATCTCAGGGCTGTCATGAAACAGTTGAAGTTACGGAGCTCCAGTGCATCTGCATTATGGAGGCTCACCAGCCAACGTGCAGCTGATCCTTCTAGAGCCAGTGTGACAGCCCTGACTTTGGCCCCTTCTGTAGGGATGTCCCTCCCATACTCCTGCATGTAGGTCAGTATATGTGTGAGGAAAAATCCCAATTGCTGGAGATTCCCATTGAATTTGATGCCAAGAGTTCTAAGGGTGAAATTCTCCTCCCAGCGAGTTGCAGGCCTTGTTTTGCATTGAGATGTCTCCTGGGCGGATCTTCCATGGTGGCTATGGCTTCACCAATAACCCCTGCGATTTCAGTAGATGCCCCTGGGGTTGGGGATCCCTTTCGTTCATCGGTAGCCTTATTTTGCACTCCTACCTCGCCTGCAGTGCAAGCCGGGGCACCCTGGATCCACAAGCCATGGATGGCCTCCCTCATGAGGTTCATGGCTTTCCTCAGGAGTTGGTTGGTCTGGTCTGGGGCTTCTTCCAGTTCGTTGTCATCATAGAGGTCTTCCATCTCCTGCTTCCAGCCAAGTCGGCGGCTCCCATGGGTGAGGGTGACATCCTTGGTCCTTCTGCTCCAGCCTTCTTCCCAAAGCCAATGGACCACCTCGGCTTGGCAGCGGTGCTTGAGGCAATGTTTTCCTCAATCCAGACATTGAGGGCCTCCTCTGCTTGGGTTTTGGGGGGTGGGGTTCTCCCCCAGCCTTCAGCCTCTTTGTGGTCGCTGCCCTTGGCAGACATGGTGTCCATGGTCCCCACGGTAGGGCTGTTACCTCTCCGGGTTGACCAGTTTGCAGTTCCTGCTTAATGTAAGGTCTTGCCTCTCCAATCTTCCCAAGAAAGCAGGACTCTTGAAACTGCAGTTGTTCCAAAAGGAGCTTTTATTGAAAGGCTTGTGATAGCAAGAGGTCTAGGCAGGAACTAAATTTCCCCACTTTAAAAACAGCAATTTAAAGTGATGCAAACAAAATCCCTCCCACAGTACAGCAATGCAGGAAACGGAAACTCATAGCCCAGCAATGCAGGAAACAGAAACTTCATATAGAGAACTCTCCAAGCAGGAAATAGAAACAGAAACTTCAGATAGAGATCCTTCCAATCCTTTCTCTTCCCACCAGAATGCCAGTGTCCCAATAGAAATATATGGGACCTGACACCTGCCTTATTTTATGGGGGGGAAAAACAATTGGACAATACTGTAAAGTAGTTTTATATTGCTTGTAATGATAATTTGTAGATAATCCATTTGCATAAAGGATTTGATTCATTTACAGTTTCACAAGTGCTGTTATAAATTTGAGTAAGAAAAAAGGCAATGATTCCATCCTTAAATACCTTGTTTGTATTATAGGACCAGAACCAGTGGATTAAAACTATAAGGGATATTTCAGATTATATGTCAGAAATAACTTCCTGACTGTTTAACTCAGTGGTGGGTTCCTACTGGTGTGGTCCACTCTATCACACCGGTAGCGGCCCGCTGGTGACGTCACAGGCCCGGTGCGGTCGGTTGCTGGTGCCTGGGCGCCGCCATTTTTTTAAAAAAATTTAATTCTTTTTTAAAGTTTTCTTCTGCGCATGCCCAGAAGCCGAGCTTCCGGCACTGCGCATGCGCTGCCATCCTACCCCACAGTGAGTCCAAGCAGAGGTGGATGGTTGAGGGAGCACGTGAGACACTGAAAGAGCCGCCGCCTTCGGTGCCGAGATGATCCCAGGGATTTTCGCACGTTCGAGGCTTCTCAGGGTGCTGAGGGGAGGGGGAATGGGCGGTAGGACCTATCTCCATTCCCCTTGCCTTCAGCAGTCCGAGAAGCCACGAACGCCCGACGATGATCCCAGGCATTTTTGCACATTCGAGGCTTCTCGGGGTGCTGAGGGGAGGGGAAATGGGCGGCAGGAGCTATCTCTGTTCCCCTCCCCTTCAGCAGTCCGAGAAGCCATGAACGTGCGACGATGATCCCAGGCATTTTCGCACGTTCGAGGCTTCTCGGGGTGCTGGTGGGAGGGGAAACAGGTGGCAGGAGCTATCTCCGTTCCCCTCCCCTTCAGCATTCTGAGAAAAGGCAGGAGCCTGGGATCATCGAATGGGGAGAAGCATTCAGGCCGGACGGAGCCTCCTAGAAGAACTGCTGCCGCAGTCTTGCTGCTCCCACTGTGGGGGGCTGCGTTGCGGGTGGACAATGTTCCCCCGCTTTTCCGGCCGCTGCCAAACTCCCGAGGCCATCAGCCTTGGCTGCCGCCATCTGACTCCTCCCACCCCTTCCCCGCCTTTAATGAGCCTGGGGGGGGAGAAGACCCCGGGATCACTCACGATGGGCTCCAGGCCTGTCCCTGCGGAGATGTCCAAGGGGCCACTAGCCGCAACACTACTGTTTTCTGAGAGCGGCGGCAGCGGCACCGCCGTCAATACTGCCGGGAGTTTCCCTCCTCTGCCGCCGCCTCCGCAGCCGCCACTTCCAGCCAGGGGACTGAGCACAGTGGATGAAAGCGACTATCTTGATGGGCCCGAGTACGAAGAAGGGGAGGTGATTAGTTGCTTTCGAGGGTCCAGTCAGTGGTACAACTGGTGAGGGCATCCCCCCTTCCACAACAATATTTTAAATCAGGCCAAGTAGAACGAAATGAAAGAAGTTATTAGAATAGAGTTAGCAGATGGAAAAGAAATTGAAAATCTCAATGGGAGGTTCATTCTTGCCCTTAAATTAATCTTTTTTCTTTTTTTGGAGAGGGGGACTCTAAACTCTAGAAAGAGTGCAGAGAAGAGTAACCAAAATTATTAGGGGACTGGAGGCTAAACTGTTCATACGATGAACAGTTGCAGGAACTGGGTATGCCTGGCCTAATGAAGAGAAGGATTAGGAGTGACATGATATCATTCTTTCAATATTTGAAAGGCTGTCACTGAGAGATCTGAGAGTAATTCAGTGGAATCAAAGTATAAATTCAGAAAAGTTTACGCTGGAATTGGGAAAGAAAGAAAATTGGTATACAGTTGAATGTGTAGGGAATCTAGGACTGGGGTGGAAGGCAATTGAAATTAGGAATATCAGTGGGAATATGCTATTATTTGGGGGTAGAGAAAACATGTTTGGAGGTGGGTGGAAAGAAATGTGGTCTGTTCCTAAAAGAAAAGAAAATATAAATTCAAAAGAAATAATTTTTTTGTTAGGACCCACTATTGCTTTGAATTCTGGTGCAAATTATTTGTCCTTTAGCTTATTGATTTACTCATTTGTGGAATGGGCATTCTATAAGGGTCCCACAGCTGCTATTCTGTACCTGAGTATCCCGTCCCTGTGACATCTGTGTTCTGACAGTTCTCATGACATTTTCTTCTGTTGCCACCGCCTCTGAAAGTCTGGCTCTTTCTATTAATAACATTTACCCAAACAAATTCCAAATTGTTCATTACAGGCACCATATCAACAAATTGTGAAGTAGGACTCTTTAGGAAGACTCCTCAAATTTCTGAAACGTTTGTTACTTGGTGGTTTCTGCTTGGGATGTCTACAGTTTGATGTTCTGAATATCAAGCCAACCTAAGAAAAGTGTCATGTATCCTGCAGTGAACTAAGTCTACTCACAGCTCACAGACTTCCTGCCATGTCCTGTTTATTTTTTTGCAAAATACATGGGCAAATGGCCACAAGGATTCTGATGAAGTCAGCAGGTGTGACTCTCCCAGAAACATGGTAAAGAAGCTGGATTGCACCAATTACCTGCCAACAGTAGCTTAGACTACTGAAGGTTGTTGGTTATATGCTAAAATAAATCTAATTATTTATTTAAAGAATGCAATTTTAGTTACAAGTCACAATGTCCAAATGTTTGCTAGGCAATTTAAGACAGATGCAAGGATTCCTAATAAATAACTTCTTTTTAATTTTCATCTCTTGCTTATCAGTCATTATGAAAGAGAAATCACCCCTCCATCCAGTCACATGACTGGCAAGCCACCCCCCCCCACCTGGTCACATGACTGGCAAGCCACCCCCACCCGGTCACATTGCCGGCAAGCCACTCCCACCCGGTCACATTACCATCAAGCCACACCCACAAAATAAGCCACACCCACAGAGTGGTAGTAAAAAGTTTAGGAACCCGCCCCTGGTTTAACTGTCCAAGAAATGGAACAGGACAATATACAAAGGGATGAGTTCTTCTTTGCTATAGGTCTAGAATCTAGATAATCAGCCATCAGAGATTCTCTAGTCTAGTGGATTCTATACTGAGCTCAAAATCTGACCTCTAAAATTTCCTCCAATTGTCCAATTCTATAAGTAAAAGCTATTCATAAAAATATGGTTTTTAATCATCTTTTAAGGCAAAGATAAATAAAATATGCACACAAACACAATTATTAGACATGACAATGTTCTGTAGTCTATTTCTACAGAGCAGCAGAATTATTTTGGCTAAAAAGCCATCAAGGTCACTGAACTGTAAACTCTGCAAATAATTAATGGGTCGTTCACAACATTTCTTGACAGTTTAATAAATGACTGTTTCCCAAGGTTGTTTTCAGAGAATCTCTTGTTCTGCTTCCTCCCTCCCTCCAGTCACTGCTTAACAGAGAATCCTTGCTTTTCACATTCCTGGCGTTCAGATGTGCTATCTGATTAAATAGAAAACTAGCCATATAGCTTAAGGATTCAAAAAAGCTTCCCTTAGCCAAGTATCGAGTGTTGGTGCGTGCGTTTTCCCAAAGATCAAAAACCTAATACATCATAAATGTTTATATTTCTCTGTCCTTGTCCAATGCATCTAATTATAAAGGATTGGAAATGAGACGTTGTACTTACCTGAGACGTCCATTCTCGTAGGGTGGAGCTAGCCGCCAAGATTGGGTATTGGCACAGCCTTCTAGCCAATTATGACTCAGTCTGGAAAAGTATAAAAGGTGGCTCTAGGCCTAGATTCCCCCTCTTTTGACGAGGGATAAATGCCAGACTCAAGTGCCATCAATCTAACAAGTTTATTAACTGTCCAATCACAGAAAATTACACATGAGTTGATATGTGAGAGACCTAACTACCTAACCTAACTACCTACAGAGAGAAGATAACTATGTACACTAATACACCTAGATACCTAATGACTATACGAGTAATAGGCTCCTCGTCCAGCCAGAACACGTTAGAAGGGAGGGACTTGGCGGCTAGCTCCACCCTACAAGAATGGACGTCTCAGGTAAGTACAACGTCTCATTCTCCATAGTGGGTGGAGGTAGCCGCCAAGATTGGGACATACCAAAGTAATTTAGTCCCCAGGGAGGGCCTCCTGATTCTGGCTGGGACCACCGCCCTCCAATGTTACCTGTTCCAGCACTCTGCGCCCAAGGTCAGCCTCCTGAGAGGCGAAAGCGTCCAGTCTGTAGTGCCGGACAAACGGCATTGGAGATGCCCAAGTGGCAGTCCGGCAGATCTCCTCGATGGAAGCCCTCGTGTTCCAAGCTGCAGTGGTGGCTGCACTGCGTGTGGAATGGGCCGTAATCCTGGTGGGTCGTGGCAAGGACATTTGTTCATATGCAGTGTTAATGACATTACGAATCCACCGACCCACCATGACAGAGGATGCTTTCCTCCCCAAGGAAGTGTGGTGGAAAGAGACAAACAAGGCCTCAGTCTTGAGAAAGGCAGAGGTCCTTTGTATGTAAGTGTCCAGTGCGTGCCTCACATCCAGGAGGTGCCACTGTCTTTCAATGTCTGAGGATGGAGAAGGGTAAAAGGAAGGTAATACCACCTCCTGAGCCCAATGAAAGTAAGAGTTTACCTTTGGCAGAAAGGTGGGATCCAACCGCAAAACCACCTTGTCCTGGTGGAACACACAGAGGTCACTCCTGATGGAAAGGGCTGCCAGTTCGGAAATGCGACGGGCAGAGGAGACAGCCACCAGGAAAACCACCTTGTATGTTAGGTGGGCCAGAGAGACGGAGTGCAAAGGCTCAAAGGTGCCCCCCATGAGTGCTAATAACACTTTGGACAAGTCCCAGGTAGGATACCTATGCACTACAGGAGGGCATCTATTCACTGCGCCCTTTAGGAACCTGGAGACTAAGGGGTGAGCAGAGAGTTTCCCCAGAGAGGGACAAGACTGCACCGTGGACAGGGCAGCAATCTGGCGTTTGAGGGTACTTGGGGAAAGACCCTTAGCTAGCCCCTGGCGTAGGAATTGAAGGACATTTATGACTGAAAGATCCAGTGGGGAATAACCCTCCCTAGCACACCATGAGCAGAAAGCCTGCCAAGAGGCTGCATAAATACGATGCGTGGACGGCCTGCGAGAGTCAAGCAAGACCTCCATAATGTCCTCAGGGATTTGGCGGCTCCTCAGAGTGAGCCGCTCAAGTGCCAGGCGGTCAGTTGCAACCAGTGTAGCTCTGGATGCTGCACTGACCCCTGGAGCAGCGACCACTCTGTCAGAGGGATCCTCCATGGGGGTGAGACCGACAAGGAGACCAGGTCGGCATACCAGGCTCTCCTTGGCCAGTCGGGTGCCAGAAGTACCACCTCGGCTCTTTCTTCCAGGAGTTTCCAGATGACCTGCGGAATGATGGGGATGGGGGGAAAAGCATAAAGCAACCCCTGAAGCCAGGTGCAGCGGAGGGCGTCCACCCCTTCCACCCCCTGAGTTTGATACTGGGACAGAAACCTGGGAAGCTGGGCATTCCCCGGGGTGGCAAAAAGGTCCATCACAGGTTGACCAAATTGACCCACAAGTTGACCCAAAAGGTCTGGGTGTAAGCTCCACTCTGAGTGGTCTATCTGGTTCCGGCTGAGCCAGTCTGCCCTGACGTTGCTTACCCCAGAGATGTGTTCAGCAGAAAGAGACAATAGGTATTGTTCTGCCCATAGCCCCAACCGCATGGCCTCTGACATGAGCTGTCCTGACATGGTCCCACCCTGTCTGTTTATGTGGGCCTTGGTGGCCACATTGTCAGTAAGTATCATGACATGAGAGTTCTCCACAAGAGGTCTGAACTGCTGCAGAGCAAGGAACACAGCCCGTAGCTCCAAAACGTTTATGCTTAGAGTTGTCTCAGTTAACGACCATGTGCCCTGTGCCACCTGTGCTTCCGCGCGTGCCCCCCAACCCGATAGGCTGGCATCGGTGGTGATTAAGATTTGTCTTGGGGGAAGGAAGCAGGTGCCCCTGTGGACAGCAGAGGTGGTCCACCAAATCAGAGACTTCCTGACTGAGGGCTGGAGTCTCACTTTGACTGGGGAATGGGCCCTTCCCTGACGCTGATAGGGAAGGAGCCATTGGAGGTCTCTGGAGTGTAAGTGAGCCCATGGGACAATGTGAATGGCCGAAATCATCTTGCCCAGGAGGGAGGACAGCAAATTCAGTGGAGCTGAGTTTTGCCTCAGAACTTGCTGGGTTAAAGCCAATAGACTGTCTCTCTGATCCTGGGACAGGTACACCTTACACCCCAGGGAATCAATGATTGCACCCAGATGGACAATTCTGGTGGCGGGGACAAGCTGACTCTTGGATCGGTTGACCAAGAAGCCATGGTGTTCCAGCGTGTTAAGCACTACCTGGACATCTCTCTCAGCCTGAGAAGGGGAGGCCGAGGAGATGAGAATATCGTCCAGATAGCACTGGATCCTGATGGGAATGGATCTGAGGTGAGCGGTCAAGGCCGCCAGGACCTTGGTGAAGACCCTTGGCGCTGAGGACAGGCCAAAGTGGAGCGCCCCATATTCATAATGCACCCCTGCATAGCAAAACCATAAGTATTGGCGGTGAGATGGCCGAATTGGGATGTGGAGGTAGTCCTCCAAGAGATCTATGGATGTGAGTAGATTCCCTTCCGAGCATTTGCCAGAGTTGATTTCAGGGTGTGCATTTTGAATTTTATTTTTATTTTTATGGATGACATACCTGTTGAGACACTTGAGGTCCAAAATGGCTCTCCATCCTCCTGAGGATTTGGGCACTACAAACAACATGGAGTAGAAGCCCTGCCCCTGTTGGTCCTCAGGCACCTGGTGGATGACTCGAATGTCCAGGATGTGCTGGATGGCCTGATTCATGAGGACCTGTTTTGCAGAATTTGATGACAAGGGGCAGTGGAGAAGAACCTCGGGGGGTGGGAGTGGAAATGAATTCAAGTGAGAGCGCTGAAGCCAGGATCTCACAAACCCATGCATCATTGGTGATTTCCTCCCATCCACTGGCATAGGGAGCCAGGCGACCCCCTGTGGGAGGATCGGCCGGAGGTTACTTGTTCTGGTGGAAAGGGCGACCGCCGGCCCCTCTAAAGGGCCGTATGGTTACCCCTGAAGGGTTTGCCCGAAGAGAATCTCTGATGGGAACTGCATTGCCCTTGGCTATGCCCCTGATACTGTCCCTAGTAGTTACCCTGATGTCTATTGGAAGACTGGAAGGCCCCCCTGGAAGCCCTCCTTGGTAAGGGGGTTGGCACGGAAAGGGGCTTTCCGGGTGGCTGAGGGAAGGACCTTGCGCTTGTCCTTAGTCTCAAGCAGGATGGGATTCAGGGCCTCACCAAACAAGGACTGCCCGGTGATCGGGGCAGAGGCTAATTTCCACTTATACCGCATGTCAATTGGCCAGCTGCAAAGCCAGGCCATCCGGCGCGTCACCACCGTGGACCCCATTGACCTAGCTTGGACATGCGCTTGAGCTGCTGCTGATTGAGCAGCAGGTGATTTTTGGCTTGTGGGTGGAGCTGTCTGGAGTGTGGGGCTGTCTGGTTCCAAATGCCAGAGGGAGCTAATGAGAATTCCCTGGCATCCTTCCTGGGGGATGCTAGGTAGGAATGAGTAGGGTAGAGTACTCTGGATGGGGCAATATCCTTTGTAAAAGGCATCATTTTAAAATCAACTCCAATTTACAAATCATGGTCTCTTTGTCTTAAAGTTCAGTTCATGAAAAACTGATATTTTCAAATACTGGAAAAAATTGATAGTTTGTATATAGTTATATACATTGTATATAGTTCCAGTTATGCTGGGCTCACAGACTCCAGAAAAAAGCTTGGTTTTAAACTGTTACTGGAGTTACTCACTAGGCTCATTTGTTCCTTTTATATGAGATATGTAACTTACTACTTCTAAATTCTGCTGAAAGCCCTTGTTCAAGCCATTTTTAAAATATAGATAGAATCGTCATTCGAAGGATGCTTTAACAGGTACTCCTGAGGCAGACCTACAGGCAGCTAGTCTGAATTTTTGTCAGCTCAATTAGAATAACAGTATCCATATTTATCTAAGGCCTCTGTCAACAAGGTAGGCCTCAGAAAGGCCTGGGTAAATTAGTAGGTCCAAACAGTCACTTAAAATGGCCACCGCCCTTAAATGAGGTCAACAAGATGGCAGTTGCCCTTAGTTGGTCTTTCAAAATGGCCAATGCCCATATTAGGCCTTAAAAATGGCCACCGGCAAGAAAGGGCATCCAAAATGGCCACCGCCCTTGATGTGGCTTCAATATGGTCTCTGCCCACTTTTGGTATTTGAAACAAAAAGGCCACACCCTTAGTGCCTTCAATTCTGAGGGCAATCAAAATGGCTGCCACCCTGTGGGAGACTTCAAGATGGCCACCGGCACTCTCAAAGACTGCCTGCACACTTACCAGGCTGAAGACAAGCAGAGCAATGCAGAGAAGCTCAAATGGGAGCAGACGGCCCAGGCACTAGAGACAGGTACCGACAGGGCCTTGGATCAAAGGAGCCTTGCCAGATTGCTGGCTCTTGTCAGCCATTGCACAGAAGGCAAGTTAAATAAAGGAGGCCTCAAAAGAAAAGAGAAATTTTTTTGAAGTGGGCGGTCCTGTGTAATTCAAAATGGCGGCCACCCACGAGGCACTCCTAAAATGGCTGACTGTCTCCTGGGGCAATTAGTTCCAGCCGAGGAGAAAGGAGTCTGTTAAGGCCTAGCCACTAACTGTCAGTTTCTGAGTCCCCTGGAGCAGACTGACTGATTTCTGAAGTTTCAAGCAAAAAAAGAGGGAACAAGCCCTCAGCAAGCAGCACCCAGATTGCCAGCTTCCTCTGCAAGCAGGCACAAGACAGGGAGCAAAAAAGGAACCAGCAAAAATATTGCTTTCAGCTCTTTGAAGGTCTCCAGCTGAAGTTTGGAGGCTTGGCTGGGCGCTGACCGCTTGCGCAAGTCTGGCCAAATTGTCTGTCAGCTTCTCGGGCACAGCAGCTGGTGTTCAGAGGCTATTTGAGGCATTGACCGCTTGCGCAAGTCTGGCCAAGGTTACAGTCAGCTGGTTGTCGGTAGCCTCATTAACAGCTCGGATTGCTTGCGCCAATCCGGCCGATCTGCAAGCGAGTTAAATGTGGCGTGGGCGGCTTGCACGAACCCAGCCAAGGCCGAAACGGCTGTTTATAGGCAGCATCAAAAACGGTCCGGATGGCTTGCGCGAATCCGGCCTGGCTGCGAGCGAGGTCTTCGGCGCTTCCGATCCCTTTATCTTTGAGAGTCAGCTGGGGATCGGAAGGCTCGTTAGTGGCTCGGACCGCTTGCGCTGGACCGGCCAGATGCCAAGGCACCCAAAAATTTAATCTGGCAGCATGCTCTGCCCCTCGGCCCCTCGGCTCTCCCAGGCAGGCTAGCAGCTGTGAAAACCAACGTTAGAGGCCTTCACCTGTCAGGTTGGCCCTTGGTGTCTGGCAAGGAGACAGAAAAAAGAAAAATACAAGCCTCGCTCCATGCCCAGGTGCACGGTGAGTTCACCGCTGGCCCCTGTGGTGATAAGGGGGCCCTTTCCCACTCCCTCCACAGCCGGAAATTAATGTAGGATCAATCAATTATTGACAGAATGGAGAAAAAGAAAAACAAAACAAAAATCTTGCTGGGCCTTCGGCTGGAGGGGCGAGCAGCAGTCAGACTTGCGGCCAACTGCTTCACCCAGGTATAGCAATATAGAAAAGGGGGGCCTGAGGAGCTCGAAAGGGAAAGGATAAAAAAAAATAATAATTCTGAATAGAACCAAAAACTTACAATTATTAATGGAAGATAGATGATGAAAAAGGCACTTAGTCAATGGCTGTGACTGAGTCAAAAGAGGGGGAATCTAGGCCTAGAGCCACCTTTTATACTTTTCCAGACTCAGTCATAATTGGCTAGAAGGCTGTGCCAATACCCAATCTTGGCGGCTAGCTCCACCCACTATGAAGAAAGTTTAATTGAAAATTTCCTAGGACACAGTTTTTTACATCTTCCTTTTATCTTAAACTACCTGTTGGAAGAAATATCCATCTGGTTCAGTTTCAAGCGGAGAGAAAGATGCTGGAAACATGGAGGCTGATTGGAAAGATAGTTTATTGATGGACAGGACCACATGGGTTTGAGGTCCTGGGCAGTTGACCACATGGAGTGGACAGTGAGGGTTATTTATACCCTCTCTTGGGCCTTGCCCTTGAGCTTCCTGTTCCTGTGCAAGAAATGTATTCTATTGGCTGTAGTCAGATTCCCATGGGGCCCTATGGGGTCATGTTTGTCTGAATCAAGTTTGTTGAAGCCTGGAGAGTGATGCAGTGTCCCTAGGTAATTTTGCAATGCAGTGAACCCTGCTGCTAGATAATCCTATTATGTCATGGAGGGTCCTGTCTTAATAACATCACCCTGGAAAGGCCTTTTGTTTTGTAGATAAGCTGGTCCAGTCCTTCTCAGTGGGCACCCAATATTTGCTGGGGACAGGGAACTGAAGCTCTGAGTTTCTGTCTCCCTTAAGATTTTTATTTCTTTTAGGAGAAATATAGTATTCTGCCTTTTTAATATTTCCTAAAGTATTTCATTCTTCTAGGAGAGGAGTGGGAGCTAACTTTCTACATACCCAAGACTCAATTTGTCAAAGATATTTATTTTAAATCTATATTTGTTAAGGTTTCTATCTTCTTAAAGGCTTATATAATCTTATTGCTGCATGATCTATGCAGATCTTTTTCAAAGGTGGGCAAATACATTTTAAATCAAACACTGGACAGGAGCAAGTCATTGTTTTTATTTTCCATTCATTGTTTTTACTTTTAAAATAAATGTTTTCTGCTTTGCTATATATGCTAGTTTAGTTTAGTTTATTTATTTTGAAAATATGGGGTCAGTGTCAGGTACAAGCCCATTGGTCTAATGCAGGGGCGGGTTGCTCACTTACCTCGCTGCCGGAACCATGCGCGTGCATCTCCACGCTTCGGGGGGGGCACGCGCTCGCTACGCACGCGCGCCCCCTCACACGATTTTGCTTCCGCGCATGCATGGAAGCAAAATCGCGCCAAAATCTTGCGAGGGGACGCGTGCGCACGTGAGATTTTGGTGCAATTTTGCTTCCGCGCATGCGCAGAGGCAAAATCTCACCAAAATCTCGCACACGCGCACGTCCCCTCGCAAGATTTTGGCGCGATTTTACTTCCACGCATGCACAGAAGCAAAATCACCGAAAAAAATGGCGATGCGCCGGGTGGACTGGCAGAGAGGGCTCCGGAGCGGTTGCAAAATCCGCCGCTCCCTACCGGAACTGCGTATTGGGCAGCTCCGGCAGGAACCCACCTCTGGTCTAATGAATGTCACATGCTCTAGATAGCAGAATTAGAGCACGATGGGTTTTAAACATGTATACCTGTTGCAGTTAAGTAGTAAATTGGGTCTTTTAACTTAAACATTGTCACTTTGCTACTGCAAGCATGTGTCATGTTGAATTCCCTTTTTACAGTATCGGCTAGTACAAAAATGAAATTGTGGGAAAAGTGGGAAAATCTGCTCTTCTCTAAATATATTTGCATTTGAAATTCAAAACTGCTTTACTACATTCATACAAAGGAAGGTGATAATCTAAAATTCTTATATAAAACTTGGCTTATTGGCTTGGGCAATCATCCTGTTTTATTAGAAATTGTTTTCTTACCTCACTAAACTCAATGAAAATTGTTTTTAAATAGACATATATGTGATATGCTTGCATGATACCAACAGTGCAATTAGAAAAAGTGATTTATCAAAAGACTAATAAATTGTAGGCTTTCCTGTTCATAGGAAGTGCACATTGGAAGTGCACAAGCTGTTAAGACATGGCTTTTCCTGCAGGCAGGGGGTAGAGCGTAATCCATTTGAGCTCACCCCCAAGTATATATGAAGTTGAATGGATATTAGATGCTTTTAAGATTACGGTTTTAATTTTTATATCTGTTTTAATGTTTATTTATATTGGTTTCTTGTATTTTTTCTGTTGTACACCGCCCAGAGTCCTCCGGGAGTTGGGCGGCATATAAGAAACACCAAATAAATAAATAAATAAATAAATAAATAAATAAATAAATAAATAAATAAATAAATAAATAAATAAATAAATAAATAAATAAATAAATAAATAAATAAATAAATAAATAAATAAATAAATAAATAAATAAATAAATAAACAAATAAACAAATAAATAAATTGTATTAATGGGTCTCCTTCCCCATTGCTTCAAGAAATCTGAGAATTCATAATACTGTAAGAGAGCTGCCTAAAGTCACTTGAAATAAATAATTCATGTACAATAAAAGTGCCTTTAATATGCTTTATTTTTAAGTATATATGCATGCAATTTGACGTGTATTTAAGCAATGTTGCTAAACAGGAAAAAAACAGAATTCCAGTTGCTGGAATTTGGCTTGTATATTTAAGCAATGCTGCTAAACAAGAAAAAAAAACAGAATTCCAGTTGCTGTAGTTAGGATTTGTCCCAAGATAGTTCCCTTCACTGGTGCATTACCTAAAAGAAATTAAGAATATTTCAGTCGTGTCATGACTTATGTTTCAACTGCCATTTTTCGTGCAATGGAATTATACCTTGAGGTGTCATCGTGGTCACTTCCACAGGTGATATCTCAATGCTCAGGTCTGCACTGTCAGAGTGTATCTCATTAGATTTGTCATCGGATCCCATGTCCAACACTTCATCTATGGACAAGTGTATCTGAATGTTAAAACTCAGTTTTAAGCATATATCTTTTTTTTTTTTTACTATTTTTAAGTCTATTAGAGCTTTAAGAATCAAAGAGATTATTTTGGAATTTCCCATCCCCTGTTCGCTCAAAAGCAGATCATTCAGATGTTGGCTCAAACCTGAAGATATAATTTCCCACATCACTCTTACGTAACGTTTTGTTGACTATGTCATTACTTTAAGCAAAACTACTCAACCTCTAGTCTAAACTATAGTGTCTCCAAATTGCATATATATTATAGTTCTTTCAGTACCCCTCCCATTGATACCACCCAGATCGCTCTGTGAGGGGATATGGGGGGGGGGGCGTCATAGTATGGCAGGTTAAGGGGAAAGTAGGGTTTCTTTTACAGCAACACCCACTGTGACAAGTTATTCTTGTAGCAAACATCTTGTAGAAAATGGCAGTGAAAATACAGAAATAGCAGATTATGCATTACGTTGTATGGTTTATAGATATCTAGGATAGAAAGAACTACAATATATGAGGAAGCAAGAGAGCTGTCTAAAGTCACTTGAAATAAATAATTCACCTACAATAAAAGTGCCTTTAATATGCTTTATTTTTACACGTAAATGCATACAATTTGGTATGTGTATTTAAGCAATGCTGCTAAACAGGAAAAAACGGAATTCCAATTGCTGTAGTTAAAATTTGTCCCAAGATTGTTCCCTGTACCAGTACATTGCCTAAAATAAATTAAGAATATTTCAGTCATGTCATGACTTAAGTTTCAACTGCCAGAGTTTTCATGCAATGCAATCACGATACCTTGAGGTGTCATCATGATCACTTCCACAGGTGACATCTCAATGTTCAGGTCACCACTGCCGGAGTATATCTCATCAGATTCGTCATTGGATCCCATGTCTAATACTTCATCTATGGACAAGACTGGTTTTTAAACAGAATTTTTACAATTAAGTCTTTTAGAGCTTTAAGAATCAAATAGATTGTTTTGGCAGAAAGGTTCATGGCGTTCCCCACCTCTGCTCCCTCAAAAGCAAATCATTCAGATGTATGTTCAATATTTCTTTGGCTGCCTCAAACCTGAAGATATAAATTCCCACATCACTCTTAGGTAACATTTTGTTTACTACGCCATTACTTTAAGCAAAACTGTTCAACTTCTAAACTATAGATTGCTTCCTCATTTATTGTAGTTCTTTCAAAACCCCTCCCACTGATAACACCCAGATCACTCTGGGAGGGACATGGCGGAGGGCTCCAAATTCGATATGTAAATTCGATATGTACATACATACATACATACCCAGGGTTTTAATATTTGGCTTAAGATAATGTGTAGGTTGTACCTTTCCTAATCTGTTAAGATTTTGATATCAGTAATTGTTTATATTATATACCTTCATGATATTTGTCAAGATGATCTATATATGACGGATTAAGGAAAAAGTAGGGCTTCTTTTACAGCAGAACCATTGTGACTACTTATGATTTCCAGCAGAAAAAAAATTCTTGTAACAAAATGGCAATCAGAATAGAAATAGTAGATAATGCAATAAATTATGTTGTACAATTTTTAGATATCTGCAGGATAGAAATCTGCAGAGCACTACTTGCCTTTCACAGTTCTGTTTGGAAGGAGAATCCAGTATAGTTCTTTATCAGCCTTAAGGATAAACTCATGTCCAATTTCATAATCAGCGTCCACTTCTATCACAGGAAATTGCTCTTTTGGTTCAACTGTGAAAATTGTGATTGAACAACAGGCATGATGAGGGGGGGAGGGGGGAGGGACACACACACACACACACACATTATACAGTGCATTCAGAATGGAACATATAACAAAGTAAAAGGGGGGTCTGAATACTTTCTGAATGCATTGTATCTGTAGATAGCTTAACATGTATTCTCCATGTAGAGAGTTTCTTCCATTGCATAGATTTGCAAGCAGAGCTGGACCAATAGTTATGAACTTGGATGGTACTCCTATCTAAAATGCCATACAGTCATCTCAGTTAACAAGCTGGTTTGCATAAATACCACTTCAATATTAGATTCAACTTTGATGAGAAAGTCAAATAATTCTATGCTTGTAATGCTAATACTCTAAATTGTAATTAATATTGATAAAATATTTTTTCTTCTATTTTTAGCACTTTAAATAGAATGCTTACCATCTCCAGTTAAAATTGTATAAATGTTACCGATTGAAATATAATGTATAACATACCAGTTTGACATATCAATACAATAAAAAAGCAAAAAAGAACAGAAATATGTAAATCTTCAGAGTTATGCACTAGCTTGCTGACCTTCTGCCAGCATCTCTTCTTCTACTCCTACTTGGTCTCTTTCATGATTCCCAGCAGCCTTCTGGATTAAGACAGGACCCATCACAAGATCAGCTTCCATTTCTCCTTTAGAGATGTCAACTACAGCTAGCCAAACACAAAACAAATTTTGATTACGACAAGAGTTTGGAAAGAGTCCCATCCCAGGCTTTATCATAAAATCACTGTTCCCTATACAAGGAGCAAGAGATCCAGGTGTGTGCAATTCATCTTCAATAGTAAACTGAAGTAGTATTTCTAATACAATTTATGAAAATGTACAGTGTTTTCTTTCATTATGAGGCAGGGTTCTGGGAAACTTCATCTTACTAATATAGAAGCTACAGTTCTTTATCTAGGGCATTATTTCTGTTTCAACCTACCATAATTTCTGTTTGAACTGGTTTGTTTCCTTTTGCTGGCCACATAAAGACTGCTGGTATCACTTGATTTGTGCTTTCCAGGAGAACCACAATCTTCAGTCTCACAGCAGTTACAGATTTCCATGGAACCCTCTACAGGTAACCAACTGATAGTTTAAAAAAAACATGTCAGAGTGTTTCAGAAACGTTTCGGTCTCTTTTCTTTATGCAAGCACATATATGTCACGGTGTGATTTATTGTCAGTTGTATGCATATGCAGAAAGCTGCATCCCTATCTAATATAATGGTTTATTCCTGAGCACGTGATTGATATGTTCTTGTACGCATGTGTGCATTCCTGAATCTCCGTTCTATCCTTCTTCTTCTGGCTTCCAATGGAGGAAGTCGCATTTTATAGCAGAGATGTAAACAAATGAGATTTTATTGTTTTTGTACCGAAATAAATATTTTAATTAGAATTTTAAACTGCGGTTTTATTTCTAATGTCTGAATTCCAGGGAAAAGATCAAACATCACCTCTGTGAGATTTATTTCTCACTCCGTCAATATAGTACTTACAGCTCTCTTTCTCTGTTGAATGAGCAAGCTTTATTTAAGAAATCTGGCTCCTGGGCAGCTGTAATGACTTTCAGATGGCATGCAATGTAGATCTTGATAGGGAATGGAAATAAGACACGATTAGAAGAGAGAAAGCTAGCATCCCACTGCATACAAAGATAACCAAGGGCATAACTGAGTGCTCACCACGCTGTTCTCATCTCCAGCAATTTGGGATGCTGGAATGGTAAACTGGAGTGTTTCTAATTGAGTCCTTGGAATTATGAAGGATGGTCCTACATCATGAGAATTTCTTTCTATGAGACATCTAAACCCAGAAAAAAAGAGATGTGGCTGAAGAATTATTGCAGTATAAACTAGTTTATTTTTTTAAAATAGCTCTTCATTGTTCGTTGAGGTCTCTTAACAGCTTACTTGCTCTTCTGTATTCTTTCCAGAATAGTAACAGTGCTTAACTTTATGCACTTTGAAGACCCAACAAACATTTTGCAGAATTTTCACCTCCTAGCATCTTTTTGTTTGTGTGGTTAAAGTAGATATAACATAACACATCCATTATACCATAAAGTAGTTTATGGCCATAAAGTAGGTTATGATTAGAGTAATACTCAATATTAATACAACTCAATCTGGTAAGTCAGATTGTTATGGCTGGATGAACCAGGACTTACTAAATGTCTATGAAGCTGAGAATTGCACAATCAATGTTCACCCAGTCTTTAAAATCCCATAGGGAATTTTCCATTTTTGGAAACTTTTATCACCAATGGACAGTTTATAGCCAAAACTGTAATTTTACCCATGGAAGTCAAGGATATTATACTGTAGATCAGAATCTCCATCAGCTTTTGATGTGGCCATGCAGGTATCAATAAACAGGCGGAGTGGGGAGTGGTTCCCTTTTCTGATATCTGCTTGAACATGTAGGTAATCACCCAGCAAGTATACAGTAGAATTTTTTTCAGCTTGCCAGTCATCTGTAGTTATACAACAACAACAACAACAACAATAAATTAAAACATTTTCCCCAAGGTGTTCACCTAAAATATGGAATCTAACTTGCCTGTCATCAGATGCAAGGAAAAGTACTGCTTTCCTTTCTCAAACATTGCTGAAGTAAAAGGTGCCCCGGTGGTCTGGATGGCATTACTGCTCACATCATTTTTCCTGAAACGAAAGTGTGTCATTTAATGACATGATGCAGGTGAGCAAGTGGACAGCAAACGTAGACAACACTTCTCACCATGAGTAGTGGCAAGTAATGGGGAACTCCTCTGCACTCTTAACAGTTGTCAGGTTGCTTGCAGAGTCCGGCTTATAATACAAGCGAACATTGTAGAGCATAAAGTCAATCACCTGGAAGAAAGCAGTTTTGAATTTAGTTTTATAATGGCAAGTTATAAACCAAGTTATAAACCAGCCATGTTTGGGGGTTTACTCTCCCCTCCCTTTTATTTGATGGAATAAGTTCATTTAATTTAAATTGGTGGTTTAAAAGCAGCACTTTCTCAGGAACTGAGCTCAGAGGTTTAACTAAGATTAACCCTTTCTTCAAACCCAGATTTGTAAAAAGTGGAATTTGAGACCAATTTAATTCTGGGTTCAAAAATCATGCTACACCCAAATTAAACCTCCAAACCTAGTTCATAAGTCATACATGACAGAAGATAAAACGCCTCACATTATTTTGTGACTTTGAACTATAGTTAAGCAAGTAAACCACAGTAAGCTGAGTTTTTACAACTCATAAGCCATGGCTGATAATTCACTGTGATGAACATTTAAGTAAAGCCACAGATCTTAGATTTTCTTCCCCCAGCTGTTAGGTATTTTAAGTCTCTGCGGAGGGGGAAGAATGGTGTTAACAGTGAAGTGAATGCAGATGTTAAGGTTTCCAATTCAAATTAACCTGACTCAGGAAACCATAAACACAGTGGTGGTTCAATTATAATAAAACTGCCAGGCACCATTTGTTAAAAACATGGTCTTCAGTTTGCCTGAATCCCAGATTATTTCAAGCATTTGAATATTAATAAAATCCACAAGTCTTCCAGTTCATCATAGCAAGGTAGTCTACCACGAATAGCTAAATTCCATAGCTGTTTTGATTTTAAAACAGGGAAGCATCCTATGGATTTTAACATGGCTATATATAGCTATGTTAAAATATATAGCTACATATGGCTAACATAAAGCTTGGGACTAAGAAGGATGTTGTATTTTTCACCAACCCAAAAGTGGTTTATTTCTGGTTTAATAGGTCCAGTCATTGTGGGTTATAAATTATGTTTTAGCTTTCTGTAAAAATGCAGTGCATTCTAATTCATTAAAATTTACTTGAACAGATAGCGTAACACAAAAACATCAGCCCAACGTTCTATATCCATATTCTGCAATATTACCTGCAAGTTCTGGATACACTCATGGAGCTTCACTTTGAAGATAATCAAGGTAGCAGACTCATTAACAATAGAATAATGGCAGGCTTGTGGCCCAATGCTGAGCTCCTTTGCTTGGATAAAGTGACCAGTCTGAAAGAGATCTCGATGAACCTGTATCATCATTTCATCTTCTCCACACTGCACCATGATGGGTTGCCAAGAACTGGGAAACAAATCCTCTCTAGGAGAGAAGGCTTCAGGTTCAGCATTTTGGACCAATATAGTCACTGGCTCTTCTCTACCAAAGTGTGAAAAATTACAAGTCAGTAAACAAATAAGATAACTCAGAAACAAAAACTTTAGAGCTTTTAACAGCCTCATCCTGCTTCTTTCACCTCCTCAATCCTACTACAAAGTAAACTCAGAGACTATTCCTTTTTTATGCCTCATCATAAGCCTCCTTAATTGAAAGCAATCATTGTCAACTCCTCAATGACCTTCAAGGGAATCAGCTTCACCTGGGCCTCTGCAGCCAAAAGAGAAGCACCCTCTATTTCCATTGCCTTTTATTACCTATATTCAGTAAATGAAATCTCAGTGTATCTTCCTGTTTGGGAAAAGTCTGACATGGGCTTACGTGTTATTTGCATAACATACTGAGCCTAAACTATATTTCAGGCTGGCATATTAGCCAATTCTTGTACTTCATTTATGCTTCATTTGTGTGGGGTAGAAGCCCAGAAAAAGAAAAGATAAATCGCTATAAACCAGTGTTTCCAAAACTTGGGCATTTTAAGATGTGCCCATGACATCTGGGAAATATCAGATGTAGTCCATTCACCTTAAAGTTGCCAGGTTTGAGATACACTGAGTTAAATTGTGGGTAAGTCTGTCACATTAGTGCAGTCATACTGATTCTCCCCCACAATATAATAACTCAGTGTAGAAGACAAAAAAGACTAATACAATCAAGATATTAAGGTAAGATGTTCATAATTTTATGGGCATTTAGAGCACTGGCATTTACCATTCATTTTATGATGCCTGCTGAATAGAGCAGTAAAAACTTGACAGGAATTTTAGTTTTTTCTGTCACTTGTTTCCTGGCCCCACCCTCTATTCCCTCCTAAAAGTCATTAACCCTGATCACTTTTGCATGTTTCCCTGCCACTTGCCAGTGGGGAAATTATGGTCTGGCTATTTATTTATTTATTTTGCTAACCTTTTCCTTTTACTCAGTTAACTTTGTATGATTCTGGAGTCATAGGTGGTGTTGGGTCTTTATTGGGGCTGTACCAATGGTGAAATCTAAAAATGTCCCCTACCGGTTCTGTGGGCGTGGCTTATTTTGTGGGCATGGCTTGAGGTAAGGTGGGCGTGGTTTCAGGTGGGCATGGCTTGATGGTCAGGTGACTCGTTGGGCGTGCTTGCTGGTCATGGGCGTGGCCAAGTCAACGTCACTTCTTTGCCCTTTTTTGACCTACAAAAAGAAAATATACCAATTATTTCATGCAATTAATACTTAAATAAGATTAAAAGAAGTAAACAAAACAATAAGAGGTACACAAATACTTACATAAGAGCAATAAAAGTGTTGTCTTCCACGTCACTTCTTTGCACCAATAATAATAACGGCCTACAAAAAGAAGATATACCATAATATACAAATTTAACCATTTAATACTTAAATAAGAATAAAAGAAGTACACAAAACAATAAAAGAGGTAGACAAATACTTAGCTTTAGCTTTAAGTTGTTTAAGGTATTTCCAGCTAGGGTCAGTGGCACTCTCCCCACTTCCACCTTGATGCGCGGATCATTGGCTGAGCGATGTTCTCTGAGCCGCCACCTCACTGCAGGAGCAGGGTTCCATTTTGAAAGAGGTAGGCCAGTAACGCTGATGGTCATGAGATTTGTTAAATTGGAAACGGTTAGGCGCTTCTGCTCTCTGAACATATGAAGTTCATTTTCGAAAAACCCCTTTCCGTTTCTGCAGAACTTACAGTAATTGTTCTGACAATATCTTTTGCTTTTTTAATGCTGTCAGGAATTGCATACCTCTTTGAATCTTTTAACACATTCTCCACAAAACCTCTATAGTCGTTGATGTTAATCTTGTAATTGAAAATGTCACCAAATGTGCGCAGTTGTTCTTCAGCTGCTGCCCATGGAACGACTACTTCCGCAAAATCCCAGTACTCTGGCACCAAAAAATGTAGAAATTGCAATTAATTTTTTTTTCAAAAAGTTTTTTATTTTTTAACATTTTTCATATAAACATCAATACATATACCAAAATATATTATCAAAAATTTTCATAAGTTTTATATTATATATCCAGTATTCAAAATACAAAAATAATATTCTAACATCTATCATTACTAAATTGCCTATCTGTCCTACCATATCAAATCCAATCACTCCCTTCCCTCTATCCTTCTCCCATCCTTCTACTTTCTTCCTCCTTCTCTCCCCTCTCCTACTTCCCCTTCTTCCATCTATCTCCTTCTCACTCTTACTTTCCTTCTCCTCCCCTACCTACATTCTTCCTTCTTTCCTCCTCTCTACTACTTCCTCTTCCTCCTTCTTCTCCTTTCCTGAGTGTATTCATTTTTAATCTATTTTAAAAGGCAGACAAGCAATACATTTCCTTAGCTTACATTTTAAATTGTTATTTCCAAATCTTTCCTGTGTTGAAAATCTATTTCAAATTAATTATTTCTAGGTATATTTTTATAGTATTATACTGCTATCTCATCTATATAAATTTTGTCATCTGGGTTATTTATCTATGTTCATTTTCTTATCTTATATATACAATAATTGTTCTATCTTAACTTTCAACTATATTCATTCTCTAACCAACTGTAAAACTTCATCCAAATATTATAATATTCTGAGTCCTCCTTATCTTTAATTTTCATTGTCATTCTGTTCATCTCAGCGCAGTCCAAAATTTTCTTGATTACATCCTCTTCAGATGGAACCTTGGTTCCTTTCCATTTTTGTGCAAAGGTAATTCTAGCTGCTGTCAACACATGTATAATCAAATAAATGTCTTCTTTACTAAATGTAGTCAGTACAATCCCCAACAAAAAAGTCTCAGGTCTCAGCTCTATATTTTGTTTCACCATTTTTTCTAGCCAAGTCTTAACTCTAGTCCAGTAAGTGTTTGCTTCTGCACAAGTCCACCACATGTGATATTAAGAACCTGGTATTTGTTGGCACTTCCAACATTTCATAGTCATATTCTTAAACATTTTAGCTAATCTTTCCGGTGACAAGTGCCATCTATAGAACATTTTATACATGTTTTCTTTATATGCTGTTGCCATAGTCAATTTATAGTTCCTTTCCTTGTTCAAACTCTAGATCCACATAAAGTAAATAATTATATATTTTCTTAATTACTTTTTCATCTGATCCTGTAAGTATTGCATCTAATTCTGTATTCTTTAACACAATACCTTCCATTTTATTATATATTTCGTATCTTGTCTGTATTTGCGATCTCATGAACCAATCCATTTTAATTCCTTGGTCCTCTAGTTCTTCAGTCGATTTCAATTTCCCTTCATCTGTCAAAATGTCTTTATACCTTGGTATTTTTTGCCAATTCACTCTGTTTGGATGTATTAATGCTTCTATTGTCGATATCCAATTCGGTACACTCATATAATGTTTAGCTTTTATCTTTTCCCAGACTAAATATAAAGAGTTTCTTATATAATGCCTTTGGAAATAGTTGTGTATTTTATTTCTTCCATATCATATAATTGCGTGCCAACCTATATGCAAAACATGTCCTTTTAATATTAACAGTCTCCGATTTCTTAATAAGATCCATTCTCTCATCCATGTCAATATCGCTGCCTGATAATAAAGTTCCCAATTCAGAAGTCCAAAGCCACCTCGAGTCCTGGCATCTTGCAGCATTTTTAAATTTATTCTTAATCTTTTCCCCTGCCAGATAAATTTCAAGATCATTGCATTTATTTCCCTAAAATATATTTTCTCTATTCTTATTGGAATTGTTGAAAACAAAAATAGTAAACGAGGTAATATATTCATCTTAATCAATGTAATTCTGCCCATAAGAGATAATTGAAGATTTTTCCATTTGTCCAAATCTATTTCAATTTGTTTTTTTAATTTTATATAGTTGTCTTCTTTAATAGTTAAACATCTTGCAGATAATTGGATCCCCAAATATCTAACTTTCTTTACAATTTGTATCTTTAAAGTTTCAGACAGTTTCATTTTTTGTTTTTCTGTCATATTTTTAACGAAAAGTTTTGTTTTATCTTTGTTAATTTTTAGTCCAGCCACCTCTTCATATTGTTCTATTTGATGTAATAGTTTTGGACCTGTTTCTAGTGGCTCTTCCAGTATAAACACCAAATCATCAGCAAAAGCTTATAATTTATATTCTTCATTTTTGATCTTTATTCCTTTTATGTCTTTATCTTGTCTTACAAGCCTGGTTAGAACTTCCAAAGTTAATATACATAATAGTGGTGATAGAGGGCAACCTTGTCTGGTTCCTTTCATTATATCAACCTTCTCTGTCATTTCGCCATTTAATATTATTTTGGCAGATTGCTTAGTATATATTGATTTGATTACCCCTATAAATTTTTGTCCAAGACCCATAGTTTGTAGTTGTTTTATCATAAATTGCCAATTCACATTATCAAAAGCTTTCTGTGTATCTAGAAACATTAAAGCTACTTGTTTGCCAGGATGCTGCTCATAATATTCTAAGACATTTAAAATCATGTGCATGTTATCTTTGATTTGTCTTTTAGGTAAAAAACCATTTTGATCAGAATGTATAAAGTCATTTAAAAGTTTCTTAAATCTGTTTGCTATTATCGAAGCAAATATCTTATAATCCACATTTAACAGCGAAATCGGCCTATAGTTCTTAATTTTTTGCAGATCAGTTTCTTCTTTTGGAATCAAAGTTATAAATGCTTCTGTCCAAGAATCAGGTATTTTATTTTCCATCATTAGTTCATTATATACTTCTAACATTGCAATTCCAAACATTTCCTCAAAATTTTTGTAGGTTTCTGCCGGTATTCCGCCTGGGCCCGGAGCATTGCCATTTTTCTGTTTTTTAATTGCCGCTGACAGTTCTGACATTGTAATTTTTTCCTCTAATAAATTCTTATGTTTTTCTGATATTTTTGGTAAGTCCATATCTTCCAAATATTGATCTATTTTTTTACTTTCTATTTTCTCTTGTTCATATAGTTCTTTATAGTATGTCCATGCAATCTTTTTTTTCCTCCATCACTATATCTGATGTTCCCATCCATGACTTCCAATTGTTTTATCCATTTTTTTTCTTTCTCTCTTTTTATCTTATAGGCTAACCATCTTCCTGGCTTATTAGCGTGTTCAAAAAAATTTTGTTTAGCACTTTTTGTTTTTCTTGCAACGTCTTTATTCTCAATCATGTTTAATTTGTGTTTTCCCAAGTCCATCATTATCTTAATATTATTATTTTGTGTATCTTTTTGAAACTTCTTTTCTAACTCTTTATATTCTTCTTCTATTTTCTTCTGAGTTTCTCGTCTTTGTTTATTTCATTTCGCAGTGTAAGTCATCACTTTATGCTTTAGCTGTATCCCAGACCGTTTGTAAAGATATATCATTCTTTTTGTTTTCTTTAAAGAAAATTTTCATTTTCTTCTCTGTAAATTGTTGAAATTCTTTTTCATTTAATATTTCTTGATTTAATGTCCATCTATTTCTTTTCCTTTTTCCTTTCCAGGTATTACTATTGGGTTATGGTCAGCCCAGGTGCTAGATTCAATGTTTATATATTGTATATTGTTTAACATTTCCAGGGACATCCACATCATATCAATCCTTGACCAAGACATATGTCTAAAAGAATAGAAAGTAAATTGTTTATCTTCAGGGAATCTCTGTCTCCAAGCGTCAAATAAATTTAGCTCCTCCACCATGGTAAAAAACGATTTTGGTAATTTTTTCCTTTGTATTTTATTCTTTTTTGATGTTTTATAGTCCAGAAATGCTTTTACAATGGCATTAAAATCTCCAAGTATACATATATTCTCATAAGCTAACTCAACTATCTTCTGGTGTAATTTTATATAAAACTTCTCTTGATTTTCATTCGGGGCATAAATAGCAACTAACAAAATAATAAAATCTTTAAAAAAATCTAAATCTTCATCATTGTATATGCACCTTAAGGTTATTTTCTTCTGTATATATAATGCTACTCCTTTTTTACTTTGATCTACTAATGTCGTATATAGTTCTCCCAGTCTCGCACATTCTAAAAATTTCTTATGTTGCTGCTTAATATGTACTTCTTGTAGACAAATAATATCCATCTTCGATTTTTTCAATCTATTAAATATCCTTTTCCTTTTAATAGCAGAATTTAATCCATTTATATTCATTGAAATCATCTTTATTTCATCCTCCATGGTTTTCTTTTTTACTTTAATGCCTTAGTCGATCTTGTCATTCTCATTTCTCTTTGGTCCCTTATCTCCATTGCTGTTGCTCCTTCCAATTCTTTCTCTTGAATCTCTTCCTCCTGCTGAGTTGCCAATTGTTTAGTCTTTCCATTTGTCCCTTCTTTTTGTAGTCTTGTTTATCTTGCTTCCTTTTCTCTTCTTTCCTCTTCACTGTATACAAAATGTTGTCTATAGAAAAATTCAGCTTTATCGGTTGTATCCAATCTTACTTTCTGTCCTTGCCACCACAACATTATCCCTTCCGGTGTAAGCCATCTAAAATTGATCCCTCTTTCAATCAAAATTTTTGTCAGGAACTGATAATCCCTTCTCAGTTCTCTAACTCTTCTTAGAACTTGCTTCAAGGTTTTAATCTCTTTCCCTTTATGTTTAAGGGAAACAATTTTTGTAGAAACTTGTTCTCCGTGCCTTTTTTGTAAATCTTATATGGACCTCTCTTGGTAATTTGTTTCTTATCACATATCTAGTGTTAACTCTGTAAATTTCATCACTATCATTCAACAGTCTCTCTTTATCTTCTTCTATTGCTTCTGCCAACATGTTCACCATTATGTCTGCTAAGTTTTCATCTTTCTCTTCTATTACATTCTGAAATCTCAGGTAATATTCAGAATGGTCCATCTCAGAAATTATGTTTATCTTCTCTTATCTTTTATCAGATTCTATTTGACGGGTTTCTACTTCATGTATCTTTTTCTTATTTTTTTGAATCTCTTCTTCTGCTTTCTGTAGATGTTGTTCATTTTTTTCCAGGAAGCCTCTCATTTCCTTCAATTCTCCTTCAACTTTCCCCATACTCGTCTCCATCTTGCCAGTTATCTCCGTTTTAAAGTCCTCAAATAAGGCTTGCATCATGTTTTTTAACTCCATATTAGATTTGTCTGTTGTGTCATTGTATCAGTTGTTTTCTGTCTTGGACTCTGTGATGAAGTAGATGATGATGTAAGGTATGATGGTATCTTCCTTGTAGTCATCTAAACGAAAATTTGTAATCCAAATCATAATTTGTAATCCAAATTGATATTTGCAATTTGTAATCCAATGGAGGGATAGTAGTGATCCAGTAAAATCACCAAAAATAGAGTAAAAGAAGAAAAAGGGAGAGAGAAGAGAAGAGAATATAGGTCTAAAAAATCCAAAGGATAGATAGTGAGAAGAACAAGAGGGATAAAAGGAAAGAACAAAATTGAAAATAAAAGTAGACCAGATCCAAGTGGAGGAAAATAAAAGAAAAAATAAAATAAAATAAGAATATACTCTATAGTATCAAAAAAGCAAAAATTAAAAAATCAATTCCAAGTATGAAAAAAGAAAGAAAAAAAAGTCATTGTTATGGCCAGGTAGAGTCCGGTGCAATTAGCAGCCGATCCTGAGGATTCGGAGGTAGTGGGGGTGCAGTACAGAAGACCAGTGTTCCTGGCACCAGAGACGGCGAGTGAAGATGACGTGGGGTCAGAGGCTGGTGAACAATTAGAGCCTGATGCATCTCCTGAGATTAGTGACTCAGGAGAAGAGGAGGAGCTTCTTCTTGATGCCAGAGTGCGCAGGTTCTCAAAGAGACATGAGTGGCTAATCAGGAGGAGGCTTCCTCATGAGTAGTACTGCAGGTCTTGACCACGCACTGAGGGTATTTAAGGGTCTGTCACAAGGGGCTTCGTTGCAGAGAACAACCCCGTTCTATGTTTCTAGCATCTTGATCCAGATCTCACTCTTTCTTGTGTCTTTGGCTCGGATTTTAAAAGTGAACATTTTTCCTGTGCTAATTGGACTTGGACTTCCACCAATCTCCGTGAGTTTGAGATAATACTATCTGCCTGTTCTCTGGGACTCTAGCCAACTATTGAGAAGAACTTCATGTGAATAACTCATTAAGACCTGATATTCTTTTTAAAAGATTTAACTTTTGCTAAGACTTTTTTGGAAGTAAAAGTGTATTGTTCCCAATTTATTCCCGTGCATCTTATTTTGGGGGGCATACCTGTGGGGACAGAACAAGCTCAATCTTCAGGCTCATGCCCTAATACACTTACTATAGCTAAGGGAAAAAGAGAGAGAAAAATAGAATAAAAACAAGGCTTGAAATTTAATTTCAAAAGTTCAAAGAGGAGAAAAAAAATAGAAATTCCAGGCTGCAGACAAAGAGCTAATTTTAGTCAAAACACCTTCTCAGGTCAAACATAAACAGCTCTTTTGGGTAAGATAGTATATTGTAAGCAAGCTGCAGCTGTCTTCTCTTATTACAAAGTATCCAAATTGTATCCCAATTCAAACATTAGATGGCACTGTGCTTATAATGGCTACAATGTTCCAGCACAGAGAGAAAAAAAGAGAGAAAAGATACAGTAATCAAAGAACGTACCGTATTTTTCGGAGTATAAGACGCACCTTTTTGCCCCCAAAAAGAGGGTGGAAATGTCGGTGCGTCTTATACACTGAATACAGCAATTTTTAGCCTCCCGAAGCCCTGCCCCCGCATCCAATTTTTGCAAAAAATGGGCCGTTTTTTTTTGCAAAAATGGGGGGTTTGCCTTCCCCCACCCACTAGGAGTGCTCTGCAGGCTTCCCAGATCCTTTGTATGCCCTGTTTTTGCAAAAAAATGAGCAAAAAACGGGCCATTTTTTGCAAAAATTGGGGCATTTTGCCTTCCCCCACCCCTTAGGAGTGCTCTGCAGGCTTCCCAGATCCTCTGCATGCCCTGTTTTTGCAAAAAAATGAGCAAAAAACGGGCCATTTTTTGCAAAAACTAGGTCGTTTTTGCCTTCCCCCACCCCCTAGGAGCCCACTGCAGGCTTCCCAGATCCTCTGCATGCCGTTTTTGCAAAAAAAATGAGCGAAAAACGGGCCTTTTTTTGCAAAAATTGGGGCGTTTTTGCCTTCTAATTACCCCATCTAGCATGACTGGAGGAGGAATTCTGGGAGTTGAAGTCCACTAGTCTTAAAGCTGTCAAATTTGAAGACCCCTGGGTTAGGGGTTAGGGGTGCAAGGGTCTTCAAACTTGGCAAGTTTAAGACTTGTGGACTTCAACTCCCATTCCTGAGCTAGCATGACTGGAGGAGGAATTCTGGGAATTGAAGTCCACTAGTCTTAAAGCTGTCAAGTTTGAAGTTTGTAAAAAGTATACATGATTGTAAAAAGTATTCTGCTACACTAGTATTTTATTAAATAATATATTACTGCACCATTTGGTTCAGAATATTTTTTTCCTTGTTTTCCTCCTCTAAAATCTAGGTGCGTCTTATACTCCGGTGCGTCTTATACTCCGAAAAATACGGTATATCACAGTTCAGTCTAAGACAAACTTTGTTTCTTTTAAAGTCCAAAAATTTAAAAAGTTTGGAAGGCACTCGAATCTCCTTCGATAATATTAAACCAAATAGAAAAGTTTTTCTTTTAACGCTCTTTCCGCCACTGATGTCCAAGAGTGACTTCAGAAAGCCACCTCCCTCGCCCAGAGCTCTTTAGAAATATCGTCCATATATTCACTTCCAAATCTAAAAAACAGCTAATTCCAATTTATAAAGTTAAAGTCTCCTTCGTTAGTTACTTTAAAAAAATGCCAAAAAAGAATCCTCTCACCCAGATGACACAATCTTCATGCTGTCTTCTTCCCTGTAGCGACAACGCCGCCGGGACTAATGGTGGCACATCTGGACGCCTCCATGCAGCCGATGGCCAAGAAGCGGATACTGTGGCTTCTGTGGGGTCTGCGCCAACCCCTACGGTCCACCACAGCGAGCTTCTTTCTTCACCGCTCCACCTGAGCAGCTCTGACCTGAATTTCGGGTCTTCAACCAGCCATGGTTTGGTGCTCTCCACAGAGCGTTGTGGAGAGCGACCGTACCATCCCGGCGCTGGATCCTCCTTGAAATTGCAATTAATTTGTGGTGTCTTACAATTGGCTACCTGTTTTTAAATGTTCACAGTCCATCAGTCGTTTCTGCAAATTTGTTATGATGCTTCCTAAAAGTCTTTCCTGATGAAGTCCAACAAATCTATGATTTTCTACAAAGTTTATATTTTTAAGGCTTCTGAATTAATTTGCGTGTCAACTTGTCTTTGGTATAAACCAGGGGTCGGAAATTGCGGCTCGCGAGCCACAAGCGGCTCTTTGGGCCCTCTGCCATGGCTCCCTGTCCCATCACTGACTGCCCCGCCCCTCACCCTCCCTTCCCTGGCCTAGCCCAGGGGCTCTTCCTAGTTTCCAAGCAGACTACAGGGCAGGATGTCAAATGTCGCGTCCATCGGCATCCAGAACGCTCCACGCCACTCTGAACCCCCCGCCTGCCCATCCCTAGCCTTTGAAGGGGAGAGGGAGGGCACCCGCTGGGGGGTGGGGGCTGTAAGACAAGCTACGGGGCTCATCTCTCCATCTCACAAGGATTGGATGGTTCGCTCGCTCGCTCTAGCTGGGGAGGCGGGGGTTAAGCCAAGAATCTGAACGCCTCCCCCACAAGAAAGGAATCATCTCCCCGAGCCAGGGTCCAGAGGAGCCTCGCACACCAGAAGCATTGAGGAGGGGCAGCAGCGGCTGGCGTTGGCAGAGCCCCCTGCCTCCGCCTGCCCTCGCACGCCAGGATTTTTGTGGGATGGAGATTCCGCCTCCCCCCAGCCTGAATCATTTGCACGCCTCACACCCCCACCCCAGCTGCACCTGAGGAGAGGGGGGAAAGCCAAGCAGAGACCCCCCCTCCTTCCCACACAAAGCCCCTTAAAGCAGAGAAGAAGCCTGGCCGGCCAGCCCCTTTTAGGACAGGAGGGGATGCAGGCAGAAGATAAAACGGGAAGGCAATGGATGCAATGCGGGAGGCGGCCAAAGAGGTCCTTCCCATGGCAAGGCAGGGCAGGTCCCCTTCAATCCCGCCCACTTCTGCAGTGGGGCAGCCTCTTCCTCCATCTCATGTCCGGCAGATAAATCATGCTCAGCAGCAGCCAAGCAGGAGGAGTGGCAGCGGCGGCGGCGTTGGCACCGACAGCAGCAGCGCTCCTCTAACCCCTCGCTGCAGCAGCAGGGCCAAAGCGTGGGCTGCAGCGGCAGGAGAAGGGGGAAGCAGTTGCCTCTCCAGCACCTCCGACGCAGAGCTTCCCAGTCCAGGGCCGAGGCGCACCAGGCGGCTCAGGTTTTCTCCTGCTCCTCCTCACACCTCCTTCCCGTGCCCGCATACACTCCACCGCGCTTGGCCAAGTGGCCACTCGCTCCCTTTCCAGGTTCCCTGTGCAGGGCACTGAAGAGAGTGTGCCCTACTCCCCCCACGCTCGGGGCCTGAGAGGGCAGGGGGAGCGGAAGGCGTCCCCTCTTGCTTTGCTTCACTCCGACCCTCCCACCGGCCCCAGCAGCCACCAAAAATAGATAGATAGATAGATAGATAGATAGATAGATAGATAGATAGATAGATAGATAGATAGATAGATAGATAGATATGGATGGATGGAGAGAGAGAGAGATAAAGAGATGGAAAGGGAGAGATGAGAGGGAGAGGGAGAGAGAGAAGATAGATAGATTGATACATAGATAGATAGATAGATAGATAGATAGATAGATAGATAGATAGATAGATAGATAGATAGATAGATAGATAGATGATATGGATGGAGAGATAAAGAGATGGAAAGGGAGAGATGAGAGAGAAGATAGATAGATAGATAGATAGATAGATAGATAGATGGATGGATGGATGGATGGATGGATGGATGGATGGATGGATGGATGGATGGATGGATGGATGGATGGATGGATGGATGGATGGATAGATAGATAGATAGATAGATAGATAGATAGATAGATAGATAGATAGATAGATAGATAGATAGATGATAGATGATAGATGATAGATATGGATGGAGAGAGAGAGATAAAGAGATGGAAAGGGAGAGCTGAGAGGGAGAGAGAGGGAGAGGGAGAAGATAGAGATAGATGGATGGATGGATGGATGGATGGATGGATGGATGGATGGATGGATGGATGGATGGATGGATGGATGGATGGATAAATAGATAGATAGATAGATAGATAGATAGATAGATAGATAGATAGATAGATAGATAGATAGATAGATAGATAGATAGATATGGATGGAGAGAGATAGAGATAAAGAGATGGAAAGGAAGAGATGAGAGGGAGAGATGAGAGGGAGGGAGCGAGAGAGAAGATAGATAGATAGATAGATAGATAGATAGATAGATAGATAGATAGATAGATAGATAGATAGATAGATAGATAGATAGATAGATAGATAGCTTTTGTTGCGGTCGGAGACCAATTTAAAATACACATAAAAAAGGGGGGTAAATTTTACAAATATAGATAGCTCATGTGACAGTATACCATCTACTACAATCTATACCATCAATACTAGTGATCCTCTATCGTAGGGGTTACCCGTCTTTTCCTCCGTTTTTCAACCACAACTGCAGCAAATTTTTTTGCCACCTTTGAGGTTATATTAGGGTCTATATCCTGGAGTAGGAAATAAAGACTGAACAGATCCGGTGAACCAGGGAATCTCTGGGAAATAGGGGGGATGAATTTTGATCTTATGTCTCGATAGTGGGGGGATACGAATGTAATATGGAGCAGAGATTCCGGGGATCGGCCATCACATGTACAATAGGTGGATTTTACCCCCCCCCCCGAGAGCCTACTGTCGAGGACATTCGAGGGGATCACATTAAATCGTGCCTTCATAAATGCAAGCCTATGTTTGATAGAGTATAACGCGGAAAGGTAAGGCGGGGGGTGAAGCAAGGGGACAATACCAAGGGAAAACGGTGAGCAAGTTCCTGATCTGTTTGCCAGATTGAGTTGTCTATCAATGTCGTCCAGCCGTTGAAAAATCAACCATTTGGCAGCATCAGGGCCTAAGATAAAAATTTCACTGGGGGAAATCCCGATCTTCAAAAGTTTAGTATGGATATTATGGGCCCAGGGACTATGAAAAGGGTCCCGCCATAGGCATTGGCCTAGGTCAGTGGTTCCCAACCTTTCTAATGCCGCTACCCCTTAATATAGTTCCTCATGTTGTGGTGACCCCCAACCATAAAATTATTTTCGTTGCTACTTCATAACTGTAATTTTGCTACTGTTATGAATCATAATGTAAATAATATGCAGGATGTATTTTCATTGTTACAAATTGAACATAATCAAAGCATAGCGATTAATCACAAAAACAATATGTAATTATGCCAGATCAGAAATTATAGGGCCAGTCGTTGCAAGAGCACAAGGAATATCATCTTCCACAACAAGTCTACTTCTGTATTTAGACTTGATAAGCAACAAGTGTACAGCAATATTTTTCAATCTCAGCAACTTTTAAGGTGCCTGGACTTCAACTCCCAGAATTCAAAGCAAAGCTGGCTAGGGAATTTTGGGAGTTGAAGTCCAGGTATATTCAAGTTGTTAAGGTTGAGAAATTGTGGCCTGCAGTGTTGAAAAACTAGAAATCAGATAAGCTTCCAGCAAAGTAATCCCTGTTTAGTAGCTTTCTCCCAGGACTCCAAAGTTTCAGGAGGCAAACAGGGGGCAAAAAAACCCATGATTGGTCCAAAAACATTGCCAGGGTCCCCAAAGCCAATTTCCACTTTTAAGCTCTTTCTTCTTAAAACAGCCCCATATTCCTTCCTCCCCCATGGGGCCTGCTCACCCACCCTTCCCAAAACCCCTGCAAAGACAACGATTTTAATTTGCAAGGCTTTTTTCAACAGTTTCTTTCTTACTTTCCCTCTCTCACTTTTTTCTCTTCCTTCCTTCCTTCCTTCCTTCCTTCCTTCCTTCCTTCCTTCCTTCCTTCCTTCCTTACTTACTTACTTACTTCCTCCCAACCTTCCTCTTCTTTTTTTCTTTTTCTTTCTTTCCCTCTCTCTCGCTTTTTTCTCTTCCTTCCTCCCTCCCTCCCAACCTTCCTCTTCTTTCTTTCTTTCTTTCTTTCTTTCTTTCTTTCTTTCTTTCTTTCTTTCTTTCTTTCTTTCTTTCTCTTTCTTTCTCTTTCTTTCTTTTTCTTTCTTTTTCTTTCTTTCCCTCTCACTTTTTCTCTTCCTTGCTTCCTTCCCCCCACCCTCCCACCTAACATTCTTCTTCTTCCTCTTCTTCCTCTCCTTCCCTTCCTTCCTCTCCTTCCCTTCCCTTCCCTTCTTCCTTCCTTCCTTCCTTCCTTCCATCCATCTCTGGTCTTCCTTCCTTCCTTCCTTCCTTCCTTCCTTCTCTTTTTCCCTCTCCTAGCCCTCAGCACCGCAAGATCCGTACGTGCCAAATTCTCTGGCAACCCTGACAAATAAGCGCATTGTGGTTATTCAGTCACTCCAGCAAAGCTGAGCGATCAGGGAGGGGATCCTGCCCGCCCCGCCTACACTTGTAGCAAAGCCAGCCTGCCCCACAGAGCCGACCTTGTCCGGGGAATCGGCTAGCCAGCCAGCCCACCCTCGCCTTCTCCAAAAGGCGCCCTCTGCTGCCAGTCATAGGGACCCCCGATTAGAAACCCCCTCCCTCTGCTCTCCTCCCTCCTGGAGACCGGCAGCTGCATCGTGTTGCCGGCCATCCTTAT